>OX596276.1:8992545-10265878 GCA_951394225.1 Harpalus rufipes | reverse complement strand
GTTTTATGTATAGCTCTGCGTATGTTTATTTTCTAGACTCTATAGATTAGCTTCTTGGTGGTGTCTATAATTTAAAGATAAATGTTGGAGTTTGGAACCAAGTGTTAGTAAATGAAAGAACAATTTTATAAAAACTATAAGTTCCTTTATTATTACGTTAGGCTTTGGATACGATTAATAAGTAATTATGACTTCGTATTGCTTTTTGTTTTATAACCATTTTTATTTTTTCAAATTTACAATATACAATAATATCAAAAAGTTATGAAACTGACAATTTTGACATTTATGACAACAAGGTATTATTAACATCCGAAAGATTATTTTGAAAAAAAATATGGAGTCCTCCACCATAACAAAAAATAATAAAATGTACTTTATCCTTAAAGTACTACTCAATAAATAATGATTAAGACTTAAAAAAATCTTTTTTTGAATGATTACTTTGCGAGATATTTGAATTTATTTTCAATGCCACTGTGACGTCACAACTATTGGTATCTTTCTCGCACAGCCTACTATAGTCACTGGTGCGAGAAAGATAGCTATAGGTTTCGTTAAAAATCAAATGCAAGCAAACTAAAAACAATTATAACTTTTTAATACTACGAGTTGCTTTAAAATTATACGAACTTTCATGTAAAATCATAAAAAAATGGAGTTGAGGACCCCATTATATCCTAATATATAGTGTGTTCAAAAAACTAACTCGGAGTAGGCTCTGAAAAGAGAAACGTATGTCTGATAATTATTCAATTCAAGGAGGAACATTCAATTCAAAAGTCAAATTGTCAAAATTGATCTTGAAATGTAATTTTACGAAGAAAAGTTAATAAAGAAGGATACAGTATATTGCTATCGGTTTCTAATTTATTTCCATTTCTAAAACAAAATTCAAAAAGAAAAGCTTTGATTTATTTTGCTAACATTTTCGACAATACTTCGTGTCAAATTGACATTTAATTAAATACTTTTAAATCGACATACGTTTCCTTGTTCATAACCCACTCTGAGTTATGATTTTTTTTTGAACACCTGTACAAATTTGTTACTAAATAATATTTTCAAATTTATATGTCACAAATATCTGCTTAGATCTTAATATATTGTTGTTATTTAATATGTTGGCATTTACAATTTGATAATACTGCCCTGTAGTAGCAAACGGATTATTATATTAATTTTAACAGATCTGTTGAAATGTCATTTTGTGAATAGAATTTTTAGTGTAATCCGTTAATAAGAAACATTTTAACGGAATCCGTTTACATAATATATTTTAACGGAATGTATAGATAGTTATGAGATTTTGTGGTTTGACGTTGGTATGCAACGCCATCTCTTCGTAGTGAAATATAATCAAGTACTGAAAACACAGGCAAATAGATGTCTTTGTGTATTTGAAAATATCGAAAATATGCTATTTATATTTACTACATAGAGATTAGTCATAATTGCAATGAATGTATATGTATAAAATAAAATTTATATTTGATAATTAGATAGTTTATTGCTTTATGTACCTACATGTTTAGCAAAATTGTTCAAAATCTGTACGAGCAGTGTAGAGCATTTAATCGCTGCGCACTTAGTATTTACTGTATTTTTTTTTAATAAACGATTTTCCAAAACAATACATGTCATTAAATTTAACCTCCTTAAGTTTCAAGGGCCAAAAGTTTCATTTAAAGTGCGAAGGGCGTAAAATGGTCCTTAGTATAGAAGGGCAAAATAAATTCTATTATACTAATTTCGACTCGTCGATTACGAATCCGAAGTCAGATTTTCCCTAAGGGCTAATTTAAAGGGCGAAGGGCTTAAAACAGTTCTTAGGGAGCAACTGACCTCGGATTCGTGTTCTACGAGTCGAAATTAGCCTAATAAAATTTGTCCCGCCCTTCTAGCTCTTTTAATAACGGAGTTAGTCCTTCGCCATAAAGGCTAAGAATGTAGTGAACCGAAGGGTTTTCAACAATTCTGCGCAGGCCAACCGAAAGGGCGGGTTCCAATACTCTAGATATGCTATTTTCCACCCCTTCAAATAGACGAATTATAGCTAGGACCGGTCGGAAAACTTAGAGGGCTCGTATCTCGGAAACAGCTGGGATTCCGCGATTTCCACTGTTGAATTACGAAAACCGAACTGTACTCCGAAACTATTAGGGCTAGAAGGGCGAAACAAATTCTATTATACTAATTTCGATCCGCAGATTACTAATCCGAAGTCAGATTTTCCCTAAGAGCTAATTTAAAGGGCGAAGGACTTAAAATGGTCCTTGGGGATATATTCGCTTCGGTCAATAATGTATTAGTAGATTGCATTCATGTATCCGCTTCTGCCAATATTGTATTACTGATACAATAACAATATTACATTTATATTTGATACGCGAGTATGACTTTTAGCACGTCTAGTGCAAAAAACACAATCTACATTGTAGCTTATTACATAAATATATATTATATTTGATATGTACCTACCTTTCAAATATTATCTGTAATTCATCTGAAATTTAAAAAATTGGAGTGTAAATAAAATAGTATATACAGTAAAATTTTTGAAAGATGTCCGATCAAGGTTGTCTACGAATTGTATGAATTCAGATTTTTGCTCCGCCCATCACGACAAATTCAGTAGTGTCGTTTGCTTAGTTTTTTATGAGGGTACGTAAGATACTACTGTTATTTTATTATTATAAAATATACAGGAAAAGCATTCAAAATTAAGTCAACTAGTAAGTTTATAAGCAAATATAAAACCAAATATGTTAAAAATAAGATACTGACACAATGTCAGTGTCGGTGACTCTGACAGAATATAACGTTATACGTACGGCTATGAATCCAGGTAATGTATCTGAATTAATAAATAAACTTACGTTACAGCGAAAGTATTATCAACAACGAGCATCGTTTATAAATGGAATGTCCTAACTTAGTCGAAACAATATGAATTTTTGAAAGACAAGCGTGTTATATCCATCCTTATCACACACTCTTACAGCCTTTGCAAAAGAAAGAGATAAATGTAAGCTTATTTGTTAATTCGTTCGTGATACAGGTGCCCTTGATCGGACATCTTTCAAAAATTTTACTGTAGGTAATTATAGTTATAGTCTCAGGGTTAACAGTAAGGGATTTTTGGGGATGGGATAACAATGGACTAGGTTTAGAGAAAAACTTTATTAAAATTTTCTGTTACAAATTAAATTCTGAACAACTTTTGTTTGAAAAAAATCTTCTATTTCTCTTTGAAAAGGGTCTACATTATGAAAAAATATGTAAATTTATTATATTTTCAGCTGTACTGGGGAAGAGAATGAAAATCTGGGAACGTCGACTGATGAAAGATTTCCATGTTGCTCCCGTAGCCGGTGACGATGATATGGAAAAACTTATCACGGAACCACCCCCAGAGAATGAAGACTCCTTAGCGAAGTACGTCTTGCACACTTTAATTTTAAAATACTTTACGTAATTTATTTAAAATTATAGATTCCGTCGAATAGCCAGACTGGCAGTCTTAAACTCCAGTTCTCACAAATGGGGACAAGTTGTGCAAGGCGTCTGTGAATCGTAAGTTAATTCATCTTATTTATATCAACAATATTTCTGCTTATAAGTACATGGTAAAATTTACAATTTATTGTTTGAAGTTCTCAGATCGGTCGCTGCAACAATAGAGAAGCTTACCGTAACCAACAATACCTCCAAAAGGCCATGGAAGAAGCTCGTAAGCTTGTACTGAAAAGTCCTCTTCCAGAAAGTTCCAGGTCCGCTTCGCCTATTGAGATGCCCGATACTACTGGCTCTACTCTGAAAGAACTTCTTAAAGATATTAAGCAAGATGTTGAAGATGTTATTGGGGTACCTATCGGTTGTAAGTACCTTCATATGAATTGATCATTTTGAAAAAGTTATTCGTATTCATTATTACGGTGGGTACACATTTGAGCACGATGGAGAATGAGGTAGGTCGAGGCCGCATTGCATGCCTCAGATAATATAATTTTTTAGCATCGTACGAGGACGCGAAATGATCTTTTAGCCGATAAAAGTAATGACAAATTTAAGAATTTTCTAGAATGTCGGAACAAGATTTTATATTTCTTTTAAATTCTATCAGAGATAGGATGTCCAAAATACAATTTTTTTCTGTTGTGTTATAATTTTTTTTAATGGAATATTTCAAATTCGATTTTTTTTTTCATAAAAAAAAACAACTTGCTATCTATTTTGTATTATAACCATATTCATTTTTTGTGTTAAATATAGTAGATACTTGACATGAGGTAGGAATAAATAAGGAGGATGCAAGTTGCAGTAAAAGTAAAGCCCCCCCACTCCAGGTAGCGCCTAACTGTCAACCTTTAACCTTCAACAAAGCTATTTTGTTTCGGTTGTTTACGTATTATTGTTTCGTTTGAGTGTTCAGTTTGTTTTTCGTCTTTTTACTTAATGTAGTAACAATTATTTTGCAAAATTCTGTTAATACGAATATATTTTCAAATTTAATAAACCATTACTTAAAGCATGAATCTCTAGAGGATCAAATCACATAGTACATTTAATAAAAACTATTAGCCTATTATTTTAAAGTAAGATTTTATTATCTGACAAAACAAAATCAGTAGATAAATATTCGGCATTAAAAGCTTAAAGGCCCATTCACAAATCAAGTTTTATGTTTTACATTTTATAGTAATTTGCAGAAGCATTCACAAATCATGTCTTAGTCGTGTTTTTAGTAGGTAGTGACACCTATTGGCAAATTCGACACAAAATGAAGAAATCGGTAACCCACCATCTTCTATTTTTTTTTCTTTTTATCATTATACAATTTTATTAATAAAACTGCACTTAAAAATTTCTTATTATTTATAATAATTCCAAACAAAACTTGACAGTTATAGACAAGAACAACTATTGGTTCGTTCTTAAGTATAAAACATAAAACTAAAACCAAAGATTGGAGTTTGCAATGTTCTATGCTAAAACCAAAACTAAATACTGATTTGTGAATGCTTGTATGAGAAACCAATGCTACAAGGTCACTAAAACTAAAACGTAAAACATAAAACTAACACTAATTTTGATTTGTGAATGGGCCTTAACTGTATGTAGAAATAATTTTATATTTGTTTTACGTCATAATAAACTTATTTAGCTAAATTGTTCGTTTTTTATGGAACAATAGTTAAGAATTTTTTTTTTTTCATTCAAGGTCAAATGCCTTATAATTGACATTTTTGCAAGGGATGTGAAGTTGTATGTTTTTCCCCTTTCATGTACAAAATTAAATTGCCAGATCACAAAAATTTTCATTAGTTAATTTAATTTTGTCTCAAATATTTAAAGAAGCAGAGGGTACACGCTAGGGCACCTAAAAAAATCCAGGGGGTATACGGCGTATACCCTCGACTACACCCCTGGTTTTAATGTATTTCGAAATTGAACCATGGTAACAACTGAAAATGATTATGGTTTAACTGAGGTTACAATGTTACCGGCACCGGACTGGGAAAATGGAACGCTTTTCTCTTAACACTCCAGCTAACAACTATATCGTAAAATTTTAAGATAGTTGAAATCTATGGATACAAAACATGACACTTGCACGCAAATGCTCATCTGTCATGCACTAAAATATAATCCACTGTAACTGCACCACAACCGCCGATAGCTTGGTTACGAAAAAGTTACCTTCAGTAAGCGTGTTCCGAAAATACAACTGGTTACTGAAAAAGTAACCGTGGTTAGTGTGGTTCAATTTCAAAAGCGTCCACACTTACTCCCTCATGCAGCCGCGAATTGCCTCTTTCGTTTTTGTGCTCAAATGTGCACCGGCCCTTATATAAAATTAAAATATTACACAATATTTATATTTTTAGCTTCAACTAACTTACACGTCCAAACTGGTACCAGTCGCCCCTTGACACCAACTTCCATCTTGGCTCAAATGACCACAAAACCCTCAAGTCGAACAATCTCACCCCAGCCGCCCAAATCTACACAGTCTATGGACACCAGCACTTCATCCCCAAGTAAAACAAAGAGTCTTGATAGAGCTAAAGCACCCCCAAGCAAACCGCAGTCCCCTACACCTCCTATCAGCAAACCACAAAGCCCTGAAGGAATTGTTACTCCTCCTAGTAAACCAGACACTCCTGAAGATCTCACGAAACCACAAACTCCTGATATAGAAATTACGGACACAGCTGAAGAAGAGAAAAAGTCGGTAATATCGACTCCGTCGGTTGTTATTGAACCTGCAACGCCGATAAAATCAAAACCAACATCACCTGAAGAACCTGAAGAAAAAGCAAGTGAAAAACCTGAAGTTGAAGAAATAATTGAAGAAAAACCGGTGGAAGAAGAAAATGGTGAAGATATAAAAGAAGAGAAAAAAGATGAAGACACGAAAGAAGAAGAGAAAAAGGAACTAATCGATATTAAAGTTCCCGATGCAAAAATGGAAATTGTAGATGAAACTAAAAAGAGCGAAGAATCTCCCTCGAAAGTAATAAAAAGGAGAGCTCCTACCCCTACTCCAATAGATATTGCGATATCTAGACCGGTACCAACGGAAAAACCATCAAGTGACCAAGGCATGTTGCCTCCTCCACCATCGAAATCTAAACCTCCTGCTCCGCAACCAACTCAGGAATCTAAAGTAAGAAAGCTGTAAATGTAATTAAATTTTACTGTTTTCATAATGCATTTTTTTAAAATAACAAATGATAAGGAAAATAAACTATTACTTTTTTTCAGCCTCCTGTAACACCAACAATTCCAGAAGAACCAAAACCAAGTACAGAAAAAGTCCAAGAAGTTATAGCATTATCATCCGATAGTGAAAATGCTGCAATTGCGGTATCTAGCGATTTGATTTCAATGCCTAGTACTGAAAAACTCATTCCAAAGGAAGAAAAACCACCAGTTCCATTACGATCTGTTCGCAAAGTAGAAGATATTAAACAAATTCGAAGACAACCAAAAACAGGATGGCTCTAAAATCTACATAGTAATCCCTAAATTAATGAGGGAAAATGGTCAAGAGATTGGATGAAATAAAAATTTGTCCTTGAATTTTTATCCATTGTTGTGGATTAGTTCGTTGGTTCGAAGGATTCTTAATCCGTTAACTATATTTTATTGTAACGCTAATATAGCTACCATTGTAAATTTTATGAGTTTAGTTTTGATTTATTTGTTTGTTGCTTAGATTATAATTAGGTCTGTTCGTTTGTAGTCGTGCATATTTCACTAACTTGTCGAAACTGTACTAGTACACCTAGTGCAGTTTATAACGTCACAGTAATTTGACAACAAGGCTACTGTGTACTCATAACTGGCATTATATTTTTTTCAAAATTCGGAATCTGTTTCAAATGTGAATCAAAAGAAATGTTTTTTTTTCCTTCAAGTGTACAATAATATTCATATTATGCTACTATACACACACTATAGAAGATATCCATTTTATTCCTAGTACAACAATGTTGGTCATTTTTGTACTAGTAAAAAAATGTTAGCTTTTTAGTTCACCGCTGGCGGCAGCAGTCGTCACAGCAACACAGACCATATTGAAAAATTGTTATTTGAAAGTTGTATCGTTTGTGTTTTGTAGTGTACACAGCCAACTATGGCTGAAATTGCAAACGCTATAATTAAAACAATTCTAGAAAAATATTTAAAAAATCTCCAGTTTTCTTTGAAACACTTGAAGAAGTTTTTTTTTTGTGAGAAATGAAAGTGAAAACTATTATTTTTATTAGTTAACCTATAATCTGCACTAACTTGTCTAATTTGTGTTCGTTTGTATTTAGAAAACAAGTGTGTACTATTTTGTACTAAGTTGCACTAATGGTATATTCTCAGTACATGTTGTACAAGTTAGTGTAATACAAACGAACAGACCTATTGATCTCCATTTCTATAGGCCGCGAGCAGACACGTGACTCGTACGACCTTGAAGTGCTTGGAATAAGCTTATTTGTGTGCGCTTGTCACTTTGACAACAAAAAGGTATTCACTTATTTTGATTTTAAACTGCTAAATATATATTTTAATTTAATGTGTTTTACTTCCTAAAAATAATAACTTTTCCATAAGTCATAACATTTTTCTTGTCATTTGACAAGCGCAACTGAGAGCGTTCTCATCTAGTAACATTAAGTGCGCACTGTATGCATTCGACGTGCACTACACCGGTTTTGTGAACAGTGCGCATAAAGCAGTTGGCAAAAGCGAAAAATAAGTTCGTATTCAAGGCGTTCTCACTTCTAAATACGGTTGCAGCACTAATCTTCCCTATCGTTGTTCCTTTTAAATGGGGTACACTACTCTTACCTACCTGCACATTTTTATGCGTTTATGTTCTTTGGTGTTGACGTTTTATGAGATTAGCGGTTTTTTTTAATTATTAATCTTCAGTTCATATTTATACAAATATTTGATTAGATATTGTGGTTATGTTCATTGTTACAGACTTGGACCAGGAATAGAGGGGAGACAAGGCATAGTTACGCGTATGTTTCAAAATCATCTGAGCGATTTTGAACCATATTGTAACGCCTAAATCGGATGAATCGGTCTAGCCGACCAGTTAAAAACTTTTATGTTACATTTGACCAAATCTAAATAACTACTTGATTATCCATACCTACAAATTATCTTGATTTTGAATTTTATAAATGTAAAATAAATACGAAAGAAATATTTATACGAGAACGTAAGACAAAATGGTAACAACGGTGGGTGACGCTTGTTGACATTGAAAACTTATTCGTTCGACTGCACACATATGTAACATATCTGGCCGACTTGCCAGATTCAGCTGATTTTGGCGTTATAATGGACCTTTTATATCTTCATTGCACCGTGACTTCATTTTTAAATGCCCCACGTAGTGACATTTTTATGAACTAGAGATGGGGAGGTATGTTGTCAAGTAAAATAAAAGGACAAGCATTTGTGTTCGATAAAAAAAAATTAAACAACACAAAAACTTAAATTATTTTGACTTTGATTATAAAGAAATTATTAATAAAGACAAAACAATAGTTTTATTCTTGTCTGTAACTTCCTTAATAACGAAATTATCTGTCACTTTATGCGGTGTTTATTTCGCCTCTCTAGAACATATCTGTCCTTGACGATTCTATCGTAGATGAAAAAAAAAATGTTTTAATGTTTAACTTTGTCAAAATTATTGTTTTTTCAACTTTTTTTAAATTTATATTTATTATATGAAGCTGAAGATGGTGTTGGACCAGCACTGAAACGTCCTAATAATATTTTTTTTATTATTATTAACACCGATCCTATTTGCCACACACCTTTACTTACGAATTTTCGTTGGATCATTATTACATAACACATTAGAACATATAACCGCGTTTCTGAAACCCTCTACCCGTGTAAAACGCTGTAAGTACTTCAAGGTCGCTCACGTTACGTGCTGCTCACGGCCTATTCTCTTACCTTAAATTTATTATCACAAACATAGTATCTGATAAGTTTTATGATTATATTTATTAATATTTGTTCGATAAATCGTAATATTTTTATTATTATTCAAGTCTGTTTCAATTATTCTTTATTATTATTAAAATGTTTCATATTTTTTTTCAATAGTTATCTTTATCGTAAGAAGTATATATAAAAATACGAGTTAATTTTATTTATTCAAAGAAAATGGCAAAAATTAAACGATTAAATTTACTACATATCTGCAACATATTCTTTGTTATTTATATTGTTACAATCAACAAAAAAAATGAATGTTGATTATGATAATTGAAACTGTTATAAAGGAAGTTGCTCTGTAACTAATAATATGCAGCAGATATAAAATTGTATACTCTAGTCTAAAATAGTTAGAACCTGTAAAAATAAATAAACAAATTATGCTGATAATCTGTTTTATTTCAATGATAAAAAAATAAAATATTTTTCACAACAATTGTAACATGAGTATGGTTTTTAAATGAAAACAAAATTGTGTAAATAAATACACTAAAAAAATACGTAACTTATTCTAATAATCACGAATTTTATAAATACATAAATGTACAAAATAAATATCAGTTCATGATAAGTAAATATACCAGTGTTGAAAAACAACGTTAAGATAAAGAAATTAATAAAAAAATATTTGCGTTTCTCCAAATAATTAAAAAAATATCTTCGGATCTAATTTTCTGCAGTTTTATCCTTTTCATTGTCAACGGTCTCACTACTTTCAACCTCAGAGTCATTATTGATATTAGTTTTATTATCTTTTGTTGCCATTAAAGCTTCAAAACGAGAAGATGAAATTTTTAAGACCTGATTTTTAGTATCAGAATCAGTAGCAATTTGTAAATCATTATTATCACTTTGTACTTGTTTTTGTTGGTTAAGTAATTCTAATTTGGCTTCAATAGCTATTTGTAAATCATGATTTTTGCCTCGCTTGGCCAATTCTAAAGCCAACTGTAACTTTTCGGGATCTATGCGTTTATTTAATAACATTGCGGCATCAGAAAATTTTTCTAGCATTACGAAACTGAAATGAGAACATATTGAAGCTAGTAAAACTTTGTAAATAAAATATGAGCTATATAGCTCGTTTCACGTAAAAAAATAGCGTTGGTTAGCTGCCCTCTGATTGATCAGTACTAAAAATATCACCTGTTAACTGTTATCAAATAATTCACGTAATAGGGTCATTTAAAAAAATATTTTTTTTTATAAAATCGTGAAATCCGTCTCTTTTAATAAATATAGTAATATAAAATAACATGAAATATGCGGACTTTTCATTTATAAATTTGCTAATAAACTTTTGCGGCTGTAAAATTTGTGGCGTCACTGTTTGTTACTCACACAAAGACATTCCTCTCTCACACACACATTCACGGTACACGTGGTTTCCGTTTGCTGTTGTAAATAAACTAACCTAAAATTGTGACAGGTGTCAGCAGAGTTAAGAGTAAAGGTATATAAATAAAACCGGTAGAGCTCTCCTGCCGCATCCGCTAAGCCGTGACGTAGCTGTGACATCAGCGTCCAAATATTTGAAATTAAAAGCAACTTTTCAAAAATCATATCTCTGATTCTAAAGACTTGTAAAGTGTAAAACATACACCTACATATTTAATTTAACCTAATCTTTCAAGAAAAACAAATTAAAAAATGTAAAATGACCCCATTGTCGCGAGTTGAATAAACATGTGCGTTGCGTGACCTTGAAACAGGATTACACCTGCCTACTCTCGAACTGTTCTAGATGAATGGACAACCGTATATAAGGGGAACAAGCGCAGCGGGAGCCGGTCTACAACCTACAGTCAGTCTGATATTAAAACGCGTGGTGAAATAAATATAGTGACATAGTGCTTTGCATTATTGCGCCGTGAGTCAATTTATATTTCAACCCCGTACAAAACGATTTTAGTGTTAATATTTCAAATAGTTCAGGAGTTATGAACCCTCAAAAATGCATGTTTTCATGTTAACTTTCGGCTAAAAATGTTTCAATATCACAATTTCGGTTAAAAATAAGGTGTTTATTCTTGCAAAAATGATCTTTAAAGGGTTGATTTGTATATTTCCGGTATAAAAGTGGTTAAATTTTCCGTTAAAAAGTCCTCAAACCCGAGTTTAAAAACTTTACATTATTGGCTAAAAATGTGAGATTAAAAATCGCTCAATATATAGATTTCGGTTAAAGATAGTATTAATTCTTGCAAAAACGAACTCTAGGGAGCCGATTTGATATATTAATATATTAAAAGTTTGAAAAAAGCCTTAAGGATTCCGGAAAATAGGGTCGAAATTTTGGAAAAAAATTGCCCCAAAAACATGCATTTTATTTTGCTCACAACTCCTCAACAATTTAAAATTATCTTCAAATTAACACGAAATTCGTGTTCTACGGGGTTTAAAATATAAATTAACTCATTTCAAAATCTTAAAATCGGCTGGACAAAGTTTTAATTTAATATTTCTAAGACGACGTCCGTTGAGAATTTTTATTTGGTTTTGAATTCGGCTGAAATTTACAGGAAACACATAAAACTAACTGAAAATCATTTATTTGTACTTAAAATTTGTTGAAAATGTTTTTTAAATGAAAATATTTGATTGAGAACAAAAAAATGAGGTTAGAAATAATGTACGTGTCAAAAACACTCGGCTGATTTACAGCGCCAAAATGGTCGAACTATGTTGTGACAATTTGACTCTGTCGGTAAGGCCGCTCTAGAAACCAATAACCAATGCCAATGCTTTTCTTATGTAAACTTTGAAAAGTAATTATGAAAATTTTTGAACACTAACTACTTCTACGACACGTCTTGAAGCTGAAAGAACATCTCTACAAAATTTGCCTTCGATATCTAAAACGGTGTAGATTTGTAAAAACATCAAACTTTCTCATTTAATAAATTTGTTTTCTATTATTAATACTTCTGATTTGTATACTTCATCAAAATAAATAAACCTTACAATATATAGTACATTTAATAAAAAAAATATAAGAATTTAATTTATTTAATGCATGTAAAAAACGGCCATCTGTCAAGCGCTATCTGCTATTTTTTTACGTGAAACGAAGTATAACTATAATAAAACAGTTTTTTTAAAGATCACTTACCACTGAGCAGCAACTTCGTAGTTTCCGTTAATATTACAATAAGTAGCCCACTGTTCATAAATATAAGTAATAATTGGATCATCAGGAAGACGAGTTTTTGCCAAAGCCAAGGCTTCCCGATATAAGTTACTAGAGCAAAGTGCATGTATTGCTTTGTGAACTTGATGACAAGCTAAGTAATACGACGATGCTTCTAAACCTTGCCCCTCATCAGCTAACTGATCAGCGTATACTAAACATAATTTCGACCATAATCTGCAATAAATAATTAAAGTTTTATAAGAATTTCAAATGTAATTTTGAAATATCTTACGTGTGAGACACCATCGGAGCCATATTAATGATCCATGGATTTACAACGCCACATTTTAAAGCTTTTTCAATTGATTGTGCTAAGTCACCATTCCACATGGATATATGATGCATACTATCTATTTGACGGTTAGTAAAGTGCCGTTGCTCTAAAAAAAAGTAATCGTATTTATCCCTCAACTACTATCGTGTTTTCATATACACAACTGCTATCGTGGGGTCTTTTCTGACCCCAATATTTAAAATGTTAAAAAATACAAAAATCGTTGAGGGCCACTTACTATCTTTTTAACCAATAACTCAAACCCTTTTGCTATAAAAGTAAAATATATTGTTCTACAAATTACAAAAAGAAAAAAGTTATCATTGTTTATTGTGCATTTTAAGCATATTTCATAGGAAAACAATGATTTTTTTTCTAAAAAAAAACTTAAGCTGCTCTGACCAAATATTCTGTTTATTCTTGTACATAATATTCGAACTAATGTCCAAAAAAATAGAATCATTATTTCATGTACATTAAAAAAAACTGCTGGCCATGTTTGTAGATCATAAAAACATCTTAATTTTTTACATGGTTTTACAGAATTTATTTATTTCCTATATATCTTCACAAATAATCCATAGTGTACTTTGAAATTTAAACGGACGTCAATGTTAAAATTTAATGAAATTCTTATTTGTTTAAAATATATGACTCTCTTTAAAAAGAACCGGGTTAGATTAATGATATTTTAAGAATGATAGTAGTAAATAAATTATTTTTTGTTCTATATCAAAATATTTCTCGGGCTTGGCTTAAGTCTGTCAATATTTTGTAATTTAATTATTAAAAAAATATGTATAGTTTAATAATCGTACAAGGAAGTCGTGTGGTGTCCACATCAGATTTTTTAAATAAAAAAATTAAACGGGGGGTGGGGGAATGTTGTCATCCCAGACTCAGCCTGTATGTAGATAATAAAATATTGATGCTCTATATAAAAAAATTAATTTCTAATCGTACTTTTCTTAAATTGAACCAAAAATGGAAGATTTTGCTAGTACAGGAAACTATTAAATTAAATATAAAGTCATGTAAAATCAAAATTTAGTATTAATTTATTTTCGCTAAAATAGGAGCAAATAAATAGCATAATTATTACTACTTACGTTCAAAATTTAATATATACTTCATATCTTCGCGCGAACTAAACATGTGTGTAACATCAACATTGAAATCCTTCAATTGCATTTGACCGTCTGCAGTACACTCTTCATCAGTTACCACTTCACTATTTTTAGTTTTATTCTCCACAATTTCCATTAATTTTTTCAATATACCAATATTATCAGCTTGATCAGGATTTTGCAACCTAGCCATTGCTGTTAAAACAAATTGCTTTTTAGATTTTTCCGGCACTGAAGAACTAACTGACTCACTGTCGTTATCGTTATCATTATCATTGCTTTTTTCAGCAATTTGTTTAGGGGAAGATTTCTTTTTCTCTATTTTCTCAAATATAGTTGGTGGATGTTTAGTTATGCGGAATATTATAATACTTTGATTTCGACCACCAAGTATGATTAAATCTGCATCTAATGGACTCCATAGTAGGGATTTTAATATATCTTTTCCTTCCCATTTGAACGTAGATAGAAGAGTTTGAGTTTTTACGTTCCAGACCTAAAAATGTAACTTGTTATAAAATAGTATTAAAGAAGAATATATTATATGAGTATATGAACTTTCTTTATAAAACTGTTTTTACAGATTATAGAAATTTAATTCCATTGACGAGATATAGATAGAAGTGATAAAAATGTGGCCGTTTTTAGATAAAAAATAAAAAAAAGTTAAATAGGGTATTCCAATATTTATTTTTTTACCTCCCGCTACCCTTGGTACGGCAGGTATAGGGATCGTGCTAAAAATCGTATATCGAGATTTTGTTACATGACTACGTTTTAAGGTTCCTACAATCCAATTTTAACATTATCACGATGATGTCTGTGTGTATGTATGTGTAAATCCTCTTTACGCTCTAACTCAAATACTATCGCTCAGAAAATTTTGAAACCTTGTATTTCTACCTTACTCTTATATAGAAAGATGCCATTAGATTTTGGAGTAAATCAGATAACTGAAAATGACACTTTACTGGAAGCTCAATATAGTTTTTCTTCGAAAAATACCTTTAAATGTTATTTTTTCGAGATTTATGTTATATAAAAATTAAAGATTATTAAATTTTCTACAATAATAGGAGGAGTCTAAGGTTAAAAATATATATAAAACTAAAACAATTACCCCTTAACCTTAAATAATAATATAAGCTAAAAGCTAAATACGTATTTCGAGAACTAAGTTCTCATCATCAGTAGAACAAAACAAAAGTTTAAGCAGAGAAGTTAAGATTACTTAACATGTAAACCATGTCAGAGGTCTAACAACTCTGTTTTGTTCTACTGATGATGAGAACTTAGTTCTCGAAATACGTATTTAGCTTTTAGCTTATATTATTATTTAAGGTTAAGGGGTAATTGTTTTAGTTTTATATAAATTTTCTACAGGTTTGCATTAATACTTTTTCTATATATTTTATGGATAAATTTATAAAACCATCTATAATTTTAATCCCGGAGCCTACGCTTTAAACAGAAGTCATACACATGGTTACACAATTCAGATCTCAAATGTTTGTAACTGACAGATATATGTCACTGTCAACGAACTAATTATTTTAAATAATAATATTAACGTTTTATAAAGAAAATAGTAAATGGAACAATAATTATATGGAAAGGAACTTAATACTGTTTCCAGCATAAATAAATATGTAAAAATATAGGTAAGATAATAAAAACATATATATCACCATGGCATATTACCCATTGATGGGTGAGCCAATCTGTTTTGTACACAGATGTCGGTAATAATGATGACATATTTGTTCCGTGCAGGCGCTTACCAGGCGTCATTTCACGCGAATCTTGGGAACGGGTTCGATTCCGACCGACGCCAAATATTTTATAATTTGAAATGGCACAAAATTGACCCCTGTGGTGCACTCTCCACGCCAGCAATGAATATAGGTAAGTATATAAATAAATATATAAATAAAAAATAAATAAAATAAATATTTCATCACGGCATATTACCCATTGCTGGGTGTGCCAATCTGCTTCATACACAGATGTCGGTAATGATGGAATATTTGTACCGTGCGGGCGCTTACCGGGCGTCACCTCACGGGCACTCATTGCTGGCGTGGAGAGTGCGCCACAGGGGTCATTATTGTGCTATTTAAAATTCGAAATATTTGGCGTCGATCGGGATCGAACCCGGTATTTAAATTTAATTTAATTTTAAGTATTTACATGAATAAAAATTAAATTAAACGGGAGATATTGTGTTGACCACATCAGATTTTTTATTTTCTGAAACTTTAACATCTGAAATTTTGAGTCATTTTTATTTACTTTGAGTGAGATATGAATTTTTAAATATTACTTCAAAATTTGAATTACCGGATGTGACGTAGGAGGAGCTTATAACATTTAGAAATAAAAAATTGAAAATTTTTAATAACATAAAACGTAATAAAACTAATACCTTTGAATATATAATACAATACAAGAACGGCAACGTAATGTATTTAGATTAAATATTTCGAGAGAAGGTGCCATCTATCCCTCCGTATACGAATTATTTCTGAGTTAGTTCAAAAAGTACATAATAGGTGGATGTTACACAGTGTTGCCACGTACATTTTATGAAACAATATTTTTGAATTATTGATTATTAAATACCTCTAACAATTACTATTTGGCAATGCTGTCAGCACGATTTACCGTAGTTCACAGTTTTGTGGTAGGAGTCACTAGCTATCTATAATAATTTTGTGAATGACAGATATAGTATCTTGCTAGGCCATATGCGTTGCCGTTCTTATATGTATTATATATTCAAAGCTAATACAAACAAGGCAGATGATAACGCGTCAATGGCAGAAAAACAGTTTGTGGTGTAGTTTTATCCACAAAATTTGTAGGAAATGTCATCAGTCACTTATACATCACAGATCACGTGATGTCTTTTCAGCGCCAATATAAATTGCAAAAAAACTTTTGATTTTTACCTCTCGCTAAGAGAGGTATTGGATTAATCATAAATTATGAAATAAATAGGCTACAGGAAGTAGGTAGGCGGCCCTAGAATATGCGTGTGAATGTAGCATGACAAGTGTTAGCAATTAAACAAATTAAACAGAGATAGTTATACCATGTTTCTATGGCAGAGACAAAATATAATTAAAGCGCTTAACATAAATGTTATATTGACATCTGTCATTTGTCATTCAAGGTGTCAGTTTAATGTATTCAACATTTTATTTTACTGTGAATTATTAAACGTGCATTTCAAAATTCGTAAAATAAGTAAAAAAGAACATACCATAACAACGCTGTCCTCTGCGCCTGTAGCCAATCGACAACCAATTTGAGGGCACCAAGATAACCACTTTACGCTAGAAATATGTCCCTCAAGAACGGCTATTAAAGAAGTTCTCTCGCCTGATGCTAAAACGTATATATTAGATAAGAAAATAAACAAAATAGCAGTCCAAATTTTTTTTATTTAATCTGAAGCCAACGTTTCGCTGCCACTTACAGCTTCATCAGGGCAAAAGACTAAGGCGTTAAAAATAA
Source organism: Harpalus rufipes (assembly GCA_951394225.1). NCBI lineage: Eukaryota > Metazoa > Arthropoda > Insecta > Coleoptera > Carabidae > Harpalus > Harpalus rufipes. The sequence continues at coordinate 10,248,234 of OX596276.1, read as the reverse complement.
ATAAATAAAAATATATTTGTTCAAACATAATGTTATCGTCGAAAATTAAAAATTGTATGAAAATATTAACAATCATCATTCAGAAGACAATAACTTAAAAAAGGCTTTTTTAGTAATGGCGATAATAACATTTTTTTTTGTTTTTGTTCAGGGTATGTCAATCTACTTTTAGATTTCGGTAAAGTGCTTTTGAGAGCGACAGTTAAACTATTTTTATCTACGATAGTGCGTAAAATTTATGTTTAATGTTAGTTTTAAGTTTGTAAAACGGTTGTTTAGTAACAATGTTTCATTAGTCACGGGTTGCCGAGCAACGAGTGATTAAAATTTTTAAACACGCTAAATTTGTAAAACCAGGTTGAATATTTTGTTATGATGGCAAACTTTTCATTTAATATTGTGATCCTGATTCATAAATAAAAGTATTTTTTATATATTTATTGGTTTTTTTTCGTAGATAAAATATTGTACGATTCACATACGTAAAGCATCTTTAGTTACTCAGGGATCTTATAATTCTGACCCATTCGTGACTGAAGACTAGCTTTACATACTTGTATCATAAATAACTATTTTATGTGTAGATATATGCATCAAGTAATACGAAAGTATAAAATAAAAATGTGTCAAATCTTACCACTTTCTTCTGCCGTTCTGCAATTGTATATGTAAATATTTGGCTCGTTTGCAGATACAGCCAAATAATTAGAATATGGCGAAGAGCCTGTATCAGCTGTAGTAGCTTGAGGATGCCATGCAAGGCATTGTATAGCTTTCTTCTGCATATATAACGTTTCATAAACATTAAACGTTTTTGACAATAACTTTACAGAACCTTCTTTAGTTCCTACTGCCAATATGGAATAACTTGCATTCCAGGCAAAGGTATGTGCTCGACCTTCGTCTAAATTTACTGGAGTAGGTTCTGTAATAAATTATTTTCAAAATTATGTCCAGAAGAACTGTGGCATCACGCGTACAACGAAAATGACAAAATGCAATAAAGTTCATAAATAATTATAAATACGTAATACTAGTTACAAGTATATGTATATATACGCCAAGGTTATAATAGTATTATATGTATCGTGGACGAAAAGTGAATCTTTACTGCCTCGGCCGTAATTACTTGGAAATTTTTAGCAGTATGATTTTCGTATAAGTAGGCCAAAGTCGCAATTGTTTGACAGATTGAAATTGAATTTTTCTGGTTTCATTAAGATTATCAGTGACTATAATTAATAAAAAAATACATTCCTCAAGATATTTTGGATGAAACTGTTGAGATGAAGAACAATTTAATGTCGCATAAATAAAGGATTAAGTATGAAGATAAAATTTTAAAGTCATAGAACTTTAAAATGATATTTTAAAGTGCTAGGACTTTAATGTTTCACTTTTATGTGGCAGAATCAGTTAAAAACAAAATTGATATTTCCAATAAAATATTGTACGACAAAATCACCTTATACGTCCAACGAAACACTTTTGGTTCCTCATATTAATTCACCTTCAACGTCACCACAACAGAATCCACAAAATAATACTCTTATCTTTTACAAAAGAACAAATTTATGAAATGAAAATTTAGTTATTAATATAGGCGTATTCTGTAAAATATTCGCTTAACGAATCGTTATCATAACGAAATCATTATCATGAAAATCGTTATTTCTACTTAACGATAATCGTTATCTTTGTGTCCGTATGATGTACCACATTTTAAAAAATAATTACCTTGGGATCAAGTTAAGAACTTTATTTCCTAAAATCAAATTTAATTTTAAATGAAATATCTGACATAATTCAATATCACTCACAAACTTCTAGGTTAGATTAGTTCTGCTGGGAATCAGCTATCAACCTGTCAGCTGTCAGAATATTTATTCTTCTTGTTGTGGGCTATGCTAGACCTACTACTACCATCTGAGACTAATTGGGAAGCTTGCGTTAGGCGCTGGGAATAAAAACTTATTAAATTATTTTAATATTATCTTGCAAAAAAATATAATATCAAGGGTTTTTGAGATCACTATTCAACATAATAGCAATTTTATTTTCACATGAATAAAAATACTGAATTATTGACTAAAGGTTTAGGTAACGAATGATTTTTCCAGTGGTTAAAAAATAACGATATCGCTCTTTTCTTCGTTATGTAGAATTATGCTTTACAGAATTTCACTTTAACGATTATCGTTATAATAGCGATTTAACAATGCATAATGTCGTAACGATCGCTTACAAAATAAACCTATTAAACGATTTTCGTTATTACTATAACGATATAACGCTTTAACGATTCGTTTTGTCATACCGAAGCTTACAGAATAGCCCTATAAAAATTGTACATTTACAAATAGTACGGTAATCCTTAATATTAATAAGAAACAAATATTTATGTAATGTGAAAATTTTATTTCCTCAAAAATGAAATATTAAAAATAAAGTAGTCTGATTATTTTCCTCTGAACTGTCACTAGTTTCATATATAATACAACTGGTTTAAGAACTTACCGAGAGTAGGTTCAGATTCATTATGATATACTAAATCACCAAAAGAGCACGAAAACAACGCATATTCAAATTCTTTATCTGGAGAAGGTGCCCACTGAATTGTGTATGCCGGGTTTCTGTGATGCGGGTGGAAAAATACTTGCGTTTTATTATTTGTAAGAATTCTTGCTACCTGAAATAATAAAAAAAATAGTTGTTTATTTTAAAAGTGAAATAAATTGAATTATTTACCCTTCCATCTGCAGTAGAGAAAGCTAAATGATTATCTTTCTCCGGGTGCCAACCTATAGCAACTATTTTATCTTGCATATTTTCAAGTAATTTTATCATTGATATTACTTGCGTATGAGGAAGACTTAAATCCCATATTTTAACTGCGCAGTCAAACAAACCTACAGCTAGTCTGAAAAATAAAAGCAGAAAATGAAACAACGCAAAAGTAACGTGCGCACCCTAGCTGATGAGGTTAAACAATGGAGACGGGAGGGGTTAATTTTAAATGAAAAACCCAAAAATGGTTATATGAGCGCCACCTTAGACCAGGAATAGAGGGGAGACAGGGTACGCTATTTATTTCGCCGTAAGAAGACTTTCCAAATCATCTTAGCGACTTTCGACCTTATTGCAACGCCTGCATCAGCTGAACCTGGCTAGTCAGCCAGATGTGTTACATATGCTTTGGTTCACGAAAGATGACTATTCAAGGTCACTTGTTTGAAGAAAGAATACACAGCACTTTATACAGTAGTAGCTTAGCAACATTTCATGTTAGAAAAAGAAAGATTATTTGACGTATGTCTATACAGTTTATGTTGTGTGATAGATATACGTAAATGGTGATATTACTTTCCAACACATTACAAATAATAATGACGTATGTCAGATATCTAATTATGTACTGCACTGCCCTCTGTCCTAATAGTTACCCAGTGACGTTAACTTTTAAATCAAATTATTATTCCATGGTTTTTGTCAAGTCTATGTTTTTGGGTTTTGCAAATACATAGGTGAAGAGCATAAATCTTTGAGAAACGCATTATTTAAAAAGAAACATAATTTTCAAATAAATTATACTTATTTTTTTCAGTTCAAATGTATCCATAAATATTTCATGATGCACGTCTATGTATACGAAATACAGTGAAGTTATCTGCTAGTAATATTATACCATACGGTTAATAAATAACCTTGAATTGTCATCTTTCGCGAAGCAAACTATACCTGTGTAGACGAACGAACAAGTTTTCAATGTCAATAAGCGTCACGCACCGTTATTGTTACCATTTTGTGTTCTGACGTTCTCGTATACATATTTCTTTCGTATTTATTTTACATTTATAAAACAAAATCAAGATAATTTGTAGTTATGGATAATCAAGAATATTTAGCTGGTCGACTAGACCGATTCAGCTGATTCTGGCGGTGCAAAAAGGTTCAAAATTGCTCAGATGGTTTTGAAACGTACACGTTTAAATCGAACAAGCATAGTCTAATTTATCGTACTGCATGATTAAATTATTTTTTATTTACATTTTTTGTTGTATAAAATAGTTTTAAAGTATATTTTAAAAAATTACAAAAATCAGCCATGTTGTGACGTCAGGTTTCAGAACTGCAAGTTCAGACTCATTTCATACAGACTTATCATATGAACACAGAATTTTTAAAAGAATAAAATATATAGACTATAAATTGAAAATTACATATCTAAATATGCTATAATATGTTAATATAACATTATTTTCATTTTTATAAATTTAATTTTCATTACAAACAGCCCGAGGCATTGAATTGAATATATTTTCGCTAGTATTTTAGCACGATGGCACAGAATAACGTTTCACCGACATGTTTACTTTCGTAAAATTCAGGTTATCTTTAAATGTCCCTCTGACGTTTAGAATCTAGTGTGAAAATCAAAATGGTCGTTAATGTTGAAATGTGACGTCACTTGGCGAGGGACGAAGCTGGGAAAATCAGCCGTTTTTCGAAAAATGTCATTTTTAATTGCAATTTTCTCATTATTAAAGACCGATTTGAGTAAAAATAAAAAATACGGGTCTATTTTTCATTACTCTATCGATTAAAGATAAAAATGAAAAATCATGCATGACGTCATTACATGTTCAGATTCATCTGATGAATATTCTTTACTGCTTTCGGATTGTACATAATTTTTGCCAGTCGAAGTCACAATGTTAGTCGCTGATTTCCCTATTAAAATCTAATTTTCTCTTGGCAGAAATATATGAGCACGATGCCATCACAATGAATTTAATTACTTGTAGCTTGTGTCAACGACGAAGTATAACTAGACTTTATTTGGTTTGTTTTGATTTCGGTTGGCCAAACAGAGACAACTAGACATAAAGATATGTTGACCCCAAGCCCTTCAAATATGTGGGGGAGAGTACTGAGAAATGCAGAAGGGTCAAAAATGATCCAGGTACGGACAAATACTGTTACAACATTAATATACTATCACTATTCGTCTCATTCAAAAATATTATTTTTTAAAACATTCATTACTCACTTTGATGGATCAATCGGAGAAGCAGCAATACAATTCACACCACAACTGAGACAAGGATAAGACACAAGTGTTTTTCGTTGCGTTCCTATAGTAGTACAAAGAATTAATCTGTCTTTTGCCGTTGTCCATGCAAAAAAATCATCTAGCTCAGTCCAAGATAACGTTCTTTTTATTTCTGGATATATTTTATGAGGAACATAAATATTAAATATAACGGAACTGTGATCTTGGTGAACTAATCTTGCTTCTTGTGTTGATTTGGGAGTCAACCTAAAAATTATATCAGTGAATTAAAAATAGCCATTTTTGTAAATACCGTCTGATTGTTTAGGGGTTTCCAAGTCCACGGCTTTTATTACCCTAGTATCAAAATGAAATTTTAATACATTTAAATCGAGCGCGTAAAATTCAGTATCAACCATGTTTGTTATGTTCTGGGCACTGCCAGATGCTATTGGCTGTTCGAACGTACAAAGCCATGGTCACACTGGTTTTGATGTGACACAAAACGACGTCGACGTACACAGCGCGTTTGTCATGTATTCGTCTCGCTCAGTTCTAGAAACGTATGTTTTCAATTTAGATCACGTCACATTAATATTTTTTTTTCTGGCGTATTAGAAACTTTTCGGCGAAAATACAAAATATGGGTCTAATATTTTTCCCTACAGATTAACATATTAAAAAATGAAAAAAAAAACAAACTTAAACACCTATAGAGTGAAAGATTTTTTTGTGACAATAAAATTGTATTTACTTTTCTCCTTACCTTTCTAAGTCGAAATTCACGAATAAATTCCAACAAAATACTCTATTTGTTAAAGTGGACACAAGTAAAATATCCGGTTTCGCCCAACAAACTGCTATCCATTTACTTCTCATAGTGTCTTTATTAAATCGCACTTTTCTTTGTTTTATTGGGTTAACTAGAATCTGTTCTAAACGTCCATCTGTTAATCCTCGCCATATATAAACATCTCTATAAAAATAAATATAATATAAAAATATTTTTTATTCAAGGTGACGAGCGGAAAGTGTTGATTTACGAGCGATTCATAGTGAGTGAATTATTTTTCGCGAATCGATATATAATTTTATCGTCGTGTATAAAATTATATTTTTCTATAGCAGATTTCAAAAAATAAGAAAAATCCATTTTTTTATGAAACCTTGTATGACCATTAATGAAAATCAGGAAAGAAAATTCCTTATATGATTTTTTAAAGTCATGCCCGTATTACACTTCACAATAAATTGCACAATTTATTGTACAATAAATCGCAAAATTTATTTTGAAAATTTAAGCATTTTACACTTCACGATCTTTTATCAATTTATTGTTGTTGGGAGCAGGGCTACCAACCGCTTCGTTTTGAGGTTAACCTTTTGATGAATGTGTTTACAGTTCGTGCTTTGTTCCGTGTTTGCATCAAGGCAAATATTACTTGTTTTAAATTTTCGATTTTCCTTCTACGCCCGTTGTATGACGCGTAGTCAAACATCGAAATAGTCAAATAGAAATAGTTCAATATGTCAAATATTAAAGTAACCAAAATATTGTGAAAAAATAGAACATGTTCTAATTTTCACAATTTATTGTGCAATTTATTTTCAAAAGAAATTGTACAATTTTGCTGTATTACACTTGCCAATAAATTGTCAATAAATTGAAGGTCGCAAAATTGTACAATTTATTGTGAAGTGTAATACAGATCATGCGATGAGTTTGTGACGTCACCAGCGTCTGACCAGTGGCATTGAAACAATATTTTTTCATGAAACGTTCCACCATTTTTACTCACCAGTGCAATGAGGTCATGCAAAAAAATATTTGTTCTTTTTTTGTTTAAATCGAACAAGCATAGTTTAATTTATTATAATGTATGATTAAATTATTTTTTATTTACATTTTTTGGTGTATAAAATTGTTTTAAAGTATATTTTTAAAAAGTTGCAAGAACTAGTCATGTTGTGAGATGTTTCAGAACTGCAAGTTCAGACTCATTTCATAGAGACTTATCAAACGAATACAGAATTTATAAAAGACAAAAAATATATAGACTATAAACTGAAAATTACAGATCTAAATATGCTGTAATATATTAATAACATCATTCTTTTCATTTTTAAATATAATTTTCATTTGGCCTGAAGTTAACCACGCGTCACATCAGCTGTGCTTCTTTGTAAAGAATTGAGATTAGACGCTAGAAGTTTGTTCAGCTATAGAAACGCACGCGAGGCATTTCATTACTCTATCAATTAAAGTTAAAACTGAAAAATCATGCATGACCTCATTATAGGCGGGATTCTCAGAGTTCATATTTATTGCCAATAGAATTAAATCCATATCCGTCACGTAATAAAATGTTTAATTCGTTATAACTTTATAATAGTTTTTTTTTTAATTATGTAGCTTTACTACTTATTAATAAGTAGGTATTTTCCGAGTTTTATACAAATTTATTTCGATTATGGTTTATGGGCCCATTAATTATTGTTTAAGCACAATGTTAAAATTTAATGTAAGTTGTGGTTCTATTCCAAGAATAGATCTTTCTGATATCGTTAATTACACAAAAGACACAGAATTGACGTCAACGTCTCAATACAAACAAATCCCCTCCCGATGTTTTTTTTTTCGTCATTCAGGATTATAACCCAGCTTTTCATTCAGAATTATTTTATTACATTAAAAATAAGTTTAAACCAGAAGATGTGCTTAGAACAGTGAATATAGTTATCCATAATAATTATCAAATAACATTTATGATGTTTACGTCGTTCAATTTGTATTGTGAATGGCTAATGAGAGTTCTTTGTTTGTACTGCCGTAACTATAACAACCATTACTTCTAACCAGTGCCGCTAGATGCGCTATTTGTAAAATTGCACTCATGTGTGTCTATTGAAGTTGATATTAACACAAACTGTCAAAGTTTATAATGTATTTAATTTAAATAAAAATTAAATTACTTTATCTACCCTTGCTATTAAAATATTATTTTATTCACCCTTGCGGTTAATGTGCTACTTGATCCACTACTTTAAGTAGACAAAAGGATACTTTAAATCTTTAAAATCTGCTATAGATAAAAAACATTAAAATTGTTATAAATATACCCAGATTTTGCGGCAGACGCTAACAAATATTCTTTATTATAATCATCTGGATAGAATATTGAAGTTTCATCTGGTAAATATATTTCTTGAGTGTTTTCTGGACTGGTCATTTCTCCTTCCTCAGATTTTTGACTTTTTAGATCTTCATTTTTACAGTTATCTTCATCAAAAATAACTTTTTTCTTTTTAGTTTCTTCACTTTTATTTATTTGTTCATTTTCTGTCTCATCAGTTTCTGATTTCTTATTCCTCGTAGCTTTAATTATTTTTCTTTCTCCCTGTGGTATTTCTGGTGAATTATCTTTTTTTTCTTCAGATACAGGATCTCGTTTTTTTATTATGTCACGCAACGACATGCAATCCTGCAAAAAGTCGCTACTACCAGATGCTTTAGAAGCATCAGGGTTTTCTTCGGTATCAGAATCGTTAAATTGAACGTTACCCCATGGATTTTTCTTACTAACTTTTTCGTATGTCTGTTTTTTCCTATCATCTAAATTATAAATTGGAGTGTCTACTCCTAATACTTCGTCTACTATACTTAAATCGCTTATTTTTTCTTGTAATTCACTGATTTTCTCTTCTAAAACATTAATAATATTTTCAGTGTCTGAAATAAAGAACACAAGTAAACTTATGGTAAAATGATAAAAATGTATTTTTGTCGGTTTTCATATTACGAATTTAAACCTTGGTTTTTTTTTTTGTTAGTTTGCTTTAATTTTTCAGTTTGATAATAACTTTCTTCATTTTTATTCAAAAATAATTCTAAAAATATCACTTTACAATAAGAAAATTAAGTAAACAAATATAAAAATCATGATCCTGATGGAAACGATCACGAATTTTATGAAAAATGTGTTAGCGACAGTTTCTGAATACGAGATTGATGCGAGGTTTGAAAAAAATAACGAGAATCTTCATTTTTTTCAAAAAGTACTGCAGGAACAAAAGGTCATAAGTCGATTTTTTTTTGTAATTATTGCGTTTGGATTAAATTTGGTACCTAAAATACAACTTTTACAATATGATTTTACTCTTTTGAAATATGATTTTACATTAACGAAATATGATGTCACATTAACGAAAACTGATTGCACACAAACGAAAAATGGAATTCATAGTAACGAAATATGATTTCACATTAACGAAAACTGATTTCCAACAAATGGAAACTAAATTCGCAGTATCGAAATATAATTTCACATTAAGGTAGTAGGAGCATGAAATGAAATCCATAAAATGTTAATAATCTTTCGCGTACAGCTAGATTAAGAATTGCTCGATGTAAATTCAAAATTTTAGTCAACTTGCCCATTTCCTATCGGAGTTATTGAACTCCAAAGTTGGAAAATTTAACACGGCGATACAGGATATTTATTTAATATTCCTTTATAATATAATATCACATTTCTTACAAATAAATAGGGAAATGAATACTCAGTATGTTTGACATTGGCCCGCTAATGGCGGCCATCTTGGCCCATGGTTATACCCCGTATATAGATGTACACTACTGCCTTAACGAAAACTGATTTCACAGTAACGAAAATTATTTCAACTAAATGAAAACATATTTCATTTTTTATATTCCTTACAATATTTTATAAATAAATAACTAATAATAATATCATTGTTGTAATCATATTTTATCTTTAGTTAATTGGTAAAATTATTTATTTGTTTTTAACCTGAAGAAGGCAGCAGTAGATCCGGCTGCTAGAACTTTGGTTTGAATTATTATAAACAGAACTTAAACAAAAAAGTTGTTTCATTTTAATCTTTAGTTGTTTCTTAAAATAATTATTTATTTAATATTTTATACTGACCGTATACAAATATTATAATAAATTATAAAAAATAAAATAACCATGTAAAATAATTTTTGCATGATGAAAAAATTAAAAAATATCGTCACGCTATATTATTTATTGCTGGGTGTGCCAATCTGCTTTGTACACAAATATCGGTAATGATGAAATATTTGTACCGTGTGGGCGCTTACCAGGCGTCACCTCACGAGCACTCATAGATGACGTGAAGAGTGCACCACAGAGGTCAATTTTGGTCTAAATTTATAGAATTTTAAAATTAATTGTAGAGATAATTCATTTTCTTTTTTTTGTGAGTTATGACAACTGTCCCTCCTTGGCGCACCCATCTTAAGCCTCCTGTGCAATATCTGTTTTCATTAGTTGAAATTAGTTACTGTGAATTTTGTGTGAAGTCAGTTTTCGTTAATGTGAAATCATATTTCGTTAATGTGAAATCATATTTCAAAAGAGTAAAATCATATTTTAAAAGGTATATATCCTATCAATTATATTTACGCATGCCCATAAACTTACAAGACTTTTATAGCCTTGTTCTCAGATAAAATTATGTACGTTGGAACTCCAAATTTAATTTACACGCAACAATTGAAAAAATCGACTTATGCTCTTTTGTCCCGGTAGTAGCGAATTCATCAATAATAATAATAATAATTCTCCCCTTAAAGTTTCCCATTAGATTCAATCTGCAAAACACTTATGCAATGATGTTATGGTATAATTTTTTAGATCGCCGCAAAACGCTGTTATCAAAACTCTTTTCAGTTTCAGGAAGAGATAAAAGTAAAGAGAGGCATGCCTGACAAATACGGGGGCTGCGGCGTAACTACGGTATTATTGTTGGCCAAAAAATCACGAATAAATAGTAAACTGCGGGCTGGTATGCAAAATCCGGGAGTTGTTTGTCCGCAGCCGTATGAAATATTGCTTTACTGGCACGATGGCACAAAACAACGTTTCACCGACATGTTTACTTTCGTAAATTTCAGGTTATTATTATTAATTTTGATAGAAAATAGTAATCTTCACGATAAAAATTTAAACTAGTCTATTTTTGATAGAAAAATATGACAAAAATTCAGTATAAGATCAAAAAAAAGGTATTGAATCATTTTTTATTATCATTTATGTTTTGAATTTCGTAACAATTTTTTGCCAATCAATTATTATTTCTGAAATTCGCTCAAATATTATTTTAATTAAAGTAACAATGCGCTACAATTATGAAAACCTTCAACAAAAATATATTCACTTTAATTAATGTCTTAAAGTGAGTCTAAATGATTATGAAAACGACTTAAAGAAAAAATGTTACCAGTACCTGATTCAGGTTTATCCGAGACTTTATCCTTTACTTTCTCATCTTTTTTATATTTAGATTTCGAAGATTTTTTGAGCATATTAGTAACATATTCTCCTACTTGTGTTTTGTAAATATTAATGGGTGATGGACACCATGAGAGAGAGGTTACATCTTGATCATTTCCTTTCATTCTATGTAACATTCTGCCCTCTAAAAATATTCAAATCAATTATACCACATGAAATATCAAACTTCTAAAGTCAAAGACAATAAATTTAAATAATAAAGAGGAGTTTTAGTTGGTACGCGTTAAATTGAGACTGACCTTGAACGTGCAGAACCTAAAATTCGTATTTACACAAGTCGAAACATAATAGTAATTATAATATGCTGTTGTTATAAATAAGAAAAGACTCAGTCATCTAAGGTTGGTATAAAGGGAAAAGGGGTTCATTTTTAAGCCAAAGTATGCACAGGTTCAGTCTCAACTTAACGCGCACCAGCTATAACAAAATTGATAAGTTGAATTAATAATAATAAATATTCTTACTTCTCAGATCTGCAACGACAATTAATCCACCACGAAGTCCAAATGCTGTTAACCATTGTGCATGAGGGCAAGATGACATACACATAACTTTAGCCTTCGTTTGAAACAAATCTTCGATCTTTGTAACTTTATTTAATGATATTCGCCAGACCATGACGATACCTTTTTCGCTTACAGACACCACTCGATCTCCAACTATTGATACACCCACCAAAATATCGTCATATTTCTACAATTATAATTTTATAATGGATTAGTATTAGTTAAAAAAAATAACTAATTTTATTTACGGGATATGAAAATCATAAGAATCCAATATATTTTTGGATTCTACTCGTCTAACTGAGTCGATCGATATAAATTTTAAAATGTAGAGAAGAAAAATATAAAATGTCTAAAATTGACAATTTTAATGTAATATCTAATATAAAACGCATAAATATGACTTTTGTCACTCCGCTTCGCTCCGTGTTAGCTCCCATCGACGCGTAGTATAAAATCTGTAACTTTTCAGGGACGGCAAGAAATACATTACCGTGGTTTTAACTTTGATGAAAGGAGGGTTAGAATTGAATGTTGGACAAAACCAAATTCTGTTGGATGCAAAACCAATTTTTGCACTAGTTTTTATTTTGCATTTCCTTATTTTGGGACCGATACCAATCGATTCTACCAGAAGAGTAGAGTCCAAATATATACTGATCGGCTACTTCAAAATATCCGTATATTTTCATATTTGAGATATTAGATAACGTATGTAACAAAAGCTTTCAGAAAAATTTTACGCTCCAAATTTTATTACTAAACAAGGTCTAATCTAGTTGTCACTACCTACACATAATAGTTGTTTCATAATCAGTGTTGTATAATATTTAAAATAATTATTTGAAAAAGATGTATTTTAAGTAATTATTTGAAATAGATGTATTTTAAGTAATTATTTGAAATACTGTAAAATAAAAGTGTTTTGCATTTTTAGTTCAAATACAGTGTTCAAATAAAAACCTAACTCGGAGTAGGCTATGAACAGAAAAACGTATGTCTGATCATTATTTAATTCAAAAGTCAAATGGATCTTGAAATGTAATTTTAAGGAGAAAAAATAATAAAGAAGGATACTGTGTATTGTCATTCGCCATTTTTAAATTTATTTCCAGTTCTAAAATAAGATTCAAGAAGAAACGCTTTGATTTCTTTTGATAACATTTTTGACAATATCTCGTGTCAAACTGACATTAAATTAAATACTTTTAAATTGATATACGTTTCCTTGTTCAAAGCCTACTCCGAGTTAGGATTTTTTTTGAACACACTGTATGTATTTGAATACATTAAAATGCTATTATTTATATGAAATACTAATTTTTAATATTTGAATATCCTCCGTCGTGTGTAGTCTCTTAGTAATATAACAAAGAATAATTCTCTAATTTTTCTGGAAACAGACATTTGCTTTTGTTAATGTAAGAGTTTATTTTTAATATAAATAAAAATACGCGAATAAATTGAACAAGAAAAGCATTTTTACATTTTATTAATTTTCAAATAATTAAAAGTAAAAAAGTATTTGAAATATTGGTATATTTCAAATACTAAAAAATATTCCTATTTTATCAAATATTTGAAATACGTTTTTTCAAGTATTTTATGCAACACTGTTCATAATATACCATAGTAAAATTAGCAGGAAAAGTTTTGAAAGATGTTATACAAAATTGAAATACATAAATCTATCATAAGTTGGTTGGACAGCCGAAACGTGTATTCTAAACTTTTTGGGGATCAAGATATTGGACAGACGACCATTTACCAAAAAGTGGGCGACTCAAAAATTTTCTCCCAAATCGAATCATTCAAGTGCTCAAGACAAAGTTGATTGTTAGCAGAACTTTGGTTAGAAATGATATAAAATTTTGAAAAAGAAATAATGTAACCAAATATACAGCAGTCCAGAGTCGCTTTCTTTCGGTCGAGAAAAATCGGATTGAGTAATCCAAATCGGATCGTACACGTTATTTTGGTTTTTGATCACATATCCCCACCACAAAATCCTGGATTGCGATCCGAATTTTCGAATCGCTTTAAAACACCGATTACTTCAATCGGGTTGCTTTGATTGCTAGTTACAGGGAGGACAACTGGTATTATTGTTTGTATGTTGTGTTTGTGCAGTCCGTAGAAGCTGTACACAAAATAAATAAAGTTTTGTTTTGTTTGCGATATAAGTTTATCGACATTACCTATAATTGACAATAATAATTGAGTAATAAATTTAATAATAAACATCCAATTTTATAAATTCATCTTTGTTCACAGACAGGTTGACAGTTTTCAGAAAATTAACAGTTCTAAATACGTTATGATTGCAATCATTATACGGTTAGTTCTTTTGAGTTATGGTTGTCACGTCACGATCAGATCTGTTCAATCAGCTCAGATTGGATCGCTTACCAAAATAAAACGCTGCAACTTGAGCTAATCTCCAGATGCTGCCAACATTTTATAGAAAACAGAGAACATATAATCCCCCAAATGTTTCACAGGCGCGACTGAAGAGTTTTGCGCATTTCTAAGCAGAAAAGTGTGCAATAATGCCTGGGAATATCAAAATGAACAATAGTTACAGGCAAGAATATTTCTGAAGATGCGGGAAATAGATTTAACTTTGTCCAGATACAAATTAGAAAATGTATTATAAAACTGTGTCGCACTTAATATAATGGTCCCCTAACAGTGTTGCAAAACTAGATTTCTTATCTCCTTAGTTTATAGGAACAACCCCTTAAAGCAATATCAATAAAAAAATTCTTTCTATTTGATGAAGAGGTTTATCTTTTTCCGAAAACTTTTGTTATATACTCATCCATGAAATTACAGTTTTTATAAAACTATAAAAAATCTTAGAACTAAAAAATGAATGTTTCATATACATAACAACGCAACCTAAATATCATAATTCTACATAATATACAGGATAAAAATTATTTAAACGTTTTTTTCCGTATCTCGCATAATACGTGATACGAGGTATTTTCAAAATTAATAAAAAACAAGTTTTAGCCCGTAACTCAAAAACAAAAGACAGCTGTAAATTTCTATGGCGACTATCAATTTTGTCTAAAAAAATTAGGTGGCCATTTTTTTGCCGGTCAGTGTAATTTGGATTTATATAATTTTTCATTCCATGTCAGCCAAAATAAATAATAATAATTACCATGTGCTCCTTATGATTCATTTTAAGAGACCTGGTGTTCATATCCCATAATCGCACAATGTTATCATCCCCAATCGATGCGATTAATTTATCTGGATCTCCCCAATTTGAATGGTTGAGGGCTACGCCAAGAACTCTAGGAAAAACTCACATTATCAAAGTTGTAAAAATACTATTTAACAACATACTTCTCGACATGTGCACTACTTATTTGTTGAATAACAGCAGGTTCGGATGGATCCGTAGGGATAATTATAATAATATCTTTTCGGGAAGCATATACTACTGTGTTATCAGAAGCACAGTCCATAGAATTAAATTGATACCAATTTATTGGTGGTGGAATGTACAATTCATTCATGATGAATATTTTTTATTCTCAACAAACTAAAAAATTAAGATAAATACAATAATTCTAAAATTGTACTTTATTAAGCAGCATAGGACTGATCACAATTTAGAAAGAAAATTACGCCTCAAACACGATTTTAATATGAACATTTCATTTCGTCTATTTACTAACATGTTCCTGCATAAATGCATGCTATGATTAATAATCAGTCAAAATAAACTTTGACAAAATTTGAGGTTAGAAACGAGTACATAAAGCATGTTACCTTGATGTATTAATTTTTAGAACACTTTTCTTTATGTAAACTTAATTTATATTAGTTTTCTTACAACAAAACTTTTTATAATAGTAAACTTGTATGGCAAGCTTTTCTCTACTTGCAAACCGGCAAAACAAAACACAAAAATTAGAAACAAATCGCATCTGAGAAGTGGGTAAACCGATAGGTATTATATTATCTGTGCGATAAACAGATGATAACGGCCATGCGCACTTCATCCAAAATCAAGTATTATAAGTTCAAAACTTGTTCAAAACGATCGTCGTAGTGAAATTTATGTTTTAAACATTTACGATAGTTTATTTGTATATCATGGCCGCGAAATCTTTCTTTAGTATTTAACTAATTCAAAGAAACTTTTTATACAACCGTAAAAAATATGTAATTACAAATTTTATTGTATTTAAACAGTTTAATTTATTGAAATAGAAATGCGGTTGTGACGAGATTGACATATGATAAATAAAACAATTAGTTATTAGTTTTGTAAAAAAAATCGTTGAAGAGATTAAATAATTTCTAAAATAACTATTTTACAATATTTATTGTATTAAAAAAAAAACAAGGAACTTATTATATTTTAGAAGTGCCATTGTCATATTATCGTCATGTTAATTATTATCATAATTTAAATAAATAAATTATAGAACAGTGTGAATTAGACAAGGAAATTTTATTTCCCCCTTTTTCATCAATTATCAAGTGTTAAAGTGATATTATTTATAAAATGTATTGACTGTATTGCGTCCACGAAATGTTTAGTTTGCGGGCGATTGCATAAAAAATGTTTTATATCCACTTTGTTTAAAATCATGCTCATACTTACAACTCGACGAAGTACCACGTGTAAATCGAAATACAAAAAGCTTGTTCCACCTTTAGCTTTACATTTCAAACACAAGTTTTGACTTATAAAATTTTTAGAGATTTCTTTGGTACTATTAATAATTAAAATTTAGAATTCGCTAACAATGAAGACCTTTTGTTATATCAAACAAGAAAATAAAATTATTTTAAAAATTAAATTTATTCTGGGCAGTAGAATATATACAATTTGAAATAAATGTCATAGTTGTTACAGTATAATAAAATATAATAATTATCTACGCTAATTATCTTTGGGTTATCTACATACGCTTAAATTAGGATGAAAATCTACAGCAATAACAATTTTCAAATTTTATTCTCAGCCTTATCGTTTCAAACATTCACAATAAGTGACAGTTTTCATCACCAGCCAATTCAGTATACCTTCACTCACTTTACAGTCTTTCTATAGAATTAAACTTTCGAGTTAAAAGAATCAACATTTTAAATGCATTACATTCATTTGCTTGTGCTGCAAATAAAATTAATTTTTCGTGAGTCTAGATAAAATAGTTTATAACAACATTACAAAATAACGTACATAAATTTATTTACTTTTGTTACTTTATCCATACAAACTTTTAAATGAAAATCTTACACGTGACAATATAAATTATACAATATACAATAATGACAGTTTATGGATAAAGTTACCGATTCTAAACAATATCAACAATCAATAATCATTTAAAATGTCAATAGTTTTCTAAAAATAGCAATGTCCTGGATATAACATTCAGATATTGTAGTATATAAAATATAACGTAATTCATTTTATAAGGCCAAAAGACCCTGTGCACAGGATTCTATGTGCAAATGATATTAATAAATAGGTATGTTTCAAGATTGCATTTATGAGCACACAATCTCACTATTAAGAAAATATAAAACAAAAGGATAGGAAGAACAGCAGGTCTACACAGAATACCATCGCGATCGACACAATCCAATTTCCACATAGCTCATCTAGCGGCATTGCTTAGAAGTAATGGTTGTTATGGTTACGGCAGAATAAACAACCCTGAATGATAAATAGAAAATATTTCTCTTGCGTGTGACGTCAATTCTGTAAACGTCTATTATAAAATAAAAAGTTCGAAAAATGCTCGATTTTTATTAAATAATATTTAAGCCGATCGCGATTTAAGAAACTGCGCAAACCTGGTTTACAGTATACTAGTTTGGCAATAAAGTTAACATGCTTTTAAATTTATTTAAATAATGTAAAAATAGGGATTCCATTAAAATATACAAATGTAAATACGAAATAAATTTAAGTACCATGTAGTTTTTTATAGTTATCTGCCAAACTAGAGCTATTATCAATTCATTATTGCCACTTATTACTGAAATTAGTATAATATTGGAAGTCCTAAGTCCTATAGGTCTTAGAATGATATAGTACAAATCGTGTCCGGAAATTTTATCGTCGGTAAATTTATCTCGAGGAAAATTGATCGCTAAAGTATTGATTGCGTGGTAAATTGATCGCCAGGATATTTATGCAAACAATTATTTGGTGAACTAGGCACCAAAATACCAGATTTACAGCAGACGCTGCCGTTTCATTGTTTGCAATGAATGCTACCAAAACTGTAATTTTTTGTTTAGTGTCGTGTTGGAACACATTTTTTGCCGATTTTAGAATATTAGTGTCTTTTTAATACTTCTTTTTAAATTTATCGCCATCAAATTCTGTTGCTAAGCGTTTGTTGAGCGGTTGCTTTGTAAATAGTAACAATAGGCAATAAAAGTGACATTTTACAGACTGTCAGCTGTCAAAATAACGCTTTTAATGTCAATCAGCAAAAAAAAATATTTATAACAAATCAATTGAGTTACAAATAACGCACAAGTCACACTTGGAAAATTTGGGCTGTTTTGTGCGTTAGGTTATGTATAGAAATATACTATAAGCGATGGGAAATAAGCAATATGACATCTGGTGGTATTTTGCGGAACTATAGTTGATGGGACAAATTATATACGTGACATTTTCTTGGTTGTATAAACACAAGTGTTATCTATTATGTTTA
Source organism: Harpalus rufipes (assembly GCA_951394225.1). Lineage (NCBI taxonomy): Eukaryota > Metazoa > Arthropoda > Insecta > Coleoptera > Carabidae > Harpalus > Harpalus rufipes. The sequence continues at coordinate 10,229,627 of OX596276.1, read as the reverse complement.
TAATATTTACGTTTACATATGTAATATCTCTTAATATTATACACGTAATGCATAAATACAATTAGTAAATGTCAAATTATCCCGTTAACATTAGCTCCACGTTGGCGCTATGATCTTATTTTGCATCGCTTATTTCTGCAGTCAGTAATGAGACGTCAAAATTGAATAAATGTGGAGAAAAAAGTACAGTATTTTTTTTGTTTTCATTTAGTAAATTACACACACTATATTTTTGTATACTATTTTGTATTTTTTTGTCTTTTGTAGGGCTGATAACGGACATTATCCGAAACCGGTTCCCAATTACAGTGTGTTCAATAAAACCCTAACTCGGAGCAGGCTATGAACAGAGAAACGTATGTCTGATCACTATTCATTTCAAAAGTCAAGTTGTTAAAATTGATTTTGAAATGTAATTTTATGGAGAAAAGATAATAAAGAAGAATACAGTATATTGCCATTCACCGTTCTCTAATTTGTATCCATTTCTAAAAGAAGAAAAGTTTTGATTTCTTTAGATAACATTTTTGAAAATATCTCGTGTCAAAATGACTTTTAATTACATATTTTTATCCACGACTGTCAAATAATATACCCATAATTCAACCGTTTTTTATCAATTAGTGACCTTCGTTACTGTTGCTAATTGAATAATAATAATCGTTGTCAAATTCAAATCTTACTTTACAAAAAGTACAAACAAATTACTTTTAATAAGTATTTATTTCCACATAAAAAGCCAAAAGTATACTAGGTTTCTCGTTTTTTGTAGTTTTATTTTCTTCTTAAGCTTAAAATGTAGCTGAATAGTTGGTTTAAAATTTTCTGCTAAATGTCAAATCACTTCATAGTTTTGTTAAAACAAATACCCAGTAATCAACGCTAACTATGTTTATGTTTGTGAACAAACCATTTTCTAAAATTTGTTTGGTTATTTCTGATTTTATAATAGTACAGTGTTATTATTTGACAGTTTGAATAAAGTATAGTATTCTATTCGCATGTAATGATGATTTACATCACTCGCCTTTCGGATCGTGATGCAAACTTCATTCTCATGAGTAATAGCATACATTACATGCTCATTGAATAATATACTATTAAATTGACATGTTTCTTTGTTCATAGCCTGATCCAAGTTAGGTATTTTTTTGAACGCATTGTGCTAAATAAAAACAAAAAAAAATACTGTATTTTTTTTCTACATTTATTTCATTTCTATAGTAACATGAACGTCTTCATTAAGCAAGTCATAACTGAAGTCGGGACTAGATTGCGGTCCCTTTGACGGCACGCTAGGTACAGCCTAAAATTTATTTATTATAGTAGTGTTGTAGTAAATTTTGTTGTCATTAATTTTCTTGTCGATGAACTCCTGCGATATTATTTTGGCGATAAATTTTCTAAGCGACCAATTTTTTGGCGATCAATTTTCCCCGCGATATATTTACCGGCGATCAATTTTCCCCGCGATTTATTTTCCGGCAATCAATTCACCCCGCGGTCAATTTTCCGGGAACTAATACAAATCTGACAATTAAAATTTCGTTAAAATTATAAATATATTTAGTTGGACTTCACATTTTAGTTTATAAAGTATAATTACGTGATATGACAAATGATTACTGCGAGCAGTCTAAAGTATAAAGCAAAATATTTTGGAATCCTACAATAAATAAAATCTAAAATTATTTTTCGTTTTTACAAAGAAAAATAATATATACTAATAGGTACAAATATGGTATAATTTACATATATACATATTTAAAACATTTGCTGATTGCAATTAACGATAAAAAAATATTATTTACCTGTGAAATTTCACTAATTTCATCTTATTTTCAAATATATACCTTTTGATTACTAAAGTTCAAATTCCAAACATTAAGTAAAATCAACTTAGCTGTGGTATAATCTCATGCTTGCGTCTACTTTTCAAGCGGAGATCTACGACAGGAGGCACTTTAACGATCATCAAAATCAATCATGATTTGCTAGTGGATGGTTTAGTTGTTATAGACAAAGTGGGGCTTGATGGCTGGAGTGGTTTTCGCGCAATTGTTTGCGGAATAACAGTCAATGATTTTGGAATTTTAGGTAGAACCATTAATTGTTTATTTGGTTGTGAAGAATCTTTCAGCCGATCCACTAGAGTTTTAGGATTTTCGATTCTTGGAGATTCTTTTGCAGTTGTGGTAGGTGCTGTTATACATTTGGTCACTGTTGTTGCTGCTATAGATTTCTGTTTGCGAGGTATCACCGGTTTTAAGACGGAACTAGTTGATACTTCTGGTTCGCGTTGTTTTAGTTTTGCTTCCGCGACTTTTTGCTTCATTTCATTACTCATTTTCATGGCGCACATACGATTATAATCCTGTAATGAAATGTGGTATGGTTTTCCGTTCGAAATAACTTGAACCAATCCAGTTATACGTTTTGGATCAGTTGGAGTACTCGTAACTGGTCCTTTAGTTTGGTTTACAGGTATTAATGTCGGGCGCCAATTTTTCCCAATAGGCAATTTAAACTTTTGGGACATTTTGAATATAGGAGCAACAGGTCGATTTGTTCCTGGTTGAAGAGATATCAATCCTGGTGGAACTCCAGGGGATTTTTGCCGCACGGATAACTGAGTGAGGAAGTTAGGGTTCAGTTGAGATATTGGAATTGGCGTATTTTTCGGCAAATTTGCTGCGTTCACAATGGAAGATATATTGTGAGGTGGTTCTTTACTGGATATAATGCCGCTTTGACTTTTCTTTATTTGATTGAAGGGCAGCATTGTTAGTGGTTGCATTGGTAAAGAATTGGTCGGTATATTATCGTAGGCACGAAGTCTATTTTGTACTGATACACTGTAATTAACCGCGTGATGACTGGCATTAGGAGATAAAGTGAGATCACCATTTCTAAAATATTTTTCTAAAAGAATCAAATGGCGTAGAAAACTACTCTGATTTCCGTAGGGTTTTTGCAATTCTTGCCAAAGATGTTTCGTGTCGACATCATACTGAATCGTACAAGCGCACTTCTCCCACCCTTCTGGTGTTCGTTCTTTGACGGAATTGAATTCAATGCTGCCCTGTAGCGGCAAATCTTCCTCCCCGGGGAATAATTGGCGAACAGATATCGACGGATTCGCACCTAATCGATCTACCACAGTAGCTTTATTCCTATTTGTAATTTTCATAATTTTAGATATCTCCACAGCTTGACGAACTGATTCGGGTAATTGAAGTTTCTTATATACATTTTTATTTGCAATAGGCACTTCAGTTTTAGAACTGTCTTCAACATCACTAGCACACTCGAGAACCATATTGGGCACTAAAGTTTCAATATCAACCATGCTGTCTGAGTTCGGGGTACTTTCACACGATTCACCGTTTTCACTATTGGAAGGCACTCTGGATTGGTCGGTTTTATCAGTGTCTGACGGCACCGCAGAACTCGTCATTGAATTTTTGTTTGTTTTGGAGGGTCTCTTCTTACTTCTTTTCAGCAAATCCTTCTCGCTTTTTTCTTTCATTGGCACTGCTATAGGTTCCTCGGCTTCTGCTTCGTCCATTACTTCAATGTCGTGGAAATGCAATAGTCTGAAACAAAAAATGCAAACTTAGGTAAAATCTTGGTTATAATATTTTTAAAATAAAAACAAGAAACAATATTGGGGTTGTTAAAAAAAACACTTTTCTACCTTCCGTCACCTTTAGTTAAGGAAGGCATTGTCTTTGATCAAAAAATTCAATATTTTTTACGATGATGTCTGTATGTATATATGTGTGTCTGTGTGATACAAATGTTTCGGATCGCATAACTTCAATATCACGATTCCAAAAATTATATTTTTTTCGTATTCCTCAAGTTTACATCCATTTTAACAGTTTTTCTTGAAAAACCGCAGTTAAATAACATTTATTGACATTTAACGTTATCTATAACTTAAAGAATATATTATTCTCTATACGATTTGATTGCATTTTATACTTCATATTCAATATGAATGAGTTAAAGAATTATAAAGATATTAAATTTCATAAATCAGACAACTATGCTAATCATGGAAACTGCTAATATATGTATTCAGATAATTCAAATTGACAGAAGTTGGTATCAAAGAAAAGAAAATGAATGTGGCACAGATGTTGTTGAGATAGATGTTGGAGAAGACACGGAAAAATATGGTAAGGAATGAAAGAATAAGAGAAATAACTCTAGTGTAAGAAGTTTCTAGAAAAATACAAGAGAGACGATTACAATGGTTTGAACATGTCATGAGGAGAGATGAATATACTGGAAGAAGAATGAATAGCTTAGTAGTAGAAGGTAGAAGAAACAGAGGAAAACCAAAGATAAGATGGAAGGACTGTAATGCGGAAGACGAGAGAAAAGGAACTGAATGAGAACGACACGCAAAATAGAAATGAGTGGAAGACGAAAATAAAAAATTGCAACCCCTAACGAATGGGAAAAGCTAAGGAAGAGGATGTCAGTGTCAAGTGCAATTTGCATTGTTTGTTTAAGAAATAATTTTACTGGAAATATAGGATCTTTTGCAAGAAAATTTATGTATGGAATTTGGACATAATACACAGGATTGACGGAAGGTAATGTGTTGGCCACATCAGTTTTTTTTTGTATTTACTCATCTCGTACAAAAACAAATTTGACTTGACAACAAAATATATACGGAACAAGTTTATAGATAAGATCATAATACGACTTGAATTGTTTCTAAGGCCTAATAGTCTCTAATCACATAATGTAAAATTTATATTTTTAATAATATGCGGTGACACTAAACGCCTCAGACAAAATGAACTTTAAAAACAAGCTTTAAAATATTACCTTTTACTATTAATTCCCATAGAAATTACAATTTTCGCAAAATAGTAAATGGGATTTAAATGTATAAAATCCTTAAACACAGTGAACATATTAATACAAGGTATTTGTTAATTTATCGACAATAACCTATAAATTTACGTTAAGAAATATCTATATTATATCTGTCTGAAATATTTTTTTTATGTTTAATAAATATGAATTAGATTTTTCTTTTTCTGTACACTCACTTGTACTTTACTGTTGACTCTAAATTTAAACATTTGAAATAAAAATTTATAATTGAAGATAACTCACCGTCTCTTGTACTGCTTGAAGAAACTAGCTGTAGAACTTTTAATTTCACCAGGAGGCTTCAAAAGGAGTGTAGCAAAATATCGACAAAGTTTACATACTACAGGTTTATCTGATAACTTGACAGGTATACCTTCCTTTTCTAACGCAGCATTCATATTTCCCTCAAAACCCAAATAATGAATGTGGTTGCGGGCTAAACGGCGCTTACACAACGCACAGACCATTAAATGTTCGATTGCAGTGTAATGCTCAGCACATATTGGAATTGAATGTAAACCGGGATTATCTAAATCAATATTAATCTGAAAAAATAAAAATATATAAATATGTTGTGTAAATTCATAGTTTATAGTAAATTTTGCAGCGCATTACATATTCAGAATGTCAATAAATTTCACATTTTTAAGTTACAGATAAACTTACCACCCGAGAAACACTCTTCTTCATTTTCATTAGCCATTTGCGACGAAGGACATGCGATGATTCTCTGTGGCAATTGAGGACGTGGCAGTTATTTGGGCGAGGTATATTACTGGGCATCACACTATTGCTACGTTTGAAGTTCTTATTTAATGCAGATCCCGAATTCAATCTTCTGTCCACGTGACGGTAGCAAGCATCACATAAACACGAATCTCTCATCAAATATATTTCATCTGGAAGAGAACAAATAATAAATATAAGTTTTGATCAAACTTATCATGTTATCAATACATTTTAAAGAATATAATGTAATAGAGAACCGACCACTTTGTAAAGTATCAATTTCAGGATAGAAGACGACTATTTTTCAGCAGTACATAGTTTATATTTGCACATATAAAAATAAATTTCAATGGATTTGTGAAGTAAAATTACTTTAATGTATAAATCACACAAAACGGCACAGTACATGGATAATAAGATGTTCACCAAAAGTTAATCAAATTGAAATATTAATAGAATAGGTTGATTTTAAACATGTAATTTTATATTTTTCAATAAAGAATGAGGGCTACGGTAAAATTATTGAGAATAATAAAATCAGATGGCTGTAGAAAACAAAATTTTAAATACTTATTTATCTCTCATTTGAAATAAGTTACAAAACTTCAGTTCGAACGTTGTAAATTGTTTAAAGTATTATGTGAGTGAAAATGTGTTATTAAAATTGTCGCCGAGGCCGCTTGCGGTCGAGGCAAGACAATCTCGAGGACGCTAAAGGATTTCGCGGACAAGATGTACACAATATTTTTTGTGCAACCGTAAAAAATATGTAATTACAAATTTTATTAATTTTAAACAGTTTCACTGTAAATTGAAAGTTGGTTTTCAAGGTAGCTATGGAATTGACATTTGATAAACAAAACACTTGTCATAGTGATTGTTTACTCAATTTCGCGGCCGCTACCATGACAGCGGACGCGAAATGGATTTCGCGGCCGTTGCCATAACAACAACCGCGAAATTCAATTTCGTGGCCTATATTGCGGCTGCGAAATTGAATTTCGCGGTTGTTGTTATGGCAACGGCTGCGAAATCCATTTCGCGTCCGCTGTCATGGTAGCGGCCGCGAAATTGAGTAAACAATCACTATGATTTTTTCAAAACTAATTGTTTTGTTTATCAAATGTCAATTCCATAGCTACCTTGAAAGCCAAGCTTCAATTTACAGTGATACTGTTTAAAATTAATAAAATCTGTAATTACATATTTTTTACGGTTGCACAAAAAATATTGTGTACACCTTGTCCGCGAAATCCTTTAGCGTCCTCGAGATTGTCTTGCCTCGGCCGCAAGCGGCCTCGGCGACAATTTTTCTCTCGGTACACTAAAGAGTGATTTCGCGGCCTTGATATACAAATAACTATTACGTCCGTTAAAAAAGTGTACTTTTTTTATTAAAATAAGTTCATAAAGTATATTTTTTTTACACAATAGTATTTATTGTGAAAAAAGTGCTCTTTTTTAAGGCAAACGCATGAAAAAATGAAACGCTATGGCACTTTTTTACCCGCTTTTATTGTAAAATTTCTGCATAAAATAGTTACTTATACAACAAAAGTAAAAAGTATAGACTATGAGTGAAGCAAGACACTTCTTACTCTTACATCCAATTTTTTTTTTTCGTAATGCCATACCATGATTTAATGAACTAAAAACAAAAGTGAAAAGGTGTCCTTTAACGGCCGCAAGTCGTTAAAATTTATAACGAACACATCAGCATTCAAGCTGTTGCCATGGAAAATTTATAAACAAAAAAATCCTCTGTATTAAAGAGAAAGAATTTTCAGAAGATATTCCTAAATGCCATTACGAAAAATCTTGAATATCACACGGCCGATATGCAAATAACTGACTTGGCTGATTATAAACCTCGGTTATCGCCTCGACCTAAACCCGTCCGTTATTTGCTTTATATCGGCGTAATGACGTTAATAACTATGGCGTCTATAAGAGTGAAAAACTGTGCCATAGCGGTTCGTTTTTTTACCTGTTGATTATTTAGTGCACGAAATATTTATTCTTCGTGCACAAATATGTATATTTATTAACCCTCGCAAATTTTTTTTATATACATGAAAGCTGGGTTTGCTGGACCCCATTTGTATGAAGTGATAAATAAATAGCAAAGTAACAATTTTAGCGCAAAAGACTATAATTATATATAATGAGAACTTTCATATATTTTATAAATATGAAGCATTAAAATACAAAATTTACTATTTTGTGAAGATTTTTGTAGAACCATAAAAAAATGTAATTAAAAAGTTATAATTATATTGGGATGTTCATTTATTCAATAATTAACACTCGCGTTCAAACAGGATAGCGGTACGCTAGCAAAAATATAGCGCTAGATGCGTAGCGCGAAAGCGCTATTTAAAGTAAGAAAATAACTGACAGTTCTATCTGTATAGTTTTGAAAGCTCGCAGACTTCATTTTGAAATAGAAATTATTACTTGTGTTAGAAGATACACCAGAAGTAAATATTATTAACTAGGTAGTAAATTTATGAAAAACTGACGTTCGTTGCAGCCAAATTTGACGCAAGCAGTTGCCCACTAGTTCGCTAGATGCTTTAGCGAAATATTTCTCTTTAGCTATTTCTTCTAGTTATATTAGCAGACGCGGATCAAACAAATATTGCATCCTAATCTGAACCAAAATTTGCGCCCCACCCCCCCTGACCTTATTTGTTTTTTTCGAACATGAACATGAAATTAAACGAAAAATAAAATGTTTTCAAATAGATTTTTATTCCATTTCATGACTCAAAAAACAGAATACTAAATTTGAACAATCAAAACATTAGTTTTTTATTATTATTAAAACTAAATAAACTACGTAGAAAAGTAATTTATTGGCTGGAATGCATATTAGGAAAGTAAATTCTGGGATTCAGTCATCCAATTATTTATTATATCTTCAATGTTTCAATCCTACCAGGATCATCCTCAGGATGTCCATGTGCTTCTGTAAGTGTGCGCAGTAATTTTATCATCGACTTATAATTTTTAAATTATGAATGTCTTTTACGGCAATAAATGTACATCTGTAACTGTTAAAAATTAATTTATTTCTTCCTGAGGATGATCCTGGTAGGATCGAAACATTGAAGATATAATAAATAATTGGATGACTGAATCCCAAAATTTACTTTCCTAATAAATAAATTATATTGTAATATAAAATAATACAAGTCAAAAAACGAAATTAAAATAAAATAATCAGTCAAAATTGAACTCAGTCAAAATAAAAAGGTTTCCTTTCCTACCACGAGTTAGGTTTTTTTTACCACACTGTATTAGCCATCAATTCGGTATAATTGACAAGAGACTGAACCCATATATCAAAATTTACTTATATGAATCACATAGTGGGGTCCAGCATGCCCTAGCGCTACTTTCAAAGCTTTTAAAAACAATACTGACAGCATTTAAAACCAATAACTTCGGTAGTCGATGAGTAAAGATTTAACCAAAACAACTTTAGTATAAAAAGAAATTTCACTGGGGTTTCCAGGACCCCATAGTGTGGTACGAGGGTTAAAAAGTATCAAAATGATTATGGGGTAGGTTTTTATCTGAAAATGAGATTGATGCTCCAATTCATGATTATTTTGAAAGTATTCCAAAAGAAGATTGGCTGGGAGTTTTTAAAACGTTGAAGGAAAGAATGATAAAGTATATCATTGTTGAAAGGAACTATTTTGAACACATTTAACATATTTTTAAAAAACATTAACTATGTGTCTTATTCTCAATAATTTTAGCGTGACCTCGTAAAATGTGAGATATACAGTTATACAAACAGACACACAAAAAAGGCGGTCGGTTAAAATTGCGCAAATTCGCTTATTAAATAAAGCAATAAAATATAATTTACTTACTTAAAATCAATAACGATCTTGGCATAGACAACTGGAAAATATTTAGAAATATGGAAATGGATACTAATGGGAAGGAAAACCTAGGAAAATTGTGGAAATTAGGAATTACTATAGCAATAATCAGGATTATGTTCATGATTGGATAAAATATACTGGTCCTCGAATGAAAATGCACTGTAACGAAAACAATCTGCACTTACTTTCTAAAATCTTATTTTGGCGTTCGACACTTTTGATCTGAGCAATGTGTAAGGGAGTATCAAACAAGCCAAACTTTCCGAAACAGTATGCACACTCGTCGCTGCATAATCTGTCAGGATGAATGCTGAACGAACTTGCTTTTTCAGGAATTACTAAAGCTTTAGTACCACTAGTTTCCCCTTCTTTTGATGGGTCGTCACCGTCTGAAGCGTGTTCACTACTTCCATCTGAAACATAATAATCTTGTAAAACAGTTGTATTTTGCTATTTTAAAGATATACTATAAAAATTATAAACAATATTATTTGAAAGATGAAAAGAAATTTTTATACATATTTGAAATTAATTGATCAATAATAATGTAATATTAAATAGCGTAAATGTTAAAATGTAATCATTATTAAAGCAAAATTTATATATTTACATCTTAAAAATTAAAGTGTTAACTATTTAGTTTTGGAATCAGAAATAATTTAATTTCATATAATGTATGTTCAGGTAAATGGAGAATGAGTAATTTTCATCACCTATTCTTTGAAATATACTAATTCATTTATATTCTTCTCATTTATAAAACCATTCTCTCACTCTTTTTTTATTCAACCTCTTATACAACGAAGGCTAATTCGCGAGGGAAAAATGGTACAAGGATGTATTAAATTTTCTTAGGAATATGAGGTATTACAAAAGAAAATCAAAATTATTTAGAGAAACATATGATCTCTTAAGGAATAACCAAATAAAAAAATTAAGAAAACTTAGAGAAAAATACGAATTTCAAATATTATAGGAGAAATACAAGTATCATTTATGCAAATATAGAAATTATTAAGATATCACCAAATCAGGGCTGATCGTATTTCTCCCAACTCAAAAAACCCACCTAGGATTTTTTTTAAACTTCCAAAGAACCCAATAAAACCCAGATTAGCTATTTATGTGTTTAGTTGCAGAATGATGGTGTTTTTCATACTAGACGTGAAGATGCAATTTGCAAAAACACGATTTTGCAAAGTATTACATACTGTTATTTCTAATTTCGTTTAAATTTAACAAGAAGCAAATATCGAATTGTTACAACTAGAACTGTTGTTTTTTGCATAAGTGCGAAAAAGTGACAGGCTATCAGTGATTGGCTTTGGTAACTTTTCGCATTAGAAAAAGTGGCAGATAAACGCACTAATTTAATTTAAAATGTATAATTAATAGAAAAAAATATTCTAACATAAAAAAACCAGAAAAGTCCAATAAAATAAAATCCTCTGGGCCGGGTTTAAAAAAAACCCTGAATTTTAACCAGCCCTGCACCTAATAATACATAATAGAAATTGGTGTGCAAAAAATATTTGAAAAATATTGGTAAATTTCTCGACTGTGATGTAGATTAGATGTACAAATACTCGAAATCTCAGTCATGCAGTATTTATTCTTACAAAACCGACTTTTCGGTATATACTTATACCTTCTTCAGAGTCTACAATTACAAATGTTACAGTAAAAGTATTAGTGGGAGTCGGTAAATGTAGGAACTTGCATAGAAATACTTTCTTTTGCAATTTAACCAAACACAACAACAATAATCTCACCTAACAAACAAAAGTCACTCTTGGAAAATTCGAGGTGAGTTTTGTACATTAGGTGTGGTTATTGTTACTTTATTTATTTGAATTGCAAGCCAAAGCAATTTTAAGCGAATCTACATTTGTCGGGCAATGTGCACATACACTTTTACTATAATACATTAACAAGCATTAATACACTTGCATGTAAGATCTTACAGATTCTTAAACATAAAATCATGTACACAAATTACAATCGTTTAAATATTCAGTTTTACAAACATCGTACAAAAATTCGAAAAAAGCACATACGAATCGGTTCGCTCTCAAAATCGGTAATAGAACAATTCGGAAAACAACCGGAAATATCTTGTGGTAGGGTTTTGAAAGAAAACAGATGTTTATGTACTTTTTGCATTTTTTTGTAAAACTGAATGTTTAAACGACTATATTTATATGTTTAAGAATCTGTAAGATCCTACTTGTAAATATAATAATGCTCATGTTCGTTTTATAAAAACGCGGCCAGATTGTGAAACCTTCGTTGATTTAACGATGTTTCACAATCTCGCTGGATATTTTATAAAACGACGGACTGCTTACGGCCATATTGTAATATGAATATTTAGGCATTTTCACTTGGAATTTCTCTAAATACAAAAATCACGCTTGAAAATTCGGGCAAGTTTTTTTGTGTTACGTTATTGTTGTTATATTTAGAGGAACATACGGCGCGAGCAGATACGTATTTCAAGAGACCTTGAGGGGCTTGGAATCAGCTGATTGTGTGCGCGTGTCACTTTGACAACAACAATGTCACTTTGACAAAAACAATATTTTGATTTTGAACTTTTAAAAAGTTATCATGTAACAATTTTCAAGTAGTAAAACACATGAAATTAAAAACAGTAACTTTTAAACGGTCCAAAATTAAAATAAGTCAAAATATTGTTCTTGCCAAAGTGACATTATTGTTCTCAAAAGGGACAAGCGTACAAAAATCAGCTGATTCGAAACACTTCAAGGTTGCTTCAATTATGTGTCTGCTCGCGCCATATACCGAAAGTTTTACAATCTGGGTACAACATATGTACTAAATTATTTTTAAATGTTTGTAGAAGAAAATGAAGTGTATACCGAACGTTGATTTTGAAAAAATAAATGCTGTATGACTACGATTTTGAGTATTACAGGAAAATAAAAATAATTTCATAGGAAATATTAGGTATGGAATTTATAGGGAACAAAATATTGGAGCGCGAATAATCCCTCATAAACACAATTGCGAATAATCAATGGCACACAAATATTCTGTAATTAGAAATATGAGAAAGAAAGGTGAAGTAGAATTAGCCCAAAACCAATTATTTACCCATGTTAGAGCGATTAGAATAATGTGACTTGCGGTTCGCACCCGCGGTATCTGAAGAATGTGATCCATGTCTCCAGCCAGAACTGCCAGCCTAAAACAAATTTATAGGTTATAAATAATTTACAAATAAATGAAATAAATCTCACCTCCTTCATAACTTTATAGCACGAACTCTCTCCATCGCTTTTTCCGTTCGTACCATCCGATTTTGCAGCATCACCTTCCCCTTCCTTCAAACTTCTAGTCTTACTTTTTTGTAGTGTCATTTTTAGCGGATTTCGTTTCTTCTTGTCTCCTTGTCGATTTAGTTTTATCACAGTTTTCAGAGTTCCGGTGTATGTTTCAGGTTTGGTTTGTATTTTTTGTTTGTCGCGCTGTTTTGCTTCTTCTGCAGCTCGAAGACTTTGCAATCCCAGGGCGCTCAAGATATTTTCTTTGATTGCGAGATTTTCTGGCGTTTCTTCGATAATTGGTGCTTGGTCGATTTTATCACATTCCGTAGGTTCAATAGGTTCTTCAGTATTTTCTTTTTCTTCTACATGAAGATCTCCATTTACTTCAGGAACTTGTACTGTTGTTTCTGTGACCGAAACTGATAATGCAGAATTTTCTTTTAACTTAGTTAATAATTCATCTTCGATTTTCTCTTCACAAGGTGGTTCAGTTGATATTTGTTCAGTTGTTATTGGTTCAGTCGTTATTGGCTCAGTTGTTACTGGTTCAGTTGTTATTGGTTCAGTTGTTACTGGTTCAGTTGTTACTGGTTCAGCTGTTATTGATTCAATTGTTATTGGTTCAGTTGTTATTGGTTCAGTTGTTATTGATTCAGTTGTTACTGATTCAGTTATTAATGATTCAATTTTTTCTGGTGCAGTTGTTATGGGTTCGGTTATCATTAGTTCAGACACTTCATTAGTATTTGTTTCATTTTCTTCAACATTTTCAACATCTAATTTTTCTGCTTCGTTCAAAATTTCTGCAATTTCAGTTTGTTCTTCGGTTGTCACAGTTTCTTGTGATTGTGAATAATAATCAGATGTCACATTCTCTGTGTCTGTACTTGTATCAGTCGGTAATTCAGGAACTGTTTCTGCCGTTTCTGGGACTTTTTGAATTTCACTGTCATAAAATTTATTCGGTGTTATTGTAAGATCTTTTTCTTCCTCTAATTTCAAGTTTCGACGTGATGATCGCGTAGACCGTTTTTCAACTTCTTCAGTTGAGTCGTTAAACACTTGTTTCATTTGATCCAAAATTATAGATTTATCAGGAACTTTTTCACTTGGCGATGAAGCAATTTTATCTTCTAATTTTTCTTCTGGTTCTGTTTTTTCAATTTTCATTTTATTTTCAGTTTCACTTTTTATATTTTCTGAACTAATTTCAGTGTTTTCAAGGGTTTCGGGATCTGTTTTCGTAGATTCAGTTTTAATTTCTAATTTAACGTCGTTTGAATTTGTGTCAGTATAACTGTTTACTCCTAAATCAGAAATTTCATTCAATTTAGGTTTTGCTTCTTCATTTACGATGGAATCTGAAATTTGAGACGTTTCTGTTGAAAGACTTCTTTTCAAAATAGCTGTAAATTTCGTACTGATTTGCTTGATGTTTAAATTTTGAATTTCTTCTGGACTTGAAGTTGTTGTTTGTATTTTTATAGATTCTAATATTTCTTTCTTCAATAAATCTGATTTTGTAAGATTTTCTTCTTTTGGAGGGGAATCTGCATCAATAGCACCATTTTCTTGCAGTGAAACTAAGTCTGAAAAACTACTATCAGACTCGGATAAATATCCTGAACATTTGGATATTTCACTTCCGCTGTATTCTGAACAAAGTCTTCTTCGTTTTTTATATTCGCTGTCTAAACCGTCTAATAGTTGAGAATCTTTCAGTTTTCTGTGTTTACCATTCCGTAAAATTCGTGCTGGCGAGTCTGATCTAGTTGTGTAAGGACTAAATCTTCTTGAAACTGTCGTATCTATGCTTTTTCGAAGTTTGGAATTACGTTTTGATCTTGGACTGGCACTGCGTCGTGTATTTGTGAACAAAACAAAAGGCTGTTCAAATGTTGTATCGGTTTGTAATTCTTCAACAGCTGGTATTTTTTCAATACTATGTCTTCGTTTTTTGACGGTTTTTCTGGCAGTCTTCGGCTTTGGTACATTTAAGTCCAAATTATTTATAATATTTTGAGCAGCGGGGTCCAATGTTATATCCTTTTTCATTGTATCTATAACTTCTTTTTTGATGGATTTTTTCAATTTTGTATCTGGTTTAAGCTTCCTGGGGGTAGTTTTCTTCGCAGGTTTCGGTTCTTCAGTTTTAGTAGGTGTTGATTCCGCTTTTTTCTTAGCTGCGACTTTTTTCTTTGCTGGTTTTTTCATTAATGAATTAATATCAAGTTGTAACTCATTTGCGACGTCATTGAGAACATCTTCCACTGTTTCTGTTGCTACTGTTTCAACGGAAAGCTTTTGTTTTTTATCAACTGTTTCACTGTTTTCAGTAGCAACTTCTTGAGCTGCTTTCTTCGTCCTTTTCTTCGGTGCTGTCTTAGTCGCGGTGTTGTCATCAGTCGTAGATGTCATCGTTTCGACGCCCGATGATGATTGGTTTGCGGTTGAATTATTGCTATCTTTCGCGAGCAATAATTTCGGTTTTGGCTTTCGTTTATTTTTAAGACCATTTTTAATTAATGTAATATTTTTACTATCTATATTAATTTTATTATTTTTGAAAAGTGATTTGGATAATTTAAGTTTTTTAGTTTTTTTATTTTTGGTTTTAAAATTGATTTTTATGTTCTTTTTAATAGGACTTTTTGCTTTAGTTTTCTTCACTTGTTTAGGGGTAGGTGCAGTATCGGTTTGTGCCACGGATTCTAATTTTGGTACATCTGTCTTAACGGGGTTAGTTTTATTCGTGGAGGTGTCTATACTTGGTTCACCCTCTTTTGGGGAAGAAGGTGGTAACATTTGCTTCTTTAACAATGCAGGCTTCTTCTCGCGGCCTGCCATAGCATTTGAGCTATCTCATCAGGACCTAACGAATTAAGGATATTCTCAAACTCGTAATAATGACAATAATCAATACGTTGCATCATAAATAAATTAAAACATAAGTATTTCGACATTTTGTTAAATATATAAACAAATAATCAATAGCCTGATCATAAAGTATATTTATATATTTTGCACTAAATTTATAAACAAAAATTATCCAACTTTTCATTTAGTTAAAAACCGTATATAAAAATTTAATTTAAAAACATTTAATTTCTTTTCAAAAAAAAATATAAAAAATAATAATTTACACAAGATATAAAAGTATAAACAAAACACGTAAATATTAACTTAAATATATTATCAAATAAATTGAAAAACATATCATTGTAGTAATTAATTTGAAAGAAAATATTTATTATTTATAAAATAAATTATTAGTTAAATAAACATAATAATATGTAAATACTGCGACACATAGAACAAGATTATGCGCATTACTTAAACGCGTGTTGAAGAAACGTGATTTTATTTCAATTCATGGTTTACCATGATCCTAACACGAAGCGCAAAGAAGAGAGTTAATAAAATGGTTCGAATCCACGCTACGCAACATTTGAGTTAAATAATAAGAGTCGCGAAGCGCCCCCGTCTCAAGTGAAGGCCCCTCTCCTACTCCGGGGGCTGCGCTAGAAAGACCGGAGCTCCCCACGGCCTGCTCGCACGCCCGGCCCGACCTCGCACTACGGAGTCTAGCTAACCCATCTGACAGCTTATAACATACATATCCGCTCACGTATGAGGTTATTTCATCGTATTCTACGATATATCTACCGATAAACACTCGATTCCTAATATAAACTATACTGTCAAAGTACTTGAGATATGACACAGTCATTATAAATGTGAAAAACTGCATGCATAAACAAAGCAAATGACCTGTTAAGACGATTTCCTCTCTAACAACTTTTTAGAACAAACATTTCATGTGGAATTACATTTACATGCATGCATTTCTAACTTGATTTATCCTTTATACATCTTAAAGTAAGCAGTCAATAATAAAAACAGATGCTAGAGGGATGTCCAAGTAATAAAATAGCAACAAAATAATATCGAGGGTTTCTTACCTTCCCTGAATAGATATTCACAATCACAACGCCACCTATGCTATATGCGTCGCGCTGGAACCAAAAGCACGTACTCACTTTGCGATCGGAATTGTTCGCCCGTTTCCGTTGATGTTCGCTTACAAAACACTCGCGACAGACGCTGCCCAGCAACAGGATTAAAAGTAATTCTTTACTCGAATTCTGAATATGATTACAATGCTAGATTTATGAAAACTAAAAATTTAGTAACTTTAACGTGTTAGATTACTGTTTAAACGTTACAAACTCTTTTAATTATTGTATTTATAACACTATTAACACAATAATGTTTAGCAATTCATGGTTTCAGATATCACGCTGTGGAATGCAATTCTTCTTCTTTTTCGAATATTGCCGACTAGGTTTGCGTAGTTGCGCGCGTCACCGCTAGCTGGCGATTGGTAGTTTATCTCTTTTTGTAATAATAATAAAATAATCATGCTAATTTACGTAGCTTTTTATGTAACCTAATTATAACAACAAAATATTTACCCTAATTATATGATTTGAATATCCTATTTCCTTATTAAAACAAGAAACTTACCCTCAGCTGTAATGAAGGGGTAAATTCATCCCCTATTTCGGATAAACATGTATGGTTGCATAAAGAGAGGGAAGTTTTTGATAAAAATACATTTGGTATTTGTAAATATTTGTTGTATATTACAGACATGTGAACATTAATTACATTTTATGTTTCTAATCAGCCATATACTAGGCGACATAAAATGCAAAAATAATTATATATTTGTAACAGTAAAAATTTGCTCAATAGTTTTTCTAGCTTCTATACTAAATATACAAATATAAGTAATAAAAATAAAAACAAATACACATTTATTTTTGCATAGTGCCTAGTTCTATGTAATAGGTACAATTTTCACAGACTTTGTCTATTAATAAACTATAACCTTAATATAAATACAATAGTAAGTTAATTAAGTACAATTTGTTCATAGATTTTCATCAATATTAAATTAAAACCGTTTACAAATGTATGTAACTCGTTAATGTATAATGAATTTAGTATAATACAACATTATATATATAGACACAAAGATTCCGTATCGTTAAATATTTCTCATACAGACTTCATTTCTACTATACAATTTATCAGGATAAACAGATTCTAACACTGACATACTTTTACCAGTACTTATAAGCATTTAATTTCAGCAATTTATACAGCATTTATTATGTACAATTACAACTCCCGATTCAACAAAACTCCCCAAAATTTTTCCTTTCTCCATGCATATTTCATAGTCGGCCATGACATTATGACATTTCATGAAACAATAACCGATCGCAAGGGTGATTGCGTGCGTTTTTATAGGCATATACAGGCATAGGCAAGTTGCATTTCGCGTTTTACTTTTCGCTAATAGTTACGTAAGTGTGGCAGCCACAGCCACCTGAAATCCACACAATACATGTGCAGTTCTTTTCACAGAGTGAATGGTTGAGTAATTTTGTAGGATATGTGACTAGCAGCAGGCATGAAGCGCTGAATGTTCGCTCCATTTGCCTCCTTACAGAGAAAGTTTGAACAAATATATTTATATTCGGATTACGTATTTACCTATTTTAACATATTTTTCCATTGTTGAATTTACTGTTAATTTCTTTTTGATTGTTACCTCCCGCTACCCTTGGTAAGGGAGGTATGGGATCGTGCTAAAATTCGCATATCGAGATTTTGGTTAATGACCACGTTTTAAGGTCCCTACAATCCAATTTTAACATTTTCACGATGATGTCTGTGTGTATGTATGTATGTGGATCCTCTTTACGCTCTAACTCAAATACAATCGTTCAGAAAATTTTGAAATCTTATATTTCTACCTTATTCTAATATGGAAAGAAGCCATTAGATTTTAGTATCAATCGGATAACCGGAAATGGCAGTTTACTTGAAGCTCAAAATAGTTTTTCTTCATAAAATACCTTTAAATGTTATTTTTGCGCAATTTGTTATTATAAAACTTAAAGATTATTTTATTTTCTACAGGTTTGCATTAATACTTTTTCTATATATTTTATGGACAAATGTATAAAATAATATAAAAATTATATCTCGGAGCTTATGCAGACAACTCCATGGTTACACAGTTCAGCTCAAATGTATGTAACTGACAAATAAATATCATTGTCAAAAAAATAATCATTTCAAATTAATAACAGTAACGTTTAAATAAGAAAATAAATAAATATATTATCACGACATATTACCCATTGCTGGGTGTGCTAATCTGCTTTGTACACAGATTTCGGCAATGATGATGACATATTTGTACCGTGCGGGCGTTTACCATGCGTCACCTCACGGGTACTCATTTTTGGCGTGGAGAGTGCATCACAGGGTCAGTTTTGTGCCATTTCAAATTCGCAATATTTGATAGTTGGAATTGGATCCGGTTCCCCAGATTCGCGACCAGACACTCAGAGACCCCATAGGTAAATTAATAAAAATTAAATGGCGGGAGGTTTTGTTTTGGTCACATCAGATTTTTTTTGTAATGTTATGAATTTTGTGTTCTATTTATTGACACACTAAATTATCAGTATGTAGATATTAATATCGCGAATAAGTACTATATTTTATTGTCTTATGAAACTTTGTATAACTAAGTTATGTAATATTTTAATCACCTTTTACATTTAAAAATAGCAATCGTTTTCGAAATTTTCTTTACACATTATTAATTTTGAATTACAATAATTTATGAAAAATTCATGTGAACTATGCTATGGAATGGTAAAAATATGACGTGGTTCGCACTATTTCCAATAACATTATTTTACTATATTCGCCGTCAAATAAGTATGGACTGATGTTCAACGTTTCCCTTCTTCCCACCCTGTCCCTTGCCCTGCGGCGTTGCCGCTTCTTCATAACTTGGCAACAGTTTAGAAATCTCCTGTCCATTTTATTGTTTGTCATATTTAAAAACAAATGAATATCTGAACAGTTGTTTTTCAGGAAAGCATGGACAACAAGATTTATAAAAATTGATCAATTAATTTTTCGTATAATCAATGGAAAAGTACGTCTTTTCTCGATAAAAAAACCAATAAAGAAAAGCGCTTGTTAGATTATTGTTTGACACTGACATTTATTTCATCTAAAAACAAATGAATATCTCAACTACACTGAGTTGTTTTTCTAGGAATGCATGGACAAGATTTATAAAAATTTATTGATTTTTTTTTTGTATACTATTAGAAAAGAAGAACAGTGCGATTTTTTACCTCTCGCTAAGAGAGTTATTGGATTCATGCTAAAAATGGCATATCCAGATTTTAATGAATGAGCACGTTTTTAGGTCCTACAATCCGATTTTAACATTATTACGATGATGTCTGTGTTTGTGTGTGTGTGTGTGTGTGTGTGTGTGTATGTTGGAACGACGATTTCTCAAAAACTATAAGACTAAGTATCTGTTTAACTACGTATTTCTCAATCGGACATTAATGGAAAGAGTTGAACAGGTTTTGGTAGCAATTGGACAACCGGAAATAATAGATTCTTAAAAAGAAGATCTTCTAAATATTATTTTTTTGAAATTTTTTATTTTTGCAAATATTAAGGAAAATTAAATTCTCTATCTGATACATTTAAATATTTTATTATATCTTTTATTGATTTAGAGATAAAAGAATATAATATATAAAATAATATGTTGTAATAAATCTCACAGCCCAAAGAATGCCATGGAAACCAATTGAAATATTAAAATGTTTGTAACTGACATATGTAAATGTCAGTGTCAGAAATACGGAGACATTACTGAAGACTTTCTGGGAAGTACATACATATATTATTTCTTATTGTATTAATAGTTAAATATTTAAAATTATAGGTATATTACATATACCCTTCAGAAATACTGTCAATCCCGACAATGAATTGAAAAAATCTCGAAAAATTAGAAAAAAAAGGACAAAATTTCTTCATATAATAAATTTAAAATTAAAAAATATAAATATAAAGAACAGGTATAAAGTAGAATTTTTGGTGTAGAATGTAGGTATACAAGAAATGTTAAATACAATACTTATGCAATCAAAACCGGAAGTGGCGATAGGTATTGTGCTGGCCACAACAGTGTTTTTTTTACTTAATAACATTTCTCCACTGGGCAAAACTTCTGCGTAGCAAACTTTATTCAGTTAAACGTTAAAAATGTTTATTTTCTCGTCGTTGCGATGTTTTGTTACCATGTTAACAAGAGATGAATCTTGTACCTTCTTTAATTAAACATATTTTACTACAATTTAAAATTTATTATTTTTTTATTAAGTACTTGAAAAAATAGCATGATCAAGCTCGTCTAAAATTAAAGCATAAACATTGCGATAAACTTTACAGTCACTACAATAGCGGACACAGTCAACTAGCCGAGGGCGATTGGGCGGTAGTCAGGTGGGTGCCGGATATTTCGTAGATGCAGGCCCGTGGAGAGCTGTTATGGGCCCTGGGGTAAAATCAAACTAGCGGGCTCCTCTAAGGTTACCGTAATTGAAAAGTCGAAAAAAGGACGCCGAGCGAATTTTCTTTTCGGGAAAATGTGCGTGGCCAAATTTTATGCAATTTTATTAGCACAAATACTATAGATATTGACATAAAAATATAAATAAAATTCAAAAATCATATTTTGATTAATGATATCGCAATGGAGTAGTTACCATATGTTAAAATTTAATGAAATTCTTATTTGTTTACAATATATGACTCATAATAAGATATATACTGCAATCAAATTCGCCATTTATTATATAAATATTTCAAAAGAGTTATTTAAAATATTAATGATTCAAATCTACCTCTTCTCTGTGACGTCACGCTTACATATTTAAAGCCGCAAATGTCGCTAGTGTCGTTTTACAGCGATTGGATGTGACATGTCAAAGTGACAGTTGATGGTGATACTAACGCCGTGGACATAACCTTGTTTGTATTTATCAACTGTAATACAAAATGTCGTTACAAACTTGCTCAAACAAAAATAAATAAGTAAAAATATGTGCTAACTTGACAGCAATCTAACCTAACAAACAATTTCCCCTTCCCCCGCAAGACATACGTCGCAAAATATCTTTGTCATACTTCGAGCAGCACGTCGAAACTAAGTTGCAACGGAAACGGCAAGAGTAAAGTCACAGTGGCGGGAATAGATAATATGTCCGGTATTTTCAGTATTTTTTTCTCATTTAAAAACAAAAATTGTGCAAAATTAAAAAAACATGGAAAATTTAAAAATACTTGCTTCTAATAAAAAAATTAAAAAAGTGAAACTACCCCATTGGTTAACACTACAAAGAAAAATCACAACTTTATTTGGTATATAATGACGCCAATCCGTCCAATAGCGGAAGAATAAAATATTTTGATAGTTTTAAATTTAAGTATATTTCTTTGACTCCTCCCCAATTTGTTTTAGAATAAAATTATAAAAATCTTTATATGAAAATTGTTTATAATTAAATTAACTGTTGATATATGTAATCTATTTCTTTCATCTGCCCACTGGGTATTCATTATTGAAAACGTCAGTGAAAATACATCTTTAATGTTAGCGTTGTGATCAGGAATATGCATTGAAAATGAAACAAGATACCGGACCTTTACCTAAAAATTGAGGCCATGTCCGGTGAAAAAAGGACGTTTGGTAACCCTGACTCCTAAATACTGAGACAAATAAAAGAGTACTATACTTTTCAATTTGTAAAATATTTCCAATATTTTTTTACTTAACAAATAAATAAATCTTCACTTTTTCATCAGGATTAATCCCTATTTTCAGGGTAACATAAAAGTATAAATAAAGTATAAACAAAATACATGTAATAATATAGATTATTCATATGTTATATCATAAGTGGTAAGTTTTTGCCAGAAAATTTTTCAGACTGTTACGAGAGCTGGTTGCCTAGCAATTTATCGAGTGGCATTGACAATAAAATCACGAGCTGTCAAGCGAGTGATTTTTGATCAATGTCACGAGATAAATTTGCAACAGGCTCGAGTAAAGAATTAGAAAATTTTGCCAGCATAAAATTTAACCACGAATGATATTCGGATGACTTGATGACTATTTCCAAAATAACAATCAGTAATAATTTATAGTTTTTTTTTTTCTAGACAAGAATCTAATTTTTATTGTGTTTTTAATGAAAACTGAAAACACTGAAAATATAGACACTTTGACCGGTATATCAAGAATATGTTTTTAGGCATTTTTAAAATGTCAAAAAAAATTCGCTTATCAATACTCAATTACATGTAAAAATACAGCATCTTATTGGCTCAAAGGATGCGATTTTTTTTGTGACGATGTTTTGTCGAAATAAAACTTGGTAGCTAAGTAGAATTCTGAATTTGGATTGGTTTATAAATTTATGAGTGAAATAGTCAATATAAAAAATAAAACAACGTACCGGTTGGCGGTTGCAACCGTAATTTAATGTGCTTTTTTACCTATATTTGTTTATTTTTATTTATAATAAGTAACAGTATAACAGTGGTAGTCTACTTCCCCCCCCCCATTCCTCTCGATGGGCCAGGGTAGATGTGTAAAATTGTGCGTTAGGTTATGTTTTATTAAGGTATAATTAGAAATATTATCGTTGCTTTAATTTTTTTTTCTTGTAAAAAATCCACTAAATTGTAATTATGCTTGCTAAGCGTTCAAAATTTTATGTTTCTGTCGCCCACTTAACTATCGTCCACTTAACCATCGCCCGGTTATCATGTACCGTTAGAAAAGTACCATTTTTCTTTATTGGTATTTATTAGTATTATACTTTAAAATGAAAAGCGAAATATAAATTTGAATTTTCTTATTTTGTTAACCCTCCAGAACACGCACTTATTTTCGAGACATAAGCGCACGCACCATTCGCCTAAAAAACGAGGTATATGGCCTTATGGACAAAATAAAAATAATTTAGATTCGGTTAATATCGTTCCTGCTTCAAAAAAATTTCGTTTCCGTTCAGACGAAAAATAAATTTTGTTCCGAACCGGTTATTTCGTTTTAGATATTTTTATTTAACAAAAAACTATAATGAACTTATTTTTAACAATTTTATTTACCATTATTGTAATAATACATAATTCAAATATAATAATTATTGCTCACACGTACATACAGAATGATACTGAAAAACGGGCCACTCAAAATAACTTTTTTATTTGTAATTATTTTTCATTCTCTTTACATATTTACAAACTAGGGTTAGGGGCTCAAAAATAATGGTATTTGGTATAATGGTAGCGCTTCCGGTTTAACCGGAAATGACATTAACTTCCATACTTCAAGTGGGACACCCTATATATTTTTATATATTTGGACTCTACATAAAATTAAGAATTCAACGATATGCTTGAAGTATATTTTTATTGAAAAAATAAATTTCGAAAACGTAAGAGAAAATTATGAATAATTAACCTGGTAAGCCATATCAGGTAGGCTATGATAGCAAATTGATTATTTGTTTGTAACAAAATATGGAATCTTACAAAAATAGCTTACTATTTATACAATTAACTTAAATATTACTGAATATTATCTTAACTGTTTTCAGGTTAATTATGCATCATTTTCTCGTATATGTTTGTAATTTATTTCTTCAATAAAAATACACTTCAAGCATATCGTTGAATTCGTAATTTTATGTAGATTCCAAATATATAAAAATATATGGGGTATCCTATTTGAAATATGAAAGTTAATGTCACTTCCAGTCAAACCGGAAGCGCTACCATCATGCCAAATAGCACGATTTGTGAGCCCCTAAGCCTAGTTTACAATTATGTAAAAAGGTAAAAAAATAATTATAAATAAAAAAGTTAATTTGAGCGGCCCGTTTTTCAGTGCCACCTGTATAATATATCTTCAAACATTTTTTCGGTAATATTCACTCTATTAGGGGATAAAATAAATTTTCGGGCTAAAAATTCTCTCTCAACTATGACTTGAGTAGTTCGAACATCAACAACATTCATTGCTAAGAAGTAAAATAAAGTGTGTATTAGAAACAAAATAATAACGTTATTAACCGGAATTTTTATTTCCGTTATATCGTTTTCAGCAATAAGATTAGGAATTTAGTTTCGTTTCTGTTTCGGATATTTTTTTTCGTTTATTTCATTTATCGTTTTTGTTTCTATTCCGTTCAAGGTTCCTGAAATTAACTGTAAATAATTTTTGAATTTTTTTTTCCCCGAGTGGGAAGAGATGTATGAATATGCGATTATGAGTATGGCCGAGGCGATAAAAGCGTATTTAGGAATGTGGTGAAGGATGGTTGTTTCGTAACTATTATTGTGGTCCGGATGTGGTATTTCGCTACCGAAAATTGGTTACTTTAATATATTAAGAGTGAGGCATTGTTGTATGATGTACAGTTTACAAGAATGTAGTTGAAAGAGTGAATGATGATTGTTGTTGTTGTTATTATTGTTTTTGGGTTTGTGCTAACCCACTAAGTGGGACATGCGTGATTTTTTGTATGTATGAATTATTAATACATTCTTTTTAAATCGCACTTGAGATTACAGAAATAATGGAAATTTTAACTATCGTTGGTTCCCGAGACCGGGTGCGTGTGCTGAAGGGTGAAGAACATTATGAGAATGCAAAAGTACACTAAATAATAAAACGTTTATCTAGATTTATATGCGACTTTACGAGTCCACACTTTAACTTTGCTACAAGAGATTATTATTATTATTATTATTATTATTATTACGTAAAACATAAAACACAAAAATGTGTTGTGGCCATCACAATACCTCTCGCCCTTTCCATTATGGGATATATTAATATGTATTTAACATTTCTTGTACACACAAAATTCTAATTACATCTAATCTTTATAGTTACATATTTTCTATAATTTTAAATTCATTTTATGAGCAAGTTTTATCTTACTCTTCTTCTCTTCCAATTCATTAACGGGATTGGTGGTATTTCCGAAGGGTGTATTTAATATACCTATAACTAAATATATAATTAATAATATAATAAGAAATATTAAATATCGTTCCCAGAAAAAGCCTTCAGTACTATCTCTGAATTTTTAACAATGACATTAGCGACATTTATCTGTCAATTACAGACATTTTAATTTCTCAACTGATTACCATGGAGATATTTGGGCAAGAGATTTACTACAACAGATAATTTTATAGATTATATTTGTATATCTTTAAATCTATAGAAGATATAATACAAATTTTAAATGTATTAAATAAAGAATTTTGTTTTTTAATATTTGTAATAACATAAATATTCATAAAATATATTTAGAAGATTATTGTTAAAATATTACTACTTCCGGTTATCTAATCAGAACCTATACAACAGTTCCCATTAGTGTTAGATTGAGGAATCCGTAATTACACGTCTTTAGTCTTATAGCATTTGAGAAATCGTATACCTCCAACACACACACACACACACACACACACATTTTCAAGAAATAATATTTAGAAGAATTTTTTAAGTAACACTTCCTGTTGTCCAATTGCTACCAAAAACTTTTCAACTTTTTTGAGAAATCGTCCTTCCAACATCCACACACACATACACACGCATACACGCACACATACACACACACACACAGATATCATCGTAAAATTTGTTATAATTTGATTCTAAAGACTTTAAACCGTGTTTATTCACTAAAATGTGGATATGCGATTTTTAGCATGAATCCAATACCTCTCTTAGAGAGGTAAAAATTAAAAATGATGCTAAAAAGTACGCACATAGAACATATTTTTGTTAAACTGATTAATAACACACAAATGATGTTATGAATATATGGACTTTAGCACTAAAATGTATAATTTCAATTATTTTTGTTAATTAGGGTAAATTTATACATGTATCATATACAATATTTCTGCATAACCGCTGATATTTTTGATATATTGTAAAAATAAATAGTGGAAAAGTGCCAACTTCGCAAAGTAACTAAAACTGAATGTTTTAACATAAGGAAAAGATGAAATCTTTATGTATCCTTTACAGTTGACCTGAAAAATATTACGTCAGTTTAATAAAAATGACATAATACTTGATAAAATATGGTATTATGTATGTAGTAAAATTTTGAACAAATTAAATTGATATTGTTTTACGTGTTTCTATTGTTTGTTTCATTGTTTCGAACGCATGTCATTGTTACGATACAAACGTAAAAGTTACACGTCTTAAATTTTGAAACAATTAATACAACGGATGATGATTACATATTACTCATCATGTATATGAAATCTTGTGACGATAAGTGTTAAATATTTATACTTTTGAAGACAGGCTATATGTCAGCAGTCATAATATTTAAAAATTCAATTTTGTATTCCGAATCTCAACATTAATTTTTGTGATGATGATTCAATGTTATAGGAACTTTGTTTTGAAACCATAGGATGAGTAAATTAAACAAGCACATTTATTATACCCTGCAAAATAACAGTAACAAAATGAAAAATAAAATTATGGAACTTTTAAGCTCAACAATATACCGTACAATATGTTTTTGAATTTTTTTTTTATATTTCGGAAATATGTATTGTAGAATATAAATAATTTATTAAAATATATTATGTAATTATGTCAAAATGGAAAATTTATTTGTTTTTGGGTGTAAACATGACTGAAATCTAGCCAAAGCAAAAATGGAATATAGGAAATTTTGAATTCAGAATGCAGGAATTTAGTTATTTTATATTGTCAATAAAAAATATCAAGTAAGATATTTTAACTTACATATGACATAGCCAAATATACAGTAAATTTTTTGAAAGATGTCCGATCAAGGTTATTTACGAATTGTATGAATTCAGATTCTTGTTCTGCCCATCTGACAAATTTAGTAGTGTCGTATGCTTAGTTTTTGTGAGGGTACATAAGATACTACTGTTATTTTATTATTATAAATATATATGTTACAATAAAAGCATTCAAAATTCAAAAATAAGTCAACTGGTAAGTTTATAAGCAAATGTAAAACCAAATATGTCAAAAATAAGATACTGACACAATGTCAGTGTCAGTGACACTGACAGGAAATAACGTTATTCGTACGGCTATGAATCAAGGTAATGTATCTGAATTAATAAATAAACTTACGTTACAGCGAAAGTATTATCAACAACGAAGATCGTTTTAAAATGGAATGTCCTAACTTAGTCGAAACAATATGAATTTTTGAAAGACAAGCGTGTTATATCCATCGCACACGCTTATAGCCTTTGTAAAGGAGGGAGATAAATGTATGCCAATTTGTTAATTCGTTCATGATACAGAAGACTTTGATCGGACATCTTTCAAAATTTTTACTGTATGTGGGTAACGATAGAATTAAGGATAAGACGTTGGTTCATTTGAAAACTTGCAGTAAATAATGATGTGTCATATTTCTGAAAAAAATTTTTTACAGGAATAATAATTTATATACATAAATCGAAGTCCAGACTCATTTCTTTATCAATATATTAGGTGTTTATAGATGGCAGGCTTCATTTATTATATACAGGTTGCAGAGCTGGGAACTACTTAAAGTATAAGTACTGGAAATATTACTTTAAATACATCCAGTATTTACAACACTTAAAATACTTTTGAAAATTAGTATTTAGTACTGTACATAAAATACTTTTTTTTTCATAAAAAGTACTTCAAATACTTTTTGGTACTTAAAGTATCCAAAAGTATTTAAAGTAACTAAAATACTTTAAATGCTAAATACTTCGCGCATGCTCAAGAACATATTGCTGTGTGTTTTGTGCACTACTATCAACACGGGTTTTAGCAAGTACCTATAGGAAAGTACTAAAATTTTCGCTATCTAGAGTTTTAATCAAATAGTTGAAGACGTAAATAAAGATAAATCAAAACGTAATGCAGTATATTGTGATGAAAATTATATTTCTACTAGCTCATCAATATTATAGAACTAAATAAAGATTTTTTCTACTCCAATGTGTGAAGTAGTAGCTACACACATTAATCGCAGTATGTGAAGTCTGACTTTTAATAGCGATGCGTAAAATGCACTGCATGTCATCAAATTATATGCGCGAAGCCCTTTTTTAAACGCATGTCGACAGACTTCTTCATTTGTTCTAAAAATATAGGTACTAATTTTATTAAATAGGTACATAGTACTTCAAAATTAGTGGACTACTTTAACTAACTGTCTTATTAGATGAAAATGATATACTTAAATTCGATAATTTTGTGTAATATTTTAACTGATTTCATAAAAAAAATACTTAGTACTGATACTGCAAGTAGGTAAAAAAAAGTACTTAAAGTATTACTTAGTATTTAAATACTTTTCTTGTAAGTATTTAGTATTTAGTAATTAAATACTATTTTCGAGTATTGGTCCCAGCTCTGACAGACTGACACTGAAGAACGGGCCACTGAAAATAACTTTTTAATTTATATATTTTTTAAATTTTCTTGATATATTTGTGAACTAGGCTTAGGGGTTCACAAGTCATAGTACATGGCATGATGATAGCGCTTCTGGTTTGACCGGAAGTGACATTAAATTTCATATTTCAAATGGGCCCCCCTATATATATTTATGTATTTGGAATTTACGTAAAATTACGAATTCAATGATATGCTTGAAGAAATAAATTATAAAAACATAAGAGAAAATAATTATGAATAAGTAACCTGGTAAGCCATATTAAGTTGGATGTGATAACAAATGAATCATTTTTTTGTAATAAAATATAGAATCTTACAAAAATAACTTACTATTTAAACAATTACCTTAATATTATCTCAACTATTCACAGCCTGCCTGATATCACGGCTTACCAGGTTAATTATTCATAATTTTCTCTTGCGTTTTTGTAAATTATTTATTTACTTCAAGCATATCATTAAATTTGTAATGTAATGTCACTTCCGGTTGAATAGGAAGCGCTACCATCATGCCAAATACCATGATTTGTGAGCCCGTAAATCCAGTTTATAAATATATCAAAAAACTTTTAAAAATATTATAAATAAAAAAGTTATTTTTAGTGGCCCGTTTTTCAGTTAACAGGTAGCCTGTGATAACAAATTGATCATTTTATTGTTACAACAATTAACTTAAATATTACTCAATATTATCTCAACTGTTTTCACAGCCTTCCTGATACCATGGCTTACCAGGTTAATTATTCATAATTTTCTCTTACGTTTTTGTAATTTATTTCTTCAACAAAAATGCATTTCAGCATATCGTTGAATTCGTAATTTTACGTAGATTCCAAATATATAAAAATATATAGGGTATCTCATTTGAAATATGAAAGTTAATGTCACTTCCGGTTAAATCGGAAGCACTACCATCATGCTAAATACCATGATTCGTGAGCCCCTATAGTTTACAAATATATCAAGAAAATTAAAAAAATAATTATAAATAAAAAAGTTATTTTGAGTGGCTCGTTTTTCAGTTTCACACTGTATAAATAATTATTTTGAAATTTGATTTCATACAAAAAAAATTTGATGTGGCCAGCATATTACCTTCCGTCAATTCTACGTATTTTGTACAAATGCCATACAGATTTTTTTTTGCAAATTATTCTATGGGCATTTTCTTTTAGGGGAGAAATAAGTTGATCTTACCTCGTACTGAACTGAACTAAACTACTCCTAAAAAGAACAGTGTGTTTTACTGAACTAAACTACTCCTAAAAAGAACAGTGTGGTTTTTAAAATAAGAAGTAAAAAATAAAGTCATAAGTGACCCGGGTTCGAACCAAACCGACGTCTAAAGTTACTTCAAATTTTAATGGCACAAAATTGACCCCTGTGGTGCGCTCTCCACGCCAGCCCGTTCCCGTGAGGTGATGCCTGGTAAGCGCTCGCACGGTACAAATATCATCATTACCGTGTACAAAACAGATTGGCACACCCAGCAATGGGTAATATGCCATAATGATATACCTATATATATTTTTATTTATCTGCTGAATTGGTTTGTAGCTATAATCTGTTGTATTACCTTCTGTGATTTGTTTCCCATATTAAATTATTTAACATTTTTATATTTACAGTAAAATCATTTCACAAAGATATTATGTAAATTTTATTTGATACTGACATCTGTCAATTAGTAATATATGAATGTTTCCATGGCGCAGCTTTTAGCAGCACAGGTTGCAAGATATTTCTTTATAATTCTTTATCTCTAAATTCATTGCATATGAAGAAAAATATAATTAAATCGAATAGAGAATAAACTATTCTTTAATATTTATAGTAACATAAAAGGTCAAAAAATAATATTTAACAGCGTTTTTTGAAGAAAAAATATTAAAATCTTCAAATTAGGGTACTTGCGGTTAACCAAGCGTAAACAAAATGTAATCAACTCTTCACATGGACGTACGAAAGATGAATATGAAAGAATTCTAAATTTTGGAATTGCAGTACTGGAGTAATGCGATCCGGAACATTCGACATATATGTATACACACTCACATACATACACAAACACACACACACACCCACACATACATACATCATCGTGAAAATAGTAAATTCGTATTCAAGGGACACTAAAACGTGATAATTCATTAAAAAAAAATTACCAAAAACAATAGCTTCCTTACCTATAGGTGACGGAGGGTAAAAAGCAGAAATAATGTATGGTAGTGTTATATATTAAGAAAATTAATAGCGTATCAATTTGAAAAACGATTCAATTGATATTAATAGTATGAACTTAATATATGTATGATGTAATAATACATTTAGAATTTGCCCGTATGTATTTCATACTGTATTTGAAAGCTATGAATCGTAGAATATTGTGTAAACGCTGGAAACACATACATATTTGATTTTGGAAAGTCCCATGTTTCAACGTAAATTTTTGTGACTATTGTATTTTCTAAAACAAAATTTAACGGGTAAAACAAATGATTAATCGTTTGAATATTTATCGCATCTTTTGTTTTTCATCATTACAAATTGGTTTTGTAAATAATTAATTTACTAATAAATTGATTGAAAATGGACTATTTAAAGTTCAATTTTATTATTTTCCTTAATTCAGATATCATTAATTGTGTAAATAATTTCCATATTTAAATTAATCTAATCCAGGTATATAGGTTAAGTAGAAATCAGGGCATCGAACCCGAACCTAAACCGAACCAAAACCGGAACCAAACCGTAACACTTTAGCGAACCCAAACACAGAATCGAACCTCAGATATATTTTCAATTGAACCCGAGTCAAAACTGAACTGGGTATAAAAATTCTGGTTCAGGGTTCAACTCCGGTTCAGGTTAAATTTTAGTTCGAAACGTAAACGTAATATTTATAGCCGATAATTGACGTTCGATGTCTTCTCTGTCTGCGTTGCTGTATGTGTTTTAAATTATTTTTATATAAAAATTGTTTTTTAAAAAAAATTAATTCAATTTTCATTGAACCGACCCTGAACCCGGAACAAAACCGTAAATTTTATTAATGCTTGAATCAGAACTGCACACGAACCCATTTTTCAAACAACGAATTAACCTGAACCCAGTTTTTGGCGGGTTCGATGCCCTTGTAGAAATCCTAGACCTTGGCGAACGTTAAATTTAATAATACAATATTAAACAACGTACTTGTGTGAAAATGTATGATAGTGACAACTGATCGATATATGAACGTTGCCAGAATACTATAATTAAATTATAGGCCATATTAATTCTAAAATTTCTATTTTTGAATGCTATTGTAATATTGGTTGCAATAACACCCTGCAACAATTTTTATTTCTTCCAATATTCCTAAAGTAAAAGTGAAATAATATTCAAGTTTAAATATAGACTCGACCTAATAATGATAAATGGATGACAAATCTAGAATAGTTTATACAGAATTCTGAGAACTGTAAAGTGTACAATTAATAAGTTCATATTTTGAATTCATTATTTCAGTTAAGGCTGTTTCAAGAATTTTTATATGCTTTCAAGTCCTAAGTATTCAATTTTTAAAATATTCTTTATACAGCATCAAATTTGAAAATATCATGAAATATTTATTAGATATTTTACAATTAATTATTGAAATTTGTGAAATATTTTGAAAGTCACGTGACCTGAAACAGAATTATGACAAACTGTGTTCCTATTGGCTATGAATGACGTGTGTATCTCACAAGAGTGGGGGATTGTTTTTCATGACTATTTCTGGCGCCAATCTTTTCATTTAATTATTTATGAAAATGACAACAAATTATTATTTCTTTTATTTTATTTATTTTCTTTTATATGGGGTCTCGTGGCCGCGTGCCTAAGTGTCTGATCGCGAATGTGGGGAACCAGGTTCGAACCCGACCGACGCCAAATATTTCGAATTTTAAATGGCACAAAATTGACCCCTGTGGTCTCAATACGACAGCAATGAGTGCTCGTGAGGTGACGCCTGGTACACGCCCGCACGGTACAAATATGTCATCATTATTACCGATATCTGTGCGTACAAAGCAGATTGGCACACCCAGCAATGGGTAATATGCCGTGATGATATATTTATTTTATTTATTTATTTTATTTCTAAGAAAAATATTGCATAAACTTTCATTTAAAATTGTGGGTAATTTCTCTTCTGTGATGTGGATTAGGTGTTAACAATTACTCGAAAGTTCAGTCAAACAGCATTTATTCTTACAAAACATTTAGCTATATTAAACATTGTACAAATTTTTTAATATGTTTTAAAATTTTATTTTACATATGCTCAAACTAACGGATGTCCAAAAAGTTTTCGCATAAATTTCAACATTTAATTTTTGTTATATAAAATGCATTTACTTAAAGTTTTGTAATACTTAATAATTAACTGTTTTATAAGCAACAAAATTATGAACTTAAATAAAAACAGGCGTGTTCTTCCACAAGTCGCAATTTTGTACGGACACCTAGCATTGGGTATGGACGACATTTACATCGATTTCTCGGACATTCCTGAATTCATGTATACTCTGCGTTGAAGTTCGTCCCCATTTTGGACTTCCCAACCTCCATCGTGTACTTTTCAAGATAAAAGAGCCCAAATACCTTCTATGGGACGAGCCTAGGGAAGATTATGGGATTGTCGTTTCGTAGAATTAATGGTACGTTTTGGTCAGGTACCCAATTTTGAGTTTGTGTTGCATAGTGAGAGGACGCAAGATCTGGCCAAAAGATAAAATCATTCCCAGCCTGTTCTTCTTCAATAAAATTGATCAATTAAAAATTATTAAAAAATCTTTCAGAACTCATAATTCAAATGAAATGATACAACCTTTTTAGTTTTAGTTCTGTTTATTTTTATAAAAACCGACGTTTCGGCAGCATGAACTGTTGCCTTCTTCAGGGAATAAACAACAAATAAATAAATAATTATAAAAACATTAGCAACAGGTAACCATGGTGACAAATTACAATGTATTTAATATAGGAAGCCATGCCCGACTAAGATTTAAACCGTCACAATGATTGAGATTATTCTTGCTTTTGAAAATCTCAATGGCGTCTCTAATTAACATGTTGTTTAGGTGTGTTGGTCTCGCTAGTATTTTTGTTTCTTTGAATTTTAAACGGTGGAATTCTTCCAGGGCATGCTCTGCAACTGAAGATTTTTCTGGCTGGTTCAATCTGATCGAACGCTGGTGTTCATTCAATCTTGTTGAAATAGTTCTACCAGTCTTCACCTCAATAAATAATGCAACATACACCTTATCTGCGACTTTGGCCTTTTGTTTATATCTGACATTTTTAGGGATCTCTGCAATAATGTCAGTATAAAAACGATCATATCCCTTAATGTCGGAGTTGCTCAGTGTAAAGTCCGAAAATTGATGTAAATGTCCAAAATCCAATGCTGTCCGTAGAAAAACACGCCCATCTTTATATAATTTAAGTTCATAATTTTGTTGCTTATGAAACAGTTAATTATTAAGTATTACGAAACTTCAAGTAAATGCATTTTATATTAAAAAAAAATCTGATGTGCCCAACACAGTACCTCCCGCCATTTACCTATGTATATAATTTTTATACTACTTTATAAATTTATCCATATAATATATATATATATATATATATATATATATATATATATATATATATATATATATATATATATATATATATATATATATATATATATATATATAGAAAAAGTATTAAAGCAAACTTGTAGAAAATTTTATTTTTATAATAACAAATTGAGAAAAAATTACATTTAAAGGTATTTATTGAAGAAAAACTATCTTGAGCTTCAAGTAAACTGCCATTTCTGGTTATCCGATTGCCACCAAAATCTAATCAGATATTTCCATATTAGAGTAAGGTTTCAAAACTTTCTGAATGATAGTATTTGAGTTAAAGCGTATACAGGATCCACACACACACACACACACATACATACACACAGACATCATCGTGAAAATGTTAAAATTGGATTGTAGGGACCTTAAAACGTGGTCATTTACCAAAATCTCGATATGCGATTTTTAGCACGATCCCTATACCTCCCTTACCAAGGGTAGCGGGAGGTAAAAATGTTGAAATTTGTGTCAAAACTTTTAGGACAAAAAAAATACACTTCATCGTTTTTCCTTTCACTTAATAAAAGCTCCAAACCAATCTTATCTTGAAAAGCTTTCAAAATAATGATGAATTGCTGTGTTAATCTCTTCTTCAGACAAAAATTTTTTCCCCCAAAATTTTTCAGTAATTCCAACATTGCCAAATCAAGAAAGTTGAGTATGACAGGTATTCTAATACCTTTTTGCCAAAAACTGAAGAAAATGCTCTTTGGTTAATTACAAAATCTTTCAACTTAATTGATGTTTCGGATCCAAGTAATCCGTCTTCAGGGTATTATAGTCGCCGTCAAATAAGTACAAACTGATGCTCAACATTTTCCTTTCCCCGCACTCTGAGCCTTGTCCAGCGGTGTTGCCGCTACTTCATAACTTAGCATTTTCAACAAGGCCAGTAAATTGGGAACAGTGTAGAAATGTCCAGTCTATACTTTTTGTCGGCAACTATGGTTTATAATAGCTTCAACATATCCTGAAGATTTATCACTTGGATCCGAAACGTCTATTAAGTTAAAAGATTTTTAAATGAACAATAAAACAAGACTGTTTTCTCCAATAATTTTACTTTTTTATTGACTATTTCATTCATAAATTTATAAACCAATCCAATTTGAGGATTCTACCTAGTTACAAAGTTTTATTTCGACAAAACACCGTCACAAAAATTTTTTCGTATCCTTCGAGCCAATAAGATGCTGTATTTTTACAAGTAAGTGAGTTTTGATAAGCGATTTTTTTTTGACGGTTTAAGAGTATCTTGAAACACATTGGCTGGTACCGCTAGCCTGGTTTTAACTAAAACGCTGTTTTAAGAAATGTCAAATTCAAATTTCAATATTTAATTTCACCCTTACGTTTGAAGAGCGATATTTTTAAAAATATTTGTTTCATTATAAACTATGTTCTGCTTTAAAATCATATTTTGATCAATTTAATATTATTTATTATTAATATTAAATAATGAAATTTGACATTTCTTAAAACATCGTTTTAGTTAAAACAGGGCTTGTGATACCAGGCATTGTTTATATACCTGTCGAATGCGTATATTTTCATTGTTTTCAGTTTTTATTAAAAATGAGTCGATTCTGAATCTGAACATTGAAAAAGCAATCTTAAATATAACACCTAAAAACACAATCAACATTTATAGATTTTTGTCAAAAAACTAAATTATTACCTGATTTTTATTTTGGAAATAGTCATCCGAATACCATTCGTGGTTAAATTTTATCCTGACAAATTTTCGGATTGCTTTACTCGAGCCTGTTGCAAATTTATCTCGTGACATTGATCATATATCACTCGCTTGACAGCACGTGATTTTTTTTAATGCCACTCGATAAATTAGGCAACCAGCTCTCGTAACTATCTGAAGATTTTTCCGGAAAAAAATTACCGCTTATGATATGATATATGATAATAACAATAAAACTTCTTATTAATTTCGAATGATAGAGCAAATTTTGATTTTCACGGCTTACCTTTAATAATTCATGTCTGATTTTCGTATTTATTTATGAAAGTTTACCCTAATATTTTTAAATAAGTCAAAATATACTGTCTATGGTTTTATGAAATGTCAAATATAACAGTTTTTTCCTTCCATCTACCCTATGTAAGGGACGAATATAATTTGTGCAAAAAATTGTATATAAGCACGTATACATATTTATATCTGAATTTAACATGTTAGCGTGTGAATCCTGTAGTCACGATTTCTCAAATACTGAGTCTGAAAAGTATTGATTACTTTTTGGTAATAATAGGACAATCCAAAGTTCATTTGAAGCTTGTGTAAAAAATATTCAATTATTTTTACTTCCTTGTACGTAAATAAAGGAAGTATTGTAATCGCGAAAAATTTCGGTTTTCAGATTTCAGCGGAAATATCCATTTTGATCATCCCTGAATCCATTTTGACTAATTTCGTCGTGACGTCTGTACGTACGTACGTCCGTACGTATCTCGCATAACTCAAAAACGGTAAGCCGTAGAAAGTTGAAATTTTCCAGAAGTGGCACTTTACATGAAGCCTATAATAGATTTTAATGAAAAACTTTTAAAATATAATCCAAAACTTTTTAAATTTGGTATACAAGACTTTTATGTCAATCGAAATAACATAATAGATTTTGGTTAAAATAGGCTAACCGGAAGTGGTACATTACTTGAAGTTGTTAACAGTTTTTCTGAAATAAAATGATTTTATTTTGATTTTAGAAATAAATGCTTCAAATAAAAGTTTTAGAGAATTAATTTCTGCGTCTAGCACATCAAGTATTATTAAATTAGCCCTTTGTATAAGCGAGATATGTAAATTTAAAAATTATATATTTTTGTTTTTGTAATACGTAAAGCTTGCTATGGATTAGGACAAAAAAAAAGTTCATGCCAAATTACGTTAAATACGTGCAATTTTATGATTCGTACAATAACAAATATTATATTGTTATATTTTTATTGTGAAATTAGTCATATTCATTGTTGTAATCAAATATTTCTTTGTTGTAATCAAAATTCTCTTTTAAAACTCCCTTTATGGTCGCTATATATCTTACTGTTTTGAAGTTAAAATTAATATTTTGTAATTTATTTATTAAAAAAATATGTATAGTTTAATAATCGTACAAGGAAGTCGTGTGGTGTTCACATTCGATTTTTCTAATTGTGTCAAAGTCAACTATAACGCCGAAAAAAATAAATTACGTAATTCGAAAATAATTGACTAAAAATAATTTTGAGAACTTAATTAATAGATAGAATCAAAATAAACAAATAAAAATCTATAATTGTTTTTTTTTACCCCAATAAATTAATAATTCATCTTTTATTCATGTTTAAAACAAAAGAATGTAGACCAGTTATACATCATTGGTGCCCAGTTGCACCGCTGGCCCTTAAATTTTAAGGTAGGCTTAAACAAAAAAATTGCAAATCGAAATTTTGACAGCAATGTTCAACTATTCATTTGATGTTCCGTTTCGATGCGATATTCTCAATTTAAGGAACACTTACAATTTAAGTGACCGGTGCAACTGGGCATAAAAAGCTTATAAAATAACAAAAAGATGAGACAATTATCAATATTTGTTCCCATTTAAAAATTATTATGTGTGAACAATTACTCGAAAGTTCAGTCAAATAACATTTATTCTTACTATACCAACGTTTCGGTGCACCTTTGCACCTTCTTCAGGATAGTACGGATTGTTGCAATTCATGTACACAAAATACATTCGTACAAAACATTCAGTTAATTTATCATCGCACAAAAAATTCAAAAAGAGGATACACATTCATTTGGTTGTTGCTTTTTTAGAGCAAATGGATGTGTGTATGCTTTTTTTGAATTTTTTGTACGGTGTTTCATAAATTAACTGAATATTTTGTATGAATGTATTTTGTGTACATGAATGATCTTACTACCCTGAAGAAGGTGCAAGGATGCACCGAAACGTTGGTATAGTAAGAATAAATGCTATTTGACTGAACTTTCGAGTAATTGTTAACATCTAATCCACATCACAGTCGAGAAATTACCCACAAAAAATATTATGTGTCTTATATTTCGAAACATAATAAGTTTTGAAAAAATTCAATTACACCACGATATTCTACGTAGAAAACAATATAAAAATTATCTAAACATTTCTTCTTTATCTCTCATAATAAGCGAGGTATGAGGTATTTTCAAAATAAGCGAAATCAAGTTCTAAAACTCAACTCTAGAAGACGATCGCATATTCCTGTGGTGCTTATTAAAATTGTCTTCAAAACTTAATATACAATTATAATTAAAAGCATTTTTTTTATTTTTAAGATCTTAAAGGAAGTAGGTACATATCCTTATTCAGTTTTTGGCAAGAAAAGGTAGTAAGAACTGTATAATATTGTTAAATGAAACATTTAAATAAATCGATTTTGTATGCATGTGTAGAAACAGAATTGCAAGAAATTCTAAAATAGAATACAAACAATTTTCTTGGGCTCTGAAAATCCAGTATCCATATTGGTACCTGGAAAACCCTACTAATATAGAGATTTGCTTACAAATTTATTCTTTTATAACAGAATACATACAGTTCATATTTCTTTCAAATATATTTCTTTTCATTTAAATTCAATATCAATACCCAAACACAAAGTTAGGAACGAAAATTACAATTCTGCTGGGTTGCAAGAAACTATTTATCGGGTCATTAGCAACTAATGGTTATTTAGGTTTCAAAAATCGTTGCATGAACGTCATATAAATTAAATGATACACTTAACGGTCTAAGAATATATAGGGCTGATTTCGGACCTATAAATATTTAACGGTTCAATAAATCGAGTTTGACGTTAAATATCTAAATTACGTAAATCAATAATTTGTGTCAATTTTACGTTTAATATTAAATAATTAATAATAAAAGGATAAATAGTTACTCGTATATTGTATTTATTATACTAGAATATAATTTAAATTAATTTTGTTATATGGTTTTGAATTCTTTCTAGCAAAATTTGTTTTTCTCTTTTAGTAAAATTTCTGCTCCTATTTCTGTCCATTTTTATTTTTTAATAATGAATTTTTTTTCCGCGATCTCGGACTCACGTCTATAGATTATGACATTCATAGTTATTGATACAGTTGCTACATAAACAAATCATTAACTAAAGATCCCAATATTTTATTCATGCAACTGTATGAATTTTAACGGTTCACTAACTTTATAGGACCGGTAACTATAGAATGACTGAATTATTTATTGAACAGTTTTCATGCAACCCAGTCATAGTTATTTATAAGTGCAAAAGTTTATATTTAATGCACGGTTGATGTACTAAATATGTATGTACTTTTTTAGCATTGTATATAATATTTTTTTCTACTATCGAATACATATTATTCGAAGAAACTCAACTACTGTCAAAGTCAAATATAGATATTGTCATAGTAGTTTCTAAATGTGTTTGCCGTTAGTAAAGTAGAAAAAAAACTGCTGTGGCCATCACAATACCTCTCGCCCTTTCAACTCCTCCCATTACTGTTAGATAGAGGAATCCGTAATTACTCAGGTCTTTAGTATTATAGAATTTGAGAAATCGTACATACAACAACCTCTCACACACACACACACACACACACACACACACACACACACACACATCCACACACACACACACACACACATCATCGTATACATGTTATGTCCCGATTCTAGGGACCTTAAACCGTGCTTATTCACTAAAATCTGGATATACGATTTTTAACATGATTCCAATACTTCTCTTAGCGAGAGGTAAAAATAGTTATTTGTTTAATTAGGCACTAAAATACCAGATTTACAGCAGATGTTGCCGAAGCTGTAAATCTGTGTTCAGGGCCGTGTTAAACACATTATTTTTTTGACGATTTTAGAATTAATTTTAATTTAGTGATTATTTTTAATACCTATTTTTAAAGTTATCACCATCAAATTATGTTGCTATGCGTTTGTTGAACAGTTACTAAACTTTACTGAGCGGGTGTTATGTAAATAGCAATAAAATATTTTTAATGCCCAGGCAGTAAAAGTGACATTTACGGACTGTTAGCTATAAAAAAAATCGCACTTTTACTGTCAATTGGCAAAAAAAACATTTTGCACGTTCTGCAATAAAAGCATACTTTTAATTTTCAAAAAGCATTTTTTGTCAACTTTTTGCGCGATAATTTAGAAACACCTTTTACATTAGTTATTTTATACAATGACCGGTGTCATCTATAGCGTATGAAATATGAAACGAATATTACACAGGAAGCTAACTTCATTTCTTAATGAATTGTTGGGGTTGCTTTTTCACACCGTGGCCAATGCGTCTGAAACCACAACTTGTTTCGTTGATATGATGTTTAGCGTCATGGAAATGGAACCAGTACTAAACGTCTTTCTTTAACAAGTAAAAAACTAATATAAATGTTAATTCTCTAGTCACACTACATCATAATTATACACCCATGTCCCATAGAAGTAGTCACATTTTTATTTCCGTTATTCAGAATATTCGTTCCAATTGCTAAAACTATATAAAAATCAAGTCCATTATATATTGTTTAATATTACAGATGTCAACTGTTTTCAAGCAAGTGCGTGTTTTGCTATCAGTCACCGCAATTTATTTAAAAATATATAAGTTTTTAAAAATACATCCGCTGTGGTTTCTCTTTTCACAAAAAAAATATAACAATGGATGAAAATGAAAAACGCGACATGGCAAATGATTTTCGAAATGTTTTTTTTCCACTTTTTGTTACAACGCTCTAAACATGAAAAATTAAAACAGATCCAATGTTGAATATCAAAATAGAATTGTTAAATAATCACCCCAATTCTGTAGCAAAGGTACTAATTCTTAGCAATGTTTTTGTAGCACATAATTAATAATAAATTACAAACAATGAAATAAAACATGTAAATAACATTCTCTTGTTTCTATTGATTATAATTTTTAGCAATGTTGCTCTGAGATTCAGCAACTTTCTAGTCAAATTAGTTATAATTGTTAGTAAAATGTATAATTATTTTCACTAAATGTTTTTGTTTCTCATGAGTTTTTTATTTATTTACAAATGTCAGTTATTTTGGCACAAGAGTAGTAATAATTTAAAATCTATACAGCCCCAAAAAAAAATCTGTACCATCCAAACTTTATCCCTGCTTCTATTCCATAAACCCCCATTTATCTCTTGACAAAAGCCCCTATCCATTTAGTGGTGCTGTGCATCTGCAACAGTCTCGCGATCAGCGGGATCTAGATTGCCTTGACGGCGTTGCGACTATGGAGAACAGGTGAACATCGCCTTCGCCACTTCGCTACCTCTACCTACGCGTTGAGCTGCTTTTGCTTTTCTTAGCTTGCCTTTGCCTGAGCCCACAACCCAGACACGAAAATCAAACGAGGATTTATGGTTCCGGCCTCAAGGCCTCGTGGAAATATGCATGGAGGTGGTTATATTGCACGAAACAGTAGGCTACCATAGTGCAAGGGTTGGATTTTCGTTTTTCATTTACCGCGTATAACTTACAATTAAATTAATGAATGATTTATACATTTTATGGTGTTCCATGCCTTTATAATATAAATATTTCAGTAACTA
The DNA here is from genome assembly GCA_951394225.1 of Harpalus rufipes. Lineage (NCBI taxonomy): Eukaryota > Metazoa > Arthropoda > Insecta > Coleoptera > Carabidae > Harpalus > Harpalus rufipes. The sequence goes on along the minus strand of OX596276.1, from coordinate 10,187,073 downwards.
TCCCCAAATTAGTTTTATTACAAATAAATTATAATGTACTCATATTATTTACCATATTATAAACTGTTGTAACATTCAGAACCCTAAACGATCTTCCTATGTTTGGTAGGTAGACCTAGTAAGATATTCTAACTTTAAATCCCGTTCAATTCCCTGAATTTTTCACAATAATTTGTCTTCGGTATCAAATTATTTATTTGCTATCAAAGAAGTTCTTTCCTTTTTTTTTGACAACTAAATTTTTTTATTAATTTATTCATTGTACAAAATGTAGGTTACAGAATATGCCCAAAGGTATTGAAAATATCAAAATTAACATTAAGTGTGATTTCAAAAACAAATATGTACAAACTGATGTTGTGAATTTTTCAAAGCTCATTTTATGCAGTTATTAACGTTATTATATAGGTCGATATGGAGCAAATAATGGATGCGGCTATCGCCTCGGTTTATAATCAACCGAGTCCATTATTTGTATATCGGCCGTGTAGCGTTCAAAATTTTTCATAATACCATAAATCTCTTCACAATACTGTGATTTTTTTAGGAATACTTTATCCTTAATTGCAGGCGCTTCTTATAAACCTTAACGGCCGGCGGGCGTTATAGTAACGGACACCGGCCGTTATAGACACCTTTTCATTTCTGTTTTTCGTTTGTGCGTGTTTAGTTCTGTTAAATCATAATAACGGTATGGTATTACGAAAAAGTTATTAACAATAATTATTTTTATTTTGGGTATCCAGAGAGGGAATTGATATTTTTTCGCTTTAGAAAAAATACGGAGCGAGGCAATCTTTCGAGCAACAAAAATATTTTGCGTTCGTGATGTACAACACTATTTTTTCTACGTCTCTATTAAAAAATGATCAAAAAGATGATAAAAACACTTTTCTCAAATCTTACTCTGATGCCGTGTTTCACCAATACCGAATAAATGTACAAATAAACCGATATTACATTAGTGAACTTTGGTTTATGGAAACTAGCAACCTTGGTTGAAGCAGCTTAAAAATTTTCAACCGAAGTTGCAAAAATTAATTACACTTCTAAACTTGTATCTACAACCAGATTAGTTCAAGTATTTGTCCAAAAATGGTATATTTATGTAGTTGCATTGTCTGAAATAACTGAAAAAAAAAATCTTCAAATTGGTATATGTTTAATAAAGTGTTAGTTTGGTTCACAGAATATCATACTTTTCATAAATATTCAAAAATTGACTTACGAGACATAACACCATAATAGTTTACATTTTCAAAAAACAAATTATACAGGGTGGTGACACCGACCTCGAAACCTAGGACTTTAACATGCAAAATCACACTTTCTTAATTTCCTGCTTCACTAATTATTTAAAGTAAGAATGCTTCAAATAAAAGTTGTAGAGCATAAAATTCTGCATCTGGATCAATAAGCAACATTAATTTTGTATGCCTTGTAACGGCAGAAATTAGGTATGGAAATGTCGAAAATCATCTCAAAAATAGCAATACCCATGGAAATGGGACAAAATGAATAACAAATAACGGTTTATCTGTCACGTTAGGACAATTTATTTTTATTAGATATTATGTCTAATTTCTATTTCAATTAACAATTATCTGTTAATTTAAATTCATATTTGTTCACTTGAACATATTTTACAAATAATAATGAAATTAAATTAATCTAGCTTGACAGATAAATCGTTAACATTTGTTAATTTTTTGTTTTAATTCCATGGCTATTCCTATTTTAGAGGTGATTTTTGACATTTTCATACTTAATTTTTGACGTTACAAGGCATACAAAATTTCAGATGAAGAATTTTATGCCCTACAACTTTTATTTGAAGCTTTTTTTCCTAATTAATTAGAGAAGCAGGAAATTACGAAAATCTGATTTTACATGTTACAGTCCTATGTTCCGGGGTCGTGATCACCATCCTGTATAAAGCCTACGGAAATGGTGAAAAATTTCTACAATTTTTTTCGGCTAGTTTAAAAAATATATTTTAAACTTAAAAAAACTGAATATGTTAATCAAGTATCCCGCCATTTTATATTGCCTTTACTAGCTTTAATTCTATTAGGCATTGTAACCCTAAATCCTGCACATTTTTCTCTGAGTATTGTCCCATATGTCTTGCCTTGTAAGGTAGATTTTACTGTATGTACAGGATTTTTACAAAGATGTTTTTCATTGTGTCAAAAGTAAAGGGTCTCGGTAGAAGCTAAATTTGGACTAAAAGGTAACCCTTAAAATTCTGGTTGAACTATTATCACTAGTTATTTGGCCCACAGTTTTTTAAAGTTTTAAGTTTATATTTAAAGTAGTCGAAAGAATTTTATAGAAATTTCTAACCATTTGTGTAGATTTTATAATATTTTGAAAATCTAGACCGGCCGAATTATTATGAGTTTGGAATCAACTTTGGTTGATTGGTTGACACAATCGAAAATTTCCGGTTGTCATCAACCAAAGTTGACAATGTAATATCGGCTATAGTTTTCTGATAAGTAATTTTATTCATTGATTAGTCAGAGTTCTTTTCACCAACCAAAATCGTTGAATAGATGATTCATATTCGTCGAATAGTTTGGAACAATAAATGGTGAATCCGGGCATGAATGAGTTCATTTTTCAGTTTCCAAAATTTTTTTGTGTTGTATCTACCTATAAGCTTTCCGCTTAAAAGTGTAAAAATTGCAAATTTTTCTTTCAATTTTATCTAAAATGAAAGCTTGAAAAGCATACTTTCAAAACATGTATGTAGAAAAACAATTTTACTTGAAAAATATGATATAATGTTTTGAAATCATTTTTTTTTATATATAATTAATTTTTTTCTATTACCTACTTTTAAAGTGACACATTATTTTAAAAATGTAAATTGATGAATAAAAATATGAGTGATAAAATACATATCCTTAGCAACCAACAAAATTTTCGTTAACTACAAAAATTAAATATAAATGTTAAATGTCAACTTTAGTTTTAGTTTACAAAATACCTTAATGGTGAGTTTTGGAAAAAAGATTATATGCCAATATGCCATCGAGAGTAGACATTTCATCCATACCACATGAGGTGAAAACTCTTCACTTGTCGATAAAATACGTCTTTACGCACGTGTATCATAAATATAATTTATCCATATTTCCAAAATACATTTGTCAATACCTCTTGGGCAAATGAGCAATGGTAAAATATTTGAAATAAACATAAATATTACAATAAATTAATGAAATATTTTTCAAGCAAGTTCTGTTTTGCACGAACATTCAAAATAAATTTGTTAACTTGGTTTATTAATAAGTTTATAAAAGTTTAAAATGAGTTTAATATATAGGTAATTCATCAGTATGTTCTTTTTTAATAAATCGGTTATTACAAATATTATGGAAAAAAATTCAAACGAAGTTAATTTTAAATTAAAATTTCTATTAATCTGCAGTATAAATTTTTCTACAAAATGTTCCATTTTTGCGGAATGGTATGTAGTTTTTTATTTTCAAACGGAACACCTATATATTTATTTAAATTTGAAAAGTACATGAATTTCACTACCCAATAGTATAAAAACAATCATGTTATTAAAAAATACAATGTCAAATGTTTTAAATATTACATTGTTTATTATAAAGAAGGTTTTGTACACCAAATTCAGCTTCGCATTTAAATTATTTTTATTCAATTTTGACGTTTTAAATTGTCATTATTAACTCTATAGTAAAAACTATAAGTAACTGTTTATTTGCTAGTGAATTAAAAAAAAATTAAGTTACTGTCACAGAATTTTAACTCATTCACTCACTATAACAAATAATGCATTTAAAATAAAATCAGACACGAAAATAAAACTTACCACAGTCTTTATTAGACCGATCAGCCATTTTCATTATTTTTCACGACACAAATGACAGAAAATAAAGCTTGTTTATAATTTATAAATAAACGATTTGACGTCTATCAACGATTGTCATGCATAGTCTACTAATTGATTAATTTTTATTTTGTCAAAATTAAATATTATAATGGTTTTTCTTATTATTTCGTCAAAATTGAATAAAATATTGTATAAAGCACGTGAGTTAAGAATGTTTATTCCCTCAAAGAATTTAACACTTGGTGTATAAATATCTATTACATTATACCTTTCAAATTTAAAGAAAATTAATTAATTAAATATTTAATCTACTTTAATCCGATATTTCGTTGTTACACCTGTTATTTAATATTATCATATGTTTAATTCAAAAAATAGTATTGCCTAAAAATGAAATACATATATTAATAATGGCACAAAATTGACCCCTGTGGCCAGCAATGAGTGCCCGTGAGGTAACGCCCTCACGGTACAAATATTCCATCATTACCGACATCTGTGTACAAAGCAGATTGGCACACCCAACAATGGGTAATATGCCGTGATGAAATATTTATTTTTATTTAATAATCAGCCATTTTATTTTTTAATAATGTATTATTGTTTTTATACTATTGGATAATAAATTTCATTCATGTTCCAAATTTGAATAAATATATAGAGTATTCTATTTGAAAATATAAAGTTACATACCATTGCGTACAAATGGAACATCCTGTAGAAAAACTTATACTGTAGATTTATAGACACTTTAATTTAAAATAAACTTCGTTTGAAATTTTTTCCATAATATTTAAAATACTCGTTATTAAAAAAAAAAAGATCGATGAATCACTCTGTATACTTATGTCTTCATTAAGTACATATTTTGATTCATATAGTCATATTTGATTGTTTTTGATGACGTCACCCTTAATATTAATTTGGAAAACTGTACGAAAGTATTTTGCAACTTAGTATGTTGGAATGAATTATTGATTACAATAATGTATTTTCCATGAAATATCATTCATTATTATTCTCCAGTATTCCTTGTATATCAACAACCATTTAATTTTAAATGGGCATTTAACGACAAAAAAGCAATATTAGAAAACTAGTACAACCAAATAATCATTTAAGATAAATGACTATTGATAATATCCTATTTTATGTCGTTTTACAAAAATAATTTCGAAGAATTTCTCATTTCTCCGAAATCATTACGAGCAAAACTATTTGTTCTTTGATGCTAATAATATAATATTATCTCCATTTACTTTATCTGTTGGTACAGTTGTTTCGTTTTATAACAATGACATGAACTGCAAAAACACATTTGTTAATTCAATACTTTTTTTGCATCGCAAAGAATGCGGTACTATTTTCTTTTACAATAATTTTAAATTTATAATGCAGTATCGATGCAAATTAGATGTTTACTGTAGGTATTATGTGTTTGTACCGAGTTAGTTTTTAATAAGTAGAATTCCTGGAACACTTTTTAAAATGTATTAATTATTCATTAATTGTTTTTATTAGTGAAAAGCACAACCCTTACTAATCTACCATAAAAATATTAAAAATATCGTTGCATTTAATTATAATTCGTTTTACTTTCAAGATTTTATAAACGATCTTGCAAAAAGCTTAAAATTGGAGTACAAAATATGTTTGGTATAAAATATTATAGAATATATATAGAGTATTCTTAGAAATTGGTATTTTGATAACATTTCAACTGCTTTATTATTGATACGAAAGATATTTTTAAAATATATGAAATATTTTCTTCATTAGTAATATTCGTTAAGAATATATGTCATGAAATAATCAAGGACAACTAACAGACATAATGTAAGACAGAGACTAAATTCTGCTTTCAAATAATGTTGAAAATAATTATTTAGCAATCGTATATCGCATTGAGACTGACGCCTATTAAAATTATCTTATTTATCACAAAATATATCATGTTGCCTTGCTTTTCAAAACAGATAAGGGACATTTTACTTGAATTATGTAGAAAACAATTTATTCTCAGACGAAAAAAGATTACGTTTAAATTACAGGCTATACGTATATAATAACCAATTATAAAATTATGAATGAAAAATAATTTCGGTATAAAAAGGAAATAGACATTATTACAAAAATATACTTTTAACAAGAATTTGCAATAAAATATTTGTTTCAAATTTATATTATTTACTATATTTCCATTTAAGGGACAAAAAATCTGCAACGTTTGGATTTTATTAGAAAATAAGACTTTTTAAAAATTAATTTAATATAAAACATAAAAAATATGGAATTTAATTGATAATAAAGCCTTAAAACAAGTGAAAACGAGGGTAGAAAACATTAAGTCACGTTTCCTTCCCCCAAATCATGCCTTATTTTTCCATTTCTGTTTAAATCACTCGTTTATTGATAAAACAAATGAAGTCCCAGTGTGCTAATAAGTCTATAAAGGAAAATTTCAACGTGTTTGTTGCATGAAAACAACCACGCATTCGAGAAAACAGAAATAGATAATAGTGAAGTGTCTCATTTCTACCTGCCATCCCTACTTAGCGGAATGGACTCGCCTAAAGTTACTGTGCAACGAAAGGTCAGCCGTTAGGCAGCAGTGCAGTTACTGTAATATTATTTCATTTTGTGTTATGCGAATCATTTTATTCATTTTGTATGTATACCTTTTTAAGTAGAGAAAATAATGAATTGACTTGAAATTTTATTTAAGTTGATGATGAATAATTAAAGCAAACTTAATTTCAAGTTTAATATCCTTTGAATATTTTTTGATAAAAAAATAAAAATATAATTTATTTGGAATATTTTTTTAAGAAAATTTGTTTAAAAATATTTTCAAAGAATATCAATAATAAAAAACAGTTGAAAGTTACTAAATTTCTGTTGTAAAATCGTTGTTAAGTTTTAATATGAAAAATACTAATAAACTTGAACAATAAAACAAAACAGAAAGTACAAATAAATTTTATACCCCTAGATATAGGTGCATTTCGGGTTTTATTTTATGTGGTGTATTTTGGAAGTCACAAGTGAGCAGACTACTAAAAATATTATTTTGTTTTCATGTCTCGTTATATATTCAGCAATTTTATACATCTACTTTTATGAATAAGGTAAAAATATAAAACATATATTTTACTTTTTATTTTCTTTCCATACTAAATGTGTTGAAGCTTATGTTATGTCACAAAATTCCGTGAAATCTTATCAAATAAAAAAACAACTTATTATCAACAAAACAAACGATAGCAAGGAAATGTTACTACCACAAACCGTGCATAAAAAGTTTCAGCCATGATATTAGAACAAAGAAGTTATCCTTGTTTCATCGTTTATAAATAAATTAGAGGAAATATATGCAATGCTATCGTATCGGTGATCACAGCTGTAACAATATTAAGAATTTAAAAGTTTCCTGTTCTGATTCATCAACCCTCCGGAACTCACTTGGAGACGGTTTATTTATAGAAGGAGAATTCAAGAAATATGCAGAATGGTCTGGATAGACTACAGGCGTTATTCTTTCAATTAAATTTATAATTGAGTCTTTGTTGAGCTTGCTTAAATAAAGAATATTTTTAATTATTTTTTCATGTAAAATCGCTACGTAGAAAACAATATTGGCATAGATTGTTATTACATTTTAAATTCTAATAATTTTGATATTAGAGATATAGATAATAATCTGGAGAAGAAACAAAAAAAAAATAACAGTTAATGATTAAACAAAATCGATAACAATTTTTTTAAAAGTTTACTTTTTACGTAACCGGTTTTTAAATCGGTAAGACTAACCGGTTAATAAAATTATTCACAAAGTAAATATTTCATTTAAAAAAAAAACATAAGTTACCTATTCAAGCATGGTTTGAATTTCAACCACGAGCGCGTAGCAGCGAATGCGCAAACGAGTGCTTAAATAGCCTTTTGTAATGAGCGTTTTATACTATTTTCTCTGTTTTTATTTACATATTTTATTTATAAAAATAATACAATTTCCATCAAGGGAATTTTTAACAGACTAGTTAGGTTGGTAACAGTGATTTTTTTTTATTGTCCGTTGCCAAGATATTTTGTTTATTTAGTGCAATCATACCAATCCCAAATAACAAAATGTCACCAAAAATAGTTTAAGAAGAGAACATTATTTTTCATACGCCTGTTAAACAAAAATTAAATTTCTTGCTTTTGTTAAAACTTTAAAGTGGCATTTTACAAAATAATAATAGCTCGTACAATAAGCCTTGTTTTGAAAACGCTGTTTTGTAAATGGCAAATTTCTTTACTTAATATTATTTTAAAGCAGAACATAGTTTGAATTGAAATAAATATTGTGAAAAAAAAGTTCTTTAAACAACAGTGAAATTAAATATTGAAATTTGGCATTTTAAAAACAGCGTTACACATGAAACATTAGAAAAATTTCTAAAAGAAATATATACACATGTATTATGTCCAAACCCGAACTGTTTATTTTGTGCACTTGCATTTTGCATACTAATAAATATTAAATTAAATATTCATATGATATATACAAAATATAGAAGAAAGTAGAATTCTTATATTGTAAGAGAATCGACTTTGGGGCTGTTATAGCTTAAATGAGTAGCTGAACTAAATTTCCAGGGAGGGACAAGTGCTCACCCTTGCCTTCGCTAAACGGCGCCCATGTTTGCAGATATTAGTAAAGATGGTGCGTGGCTGAGTGCGTTATATGACTGGTTGTAGTTCTGACGGTCTGGGTTTGAATCCAACCGAAGGCAAGTTGTAAATTATGTCTAATTTTTAACATGCACAAAAGTTACCCCTGTTGTGTTCTCTCCACGACAGCTTTGAATGCCTGGGGAGTAAGGGCGCCAGTAGGAATTTTCATAAGATGGGTTAAAAAATGTCAAAAATTTAGAATAATAACACCCTCTACGGAACAATCATTGCCAAAATCTGTGAATAATGACAGATTGACATTCCCAACCATGGATAATAAGTCGTGATGATATTGTTATTATTATTACTGTATGTATAAATAGTCAATATGTACATACTGTATATGCAAAAAGCCGTATCGAAAAACCAAAATTATATTGTCATCTAAATTTTCAGAAAGCAGTTTGGAATGGGTAAACAGCCGTGATGAAACAATTGTCTGTTTATTTATTTTATTTCAATATTTATTCAAGTAAATAAATTTTTAATTGCGCTGTAAACATATTTCATGCACATAAATAAGATTTAAATACGTATAAACAAACAATTTCTTACATGATATTGTTGATAATAAGTCTCATAAATCTGAAAGATTTCTGTATAAATTATTAATAAAAGACATTTTCTCCTTTTTATAGTAAAATGACATTGTTCTGTTAAGTGACATCTAAACCGTAATAAATGTTATTGACATGACCAGAAAACGATAAGAAACGATAAAATGCTTCATACAACAGAACTATGTGTTTATATCAACACATCATCAGTAAATATAGTCTATTAGTCTTTTGTTGTAAATTGTCGAAAACAATTTTACCTTATTCATAAAGTTTCAGAAAATATTGTCGCTAATGTCTTGTCTTTATTTAAAAGACGAGTTTATATATGTTTAATTGCAGAATAATATAAATAGAATGATTTTAAAGTTTCCAAGTAAGGTATTTAAATAACCGTTAAGTTTTTATGCCTGAAGAATTTTAAGTATATAATTTGCTGCTCACAAATATACTTCCTTGTATTTAACAAACAAAACAAACTGCCTAACACAAGAACATATTAAAGCTACACTAAATAAATATTTGTCGAACTATTAAATTGTGTGGTATCCCGTTTAATATCAACAGATTTGCAAAACTATCATTTAAATTAAAGCTGCTATTTCACTAGTAGTAAGTAAGTACTATTCTTCAGTTTTGCATTTCTGTATTGAGTACAAAATGGTAAAGTTTATCTTATTAAGGTGTATTAATATAGGAATTGATATTTTTTCATTGTCTTGTAGTCAATTACAGCACACTCGATTTGTTTTGGTATCTTACTTATCAAACTATTGTTAAATAAATGTGTTGTCATTGAATTTGGTTTTTTTCAATCATATCACAATCGAATTACCTAGAAAAAATCAAGAGTAATGTACTTATTTATTAAGAATGTCAATAAATAGTTGACCACTACTTTAAGGATCGATTCTAATTGCAAAATATTAATGTTCATAAAAAATCCAAACATATGAATAATTTAAAACGGGAAATAACTCTTTTTATCCACGACTGTCAAATAATATACCCATAATTCAACCGTTTTTACCAATTAATGACCTTCGTTACTGTTGCTACATTCGAGTTGGGTATTTATTTCATTACAGTCAAGGGCTTATGTATTTATTATGTACCTCGAGGTGAGATACAGCGCGAGGTTGTGATGAAACTCCCACCGAGGGATGTATACTATTTTATTCACAATCATTCTCTTTTTAAATCAATAATTTTCAAAATAAATCAATGAGTTATAACCTTTAATTTTATTAATATTTTTGACAACTCTATTAAAATTTGTTTAGCCTAATTTATTATAGGGATGTATGATAATGTTGCTACGCAACCCCTACATAAACATTTGCAACCCGTGGGGTGGAAGTGAAATCTGTTATTTCCAACCCAGGAGATTGTCATTACAGTTAGGAATGACGTATTTTCCAACCTCTAAAAGGTTTGGAATCGACATATTACTATAATGATTGTGAATAAAATAATATTCAATAGTTATGTCAAATTCAAATGTTACCTTTTAAAGAGTACAAATAAATTACGTTTAATAAATACTTTTTTCCACAAAAAAGCCAAAATTACACTAGTTTTCTCATTTTTCATAGTTTTATTTTCTTCTTAAACTTAAAATGTACAGTAAAATTTTTGAAAGATGTCCGATCAAGGTAATCTACGAATTGTATGAATTCAGATTTTTGCTCCGCTCATTCTGACAAATTCAGTAGTGTCGTTTGCTTAGTTTTTATGAGGGTACATAAGATACTACTGTTACTATTATTATAAAAATGTATGTTACAATAAAAGCAATCAAAATTGAAAAATAAATCAACTGGTAAGATTATTAGCAAATGTAAAACCAAATATGTGAAAAATAAAATACAGACACAATGTCAGTGTCAATGATACTGACAGAAAATAACATTATTTGTACGGCTATGAATCAAGGTAATGTATCTGAATTAATAAATAAACTTACGTTACAGCGAAAGTATTATCAACAACGAACATCGTTTTAAAGTGGAATGTCCTAACTTAGTCGAAACAATATCAATTTTTGAAAGACAAACGTGTTATATCCATCCTTATCGCACACGCTTATAGACTGCAGAGGAGAGAGATAAATGTATGCCAATTTGTTAATTCGTTCATGATACAAATAACCTTGATCAGACATCTTTATATAATTTTACTGTAGATGAGTAGTCGGCTTAAAATTTCCTTTTTCCTTTAACAAATACCTAGCGATCAACGGTAACTATGTTTATGTTTGTAAACAAACAATTTTCTAAAATTTATTAGGTTATTTCTGATTTTATAATAGTACAGTATGTTATTATTTGACAGCTGTGGATAAAGTATAGTATTCTATTCGCATGTAATAGCTATTACTCATTCTCATGAGTAATAGCATACATTATATGCTCATTGAGTAATATACTATTAATCCATGATGTCTCGTTACTGCATGCGTTTAGTGAGTGGGTAAACAGTTTGGATTCGATTCCAGCCGTCAAATTTGAAAATTGTTTTCAAATTTTAAATAGCATAAAATAACCACTGTTCTTTTTCCATGACAATTTTGAGAGCCCATGAGGTGACGTCTGGTAAACGCCCTCAACACTACAGATATATCATTATCGACATTTTCAAATAGAAACAGATTGGTACACTCAGTAATTGGTAGTAAGTCTTAATGATATATTTATTTATTTATTTTAAATTTTTAAATCGAATTGCTTTCCATTTTTCGAATTAGTGCCGTTGGTGACTGAGTAAATTTAATTTAAAGAGCTGATAAAAAAAATATCTGATTTTTTTTAAGAGCGTAGCTTCAACTGTCAAACGAAAAACAAGAGAAAACATGTATTCCAAAGAGTATAATTATAACAGCTAACGCAAGTTTATTTTTTGAAATAATCGCCTACTAGATTTTGGCAACAAATATGCAGAATTTCGTGTTCTAAATTCTATGTTTAATTATTTACACTACAAGTAATTAAAGAACAATAAGAATTAAAAAAAATGATGTCCCATGTTAAATTTCCTATGTTTGGGCCTTTAATTTGGTTATCAATCGATTCCTCGATCGCGTTAGGCGATCAAAACATGTTTATATAAATTATTTTATTTACTAGTATTTGCAGAATCGATTCTTATAGTAGATAGTGGACAATTATTTCTTTTTTCATACTCTGTATTTGTATTATGAACAATGGATTTAGTGATTGTTATTTTTTTTGAATCACCAATTTGATTATGACTGATGATAACCGATTGAGCATTTTTTATGCTCATGACTCATTTCACACTTTTATGTATATCTAACTTAATACAAACATCAGTTTTGTAATTACTGTTCGAATATTTGGAAACTCTCTTTTATTTTTGGCCTTTTGTTTTCACATAGGATAATAGTGTAAAAAAAGTAATTCTGGGTAGGCTATGAACACAGAAAGGTATGTCTGATCATTATTTAATTTAATAGTTATCAAAATTGATTTTGAAATGTAATTTTTTGTAAGCACGTTATTGCCATTCGCTGTTTTCTAATTTATTTCCATTTCTAAAATTTAATGAAATACTTTTAAATTAAGACATACAGGTTTCTTTGTTCATAGCCTACTCCGGTTTTTTATTTAACACACTATTGTTACAATAATTGATGCGCATTTATTAACCAAACATTTGAACGTAAACTTACCGAATAGTTGCTTGTCTTTCAACTTGGGTACCAGCAGGAGTTCGCACAGTTTAAGAATCATTAGCTTATGAGATATAATAAAAATTGTCGCATAATTCATATTTAATTATACTCTGTTTTTAAAAAGAAAAGTAAATTCAAAAGCAAAATATATATACAGAACTTTCATTCTCAATTGTACCATTAGTTTGTACAAGAACTATGTTTTTGTTTGGAAATATCACAGAAAAAAAAACTTATAAGTGAATAATTTGTTAAGTTTATGTTAAAATGGCTAAACGTCAAACTGGAAAAATATTTATATTTATAGTTCGTTTCAAGTAGGAAAATAGCAGATGGCGCTTGAGAGTTGACCATTTTTACATACATTTAAGAAATAATTCAACCAACGCTGTTTTCTTATCCGAAACGCACTATAATTGTAAATATGATACCTGAGCAATATCTACTGAGAAAAATAGGAATTTTTATATTTTGTGGATTAATACAAGAACAATTAATGACAACAATTCTAATTTTGGGAATGACTGACTTAAAATCAACAACAATTCTTCTGTGATTTAAATTGCTCATAACACAAAGTTGTACCTTGGTGGGAGTTTCATTACAACCACGCGCTGTATCTGACTTCAAGGTTTCACCTCTCGGTACAATACATACGAGTATATAAGCCCTCAGCTGTAATGAAATATACCCTATTTCAGAAGTAATATACTATGTATTTTTGTTTTATGTTGTTATGTTAATGACATTGATTCAAGATATACCGATTTCATAGTTTATTTTACACTTGGACTTTGGTTCTTCTTCCATATATAATCATATAAAGTAGTACTGGTTAGTGGCGTATTAACGTAGTTTGATGCCAGAAGCCCTTGAATTTTTGCGCCCCCGTGCATACTTCTCTATTCTTGTTAGTATTTACTTTTAATCATGGTTAATTAAGCTATGCCTAAAACAGGGCATCGAACCTGACAAAAACTGGGTTCGGTTCAAGTTCAGGTTAATTTGTTTTTTGAAAAGTGGGTTCATTGCAGTTTTGGTTCAAGTATTAATAAAATTTGCGGTTTTGTTCCGGGTTCTAGTTCGGTGTGATCCAATAAAAAATGAATAGATGTTTTTTTTTAATAACAATCTTTATATTGAAATAATTTAAAATTCGAGTCGAAATATAACGCAAAACAAAACATGAACTCAATTTTCACGAACAATCAACACAGACAGAACCAGGGCAACGAACGCGCCAAAAACTGGGTTCGGTTCAGCTTCAGGTTAATTTTTTTTTTGAGAGATGGGTTCGGGTGCGATTCTGGTTCAAACACATTTGCGGTTTTGTTCCGGGTTCAGGTATTGGGTTCAGGTTCGGTTCGACATAATGAAAATGAATTAATGTTTTTTGTATAACAATCATAAATATAGAAATAATTTAAAATGCGAGCCGGAATTTACGCAAGACAAGAACCCGAACACAATTTTCATAAACAGACAAAACAGGCGTCGATTATCAGTTACATTACGGTTACACTTACGTTTCGAACTCAAAATGAACCTGAACCGGAGCTGAACCCTGAACCCGAATTTTAATACCAGTTTCGGTTCCGACACGGGTTTAATGAAAAATATATTTGAGGTTTGATTCCGGTTTTGGTTCGGTTCAAGTTCGTGTTCGATGCCCTGGACAAAAATAACAAATTCAGTTGTTTTTAAATCATTTCAATGCATTTTTAAATTTTGTGTAAATCAATCAATATTAATTTGGTTAAAAATTATTAACATTGGTTGTTCTCGAATTAAGTTCTCGTAATTAAAAAATGGACCATTAGATATTTCTCATTCCTTTTAGGATCTTTAAGTAGGTAATGAAAATAAGTAAATACATACTTTTACTTCTGGCTTCTGTTCATAATGTTAGTTGTAATTTAAGACTTGTTCGATGTACTATCAATTCCTATATTAATACCTTCCGAAAGTACAGGGTGCTCGAATTATGTGGTAAGGGAGTGAATGTCTCTGGCACTGGGTACCGTACCGTGCAGTCAGAACATCCCTGGAGGCGGCTGCGGCTGGTGAGGCGGGGGAGGTGGTGGATTTCCAGGGGGCAGCGTATTCGCGTTCGCATCATGCGGCAACCCCCTCACCTGCAGCATGAGTCCATGGTTGAGCAGCTTAGCACTGTGCTCTTGCGCTTTGGCTCTGAGGCAGGCGATGCTATTGTTCCGGAAGGCCTCGGGGTCGCTGCTGGCGCCCGCCGACGGGAAGTGCTGAGGAGGCGGTTGCCCAGAGTCCTCTGGGTGACCTGAGGGGACAGGGTCAACACTCCCGCCGCCGTTGGTTGAGCTACCGCCACCGCCACCACCTCCGCCGCCGGTTGACGACTGCTGGCCGGATGTGATGCTCGTGTCGCTGGTGTCCGTGCGCAGTGAGGTTGTTTCTTCGTGGTCAGAGTTGCAGTCGTTCTCCTTCAGGTGCTCCGCTGCTTCCAGGGACTTCCGGTGCATTCCTACAACAGACAATTCAATACTCTTATAGAATATTCGTCTCACATATTTTTTATAACACCAACACAACAACTGACTTAAACGGCCCATACACGCATCGATATAATATATCGGACGATAAATTTGGTGATAGTTAGCACCAGACATATGGGCGATAAAATAATTTTACTTCCCTAATTATTTTAGCTAAAAAAAGCTTCAAATAGATTTTGTAGGGCATATAATTCTGCATCTGAAGCAAGAAACAAAATTAATTTTGTATACCTTGTAACAGCAAAAATTAGGTATGAAAATGTTGAAAATCAACCCAAAAATAACTATAGCCATGGAATTGAAATAAAAAATTAACAAATGTTAACGATTTATCTGTCAAGCTAGGTTAATTTATTTTTATTATTTGTAATTTCTGTTTAAGTGAACAAAAATAAATTAACATATAATTGTTAACTGGAACAGAAATTGGAAATAATACCTAATAAAAATAAATCACCCTAACATTACAGATAAACCGTTAGATATTTGTTATTTATTTTGTCTCAATTTCATGGCTATTGGTATTTTTGAGATGATTTTTAACATTATCATACCTAATTTCTGCCGTTACAAGGCATACAAAATTAATTTTGCTTATTGATTCAGATGCAGAATTTTATACTCTCCAACTTTTATTTGAAGCTTTTTACGTAAAATAATTAGGGAAGTAGGAAATTAGGAAAGTCTGATTTTACAAATTAAAGTCCTATGTTCGTCTGTGTCGGTCATCACCCTGTATCTATACCAGTAGAATTACAAAATTGTGCGTTAGGTTATGTTACGGTTTCTTTAGAAAAAATGTAGTTGAAAAAAAATCCACTAAATTGTATACATGCTAAGCGCATAAATTTTTGTTTTTATCTTAACCATGGCTCACTTGATTATCGCCAAGTTGACCATTGCCCGCTTGAATATCGTCCATCGTAACTGGATCAATTGTTCGTCGCCCAGTTGTCGCGAACAGTCGAAAAATTTGGTCTGATACGATTATTGAATTGATAATCGAGTCATGAGTGGGGTTGTACAGGGTGGAACAAATTCGAGTTCCGTATATGAAAAACTTTCTTATTATTCACGTTAGTGAAAATTGATGTATGTCTTTATGGGACAACAGTAGTACGCAACACAGGAATTTTCGATCGTGTTTTGTTTTGGAGCTACAGGCTAAAACTTTGTATTTCGCTTATTTTGAAAATAACTCATATATCGCTTATTATAGAAGATAAAGAAAAAAATGTTTAGATAATTTTTATACGATTTTTTACGTAGAATAAAGTGGTCAAACTAGATTTTTTCAAAACTTATTAATTCTCGAGATATAACTCAAACATAATATTTTTGAAATGGATACATATGTTTAAAATAGTCCCATCTTTTTCCTTATTTTATAAGCTTTTCAATTTCAATATACAAATCTACATTCTTTTGTTTTAAACATGAATTATTATTTTTTCTGGTAAAAAATATTAAATTTATTAAGATTTAAATGAAAAAAATAATTACAGATAATCATTTGTTTATATTTGATTGTATATCTATTAATTAAATTTCCAAAATTATTTTTAATCAATTATTTTTGGATTACTTAATGAATTTTATATTTAATTTTATAGTTGGCTTTGACACATTTCGAAATACCTATGTGGTTTAATATTGTTCTGGATAAAAATTAGAAAAATGAATAAAAATAAGGAAAATAACATTAAAAATAAACAAATGATAATCTGTAAATGATTTTTTCAATTGTTTCTTAATAAATTTCATTATTTACACCCCAAAAAATTAATAATTCATGTTTTATTCATGTTTAAAACGAAAGAATGTAGTCTTATTATACATCATTAAAAAGCCAATAAAATAAGGAAAAAGAAGAAACTATTTTCAGTATATGTTCCAATTTAATAGTATATTATTCAATGAGCATGTAATGTGTGCTATTACTCATGAGAATGAAGTTTGTATCACGAGCAGGAAAGCGAGTGATGTAAATCATTCGAATGAGTAATAGCCATTACATGAGAGAATAGAATACTTTACTTTATCCACAGCTGTCAAATAATAACATACTGTACTATAATAAATCAGAAATAACCTAATAAATTTTAGAAAACCGTTTGTTTACAAACATAATTATGAAGTGATTTTGAATCGACTATTCAGCTACAAGCTTAAGAAGAAAATAATACTATAGAAAATGAGAAAACTAGTATAATTTTGTCTTTTAAATGAAAAAAATATTTATTAAAAGTAATTTGTTTGTACTCTTTGAAAGGTAAGATTTGAATTTGACATAACGATTGAATATTATTTAATCGAACTGTCAATATTATTCAATTAGCAACAGTAACGAAGGTCATTAATTGATAAAGAACGGTTGAATTATGGGTATATTATTTGACAGTACATAATAAGTTTTTCATATAAGGAACTTGAATTTGTTCCATCCTGTTCAAGTTGTACAACTTGATCGTATCTGACAACAATATGGTGTGCATAAAATTCATCGTACGATAAACTAGTTGAGTGATAATTTGGTGGAATGGGTGCATCTCATGCAACAATTTATTTCTTATATTTTAAACTCTTTGATTTATGATAGTGTAGCATTTGTAGAATAAAATTCTATTCTTAAGTAATTCTGTAGATTGCAGATCCATGTGTTCATGTCTTCTCAATTCATCTACTAAATTCATACGCAAATAACGATTACATCATTCACCTCAATATGTAACAAAGTTGCTAACACTTGGCAATATTGCCATAGCAAATAGTCCATAATAATTGCAATCACTGAAAAAAATATGAAAATGACAGGCTTTACATTTGTTTCTATTGTCTATTTTTTTTAGTAATGTTGCTAAGCTTGAGCAACTTTCTTAAAGAATAGGGGTTATTAGTACCAGTAGGTATGTATTAACATTTATTAATATTTTCCGCTTATTCCGACCACATGGGGTAATTTTGTACCCCAAACATAAATTTATTTAACTGGCAATTTTTAAGTATGTATGTATTATGAAAGAAATAGCAACTGATAGTGTTTCAAACATTTATTCGTCAAAATAATCAGATCAAAATTTAAAACAAATGAAGTGTTTTTTCGGCATTCCTAGAAGCATAATATTACAAATCCCGGAAACTGTCACTGGAGTAAGGGTGCTTGGGGCACAATCGGACATGGGGTACATACGGAATTTTTAAATTTCCCGGTTTATATTCATTAGAAAAATTGAAAAAAATATATTTAGATGGCACTAGTATACGGCGCACCCCTACGTTGGGGCACATTCGGATAGTTAACTAAAGTTTAAGTATAAATTTAAAATATTAATTGTTATAAATCAAGATCTCTTTATTACGTAATCAATAACTAAAATATCAGACTTATGGGGTCTCGTGGCCGTGTGCCTGAGTGTCTGGTCGCGAATCTGGGGACCCAGGTTCGATCCTGACCGACTCCAAAAATTACATCGAATTTTAATGGCACAAAATTGACCCCTGTGGCGCACTCTCCACGCCAGCAATGAGTGCCCGTGAGGTGACGCCTGGTAAGCGCCCGCACGGTACAAATATTCCATCATTACCGATATCTGTGTACGAAGCAGATTGGCACACCCAGCAATGGGTAATATGCCGTGATGAAATATTTATTTATTTTATTATGTATGAAATATTGTACTTTTCCATATTGTTTTTTATATGTGAGATATTTAGCGAATACCAAAAAGTGTCCGAATATACCCCCTCTACAAAAATACCCCAGCTGGCCGTAGAGTGGTTAATAATAATTTAAATAGGCTTTTTTTTTAAATACATGAAGAAATAGGTTTTAATTTTATAGTGATTGATTTACAGATCGTTTGCAACATTCTGGTTGCGAATTTTGGGACCCGGGTTCGATTCTGACCGACGCAAAACTATTTCGAATTTTAATTGGCACAAAAGTGACCTCTGTGGTGCACTCTCCACGCCAACAATGAGTGCCAGTGAAGTACCGCATGGTAAACGCCTGCACGATACGAATATGCCACGATTACCGATATTTGTACAAAGCAGATTGCAAGAACCATTGATTTTAACCTATAAATAGAATAATTGTTGTACTTTTGCAGTTTAAAATAAAGGAACCAATTTATCTTTTCAATGGTGTAACTTTTCAATACGATGTCCATATAAAAATTAAAACTTTTACAACAATCCACGAAAACTAACAGTCATAAAAAAATGAGCATCGCCAGTCAAAAAACATAACATTTGTGACCTATTCATTATTTCGCAAATAACGAAATACCATTAAACGGACTCCTAATGGGACTTCTTTTGTCTAATTTACCCGATTTCATATCATTTATAATTCTCGAGATACCCATGTTGGACAAGTTATTCTGGACATTCTGTATATCAGTACTTGGGCCTTTAGATTTTAGAAAAAGTTCTCCAGCCTCCAGTATTCGTTTTCACGGAAAGTACTACACAATAAATATATTCCATCTGAAGCAGAAATATTGACAAAGATTAATAATAATAATAGAAAATTTAAGATTTTATATTAAATTTTTCAGTGATTTATAATAATGAAAATGTATTAGTACTAGTATTATATTAATCGAGAAAAAAATCTGATCTGGCCAGCACATTACCATTACCTTCCGTCAATCCTGTGTATTATGTACAAGTTCCATACGTAAATTTTCTTGCAAAAGATTCTATATTTCCAGTAAAATTATTACATAAACAAATTATGAAAATTGCACTTGACACTGGCATTTTCTTCTTCTTTAGCTTTTCCCATTTGTTAGGGGTCGCTATGTTTTATTTTCTTCCTCCACTCATTTCTGTTTTGCGTGTCGTCCTCATTCAGTTATTTTTCTTTCAAGTCTTTCGCAATACAATCCTTACAATCTTATCTTTGGTCGTCCTCTGTTTCGTCTACCTTCTATTACTAAGCTATTCATTCTTTCAATATATTGCTCATCATCTCTCCTCATGACATGTTCAAACCAATGTAATCGTCTCTCGTGTATCTTTCTAGAAACTTCTATCTTTCGAGCCATTTTCCTAATTCATTCATTCCTTTTTCTATCTTTCCGTGTCACAACTATCTTAATACCCTCATCTCTGCCACATTCATTTTCTTTTCATTAACACTAATATCTGTCAGGTAGAATTTTCTTAATATAGTAGCTGTTTCCATGGTTATATCATAGCTGGCTAATTTATGAAATTTAATTCCTTTATAATTCTTTAACTTTATATCTATTGAATATGAAATATACAATGTAATTAAATCGTGTAGGTAGATAATAGTATATTCTTTAACATTTATAATAACATTGTCAAAAAATTATATTTAACAGCGTTTTTTCAAAAAAAAACTTAAAATCTTCAAAAGAGGGTACTTCCGGTTGACCAATTACAACCAAAATCTAGTCACCTCTTCTTTTGGATGTAAACTTAAGGAATACGAAAATAATATAATTTTTGGAATGGTAGTATTGGAGTTATGCGATCCGAAAAGATCCTCACACACACACACACACACACACACACACACACACCCACATACACACACACACATACAGACGCACATACACACACATACATACATAAAAATGGTAAAATCGTATTATAGGGATCCTAAAACGTGCTTATTTACCAAGACTTCATTGAATTTTTTGACCAAAGACAATTCTTTCCTTACCTAAAGGTGACGGAAGGTAAAAACAATAACAATAAAAATAAATTAGTCAAAAGAAAATATTCAAGTTTAATGTATAAAATTATAAATATACTTTTTTCCGATATACATTTCACTCGAACAAATAAACACATCCAACAATGCAAGGTTTAATAACTTGTTGATTTGTTTCATCATAATTATTGGTTTTATAAGGCATATTGAAATGAGTATCCGGTAGAACAAAAAAAGGTTCATTTTAGAACAATTTATGACAATAAAATATAAGTAGGAGGCATAGAAAAAGTTATTTTGATAATTTATTCAGTTTTAATATGTATTACGATTCCAAAGGCAAAAAGAAAATTTATGTTTCATAAAATGTAACAATAAATTCATTTATAAATCTTCAATGTTGTAAAGCGACACATTTAATTCATATTATTTTTTAATTAGCTTTATCGGCACGCTACATAACTTCGGCCATATGCGTCCCGACAGGAGTTATTAATAATTGTCATGGTTACAAATTTAATATCCGTGCCAATTAATAAAATTGTATTTACGTAGTCTGCTGTGTAAATGAATTAGGACATGCTCCTTTTATGACAACAGCTATTATAGTTGTATAGATCTGTACGATATCTCCGTATTTAGAAACGAATGATTAATAGATAACCTGTTAATAGAATTTCAATGATGTCTCAATAGATACGTGCTACTGGAAATACAAAGAGGAAAACAGGATTTGCATAAAGAGTAAGGAAGAAAAATATGTTCTTTTGTTTATTTCAACTTTTGTTATACCCCGGATCAGAAGAGTATATTTAAAAATTTCCCTAGAACCGGGTTTTTTAAACTAGCGTTTTCCATTTATAGAGGAGTATGTACTTCCCAAAAAAAGTCTCCAGTAATGTCTCCGGATTTCTGACACTGACATTTATCTGTCAGTTACAAACATTTTAATTTTTCAATTGGTTTCCATGGTATTATTTCGGCCATAAGATTTATTACAACAGATTATTTTATATTATATATTTCCTTTATCGCTAAAACTATAGAAGATATAATAAAACATTTAAATGTATCAGATAGAGAATTTATTTTTCTTTAATATTAGCAAGAATAAAATTTTTCAAAAAATAATATTTAGAAGAATTTTTTTCAACTCTTCCCATTAATGTCCGATTGGGAAATACGTAATTAAATAGATATTAAGTTTTGGTTTTGAGAAATCGTCCTTTCCACACACACATCCACACACACACATACATTCACACACACACACACACACACACACACACATACACACACAGACACACACAGACATCATCGTAAAAGTGTTAAAATTGGATTGTAAGGACCTTAAAACGTGCTTATTCATTAAAATCTAGATATGCGATTTTTAGCAAGAATCCGATACCTAAAAATATATAGTTGTCCCGTTGGAAATATGAAAGTTAATGTCATTTCCGTTTAAACCGGAAACGCTACCATCATGCCCCTACGCCTAGTTTAGAAATGTCAAGATAATTAAAAAAAAAAAAAAAAGTTATTTTGAGTAGCTAGTTTGCCGTGGAATACTTGTAAGATTTTTACCTCTCGCTAAGAGAGAAATTGGATTCATGCTGCAAATTGCATATCCAGATTTTAGTGAATGATCATGTTTTAAGGTCCCTAGAATCCGATTAAAACATTTTTACGATGATGTCTGTGTTTGTCTGTGTATGTGTGTGGGGTTTTTGGAGGTGCGATTTCTCAAATTCTATAAGACTAAAATGCTATGTAACTACGGATTCCTCAATCTAACAGTAATGGGAAGAGTTGAAAAGGTTCTGGTAACAATTGGATAACCGAAAGTAGTAGTATTTTAACAAAAAACTTCTAAATATTACTTTTTGAAAATTTATGTTATTACAAATATTAAATAAACAAAATTCTCTATTCGACACATTTAATTTTTTTATTGTATCTTCTATAGATTTAAAGATATAGAAATATAATCTATAAAATAATCTGTTGTAGTTAATCTCACAGCCTGCTCACAGCTCAAACATCTCCATGGTAACTACTTGAGAAATTTAAATGTGTGTAATTGACAGATAAATGTCACTACTGTCAGTGTCAAAAATTCAGAGATAGTACTGCAGGCTTTTTCTGGGAACGATATTTAATATTTCTTATTGTATTATTAATTATATATTTAAAATTATAGGTACGAGTATATTACATGAACCCTTCAGAAGTACCTCCAATCCCGTTAATGAATTGGAAAAACCTCGAACATTTAGAAGAAATGGAGAAAACTTGCTCATAGAAAGAATTTAAAATTATAGAAAATACGAAAATATATAAATTAGGTGTAATTAGAATTCCTTATGTGTACAAGAAATGTTAAATACAATACTTATATATACCACAATGGAAAGGGCGAGAGGTATTGTGATGGCCACAACAGATTTTTTAAGAATTATTAAGAATAAAAATCAAGGATAATATTTTTTTTAGAATTTTATTTTAAATATGTTAGTCGGCTCCGGTTGATTAATGCTTTAAGCAACGGCTCTTAGTCATGAGTAGGTTCGGGCTTCCGGGTTCGTATCCCGCTAAGGCATGGATGTTTGTATATGTGATCCCTCTCTTTAATTGGGATTTAATCCTGTTGAGATAGCAATAGTGCCCCACTTAAATTAAACAACCTGTATAATGCCTTTTGTAATTCGTTTTCTGATTCATTTATTCACGAAAAAGACATTTGACATTTATATTTCATAGTCTGGGCAAAAAATTCGATTGAGTTTTAATGAATAAGCATGTTTTAGGGTCAGTAGAATATGATTTTAATATTTTTACGATGATGTCTGTATGTATGTGTGTCTGTGTGTGTGTGCGTGTGTCCGCGTGTGTAACAAAAAATTCTCCTTCGATAACTCCAATCAATTTGAATAATTCTAATTATTCTTCATTTTCTTCTTTCGTACGACCATATGAAGAGTTGATTAGATTTTGGTTACGATTGGTTAACTGCAAGTATCCCAATTTGAAGATTTTAACAGTTTTTTTTGAAAAAACGTTGTGAAATATCATTTCATGTTAATATAAATATTAAAGAATATTTTATTCTCAATTCGATTTAATTACATTTTTTTCTTCATATATAACGAATTTAGAGATAAGAAATTATAAATAAATATTTTACAACCTATGCTGCTAAAAGCTGCACCATGGAAACAGTTAAAATATTGAAATATTACTGATTAACAGATGGCAGTGTCAAATAAAATTTACATAATACATATTTATGTGAAACGATATTACTGGAAACAATATACCTATTAAACTATGTTCCTTTTAGCGTGATAGTGTATAGGTATATTCTGGAAATATAGAATCGTTTCCAAGAAATTTTCTGTGTGAAATTTGTACAAAATACGTAGAATTGACGAAAGGTAATGTGCTGGCCACATCAGATTTTTGTAGTTAGGAATGTGGTAAACCACTCTGACAAAAGGGCTTGTTAGGATCTCTGGCACGGGTGACAAATTAAGTAATCCTAATTTCTCTTTACCTTCTTACGGTTTCGTGTAAAATTTTACTAATGAAGATGAGAACATATTGTTCTCGAAATATGAATATATATTTTTTATATTTACTTAATTTTAAGGTTACGGTAATTTTGAATTCTATTATTAATAGGTATTGGATATTTTTTTGAGAATTCGATGTATGATTAACCTTGAGAATTCATACATATTTTAATTTAACTGTTGCAAAATTTTCATTCGCCATTTATAGCATGTGCTATATCTAAATATATCTTATTGCTTGGCTACAACTTCTGTAGCGTGTCCTGTATTTTCTAAACTGATAAATGTATAATAAGTAAATACTGTTTTCACAAGCAATATTTTACTGTTACATGAAACTTTCATGTAATCAGTAACCTTTTGCTGTTAAGTACATGTATCATAATTTATGTAAAAATGAATCTAATGTTTTCATTATCACTTTTATAAAGCTTTAATAAATGGTTTTCATAAATAAGTGATAAAATACCCCCTTCATAAAGTGTAGAAATAGTAAGTTAGTAATAAAATATAATAACAATTTATTTATAATATGAGTGAATAAAGAAGATACAGGTATATAATATCCACAAAAAATAGTTTCATCTCGTGTGCTAATATTCGCGAGTGGATATAACGTCTACTTTCGAGTGATTTGAATGATTAAAGATGACATTTATGATTGACATTTAACATTTATATTTTATTTCTGTAGTTATCAACCAGGACCGGATTATATTTTTCGTAGGCTTTAGGCACAAACTATACAGGACCCTTGTAATTAAACTTTTTACTTCCTTGTACGTAAGTAAAGGAAGTATTGTAATCGCGAAAAATTTTGGTTTTCAGATTTCAGCGGAAATATCCATTTTGACCATCCCTGAAACCATTTTGACTAATTTCGTCGTGACGTCTGTACGTACGTATCTCGCATAACTCAAAAACGGTAAGCCGTAGAAAGTTGAAATTTTGTATTTAGGACTCCTATAACATCTAGTTGTGCACCTCCCTTTCTGGTTATTACACAATTTCCAGAACTGGTACTTTACATGAAGCCTATAATAGATTTTAATGAAAAACTGTTTTAAAATATAATCCAAAACTTTTCAAATTTGGTATACAAGACTTTTATGTCAATCGAAATAACATAATAGATTTTGGTTAAAATAGGCTAACCGGAAGTGGTACATTACTTGAAGTTGTTAACAGTTTTTCTTGAAAAAAATATTTTATTTTGATTTTAGAAATAAATGCTCAAATAAAAGTTTTAGAGAATTAATTTCTGTGTCTAGCACATCAAGTATTATTAAATTAGCCCTTTGTATAAGCGAGATATGTAAATTTAAAAATTATATACTTTTTGTTTTTGTAATAAAGCTTGCTATGGATTAGGACAAAAAAATAAAAAAAAAGTTCATGTCAAAATACGTTAAATACGTGCAATTTTATGATTCGTACAATAACAAATGTTATATATTTATTGTGAAATTAGTCATATTCATTGTTGTAATCAAAACTCTCTTTAAAAAGAACTGGGTTAGATTAATGTTAATTTAAGAATAATAGTAGTAAATGAATTATTTTTTGTTCTATATCAAAATATTTCTCGGGCTTGGGTTAACCTGTCAATATTTTTGTAATTTAATTATTAAAAAAATATGTATAGGTTAATAGGTAAAAAAATATGTATAGTTTAATAATCGTACAAGGAAGTCGTGTTGGTGTCCACATCAGATTTTTTATTTTTACCTTCCGTCACCTTTAGGTAAGGAAGGTATTGTCTTTGGTCAAAAAATTCGATGGTCAGTTTTTAGTGAATAAGGACGTTTTAAGGTCCCTAGAATACGATTTCGCCATTTTTACGATGATGTTTGTATGTGTGTGTGTGTGTGTGTGTGTGTGTGTGTGTGTGTGTGTATGTGTGTGTGTATGTGTGTGTGTATGTGTGTGTGGCGATTTTTTCATACACGAGAACTCCCACACTACAATTCTAAAAATTATAATTCTTTCGTATTTCTTTTCTTTACATCCATATGAACAGCTGATTAGATTTTGGTTATAATTGGTCAAGCCTAATTTGAAGATTTTAACAGTTTATCTTGAAAAAACACTGTTACATATAATTTTTTGACTTTTAATGTTATTATAAATATAAATATTAAAGAATATTCTATTATCTGTACGAATTGATTGCATTTTATATTTCATATTCAATGGATATAGAGTTAATGAATTATAAACTAATTAAATTTTATAAATCAGCCAGCTATGCTATAACCATGGAAACAACTACTATATTAAGAAAATTCTGACGGATGTCAGCGTCAACAAAAACAAAATGAATGTGGCAGAGATGAGGATGTTGAGATAGATGTTGGGAAGACACGGACAGATAGAATAAGGAATGAAAGAATGACGGAATTAGCTCGAGTGGTAAAAGATTTTAGAAAGATGCAAGAGAGCTGATTACATTGGTTTGAACATGTCATGAGGAGAGATGAAGAATATATTGGAAGAATGAATAGCTTAGTAATAGAAGGTAGACGAAACATAGGAAACGATAATCTTCAAAAGGGGGCAATTCCGGTTGACCAATTATAACCAAAATCTAATCAAGTTTACATATGGAATTCTAGTATTGGAGATATCGCGGCCGAAATTATAGTTCATTTCGTAATTTTGCGTATATTCCAAATATATAAAAATATATAGGTGCTCCATTTGAAATATGGAAGTTAATGTCACTTCCGGTTAAATTGGAAGCCTCTACCATCATGCCAAATACTTATATTTGTGAGCCCCTATGCCTACTTTACAAATATACCAAGAAAATTTTAAAAAATAATTATAAATAAAAAAATTATTTTGAGTGGTCCGTTTTTCAGTGTTAGCCTGTTATACGAAAGGAATTTAGTGATCATTATTACACTTGAATTGGTTCTAAGTATTAATCGTCTCTAACCGCCTATTTTATTTATACTTTTCATAATATATGTTGAGGGAATAATTCAAACAAAATGAACTTTAAAAATGTGTTCTCCGTTTAATAAGCTTCAAAATGCTACCTTTTACTATTAATTTCCATACAAATTACTGAAATTACAGTTTCCGGAAAATGGTAAATAGGCAATAAATTTTACCGCACTAATAGAACAAAACGACCCATAAATGAAGTGAACGTGTTAATTAATTTGTTGTTGAATGTTTGTAGACCCTGATGAAGATATGAGAGTCTCATTAGAATTATTAGGAACATGGTTCATATTTTTTAAAATTTAGAAAATATAAAATATCATCATGACATATTACCCATTGTTGGATGTGCCAATCTGCTTTGTACACAGAGGGTATTTCATTTTCGATGTTTTTTTCAGGTATCTCGGGTAATAATAACGACAGAGCAAAAACGTTTGCACATTCCATAGTCAACTTTTCGGGAAAAATTTAATAGTCACCATAGGAAATTTAGATCTTTTGTTTCTGAGCTACGAGCAACTCGATTTTCGCTAATTTCGAAAATATGAACCGTGTTTTAGGTAAAATAAAATGGCGTAATTATTTTTTTTGTAAACTTAATAAATCTCGAAATATAATACAAACTTATGATTTTTACCTTCTGCTACCCTTGGTAAGGGAAGTATAGGGATCGTGTTAAAAATCGCATATCGAAATTTTGGAAATGACCACGTTTTAAGGTCCCTACAATCAGTGCTGTAGTCGTAAAATTAGCAGAGTGTATACGCTGAAAATATAGTTGGAAATATAGGGTATACGCAGAGGGGACGGGGCAATAATTAAGAATTTTTTTTTTCATTCAAGGTCAAATGCCTTAAATTTGAAAGTACAAAAATAAATTGCCACATCACAGAACATTAATATGAATTGTTGGATAAACTTTTCATTAGTTATTTCAATATTTATAACTTTTGTCTCAAATATTTAAAAAAGTAGAGGGTACACGCTAGGGCACCAAAAAATCCAGAGGGTATACGGCGTATACCCGCGACTACACCCCTGCCACCAATTCAATTTTATCGATTGATGTGTGTGTGTGTGTGTGTGTGGATCCTCTTTACGCTCTAACTCAAATACTATCGTTCCGAAAATTTTGAAACCTTGTATTTCTACATTGCTCTTATATGGAAATATCCCATTAGATTTTAGAGTAAATCAGATAACCGAAAATGGCACTTTACTGGAAGCTCAAAATAGTTTTTCTTCGAAAAATACATTTGAATGTTATTTTTTCGAGATTTATGTTATACAATAATTAAATGTTATTAAATTTTCTACAGGTTTGCATTAATACTTTTTCTATATATTTTATGGATAACTTTATAAAACTATCTATAATTTTAATCCCGGAGCCTACGCTTTAAACACAACTCATACATATGGTTACACAATTCAGATCTCAAATGTTTGTAACTGACAGATATGTCACTATCAACAAACTAATCAAATAATAATATTAACGTTTTAAAAAGAAAATAGTAAATGGAACAATAATTATATGGATACGAATTTAATACAGTTTCCAGCATAAGTAAATATGTAAAAATATAAGTAAGATAATAAAAAAATATGTATCATCACGGCATATTACCCATTGATGAGTGAGCCAATCTGCTTTGTACGCAGATGTCGGTAATAATAATGACATATTTATTCCGTGCAGGCGTTGACCCGGCGTCACTTCACGCGAATCTTGGGAACAGGTTCGATTCCGATCGACGCCAAATATTTTAGAATTTTAAATGGCACAAAAATCATCACGGCATATTACCCATTGCTGGGTCTGCCAATCTGCTTTGTACACAGATTTCGGTAACGATGACAACATATTTGTACTGCGTTTCCCAGGTGTCACCTCACGAGCACTTATTGCTGGCGCGGAGAGTGCACCACAGGGGTCATTTTAGTGCCATTAAAAATTCGAAATATTTGGCGTCGGTCGGAATCGAACACGGTATTTAAATTTATTTTAATTTTAAGTATTTACATGAATAAAAATTAAAATAAAAGGGAGGTATTGTGTTGGCCACATCAGATTTTTTAAATGGGAATCTATGTTGAAAATAGTCTCATCTTCTCTTACTAATGCCAAAAATTATATATTTTAAGTTCCTTTCCATAAAACTATTGTTCTATTTACAATTTTCTTTTTAAAACGTTACTATTATTAAATTGAAATGATTATTTTTTTGACGGTGACATTTATCTGTCAGTTACATACATTTGAGCTGAACTATGTAACCATGGAGTAGTGTTTAAACCTGTAGAAAATGGAAAATCTTTAATTTTTATAATAACAAATTGCGAAAAAAAGAACATTTAAAACTATTTTGAGCTGCAAGTAAACTGCCATTTCCGGTTATCCGATTGACACCAAAATCGAATGGTTTCTTTCCCCATTAGAATAAGGTAGAAATACATGATTTTCTGAATGATAGTATTTGAGTTAGAGCACCCAGAAGATCCACACACACACACACACATACACACACACACACACACACACACACACACATGCACACACATACACATCCACATGTATCATCGTGAAAATGTTAAAATTGGATTGTAGGGACCTTAAAACGTGGTCATTTATCAAAATCTCGATATGCAATTTTTAACACGATCGCTATACCTCCCTTACCAAGGGTAGCGGGAGTTAAAAAATGGTTCAAAATTTGTTAAAATAATTTTTCACTATTCTAATAAATAAGTTATGACATATTTTCGAAATGAGCGAAAAACGAGTATTTGCCTGTAGCTCAGAAACAAAAAAGATCGAAAATTCCTGTGGTGACTATTAAACTTTTCTCGAAAAGTTGAATATGCAAACGGTTTTGCTCTATCGTTAATATTACCCAAGATATCTTGAAAAAATCTGTTGTGGCCAGCACAATACCTTCATTCTCGTGTATAATGTATAAATTCCATAATTTTTGTCACAAAAGATTCTAAATTTCCAGTAAAATTATTTCATAAACAAACTATTCAAATTGCACTTGACAATAGCATCTTCTTCTTCTTTAGCTTTTCCCATTTGTTAGGGGTCGCTATGTTTGCATGTCGTTCTCATTCAGTTCCTTTTCTCTCAAATCTTCCGCAATACAGTCGTCCTCTGTTTCTTTAACGTCCTATTACTAAACTATTCATTTTTGTTCCAATATAATTCTTCATTTCTCCTCATGACATGTTGAAACCAATGTAATCGTCTTTCTTGTATCTTTCTAAAAACTTGTAACACTAGAGTTATTTTCGTACCGTATCTTTCCGTGTATTCCCCAATATCTACTTCAACATCCTCATATCTGCCACATTAATTTACTTTTTATTGATACTGACATCTGTCAATTTGAATTATATGAATATATTACTAGTTCCCAAGTTTGGCATAGCTGGCTGAATTATAAAATTTAATTTCTTTAAAATTCTTTAACTCTGTATCTATTGAATATGAAGTATAAATTGTAATCAAATCGTATAGAGAATAATATATTCTTTAAGTTATAATAACGTTAAATGTCAATAAATCAAATTTAACTGTTAAATCTTCAAATGAGACTACTTCCGGTTGACCAATTATAACCAAAATCTAATCAGTTGTTCTTCTGGATGTAAACTTGAGGAATACGAAAAAAATATAATTTTTGGAATCGTGGTATTGAAGTTATGGAATCCGGAACTTTTGTCACACACACACCCACAGACACACAGACACACATACATACAGACATCATCGTAATAATGGTAAAATCGTATTATATGGACCCTAAAACGTGCTTATTCAATAATAACTCATGATTGAATTTTTTGACCAAAGACAATACCTTCCAGGTGACGGAAGGTAAAAACATCGAAAATGAGACACCTCTGTACATATAAATCGATAACGATATATTTGTACTGTACGGGCGTTTACCAGGCTCATCTCACGGACACTCATTTGTGGCGTGGAGAGTGTACCACAGGAATCACCTTCGTGCCATTTAAAATTTGAAATAATTTTAGCGGCGATCGGGATCGAACCCAGGCCACCATGTTCATCACTAAACACTTTCGCTCACCCCATTTTTAAATAAATTTTATTTTAAATATGTTAAAAGTAGTTACCGTCAACAACACTTTATCATTTATTTCTGTCACTTCTTAAAAGTAAAAATACTGAATGTTTTCAAAATAATCATGAATTGAAGCATAATTCTTTTCTTAAGACAAAAATCGTCAACCCCGTGATTTCTTTTATTTCAAAAATAGTCAAAATTATTTTTGTCAAAAAGAAGATAATACTCTCTGGTTAATTCAATATTTTCACTTACAGCGATATATTAAAAAATTGATTAAGTTCTATCGAAATATTGGCAACTTAATTTAAAAGACAGATAAATAACTGTTTAAAATGATAATACCAATTTTATTTTTAACGGCCTATATGATTTATTTGTTGACAATGGCCGCTAGTATGAAAAGTAATTAAGGGTTATTAGCGAACACTTGACTAGTATTGTTTTATCTCTGTCAATCGTTTATAGATTATTTTAGAGAAAAATACTTCAAATAGTAGTTGTAGAAAAATTAATTGCACGTATCTTTTATTTTAAGTATTTTTCTCTAAAATAATCTATAAACGATTGACAGAGATAAAACAATGCTGGTCAAATGCTCGCTAGTCGTTGTTCATACTAGCGGCCATAATTCTAGCGCATAATTGTATACTGAAACATACGTTTTGTAAGAATAAATGCTGTGACAGATTTCAAATAATTATTAATTTCTATTCTACACCAACAGTTGAGAAATTTACCCCTTATTGTTTACTTTTTTTTTTAAATGCACAGCAAATATTACATGTTGGCCTCCACAATTTGTGAACCACTGGTTGAAAAAAATAATTTGATACTCTTTAAAATAGTTTTGTAAAATAGAAATTGTTTGCTAATTTCAGCGGCCTACTAGCTCTTATAGTATAAAACGAATTGTTTTTCCCTCATTTACTCATTTATTGACAAATCTTAATTTTTCCATTATTTTCAATATTCATATTCTATGCTATTATTAACCTGCACGTATGATAATTGAAACAAACTTATTCAAAAGCTGTATGTGTATCACCGTGACGTCAAGAACATAAATAATTAATTATTTCCATAAGCAAAGTATCATTAAACATTGACGTAGCAGTACCAGTAGCGGTGTTGCGAGGCAATTTCGCAAGCGTGAAACATCGTCGCTTGCACAGTGCTGCCGTCCCGCAACTGTGGCAGTATGCTGAACTAGTGTCGCATGACTTGTTACTATGGAAGGGGCAGTGGCGCGATGTTTTTTTATTAGTCCTGAACTGATATAATGCTGACTAAATATACAAATAATCTTTAATCTTTATATATGATTTGTGTTGCCAGATAAATGGATGTGAATTGATTTTTGAAGTAGAAAATGTTTTTCTTTTCATAATGAAAACAATATAATATTAATAATTCACTGGTTTACAAACTGCATTAATCAAAGATGAAATGCATATTATAAACAGTATATGGGAACATATTATTTTTTGATTTTTATTTCAGAATTTATTTTCTGAGTTTACAACAGGGCAAGAAACCGAAAATAATAACTGTTAATGATTAACTGAAATCGAAAGAGTAATTTATGATCGGTTTGCAACTTTACTTATCCGATTTTTAAATTGGATAGATATTTTTTTCATTCATTTTAGTGAAAGAAGTACCTTTTTTTACAGTTAAAAAAACAGTGAAAAAAGTGCACTTTTATTTTGCTTGTACAACCGGTTAAAAAAATCGGTTTAATTTATTTCGGTTAATGATTAAGTACTGGTTTTTCAGTAAATGAAAATATCGGTTTCTGTTAAAAATCAGATTTTTGGAATTAAAATATCGGTTAATTTGTTTTTTAAACTCTTCTTCAGTGGAAGACTATACAGGTGACACTGAAAAACGGGCCACTCAAAATAACTTTTTTATTTATAATTGAAGACCTACGTGGATGAAGTATGTAACATTTTGAGATTTTAACGTGGTATGAAGCAATGGCACAAAACTCCTTCATTCACGTAAAAATCTCAATTTTATACAAAATGTTACATATCACCTTCATCCACTTAGGTCTTCAATTATTTTCTAATTCACTTTAAATATTTGTAAACTAGGCTTAGGGGCTCACAAGTATTTGGCTGATGATAACGCTTCCGGTTTGACCGGAAGTGACATTAGCTTTCATAATTCAAATGGGATACCCTATATATTTTTATATATTTGAATTCAATGATATGCTTGAAGTGAATTTTTATTGAAGAAATAAATTACTAAAACATAAGAAAAATATATGAATAATTACGCTGGTAAGCCATATCGGTAGGCTGGGATAACAAATCATTTTTTCATTCCGTTACCTTTGGGTAAAGAAGGTATTGTCTTGCCAAAAAATTCGATGGTGAGTTTTTAATGAATAAGCACGTTTTTAGGGATCTTAGAATACGATTGTACTATTTTTACGATGATGTCTGTATGTGTGGATGAGTGTGTGTGTATGTATGTATTTATGTGTGTGGGTGTGTGTAACTCCAACAATACAAAAATTGTAATTATAATTCTTTCGTATTCTTCTTCGATACATTCATATGAAGAGTTGATTAGATTTTGGTTATGATTGGTTAACCGGAAGTATTCTCATTTGCAGTTCTTAACTGCTTTTCTTGAAAAAAACGTAAGAGAAAATGATGCATAATTAATATTTAAGTTAATTTTTTAAATGGTAAATTATTTTTCTAAGATTTTACGTAGATTCCAAAAATATAAAAATATGTAGGGTGTCCCACTTGAAATATGAAAATTAATGCCATTTCCGGTTAAACCGGTAGCGCTACCATTTTGCCAAATATCATTATTTGTGAGCCCCTAAACCTAGTTTACAAATATGGAACAAGAGTTAAAAAATAATTATAAATTAAACAAATATTTTAAGTGGCCCGTTTTCAGTGTCATCCTGTATAGTCATTTACTTAATCCGGAGCTACGAAACTTGTCATTATAAAATGGTAACTTGAGAGATTATGTGATTATTTGAAAATGAATAAAGAATATAATAAATATATCATCACGTCATATTATCCATTGCAGGGTGTGCCAATCTGCTTTAAAAATAATTTTGGGAACTGGAAAAGTGAAACAAAACGAAGGCAAACTAAAAATTTTATGGCGAAAAATAAAAAAGAAACTAGGGGTTGCCATTTTAAGCGATTTTTAGATATTAATATACATATTTGGAATCTATACGACTTTTGTAAACTTTAGGTAAAACTACCTATGAGATATTGTCAGGTCATTCGCGATATATTTTGAGTCGAATCAAATCAATTCATGTGGTACTGGTATAATGTTTGATGCAAATGAATACAACGAAAAATAAAAAATCTGTTGTGGCCATCACAATACCTTTCGTCCTTTCCATTGTGGTATATGTAAGTATTGTATTTAACATGTCTTGTACACACAATATATTCTAATTACACTTAATCTTTATATTTACGTATTTTCTATAATTTTAAATTCATTCTATGAGCAAATTTTCTTCTACTCTTCTAAATGTTCGAGATTCTTCCAGTTCATTGACGAGATTGGCGGTATTTCTGAAGGGTGTATATAATTTTAAATATATAATTAATATTACAATAATAAATATTAAATATCGTTCCCAGAAAAAAAATTCAGTACTATCTCTGAATTTTTAACACTGATATTAGTGACATTTATCTGTCAATTACAGACATTTAATTTCTGGTTACCATGCAGATGTTTTGGCTGTGAGATTTAATACAACAGATTATTTTATAGATTATATTTCTATATATTTAAATCCATAGAAGATATAATAAAAAAATTAAATGCGTCGAATAGAGAATTTTATATTATTTAATATTTGTACTAACAAATTTCCAAAAAATAATATTTGGAAGATTTTTGTTAAAATACTACTACTTCCGGTTATCCATTTGTTATCAGAATCTATTCAACTCTTCCCATTACTGTTAGACTGAGGAATTCGTAGTTACACAAGTCTTATAGAATTTTAGAAATCGTACCTCTAACATCCACACACACACAGACACACACACACACACACACACACACACACACACAGACATACACACATCCACACACACACACACATACACAGACAACACCGTAAAAATGTTTTAATTGGATTCTAGGGCCCTTAAAACGTGAATATTCACTATAATCTGGATATGCGATTTTTAGCATGATTCCAATACCGCTCTTAGCGAGAGGTAAAAATAAAATAGCTATGTCATTCAAATGTAATGTTTAGTATATAGGAGTATGTTCTGTATTATTCTATCATAACAATTTACATACAGGGTGTGCAACGAAACACAGAACATAGAAGTTTAACATAGGTAGGATTTTAAAAATTGGGAATTGGTTCTCCTGTAAAGCAAAAGTACAAGAATGAAAAGTTGTTTAAAATTAATTTTTACTTTTAAAATGTATTTATTTAATGCAATAGAATATCTGTAACACTAGATATTGAGAAAATAAAATATGACATTTTCGTCAAAAATCAGAGAGCCGTGGAAATAAAAAACAAATAAAACAAAATCTGACAATTCAGTTCAGTGTTATGGATGTTATTTGTTATAATAGTTGTGCCTACATTGCTATAATTCAGCATTAAATATTTCAATATTAAGATCTTAATTGATATTTTGTTTTATGTTATGTATTTGTTTTTTATTTCCATGGCTTTCTGATTTTTTACAAAAATGTCTTGTTTTGTTTTCTAAATATCTAGTGCTACAGATATTCTATTTTTGCATTAAATGAAGACTTTTTAAAAGTAAAAATTAATTTTAAATAATTTACTTTTGTTCTAAAATATTAAAATATACAGGTCAGCCAATTTACGTACTTTTTTAAAATCCTATATTAAATTCTTATGTTTTATGTATTGTTGTACAGCTGTATATTTTCCTTAATGACGTTATAAGAATATTTTAATTATTTTCTTGATGACGTCAATCAATTGTCATTTGGAATACTACAAGTACACAATATAACAGCAGTTATATTTGTACATAATACGTGTACTTTTACCGTTACTGTAGATTTTATTAGCCAATAATTTATATGTTAACAATTATTCGAAATCTACACCACAGTTGAAAAGTTTACACAAATATAATTTAATTTTTTTTAAACTTGCAAATATCAAGATTCATATTTTATATTTCATTTCATTTTAACGGACTGGCATCTATTAGTTACATTTGTGTGTCGATTGCTCTATGTTTAAATTAAAATAATTCCTAACATATTTATCGCAGAATTTAGTGGCAATTATATTGAAATAAAATTTTACGATAAGAGTATAGACACTGAAAAAGGTGCAAGTGTGCGCCGAAACGTCGGTTTTGTAAAAATTATTAATAATAATAATAATAATACACTTTATTGACTGTGATTTCGAGTAAATGTTAACACCTTATTTTTCTCAATTTCTAATAGTTAATGAAGTTATTTGAAAATGAATTATTGCCCAATTTTATTTAACTTAGTACAATTATTTGATGTTTTCGAAAAATAAAAGTACATCTACGATGACCGCTGATAAGTAAACAAAAATTCTCATTTAATCGAAGTCGTAACTTTTATAGTTTTCCAGATAGCAGAGGTAAACCCCGTAAAAACTTATTTTTCATTGCCTTATATCTCTGAAACAATTAAAGATCGGACCCTTTTTTACTACTATTTGTCATTAAGCTATGGCCATCGTTTCTCAGGACACCAAATATTTCATCATTACCGATATCTGTGTACAAAGCAGATTGACACATTCAGCAATGGGTAACATGCCGTGATGATATATTTATTTTTTATTTATTTATGGTACGCATTATAAAATAGAACAATATAAAAAATCTGATGTGGCCAGCACATAACCTCTCGCCGTATATTTTACCTGGCTGTATGCATAAAGCAAAGATTATTTTTATAAATACAAATAATATATTCATATAAATCTATGACGTATAAACTTCTTTATTATTCAATAATAGCATGTCTCAACATAAAGATATTTACCATAAATTATGTTACAATAAATTACAAAGTAGAGTTTACCATATATAAATATTAGGCTGGTAACAGCAATTTTCAATTCGAACAACTTTGTTTACTTTCTCTTCATATTCTTCTAGTAAAAACATTAATTTTGGGCGGTCTAAAATGTATATATCTGGATTGTGCATCTATTCTTATATATCTTCTTTTACATTTTATTTTTTCATACTTGTTATATCTAAATAACACTAATTCCTTTTAATAAAGTGACGGATAGATTGCACTCCGATTATTCTTATATCTATGTGTAATTTTGTCAATATTTACAACTTACTTGAGAAGAATTTGATAGCTTTTTCGCAATTCAAAGTTACTCTAGTCTACAGTACTGGTGTACATTGTCCCATAATGTTTGAAACAAATTTAATTCAACCTAGACTTGTCATCTCCATAATAGTCACAGATCAAGAATTAAGGGATTCTCCAAATACATTTTTCTTTCATTACTCATTATTTCTGACACTGACATTTATCTGTCAGTTACAAATAATTTAAATTTGCAACTATTTTTCATGGCATCCTTTCGGTTGTAAAATTAATTACAACATTATTTTATATATTATATTCCTTTTATCTCTAAATCTATAAAATATGTATAAAAATATTTAAATGTATCAGAAAGAGAATTTATTTTTCTTTAATATTATCAAGAAAAATTTTCAAAAAATAATATTTAGAAGATTTTTTTTCAAGAATCTTCTACTTCCGGTTGTCCAATTGTTACCAAAACCTTTTCAGATCTTCCCATGAATGTCCGATTGGGAAATACGTTGTTAAACAAATTTTAAGTCTTATAGTTTTTGAGTAACCGTCCTTCCAACATCCCACACACACACATCCACACACACACACACACACACACACACACACAGACATCATCGTAAAAATGTTAAAATCGGATTGTAGGGACCTTAAAACGTGCTTATTCAATAAAATCTGGATATGCGATTTTTAGCATGAATCCAATACCTCTCTTAGCGAGAGGTAAAAACATTTAAAATATGAATTACCAATGGATCGTTTTGCAAATTGTAATATACTAAGTAGAATAGTTTAATAAAAGTATATTATTTCACGTCCAAGTTTCAACAGTACTAAATCTTTCTTGATTCTACAGTTCGCATACTACTCGACATACTCAAGGTGAGAGAAATAAAAATAAACATTTGACTTCACAAAACAAAAATATACATATTTATTTCATATGTATAATGTGCAGAATTTGATGCTTTAAGCTTTAATGGATTATTTAAAAATGGCGAAATGTTAAATATTGTTTTAAAGTGAAGGATATATTAAGTAAAATTTAAGTTTGTTAATATAAGAATTGTAAAAACACAAATAAAACAGTAAATATATGTCATTCATATATCCAGACAGCGAAACGCAACCAATTTAACACTAGTGTATTGTAGTATATATCCTAGGCGCTATTGGGGTATAATTTGGTCGTCACAAAGATATGTTAGCTACAAATGGTTCTAGTTTTATTGCTTATTACAGGTTTTATTATTTGGCATTTATAGTTTAATCAGTGTAAAAGACAAGATTTATTAGAGATATTATTCCTTAATGAAATTTGTTCCAGTAATAATACAACAACAAATTGATTTGAAACGATGGAAGACAAAATATTAATTTGAGTTGTATGTCAGAAATAATAAATAAATTTAATGTTAATAATTATTTTCTCTTTAATCAGTTCTTTGTAATTCATTACAAACTTTACAATTTAGTTTCTACCTATATTTCAAAATAGGTACTTACAGGATGTTGACCACGATACCGGAACATAGAACTTTAACAGGTAAAATCATATTTTCGTAATATTCTATTCCCTAATTATTTTAAGTGAAAAATTGTAGGTTTTGAGATAGATGTTGGGAAGACATGGAAAGATAAGGTAAGGAAGGATACGGGAAATAGCTCGAGTGATATAAGTTTCTAGAAAGATACAAGAGAGACGATTACATTGGTTTGAACATGTCATGAGGAGAGATGAAGAATATATGAAGAATAATGAGTAGCTTAGTTGTAGAAAGTAGAAGAAACAGAGGAAGACCAAATATAAAATGGCAGGACTGTTTTGCGGAATACTTGAAAGTAAAGGAATTGAATGAGGACGACACGCAAAACAGAAATGAGTTTGGTTAAATAAGAAAAATGGACCATTTTGAATTATAAAATTGGTGATATAATTACTAGCTATCATTCTGACATGGGCCCCCATATCTGCATG
Source organism: Harpalus rufipes (assembly GCA_951394225.1). NCBI lineage: Eukaryota > Metazoa > Arthropoda > Insecta > Coleoptera > Carabidae > Harpalus > Harpalus rufipes. Next base: position 10,147,056 of record OX596276.1, on the reverse strand, counting down.
TCAAGGCCAACAAAGTCACATGACTGCTCGCGCCCTAATGTATTTAACATTTCTTGTATACCTACACTCCACACCAAAAATTCTACTTATATCTATTCCTTATATTTAGATTTTTTAAATTTAAATTCATTCCATGAAAAATTTTGTCCTACTCTTCTAATTTTTTGAGATGTTTCCAATTCATTGTCGGGAGTAACAGTATTTCTGAAGGATATGTGTAATATACCTATAATATTAAATATTTAACTATTAATAAATTAAGAAATAATATAATGTATGTACTTCCCAGAAAAAGTCCAGTAATGTCTAAAGATTTCTGACACTGACATTTATCTGTCAGTTACAATTTAAATTTTCAACTATTTTCCATGGCATTCGGCTGTAAAATTTATTACAACAGATTATTTTATATATTATATTTCTTTTATCTCCAAATCTATAAAATATATAATAAAATATTTAAATGTATCAGATAGAGAATTTAATTTTTTTTAATATTACCAAGAAAAATTTTCAAAAAATGATATTTAGAAGTTTTTTTTTCAAAAATCTTCTACTTCCGGTTGTCCAATTGTTACCAAAACCTTTTCAGATCTTCCTATGAATGTCCGATTGGGAAATACGTAGTTAAACAAATATAAAGTCTTATAGTTTTTGAGTAATCGTCCTTCCAATATCCCACATACACACACACACACACACACACACACACAGACATCATCGTAAAAATGTTAAAATCGGATTGTAGGGACCTTAAAACGTGCTTTTTCAATAAAATCTGGATATGCGATTTTTAGCATGAATCCAATACCTCTATTAGTGAGAGGTAAAAAGTAACATGAATTCATTTTTCTCATACTGGCACTATTTTTATACACATTTAAATAAAATATTTTTCTCAAAAAAAAAAATCGTTATACGAGGATATGAAACGAATATATCGTTGTATTCATAATAAAATTCTCTAACGGATAAGCAAATAATTGTAAAATTGTAATTCAAAATGGCACAATTTTTCTCATTTAAGCAAACTAGTATTTTTTATATTTTCAAATAATAACGTTACCAATTGTGAGCAGGCTTATTGAAACTCTGTATATTGTATATCATCATTATCGAAATTTGTTAATAAAACTAGACTGGCACACCCGGAAGTGGTTAATGAGCCGTGCTGACATATTTAGTTTATTTATTTATCTTTTGTCTGGTTTTACCACTATCGAATAAATTCACAAATATTTATATGATCTGACGAGTAAATTGTATTAATCGAATAGTCATTTATTTTCACCAATAAAAATCGTTGAATAGATGATTTATTCGCCGAATATTTACTAACTGGCGTTTGGGCAACAAAAATATGGTATTTGATTAGACGAATTGTTGAAATGATGAAGAAAATATTCATTGAAACATTGTGACACCGGGACCCGTATTCTATAACTTTTCACCGATTTATGGTGTCATTTTAATGACGTCATATCACCTTTCACCGAGGTGATATAAGGCGGTGCTGTTTTAGTAATATTCACTTGCTTATGTTTTCACATAAATATTTGTATCTTGGTACTATGAAGAAATTTCAAATTTTGTTTACATCATCTGTCAAGTTGACTTTGAATAATGTACTCGTACAGGCATGCATCCTTATTCAAACGAAAAGTAGCAACAAATTCTATATCACTGATGCTGAAAGGGTCTTGCATGTCTCTAATTCGCCTCCGATTCAAACGTTCTTCAGCATCTTCTTCCTCTAATTCTAATTCTCCAACAACTCTTAGTTGAGTGTATAAAAAAGCGATACATAACAAAATACCACAAATAAAAATTATGCATAACACAGCACCATTTCAAACAAATGTCAAAAACCAAGATAACACCGGCGAAGCAAATACAGGGTGTTTGGCGTAAGTCCGGCACCACGAATATTTCGTTTATTTTGAGAGATAAAAAAAAATGTTAATAAGCAAAGTTAAACTAGACAAAGGCGCTCATAAGATGATCACAGCAGAAATTTTGTTTCACTTCCGGTTTTACGGTTTTAGCGGAAATGGGTACAACTTTAAAACTAGCATAGGGAATCGGTATTTTTATATTTTTTTTCAGAATGTACATAAAATTTGCTTCACAATGATACCAAATTATCATAGCTTTACTTTCACCATTTCAAAATGGAAACCGTCTATTCTCAAAATATGTATTATTAAAATTCCATACAAAATAAAACATAGCAAGCTATGAAAACATTTTTATTATCTTATGACAAAAGAAAAGAAGAAATTAAAAAAAAATTAGGCGTGAGATATTATTTTTTTATTTTTTAGTATGTTCACAACGATACCAAAACAGAAACAGCAAATGTGAAAAACTACAAATGCTCAATATGGCCGCCGTTATTTTCTATACATTTTCTTATACGTAATTGTCGGTTGTCGTCGGTGAGGATACCTGTCTTCATAAAGTTGAAGTGCTCTAACAGAATTTCTTTACATTCTGCGAATATTAAAATCATATCAACCATTTCTTCATTTGTGTAATTCACTTGAGCCATAATTATTTAATTATTACAAGAAATTGTCACTATCACAAATGTAGGTAAATTCTTTTTTTACCTTCCGTCACCTTTAGGTAAGGAAGGTATTGTCTTTGGTCAAAAAATTCAATGATGAGTTTTTACTGAATAAGAACGTTTTAGGGTCCATATAATACGATTTTACCATTTTTACGATGATGTCTGTATGTATGTGTGCCTGTGTGTCTGTGTGTGTGTGACAAAAGTTCCGGATTCCATAACTTCAATACTACGATTCCAAAAATTATAATTTTTTCGTATTCCTCAAGTTTACATCCAGAAGATACATTCATATGAAGAGTTGATTAGATTTTGGTTATAATTGGTCAACCGGAAGTAGTCCCATTTGAAGATTTAACAGTTATATTTGATTTATTGACATTTAACGTTATTATAACTTAAAGAATATATTATTCTCTATACGATTTGATTACAATTTATACTTCATATTCAATAGATACAGAGTTAAAGAATTTTAAAGAAATTAAATTTTATAATTCAGCCAGCTATGCCAAACTTAGGAACTAGTAATATATTCATATAATTCAAATTGACAGATGTCAGTATCAATAAAAAGTAAATTAATGTGGCAGATATGAGGATGTTGAAGTAGATATTGGGGAATACACGGAAAGATACGGTAAGAAAATAACTCTAGTTGTTACAAGATTTTAGAAAGATACAAGAAAGACGATTACATTGGTTTGAACATGTCATGAGGAGAAATGAAGAATTATATTGGAACAAGAATGAATAGTTTAGTAATAGAACGTTAAAGAAACAGAGGAAGACCAAAGATAAGATGGAAGGGCTGTATTGCGGAAGATTTGAGAGAAAAGGAACTGAATGAGAACGACATGCAAAAATAGCGACCCCTAACGAATGGGAAAAGCTAAAGAAGAAGAAGATGCCAGTGTCAAGTGCAATTTGAATAGTTTGTTTATGAAATAATTTTACTGGAAATTTAGAATCTTTTGTAAGAAAAATTATGGAATTTATACATTATACACGAGAATGACGGAAGGTATTGTGCTGGCCACAACAGATTTTTTTGTTATAAGATAATAAAATTGTTTTCATAGCTTGCTATGTTTTATTTTGTATGGAATTTTATTAATACATATTTTAAGTATAAATGGTCGCCATTTTGAAATGGTTAAAGTAAAACTATTTTATTTTTATTTTAAACAAATAAGTTGTACAACAGGACAAGTCCCAATAACAGTACAACACTGAATACATATAAAATACAAAAATAATTTATAAAGAAAAGGTTAACATTATAATAATACGCGCTAACTTCATACAATCATACTTAATTAACAATAAACAACATAACCTCTTAAACTATATAACAAAAGTACCAATGAAAAACTTTTTAATAAATATTTTGAAAACATGTAAAGAGCATGAATAAATGTCTGGAGAGTTAGAAACACAGGAATAACAATTAAAGGTACGAGCAATTCTATGAACTGGAGAATTCATCGCATAATTTGATTTAAATGTTTGCAGTGAAAAAAGCTCAGCATTTCTGGTAGAGAAAGATGGAATTCTATAATAGAATCTACTGAGAAGCACAGGACTATCAATACGATAAAGTAGTATTTTAAATATAAACATCATATCGAGATAAATTCTTCTCTGTTGAAGACTATGATAATTTGGTATCATTGTGAAGCTAATTTTATGTATATTCTGAAAAAAATATATAAAAATACCGATTCCCTATGCTAGATTTAAAGTTGTACCCATTTCCGCTAAAACCGGAAGTGCTACAAAATTGCTGCTATGATCATCTTATGAGCCCCTTTGTGTAGTTTAAGTTTACATTTTTTTGTATCTCTCAAAATAAACGAAATATTCATGGTGCCGTACTTACGCCAAACACCCTGTATAACACCACCTCTTCATGAGATAATATCTCTTCGCCAAGTATGACGTCATATGACATGTTTGACAATCTTCCGCAAAATGGCTGTCCGAAATATATCACCTAGAGACGCGTATCCCCGGTGATAAAAGTTATAGAATAGGGGTCCGGGTATTAATGTAATTTCGGAATGCAGCATACCGATTTCGCGTTTAGATATCCCAACATTATGTTTTCCACCAATATGGCATATAATGTTGGGATATTTGGTGTGTAAGTTAGTTATAAAGTGACATACAGACATTACCTAGCAGCCAGGGCGCGACGCACTCGTTCTCCTTGGCGCTCTTGAGGATGGTCTCGGGTAGAGGGAGTGAGTGGCGCACCATGGCGCCGTATAGACCGTACTCCGCCATTATCGTGCTCCGGCCCCAGCATTTCTCCGTTTTGCGCCATTTCGCTCGACGGTTCTGGAACCACACCTGAGAAACAAATATTTATGTTAATTATACGATACATTGAGAATGTATAGGTAAATTATTATTAAGAATAGTCGAAATACCAAATTACCGAATCCCTGTATCTCGGTTTCAAATTTGCCGGAACTCCGGCCGCCGAAGAAAAAGAGCTATATACAATTATTACCATCCGTCACCGGTAAGGAAGGTATTGTCTTTGGTCAAAAAATTCAATGATGAATTTTTAGGGAATAAGTATGTTTTAGGGTCCCTATAATACGATTTTACCATTTTTACGATGATGTCTGTATGTATGTATCTATGTATGTATGTGTGTGTGTGTGTGTGTGTGTGTGTGTGTGTGTGTGTGTGTGTGTGTGTGTGTGTGTGTGTGTCTGTGTAACTTCAATACCACGATTCCAAAAATTATATTTTTTTTCGTATTCCTCAAGTTTACATTCAAAAGAACAACTGATTAAATTTTGGTTATAATTGGTGAACCGGAAATAGCCTCATTTGAAGATTTAACAGTTAAATTTGATTTATTGACATTTAACGTTATTATAACTTAAAGAATATATTATTCTCTATACGATTTGATTGCATTTTATACTTCATATTCAATAGATATAGAGTTAAAGAATTTTAAAGAAATTAAATTTTATAAATCAGCCAGCTATGCTAAACATGGAAACTACTAATATATTCATATAATTCAAATTGACAGATAAATAAAAAAGTAAATTAATGTGGCAGAGACGAGGATGTTGAAGTAGATGTTGGAGTAGACACGGAAAGATAGGTAAGGAAATAACTCTAGTGTTACAAGTTTCTAGAAAGATACAAGCGAGATGATTACATTGGTTTGAAAATGAGGAGAAATGAAGAATATATTGGATGAAGAATGAATAGCTTAGTAATAGAAGGTTGAAGAAACAGAGGAAAACCAAAGATCAGATGCAAGGACTGTATTGCGGAAGACTTGAGAGAAAAGGAACTGAATGAGGACTACACGTAAAACAGAAATGAGTGGAAGAAAATAAAAAATAGCTACTCTTAACGAATGGGAAAAGCTAAAGAAGGAGAAGAAGATGCAATTTGCATAATTTCTTTTTGAAATAATTTTACTGGAAATTTAGAATCTTTTGTAAGAAAATTTATGTATGGAATATGTACATAATACACATGATTGACGAAAGGTAATGTAGTGGCTACATCAGATTTTTTTATGTTAATATTATTTATTTTTGCTTAATTTAACAATGATATTTATTACGTTTATGGTAATGACCTGAAAGGTATAAGAAGCTATTTTTCCATAATGAGAAAACATAATTCTACGTTGTTAGTAGTGTTGCCACAAGACGAGACGAGACGAGACTTGAAGTCGGTCTTGTCTTGGTCTTGTCTAAGTCTCGACTACCTTGGTCTTGTCTTGGTCTTGTCGAGACGAGACTTGCAGTCAGTCTCGTCTTGTCTCGAGTCTCGACAAGACTCTCGACTCTGCGTCAATTGCATATAATAACGCAAGAAAATCAGTACAATCGCGATTAAAAAATTCGAAAAATTATTTGAGATATTTATTTTTAAAGTTTTCTACAAATATCGCCAATTTGATCTCTTCAGACAATAAATATGAAAATGTGTACATACTGAGTTACAATATTTATTTACATTTACGCATTTCAAGTAGGTATATGAATTAAATAATGTTTTTCAATTTTACAATTAGTATGTATGATTCTTGTCGTCAAGTAAGTATGGACTGAAGATTTCTGCACTGCTGTCAATTCAATATGACAATGTTGAAAATGCTAAGTTATGAAGAAGTGGCAATACCGCAGGGCAAGGGACAGGTTCCGGAGAAGGGAAAAAGTTGAGCATCAGTCCATATTTATTTAACGGCGACTATAGTAATCGATAATTTAATAAATCGTGTATGTAAAGGCTTACTTTTATGGTAATTTACCAATCTATACAAGTAACAATCTACATAGATCGTGATACATTTTATTATTTTAAAACTTATTGATCAACAAATATTTTAATATCTATAAAGTATGGAATATCCATTTTTTACTTTTTCAAAAACATTGGAAAATAAAAATATATGAACCAACAATTAGGTATTTCTGTGTATTAAAATATACATAGATGTGTACAGGATGTTAAAAAAGGGTAATTTTTAAAGAGTATAAATATATAAATATTATTATTATTATTATTATTATTATTATTATTATTATTATTATTATTATTATTATTATTATTATTATTATTATTATTATTATTATTATTATTATTATTATTATTATTATTATTATTATTATTATTATTATTATTATTATTATTATTATTATTATTATTATTATTATTATTATTATTATTATTATTATTATTATTAGTGTAAATAGTTACGTAGGTATTTTGTTGTAAATAAAACACGAGTCGCTTCCGCATTTTCCCTTCCTAAAAGTTCATTGTCATAGTCACATACAACATCCCTTGCAGACGCTTGACCTTGGTAATAATTCCAGGCCCCAAAATTTCACTTTTCCGAGAATTCCTATACCCCGACAATGTGTTTTCTCCAGCTTTGTTGAGTCAATTCTCTCCGATTTAACTGTTTAATCGTTTAGGATTTTTTTACAACATACTAAAATCTATGCAATTAATGCACATTTATTTCATTATTTCTGTACAGTCCATACGATGTAACTTGGCGAACCAAAAGAATGTAATTCAGTTCACTATTCCTAAGTTGCGTTTTGTCAAATATTTACTTTTACTTCGATGCCACACAGCTTCAGAAGTGAAATAGTGATTTTACAATGTTTTATTGCCTTACACAAAGCAAATTTCACCCTAATATACTCAAACTCGGGGTGTCAGGTACTTTTCAACCCAAGAAGTTATATTCATACATAAGCGTTGGTGCATTTTTTTTTCAATAGCAATAGAAATTTTAGTTTCTTAACTTAATTTAAAAAATAATTAATTATAATATGATTTATATAATAAATAATTCATTCCAATATTTGTAATATATTTTTTTTTATATAATTTTTTTTTTGTAATATTCGTAATTTTATTGAACTTCATTCTTCTTCGGTACGCCTATGGATTTTATAACTTCCACATTACCGCAGTGATAATGTGAATTGCCCCAACTCGCCAAGTTACATCGTACGGACTGTACATATAGATCATAAATAGTAGTATTATGCTCCTTTTGCAATATTTACTATTTTTGAAAGTTTAAGCTATGGTTCAAACCCAGTGCGTGAATTTCTAATAAAGTATCCAAATTTTTATATTCACATAAATTAATATTTCAGGAACACAACGAAAATACATAATTATAAAATTTTAAAAATGAATATCTCTTCTTTTTACGAATTTCCAAACAATATTTACAGCAGAACTTTTCGAATATATATTTCAAAAATTACCTACGAACTGAAGTCGAGAGTCTTGTCGAGACTTCAAGACTTTCTCGACAAGACTCGATGCTAGTCTCCTCTCGTCTCGACTTTTCAGTCGAGACCAAAATGATGGTCTTGTCTCGACAAGACCAAGACGAGACGAGACAAGACCAAGACTGGTCTTGGTCTTGCGGCAACACTAGTTGTTAGAATTCTATAAGATTTAAATTAGTGTGGATGTATAGTAAGCTGTTCTAAACTGTAAGAAGCAATATGCAGACATCTCTATTATATTTGAGCAGGCCATGAATGAAAAGCTAGATTGCACATTATAATGACGAAACTTGAATAACTACTATTCACAACGAATTCTTCAGAGTAATATTTCAGGAACTTACTACGAGTACAAACAGAAGAGTAAAAGCCACTATTCAACACGGTTTTGTACCCTCATTTTCGCTAAATAAATATTTAAAATATTATGGTTAACCACGAGCCTGATTAAATTATTTTTCGTCATTTCTTCTTCCGAAGTATGAAGTATGTGAAGAAATAAATTGAGGATTCATTTTACAAAAAATCGAACATATCAAAAAATTCAAATTTTTAGGACACAAATAAAATCTCATTTAAAAACTATTCATTGTGTGACAGAATTATTTTCCGTAAGTACATTTAATGAGCTTAAAAAGATAATTTTTTAATACGATAATTTTTACCTTCCGTCACCTATAGGTAAGGAAGATATTTGGACAAAAAATTCGATAATGAGTTTTTAATTAATAAGCACGTTTTAGAATCCTTACAATATGAATTTCCTGTTTTCATTATGATGCCTGTATGTATATGTATAAAATTATCATAATTTTTCATTGTAAATTTAATGATTTTCCAACTCCATGTGGTTTATTTTCCTCAACCATAAATTTCACACTCTTGGTAACAAATTAACTACGTGAATTTAGAAAATCTTGAAATTTTTAATGAAAAATTCTGAAATTTGACATCTATGTACATAATTACTAATTGTCATTCTGACACGGACCCCCATATCTGCCCTATCTTATGTAACCAAAAACGGAAGTGGCGAGAGGTATATTGTGCTGGCCACAACAGATTTTTCACAACGTGGCGCGGCCGGAATCAAACAATATGGCTCCTTAAACTGAAAACTTCAATAAATGGATTGGAAACCCCTCAATTGTGTCACAAAATATGTTTTATTTTAGACAATACTAAATATTATTCAATTTGAATACAATTTTCAATTAAAACAACAAATTTTACTCTGTAAAATGAACTATGTAAATCTAGTTCAATATTACATTGTGTAGTGTATAAAATGCTTAATAAAGCCGTACATTTTAATGTAATAATTTACAAATTTAACAATGAAATTATCACACTATCAAAATTAAAACAGTAATTTCCATTTATTATTTTAACAAGAGTAAAAATTACTAAATTCACTCGCATTCATTAAAAATAAACAAAACAAAATTATATTCCCTAATCTCATTATATCAATTTAAACTACAAAACAAATTATTAAAATAATTCAAAATGTAAATTAGAAATAATAACGAGAACAATTGTTTCATTATGCAAAATCATCATCTCGAATAATAATTACCGATTAACATAACAATAAACAAAAGTGTATTGTCCAAAAACAACAGGCGAATGTTATTTACATTGGCGAGGCGTTTAAAAAACTAAACGCGAGCGAATTTCACCCTCTGTCTCTCTCGCTGACAGTTCCAGATAAAATCTCGTTATTTAATTAAGAGCGATTACGTAGCAGTTACTGTAAATGACAATTAACGCATGTAAATAAATCGTTTAACAAGCGCGTTAAATGTAAATTTCTAATTACTCGCGCACAAAATGGAAATTTTCGTTTCGTTAAGAATTTTATGTTCATTGTTGACAAAAGGTGTGTATGCAAATGTAAAGGGAATTATGTCTGTTTCAGACTTGTAGGAAAGAAAATGGCGGAGCGTGGATTTAAATCTACAGCTTCAGGGCTGAAATGTGAGGATAATGGAAGCTGACATATCATAATCTATAATACGGTCTTACAAGCTGTCTCATTCAAAAATATATATTTATAAATGAATTAGAGATAAGAAAGTTTAACTGTAATTATGTCATATAACATAGAAAGCATATACGAGGTGTTGCCCAAAAGTTACCGAACTTTTTTTTTTTTAAAAAAAGCTGTATTTATTAAAACTTCAAACCAACAAATTATCTCCTTCAAAATAATCCCCACCTACAGTTATACACTTGTCCCATCTTTTTTTCCGCTGTTCAAAACACTTTTTGTACTCATTTTTACCTTCCGTCACCTTTAGGTAACGAAGGTATTGTCTTTGGTCAAAAAATTCAATGATGAGTTTTTACTGAATAAGCACGTTTTAGGGTCCATATAATACGATTTTACCATTTTTACGATGATGTCTGTATGTATGTGTGTCTGTGTCTGTGTGTGACAAAAGTTCCGGATTCCATAACTTCAATACCACGATTCCAAAAATTATAATTTTTTCGTATTCCTCAAGTATACATCCAGAAGAACAACTGATTAGATTTAGGTTATAATTGGTCAATCGGAAGTAGTCTCATTTGAAGATTTAACAGTTAAATTTGATTTATTGACATTTAACGTTATTATAACTTAAAGAATATATTATTCTCTATCTCTATACCATTTGATTACAATTTATACTTCATATTCAATAGATACACAGTTAAAGAATTTTAAAGAAATTAAATTTTATAATTTAGACAGCTATGCCAAACTTGGGAAATAGTAATATATTCATATAATTCAAATTGACAGATGTCAGTATCAATAAAAAGTAAATTAATGTGGCAGATATGAGGATGTTGAAGTAGATATTGGGGAATACACGGAAAGATACGGTAAGAAAATAACTCTAGTGTTAGAAGTTTTTAGAAAGATACAAGAAAGACGATTACATTGGTTTGAACATGTCATGAGGAGAAATGAAGAATTATATTGGAACAAGAATGAATAGTTTAGTAATAGGACGTTAAAGAAACAGAGGAAGACCAAAGATAAGATGGAAGGACTGTATTGCGGAAGATTTGAGAGAAAAGGAACTGAATGAGAACGACATGCAAAAATAGCGACCCCTAACGAATGGGAAAAGCTAAAGAAGAAGATGCCAGTGTCAAGTGCAATTTGAATAGTTTGTTTATGAAATAATTTTACTGGAAATTTAGAATCTTTTGTAAGAAAAAATATGGAATTTATACATTATACACGAGAATGACGGAAGGTATTGTGCTGGCCACAACAGATTATTTTCAATAGCGCTTAGGACCTCCTGCGATATAGTTTGAATCTCCTCAACAGTCTCAAATATCTTGCCTTAGCGTGATTTTCATTTTTGGGAAGATGAAAAAATCGTAAAGAAGTTTTCGCCATTTTCGGCACGTGTTTTCAGTTCCTGGCAAATGAGAACACGATTTTGCTTTTGATCACGTGTCAACAAACGGGGAACAAATTTTGCTGCATTTCTGCGCATCCCAAGTTCGTCAAAATTCTTTGGACTGTGCCATATGACATTACAACTTTATTACAGATGTCATGAATTGATTGTCGACGGTCTAGGATAATTGTTTCACGCACAATTTGGATGTTTTGGTCATTGATTCCAGTTGAAGGACGTCCAGAGCGCTCATCGTCTTCCACACTCATCCTTCCATTCTTGAACCTCTTATACCATTGAAAGGCTTGGGTTTTTCCCATGGCTTCATCACTAAATGCTTCTCGAAGCTTTTGGTGAGTTTCGGTCGCCGTTTTCCCGAGCTTGAAACAAAATTTGTTGCAAATGCGTTGCTCTTTCAAATCGCTCATCACGCTATCGCAGAACACAACAAACAGTAACACAGATATCACCACACTGATACGACAAAAGAACGCAAAATTTTGTAAAAACGAAACGAAGGGTTTGGGATATGTCTTAGTATTGAAATCTACCGGCAAATCGGTATACTACAATAGTTGGAAGAGTTACACACACAGTTCGGGAACCTTTGGGTAGCACCTCGTATATAGTTTGGTTCACGGAAGATGACTCTTCAGTCACTTGTTCGAAGACAGAATACACATCACTTTATACAGCAGAAACTTAGCAACATTACATGTTAGAAAGAGAAAGATTATTTGACGTAGGTCTAGGTGATTTATGTTGTATGACAGTTTTTTTGTAAATGGTGACATTTTTTCTACACACTACAAATAATAATGAAGTATGTCGTAGAGTTACAGATGTCTAATTATCTGCTACACTGCCCTCTATGTTTACCCAGTGACGTTGACATTTAAATCAAGTTATTATTCCATGGTTAATGTCAAGTCAAAAGAAACAATTTTTAAATAAATTGCACTTATTTTTTTCAGTTACAATGTATCCATAAATATTTCATGTTGTACGCCTATGCATACTAAATGTAGTGAATTTATCTGCAAGTAATATTATATCAGACGGTTTATAAATGACCTTGAATAGTCATCTTTCGTGAGCCAAACTATACATATAATTTTATTAAATATACAATTAATTTTTTTATTCCTTAACGACTGTAACCTTAATACAAACAAAAATATGTATCGTTGAAGCATACAAAATAAAGATGATAAAGATGAAATACCATAAAAAACAAATTCCTACAACCTTTGGGCCATTTTCGTCGGTATTTGATTCGACAAATCTGATACCGGAGAACCATGGTTTAATTTTACTTCGGTGTTGTCGTTGTCCTCATAGGGCTTTAGGGCACAAGGATGTCTGCTTTTATTTTACTATTGCTTTATTACTATTTATTTACCGAAAATGTGTCGATTGTAGAAAAGATACAGGGTGCCATTGACAATAGGTACAAAGTAAATTAAATTAGGGCAAAGTGTCTCATTAGTAGACCATTATAAAGATGAACTGATGTATCTACATATTTGTTTGTCACAAAAAATGCATAGGTCACTAGATAAATACAAAAATTCAAATGTTGCTAATATTTACTCTCGCTAAGGGAAGTATTGGATTCATGCTAAAAATCGCATATTCTATTTTAATGAATCAGCACGTTTTACGGTCCCTACAATCCGATTTTAACATTTTTACGATGATGTATATGTGTGTGTGTGTGTGTGTGTGTGTTATGTGTGTGTGTGTGTGTTGGAAGGACGATTTCTCAAAAACTATAAGACAATATCTCCGAATTTAGAATCGGTAGAATTAGACAATCGGTAGCAGATTCTTAAAAAAAATCTTCTAAATATTATGTTTTGAAAAATTTTGTTCTTGCTAATATTAAAGAAAAATAAATTCTCTATTTGATACATTTAAATATTTTATTATATTACCTCTCGCTAAGAGAGGTATTGGATTCATGCTAAAAATCGCATATCCAGATTTTATTGAATAAGCACGTTTTAAGGTCCCTACAATCCGATTTTAACATTTTTACGATGATGTCTGTGTGTGTGTGTGTGTGTGTGTGTGTGTGTGTGTGTGTGTGTGGATGTGTGTGTGTGGGATGTTGGAAGGACGGTTACTCAAAAACTATAAGACTTAAAAATTGTTTAACAACGTATTTCCCAATCGGACATTCATGGGAAGATCTGAAAAGGTTTTGGTAACAATTGGACAACCGGAAGTAGAAGATTCTTGAAAAAAAATCTTCTAAATATTATTTTTTGAAAATTTTTCTTGATAATATTAAAGAAAAATAAATTCTCTTTCTGATACATTTAAATATTTTTATACATATTTTATAGATTTAGAGATAAAAGGAATATAATATATAAAATAATGTTGTAATTAATTTTACAACCGAAAGGATGCCATGAAAAATAGTTGCAAATTTAAATTATTTGTAACTGACAGATAAATGTCAGTGTCAGAAATAATGAGTAATGAAAGAAAAATGTATTTGGAGAATCCCTTAATTCTTGATCTGTGACTATTATGGAGATGACAAGTCTAGGTTGAAGGACTTAAATTTGCTTCAAACATTATGGGACAATGAACACCAGTACTGTAGACTAGAGTAACTTTGAATTGCGAAAAAGCTATCAAATTCTTCTCAAGTAAGTTGTAAATATTGACAAAATTACACAACGATATAAGAATAATCGGAGTGCAATCTATCCGTCACTTTATTAAAGGGAATTAAGGTTATTTAGATATAACAAGTATGAAAAAATAAAATGTAAAAGAAGATATATAAGAATAGATGCACAATCCAGATATATACATTTTAGACCGCCCAAAATTAATGTTTTTACTAGAAGAATATGAAGAGAAAGTAAACAAGGTTGTTCGAATTGAAAATTGCTGTTACCAGCCTAATATTTATATATGGTAAACTCTAATTTGTAATTTATTGTAACATAATTTATGGTAAAATATCTTTATGTTGAGACATGCTATTATTGAATAATAAAGAAGTTTATACGTCATAGATTTATATGAATATATTATTTGTATTTATAAAAATATTCTTTGCTTTATGCATACAGCCAGGTAAAATATACGGCGAGAGGTTATGTGCTGGCCACATCAGATTTTCTTGTATAGATTTAGCGATAAAAGAAATATAATATATAAAATAATATGTTGTAATAAATTTTAAAGCCGAAATAATACCATGGAAACCAATTGAAATACTGTTAATCCCGACAATGAATTAGAAACAACTCGAAAAATTAGAAGAGTAGAACAAAATTTCTTCATAAAATGAATTTAAATTTAAAAATCTACATATAAAGAATAGAATTTTTGGTGTAGAGTGTAGGTATACAAAAAATGTTAAATACAACAGAGCGCGAGCCATCATGTGACTTTAACAAGCGTTAGTATTAATATTTTAAAATATTTCAATTATATACTCGTATAGAATATGGTTCATATTTGCAATTTTATTTTAAGAACGTTATAAAATTACAAATGGCTGTTTGCACCGATGTAATCTTAAGTTTTAGTGCTACACTAGTTAGAAAAACTTTAATTATTTAATCATATCCATTGTCAGATTCGTTTTTAAAGGTTAAGTACACCTTAAACACCAGAAATCAGAAATCCGAGACTAAGTAAGTGTACCTTAAGTATAACTTAGCATAACTAAATATTTGAAGATACCGTTCCATTATTTTTCCAAAATGTACACATTCTAAGCAGTGTCAGTGCACTTATTATCAGTGCATAACAATAACAACCCTTCTAGTCTGATAACCCTTTATAGTGTCTGTAGAGCATCACGTCGTCTGTCGCGTTCTGATTGATTACAGCCGTAACAGCTCATTACAGCGTCCGGTATTGGATCAGTGGGCGGATTAACTGCCAATCGGATATTCCAATCACTCTGTTCCCGTTCCAGTCCCAGTGTCCCAGTCGACTCGCATCGATCCCGATTCGGATCGGGATATCGGCACCGGGCAAAAGCACGGGCGCCAGATATCCCAACCAAGATACGAATGCGCCGATACACAAGTTGTTTGCGGTGATGCACAACACAATATGAGAATTCATTTGTGAATGTCGAATGGAATAAGAATGGGATGGTTTTGGTGATTTCTCTTGATATAACTCAGGGTTTTTTTTTACAAAACAAAAGTATATTTAAAAATTCAAATTTTCCCCACAAGGTGAACATATATTAAAAATTGCCACTACACTTTTGATATTAATAGTGGAATTATAGGCATTCTCTTAATTTCTTTTTACCTCCCGCTATCCTTGGTAAGGGAGGTATAGGGATCGTGCTAAAAATCGCATATCGAGATTTTGGTAAATGATCACTTTTAAAGGTCCCTACAATCCAATATTAACATTTTCATGATGTGTGTGTGTGTATATATGTGTGTGTGTGTGTGGATCCTCTTCACGCTCTAACTCAAATACTATCATTCAGACAGTTTTGAAACCATGTATTTCTACCTTATTATAATATGAAAAAAAGCCATTAGATTTTGGTAGCAATCGGATAACCGAAAATGGCAGTTTACTTGAAGCTCAAGATAGTTTTTCTTCAAACAATACCTTTAAATGTAATTTTTTAGCAATTTGTTATTATAAAAATTAAAGATTATTCCATTTTCTACAGGTTTGCATTAATACTTTTTTATATATTTTATGGATTTTAAGTGAATATCAGAACATCGAAAAATATTTTTTTACCTCCCGCAATCTTGGTAAGGGAGGTATAGGGATCGTGCTAAAAATCGCATATCGAGATTTTGGTAAATGACCACTTTTAAGGTCCCTACAATCCAATTTTAACATTTTCACGATGATGTCTGTGTGTATGTTACTCAAATACTATCGTTCAGAAAATTTTGAAACCTTGTATTATTTCTACCTTATTCTAATATAGAAAGAAGCCATTAAATTTTGGTGTCGATTGGATAACCGGAAATGGCAGTTTACTTGAAGTTCAAAATAGTTTTTCTTCAAAAAATACCTTTAAATGTTATTTTTCGCAATTTGTTATTATAAAAATTAAAGATTATTCCATTTTCTACAAGTTTGCTTTAATACTTTTTCTATATATTTTATGGATAAATTTATAAATTAATATTGTGACGTGCGCCCCTGAGAGAAAAGTATGCATGCGCCGCTACTGATAGCATGTTCGCGAACAATGACGTAATCCCTTCGAAAGAACGTACCAGAGCGATAATACAATCCCCGACGCGCTGAGACAGGTTAATAGCGCCGTGACCTCATTCCTTTGTATACGGGTCATTGTCGCTTTAGAAGAGTTCTAGAATGATAGGGGCTGTATAAATACCGTCGGGAGAACAGCGGGAGACAGTCTCATATATACAAGCAACCAGATATGAACTCGGTGATATAAATAAACAGTTTAACAGTTGTTGACATAAATAAATGTAGTTATATAAATAAGTGTTGTGATATAAATATTGTTAGATAAATAATCGTAGTGTTTAAGCATTCGATAATATTCTTAGTGTTTATAATTATTTAATCATAGTGTTAGTTGTTTTTATTATCTTTTAATATTTAATCCTTAATTATATATCGTTTAATAAACGTATTCTTTTATTAATAATATTTGTCTGTTTTACACTTCACCCATATAAATAAAAACGTTACAATATAAAAATTATATCTCGGAGCTTATGCTTTAAACACATCTCCGTGGTTACATAGTTCAGCTCAAATGTATGTAACTGACAGATAAATATCACTGTCAAAAAAATAATAATTTCAAATTAATAATAGTAACGTTTTAAAAGGAAAATTGTAAATAGAATAATAGTTTTATGGAAAAGAACTTAAAATACATAATTTCTAGCATTAGTAAATATGCAGGTATGTATTTTAAATAAAGAAACAAATAAATATAATTATCACGGTATATTATCCATTGCTGGGTGTGCTGGTCTGATTTATACACACATTTCGGTAATGATAATGACATATTTGTATTGTGCGGGCGTTTACCACAAGGAGTTAATTTTATGTCATTCGAATTATTTGGCGTTGATCGGGATCGAATCGGATTCCCCAGATTCGCGACCAGACATCAGACACGGGGCAACGAGACCCCACAGGTATATGGCGGGAGGTATTGTGTTGGTCACATCATATATTTTAGCATTCACATTTCTACTAATTTGAATCCTTTCATTTCAGAGTGAAAATGAACAGAAATTTATATTGAATACTTTAATTTTTATTTATTGTTTGTAACTCGAAACTATATATAAATGGGTTTACTGTGAGTATGTAGCTTAAGAAAATTAGATTTGGTTTATAAAATGAAATTAATTAAATAGTTTGTGCATTTAGTTAGTATTACATTAGTTGAAGTTGAGAATACATTTTCATTCTGCCGCTTGGAAGTAAAATGAATATTAGCAATTAATTTCTTGATTAATTCCATGTTTCCGTACATTAGTTAACAGTAAGTTTCAGCAGCGTAATTTTGTTGGGAGTTTCGTTAGTTTACCGTTAGAAAGCACCCAAGTTCGCCGAGGCACAATGTCGTGTTTGGAGCCGTCTGCTTGAATCAGTGCCGGTGCGCCTCCATTGAACGAGTTAATTTCTAATTTAATTTGTTAATTAATTCGGGGCGGAACGTAACGGGGGCTAATCGCTTTCATTGTTCAGTGAATTAACACATTTCGCTCGGGTGGCAGACGCCCACGCTATGCACGACGACGCCGTCTCGAGACGACGGCACGAAACGAAGGATGGAGTTCAACCGATGTTGTGTTGAGCACACGAACACAACTCAACCACCAACGAAATTATATTCTATTGTTGCTACACCTAATGGAATAGTTCCGTGATTGGTAATTGCTGCGCGTTTTTATACAATGCCAACT
This sequence comes from Harpalus rufipes, assembly GCA_951394225.1. NCBI lineage: Eukaryota > Metazoa > Arthropoda > Insecta > Coleoptera > Carabidae > Harpalus > Harpalus rufipes. The sequence goes on along the minus strand of OX596276.1, from coordinate 10,128,338 downwards.
ATTCAAAGCTATTGTTGAATTTTGCCACAGTTATTGGATTTGGAACGGTGGAGTTGTATTCACTACTACATTATAATATTCTATCAAATTATTTACTGTATATCAAAGGAAATTTGTTTTTCAATTTCTTATTTAGAAATACTAAACGAATTGAATAAATACGATATAACTATAATGGATGAAATATAGATACGATTGAGCAGCACGGCCAAATGGTAAAACTTTATTATCAAAATGAGTGTTCGTTAGTGCAAAAGTAGCGCGCGTTGCGCCCAATTTACGGCAGACGCGGTGGCCCTTCAAATTCGACTCTTCAACGTTTGGTGGCCAAATTCGAGACGACCGGTTCGCTAAACAATCAGCCAGCACCCGTACGTTAAAGGAACGCCAGATCGGCCGAGAACAATGCCGCGGTCCGTGAAAGTGTGCAGGAGAACCCGAGGCAGTCAATTCCTCGCAATGCACAAGAACTCGGCCTTTCGCAGTCTTCAACTTAAATTTTGCGTCGGGACTTAGGCCTACATCCGTACAAGATCCAACTGACCTAGGAGCTCAAATTTAATGACCATAGACAACGCCGTTTGTTCGCTGTCTGAGCTTCAGAGCGTTTGTCAGAGGACCCCAATTTTTGCTGAAAAACATATGTTAACAAACATAATTGCCGTATGTGGGACGATGCCAACCCACACGAGGTTCACCAGGTGGTAATGCATCCACAAAAAGTTACTGCTTGGTGCGGATTTTGGGCCGGCGGCGTCATTGGTCCGTACTTTTTTGAAAACGACGTTGATGAGGCTATCACCGACATTGGCGAGCGCTACATAACAATGATAGCCGATTTCTTTTGGCCCAAATTGAACGATATGGAGGTAGACGACATGTGGTTCCAGCGGGACGGCGCTAAGTGCCACGCAGCGGACGACACGATGGACATTCTGCATGAACGATTTTAAGGTGTGGTTATCTCTCGCAGAGATGACGTGAATTGGCCACCAAGATCGTGCGATTTGACCCCGCTGGATATTTTCTTGTGGGGTTTCCTGAAGTCGTAGATATGCCAATAAGCCGCAATCGACCGATGCCCTTAAAGTCAACATAACCAATGCCATCGCTCAAATTCAGCCGGATCTATGCGGCAGAGTCATTGAAAATGGGATCACTCGGATCCGTGCCACCGTGAGAAGCCGCAGCAGACATTTGAACGATTTTATATTTCATACATAATGGCATACATGGGCCTTTTAAATAAAAAAAAATCGTTAATACCTCACACACAGCTTGTTTTATTCCATCTCAACATCGACCCGCCCTTATTGGAAAACCGTTTATAATATTTGAATAAAAATTATTTCCCATATATCTCAATTATCTTATTTTTCTCGATTTTTTTCAAATGCATTAATCAAAAGTAATACATCGTTGAAAAGAGAAAAAAATGGCGGTTTAGATTTTAGTCAAATAATTATAGGTTGTTATTTAATAAATAAAAGTTGATAGTCATATATTGTAAACCTGACAATAAAAAATATCTACATCTGCCGTAAAATAGTATATTTAAAATAATGAAACTTTTATGAGTCATTTTTTTCTGTTATTTACAATAAAAAAGTCTTCCCAGATTCACCCTTAATATTCAACTTATTGTACATACTTCTTGTATAAAACTGTAAATAGTGGCGCATCTTTGTAATAAACTTGACCGTCAACCACGTGTGAATCTTAATTTAAATATACACTTTGATTTTAACGTTACACTATCCTCGTTCTGGAGGGATGTAAAAAAATGTGGAACGCTTCACGATTTTGCGTGTCATCCTTGCGCAGGGGCCATGCTAATCTTCTCTGTATCGTTCCAATTTTAGTATATGTACCGCCGAAGCGAGTACATCGACTATCTCCTAATAGCTACCTTAAATACTGATTATTCAAATTGATAATAGTCACGAGAAGGAATTGCCCCTTAATATAATATTTAAAAGAAATGATACTTGGAAAATATTTGATTAATATTCTTTCTACAATATTAAAAAATCTAATTGTTAGTTTTAAATATCTTACGTGTAACCATATTAATAAATGTATTGTTGTAAAATAATTAATTCAATTATGTATTATAGCAAATGCAACCCTCATTACTCACATGTAAAATGTTATATTTTTTCCAATTTTAGAAAATATTTTTGTACGAAAAGTATAAAGCAAAATTTTTGTACAAATAATTTCATTTATTTAAACTTGAATACATAATATTATACATATACACTGGTTTGTAGCTAATTTTAGAGTGTTGAGTCATGTGTCAAATTTAAATTCCAATTATTTTAATGTTTATTTTTATGTAATGTAGTGTTAATCATGGTATGTAAATAAATATTTATTACTTACCACGTATTTCACTTTTAATATGTAGCAAATTTAAACTTAATAAACTAGTTAAATTTCTTATTGTTTTGTTACAATTTACATTACGTTTGTTGGTTAAGAGTTACCGACTTCCCGAGTGCTCTGTCTTGCCGACTTAAATACATATACCTATGGGGTCTCATGGCCGCGTGCCTGAGTGTCTGGTGGAGAATCTGGGGAACCGGATTCAATTCATACTATCAAATATTTCAAATTTTAAATGGCACGTAACTAAACGCATGGTATTAGCACATCCAGCAATGGGTAATATATTTATTTTCTTATTTAAATACATACCTACATATTTACTAATACTAGAAATTATGTATGTTAAGTTCCTTTCCATATAACTATTGTTCTATTCACAATTTTTGTTTTAAAACATTATTATTAATTTTAAATTATGTATATTAAGTTCCTTTCCATGTAACTCTTGTTCTATTTACAATTTTCTTTTGAAAATGTGTAACCAGGGAGTTGTGTTTATAGCATAAGCTCCGAGATATCATTTTCATATTAAATTTTATAAATTTATCTATAAAATATATAGAAAAAGTATTAATGCAAACCTGTAGAAAATGGAATAATCTTTAATTTTTATAATAACAAATTGCGAAAAATAACATTTATAGGAATTTTTTGAAGAAAAACTATTTTGAACTTCAAGTAAACTGCGATCTCCGGTTATCCAATTGACACCAAAATCTAATGGTTTCTTTCTATATTAGAATAAGGTAGAAATACAAGGTTTCAAATTTTTCTGAACGATAGTATTTGAGTAAGAGCGTAAAGAGGATCCACACACACATACATACATACATACAGACATCATCGTGAAAATGTTAAAAATGGATTCTAGGGACCTTAAAACGTGGTCATTTACCAAAATCTCGATTTGCGATTTTTAGCACGATCCCTATACCTCCCTTACCAAGGTTGCGGGAGGTAAAAAAATATTTTTCGATGTTCTGATATTCACTTAAAATCAAAATTCGCTACAATTATTCACTATAGTATGAGTAAATAACATAATAAATCAATTTACAAGTTTGCAAACTAGGAGACTAATGTTTTTAATTATCCTTTTACAAGAGGTTCATATTTTAAAACTCCACCGTTGAGAATCTGTGTTGTAAACATTTTCCTTGGGGGCAGCAAATTGAATTATAAATCTTGAGTTCATCTCTCGTTCAGCTGGTGGTAAACAACGCTATTTGCCGCTCTGCTCGCATGGTGGCGCACTGTCGCCGGGCTCCTCTTAAGCCATTACCCTCAATCATCGTTTACTTATACAATGTTTATGGTGTTTCTTTTCCGCGCAATTTGATTCCGGCAACTTTATAACAGCTTGAAATATGGTAGCAGTTCTCCTCGAGAATATTTCGTAAATTCAGTGATGATATTCTGAGTTACGGCGCCGTTCCAGCAAGCTAGCTGGGAGATCTGTAAGCTTGGACTGTATTTTCTGATGTCATGACAAACATATCGGCTCTTTCTATGTAAATGTGATTGGTTTTTAAGTTATCTGTCCGACTATTTTGTGGTTTCAAAGGTTGTAAAAAGTTTTCAAGTGTGTGATATTTTTACTTTCAAACTTTAAATGTCGTGGTATGGCCACACCTAAATGAGTAGTATTAGTCTGATTTAAAATAGATACGGAATATGTATTATTTCAATTTTGTTACAATGTTAGCAGACTAATAGTAATTTTTTTTAAAGATGTCCGATCAAAGTCATCTACTTAGTTTTTATGAGGGTACATAAGGTACTACTGTTATTTTATTATTATACAAATATGTTACAGTAAAATCATTCAATATTCAAAACTAAGTCAACTGGTGAGTTTATTAGCAAATGTGAAACCAAATATGTGAAAAATAAAATGCTGACACAATGTCAGTGTCCGTGACTGACAGAATTTTAGTAGTCTCTGTGATTAGCATCTAAAATTGGTAATCATTCAGCGTGTTTGATTCATACACGTTTGATTTCGACTAAAGTGCACGACACCCCACTTGTTTTAACACGTTTTAAAATTGTATGCTCATGAAAATAGTGAAATCGGGTTGTTACTTTAGGTTTCAAGGTAATAAACGTTTGCTTTAATTCGTATTGTTGTCTATGATCATAGTATAAAATAGCAAAATGGGAGACTACGAGCGAGAAATTAGCAAAATTAGAGGCCGGGCATCAGAATCCCTACTAAAAAAAATCCGTTGTGGCCAGCACAATACCTCTCGCCACTTTAATTTTTGATTAGTATTGTATTTAACATTTCTTGTATGTCTACACTCTACACCAAAAATTGTATTTATTCCTATTCTATATAGTTAGATTTTTAAATTTTTAATTCATTCTATAGAATGCGAGCAGTCATGTGACTTTGTTCGCCTTGATAAGCAGATATGGGGGCCCGTGTCAGAATGACAGCTAGTAATTATGTATATAGATGTCAAATGTCATAATTTTTCATTCAAATTTTCAAGTGGTTAATTTGTCATCAGGAGTGTGAAATTTACATATCGGTGAAAATAAACCATATGGAATTGGAAAATTATGAAATTTGTATTGGAAAATTATGACATTTTACATCAATGTAACTGTCTTTCTGACACGAGCCTTCATATCTGATTGTCAAAGCCAACAGTCACATATTGCTCGCGCCCTATGAAGAAATTTTGTTCTTCTCTTCTAATTTTTCGACCTGTTTCCAATTCATTGTCGGGATTGACAGTAAATCTGAAGGATAATATACCTATAATTTTAAACATTTAACTATTAATACAATAAGAAATAATATAATATATGTACTTCCCAGAAGAAGTCTTCAGTAATGTCTCTGAATTTTTGACCTTGGCATTTATCTGTCAGTTAGTGTAGGGTTTATTACAACAGATTATTTTACATAATATGTTTCTTTATCTCTAAATCTATAAAGATATAATAAAATATTTACATGTATTAGATAGAGAATTTAATTTTCTTTAATACGTGTAAGAACAAAAAAAAAGTCAAAAAATAATATTTAGAAGATTTTTTTTAAGAATCTGCTACTTCCGGTTGTCCAATTATTACCAAAACGTTTTCAACTGTTCCCAGTAATGTCCGATTGAGAAATACGTAGTTAAAAAGATGTTAAGTATTATAGTTTTTGAAAAATCGTCCTTCCAATATCCACACACACACACACACACATACACACACACACACAGACATCATCGTAAAAATATTAAAATCAGATTGTAGAGACCTTAAACGTGCTTAATCATTAAAATCTGGATATGCGATTTTTAGCATGAATCCAATACCTCTCTTAGCGAGAGGTAAAAATTAGAGTGGGGTATGAGATACCCCACCTATCTAAAATTGTTACACAATCCCACGTGTCGGGCGCAAGGTTAATAAATTTGTATAAACTTTGTAAAAACAATTAATTTGCCCTATTATTGTTGTTATTCCGTAAATATATCAAATATTCGTGGTAAGGGTCGTCTTATTGGTAGAGTTGGTGTATTTTTCTTATCCCTGATACTTACACGCGTCGCACAGCAAAGCGAACATCGGCAACGTGTTCGATGAGAACCCAACACTTGTTCACACAAGTAGCTCTTACAACACTAATAGACACTTAGCGGACCACAAGTGTTGTTGGCAAATATTATGTTACCAAGTGCCAAGTGTTGTGTACTAACTATATGTAAACTTATACACCTATCCTATATTCTTCCAGTTTTCCAACGTAAATAGGCTAGCTGAAAGAATATGGCCTCTTCGACGATACCATACCACCGTATTCATTTCGTATTGTGGATTTACGAGTATAGTGAAAGACAGGCAGACAACTTGTGTAATATTTCAAACAAAGTTACACGTACATATGTACGAATATGGTTACATAAAATTTGCAAATACATGAATGTAAACATAGTTTGAAATAATATTGCTCAACTCGATTTCTTAAATACCAACAAAAGATAATTTTTTTATTGATTTGTTGATTTGCGTAAGAAGTGTGTACAATGAAGAGATAAATTTCATCGCATGTACTAATATGAAATGTCAAATCAAAAAGGCGCGCATGTGCAACACCAAAACTTTAGTCTTCAAATGTTTAAAAACAAATATTAGACGAATCAAAATTTTCTACACCAAAACTTGTATCACCAAAACTTTTCATGTTTCATACGGTAGTCACCAGATGGCTAATTGTGTTGTCAAACAGAGCAATTTGCTAATAATTGTACTCATTTTATTTGATCTATTTCAACAAAAATATATCAATATAACTTGATGAATTAAACGTTGTTTTCTCTTGGTGATACATTTTTAAAATAAATTATAAAGTAAAATATTTCTCTCTATATTTATAATTCTGTTATTTTGTATGTATCATCTGATGATCGTTGAATATTATATTATTTAAGTAAGCGTACGTTTAACCGATAGTAGAACTAACTCCATAGATAGTATATCTGACAATAATTTTTATTTTGTATGCTTTCTGTAAGAACTGGAACCCATTAAAATTGACTAATTAGGTAATAGTTCAAAATTGTTATATAAATGTTGATTGTCAAAAGTGACGTGAAACACTTTTTTACCTCTAGCTAAGAGAGGTATTGGAATCATACTAAAAATCGCATATCCAGATTTTAGTAAATAAGCACGTTTTAAAGTCTCTAGAAACCGATTATAATATTTTTACGATGTGTGTGTCTTTGTGTATGAATATTGGAGTTGCGATATCTCAAATGCAATAAGACTAAAGACCTGTGTAACTACGAATTCCTGAATCTAACAGTAATGGGAAGAGTATTGATTATGGTAACAATTAGACAACCGGAAGCAGTAGTGTTTTAACAAAAATCTACTAAATATTATTTTTTGAAAATTTACGTTATTACAAATAATAAAGATAATTAAATTCTCAATCTGACACATTTAATTTTTTTATTATATCTCGTATAGGTTTGGAGATATAGTATATAATAATACAGAATAATCTGTTGTCATATATCTCGCTACCCAGAAAATAGTTGCGATATTTAAATTTTTGTAAATAACAAATAAATGCAAAATGTCAGTGTCAGATTTTTCTGGGAGGTATGAGTACATTTAATTTATATTATTGTATTATTAATTAAATATGTATTTAAATTATAGGTATGTTAATATTACAATACCGCTAATAGCGTTAATGAATTTGAAGAATTTTGAACATATTATAGTAGGATAAAAATTCTCATAAAATGAAAGAAGAGAAACAATTTCAATTATTTGACAACCTAACACACATCCACACACACACACACACACACACACACACACACACACTCAAACACACACGCACCCACACACACGCACACACACACACACACACACACACACTCAGACATCATCGTAAAAATGTTATAATCGGATTCTAGAGATATTAAAACATGCTTATTCATTAAAAAATAAATAAAAATATTTCATCACGGCATATTACCCATTGCTGGGTGTGCCAATCTGCTGTGTACACAGATATCGGTAATGATGGAATATTTGTACCGTGCGGGCGCTTACCAGGCGTCATCTCACGGGCACTCATTGCTGGCGTGGAGAGCGCGCCACAGGGGTCATTGAAATCTGGATATGATATTTTTAGCATGAATCCAATACCTCTCTTAGCGAGAGGTAAAAAAGACAATAGCAGAACAGTAAAAGAGAGCTTGAATGTATTAAGAATTTAAAATACGTATCTAGTATGAAGCAGATGTTAAGGTCATTAAAAACTATATTTTAAAAGCTAATAACTTTTTTTAAACGTTCATAGTCCATATCATACAATTTAAAGTTGTAATATAAATATCCAATGTTGTAATTTGTTGCTATGTTCATCTTTAGTGTAGGACTCCATTATTCATATTTCTTTAAGCTTACCCGTGGCGCAAAAACACCTAATCAAACAGCGGAAAATGATCTTTACGATAGTCATCGCAGGAACACGATGACTCGCTCATTTTACTTCACAAAGTCTTACGCATCGAGAACCATCTTCCAATAAGGCGAATATCCAATTCTCTCACGCTGTAAACTCGCCTTTAGAGCCTTAGTGACAGTCCAATTAGCACGTCACATTTTGTTATTCCAGCAGTCGTAATAACATAATAATTGTATAATTTCTATTTGCCGTTTTCAATTAGTACACCGGATATACATGACACCTGTCCAGAAGGAAGTGGGTCGTTACAGAATTTTTATTCAATTGTGATTTTTTTTTCTTTTTGTTTATTTGTGCAGCGTACATGGCGTTGTCATGTACGGGAAAATGGGTTGAGTGGGACAAAGTGGAAATTTCTCTTATTCAACGATTCATCAAACAAGTGGATTAGTGCGAACAATTCATGGTGTAAAAATTGCAATTTAATTATTTTTAAACGTGAGAAACTCTGACTATACTGCACATAGGTACTTATGAATATAAAAGAAGCTTTTTATGTTACATTCACGGCATTGTTTTCTGTTTAAATGTATATTTAATAATTGCTTTTAAGAAAATTGAAAATGTATTTTATGCTTCTTAAAATGGTCTCATATTGGAGAGACATTGGGGCCTTAGTCAGTCGGAGAAATTCATTTCGTCCTCGTCGACAAACGCCACAGAGTTATAAGCTTTCAGCAAAAAGGACCTTAGATTTAGATGTGTCTTTACTGGTCATTGTTTGCTGACATACCATTTACTCGTATGTAAGATTGGTAAAGTTGGAAACAGTATCTGTCGACTCTGGTAAAGGACGAAATAATTTCGGAAAATAGTGGCCGTATTTATTTGGCACTTTTAGAGTAACTTCGTAGGTTTTCTGTGTTTAGTTGGCAAATTTTAAGTAACCCTGAACTGATCCTGAAGTGACCCAACTCACCCAGCAGATTTGCTGGGTTTGTAGATCCAACCCGTCTATTCTCTCTGTCTAAATATTTGTGTTCTTTATTACCTTCCGTCACCTTTAGGTAAGGAAGATATTGTCTTTGGTCAAAAAATTCAATGATGAGTTTTTAGGGAATAAGTATGTTTTAGGGTCCATATAATACGATTTTACCATTTTTACGGTGATGTCTGTATGTATGTAGGTTATAATTGGTGAACCGAAAGTAGCCTCATTTGAAGATTTAACAGTTAAATTTGATTTATTGACATTTAACGTTATGATAACTTAAAGAATATATTATTCTCTATACGATTTTATTACATTTTACACTTCATATTCAATAGATATAGAGTTAAAGAATTTTAAAGAAATTAAATTTTATAAATCAGGCAGCTATGCTAAACATGGAAACTACTAATATATTCATATAATTCAAATTGACAGATGTCAATATAAATTAAATGTGGCAGAGATGAGTATGTTGAAGTAGATGTTGGGGAAAACACGGAAAGATAGGTAAGGAAATAATTCTAATGTTACAAGTTTCTAGAAAGATACAAGCGAGATGATTACATTGGTTTGAAAATGTCATGAGGAGAAATGAAGAATATATATTGGATGAAGAATGAATAGTTTAGTAATAGAAGGTTGAAGAAACAGAGGAAGACCAGAGATAAGATGGAAGGACTGTATTGCGGAAGACTTGAGCGAAAAGGAACTGGATGAGAACGACATGTAAAAGAGAAATGAGTGGAAGAAGAAAGTAAAAAATAGCAACCCCTAACAGATGAGAAAGGCTAAAGAAGAAGATGTTAGTGTCAAGTGCAATTTACATAGTTTGTATTGACGGAAGGCATTGTGCTGGCCACAACAATTTTTACCTCTCGCTAAGAGAGATATTGGATTCATGCTAAAAATCACATATCCAGATTTTATTGAATAAGCACGTTTTAAGGTCCCTACAATCCGATTTTAACATCCACACAGGTGTGTGTGGATGTGTGTGTGTGTGTGTGTGTGTGTGTAAGTGTGTGTGTGTGTGTGTGTTTATGTGGGATGTTGGAAGGACGATTACTCAGAAACTATAAGACTTTAAATTTGTTTAATTACGTATTTCCCAATCGGACATTCATGGGAAGATCTGAAAAGGTTTTGGTAACAATTGGACAACCGGAAGTAGAAGATTCTTGAAAAAAATCTTCTAAATATTATTTTTTGAAAATTTTTCTTGATAATTTTAAAGAAAAATAAATTCTCTTTCTGATACATTTAAATATTTTTATATATATTCTATAGATTTAGAGATAAAAGGAATATAATATATAAAATAATCTGTTGTAATTAATTTTACAACCGAAAGAATGCCATGAAAAATAGTTGAAATTTTAAATTATTTGTAACTGACAGATAAATGTCAGTGTCAGAAATCCGAAGACATTACTGAAGACTTTTTCTGGAAAGTACATACATTATATTATTTCTTAATGTATTAACAGTTAAATATTTAATATTATAGGTATATTACACATACCCTTCAGAAATACTGTTACTCCCGACAATGAATTGGAAACATCTCGACAAATTAGAAGAGTAAGACAAACTTTTCTCATAGAATTTTATTAAAGGGAATTAGTGTTATTTAGATATAACATGTATGAAAAAATAAAATGTAAAAGAAGATATGTAAGAATAGATGCACAATCCAGATATATACATTTTAGACCGCCCAAGATTTATATGAATATATTATTTGTATTTCTAAAAATATTCTTTGCTTTATGCATACAGCCAGTTAAAATATACGGCGAGAGGTTATGTGCTGGCCACATCAGATTTTTTTTTTATTAAAGAGCAAAAGAGTCAGTTTTGTCAGACTGGTACATTTGTTGATATATAAAATATCAAAATCTCAAACTAATATCGATATATTTCTTATAACAAACGACCCCCATCAAAAAAATTAAATTTCAGCATCTTTCTGAATCTTTTTCAACAAACAAAACCTCTGGGATACAGATTGTCCGTTGAATTCCTGTCGATTTTGCAATGATACAGTTGTAATGGAATTGGTTGTTAAGCGCGAGGCAGGCAGGCAGATCACTCGCTGCTACGCGATCACTTTGTTGGCTGATCTCATGCAATTCGAGTGACCTGTGGCTGCCCCGCGCAATCATCTTGAGTGCTGTTCGTCCGCAGTTCAAGACGAAGATGCCACCCTCGGGGGGGTGGTGACTGGACGCTGTATTGTAAGCGTTTCTCAATGTCCACTTCGGAGATTTTTGCTTGACTTGTTTTATTGGATTATTCTTGGTTTTGATTTTAAATAATTTGATTTTTGAAAGATAAGTAAACGGAAGGTATGAGATCATGAAACTGTGTGACAAAAGACGGAGTATCTAAAACTTGTTTAACATTACCATAATTTTGTGTAATAACTTGAAGAACTTGGAAAAAATTTGTTGTGACCAGCACAATACCTTCCGTCAATCCTGTGTATTATGTATAAATTTCACACATAAATTTTCTTGCAAAAGATTCTAAATTTTCAGTAAAATTATTTCATAAACAAACTATGCAAATTGCACTTGACACTAACATCTTCTTCTTCTTCTTTAGCTTTCCCCATTCGTTAGGGTCGCTATTTTTTATTTTCTTCTTCCAATCATTTCTGTTTAACGTGTCGTTCTCATTCAGTTCCTTTTCTCTCAAGTCTTCCGCAATACAGTCCTTCCATCTTATCTTTGGTCTTCCTCTGTTGCTTCAACCTTCTATTACTAAGCTATTCATTCTTCAAACTCGTAACACTAGAGTTATTTCCTTACTGTATCTTTCCGTGTCTTCCCCAACATCTACTTCAACATCCTCATCTCTGCCACATTAATTTACTTTTTATTTATACTGACATCTGTCAATTTGAATTATATGAATATATTAGTAGTTTCCTTGTTTAGCATAGCTGGCTGATTTATAAAATTTAATTTCTTTAAAATTCTTTAACTCTATATCTATTGAATATAAAGTAAAAAATGCAATCAAATCGTATACAGTATAATATATTCTTTAAGTACAATAACGTTAAGTGTCAATAAAACATATTTAACTGTTAAAATATTCAAATGAGGCTACTTTCGGTTGACCAATTATAACCAAAATCTAATCATTTGTTCTTCTTGATGTAAACTTGAGGAAAACGAAAAAATTATAATTTTTGGAATCGTGGTATTGAAGTTATGCGATCCGAAACACACACAGACACAAACACACACACACACACACACACACACACACACACACGTACATACACAGACATCATCGTAAAATGGTAAAATCGTATAATCATCATTGAATTTTTTGACCATAGACAATACCTTCCTTACCTAAAGGTAACGGAAGGTAAAAAATGCCCAAATGTAGTCATAACTATTGTAACCTAAAAATTTATTTTTTTACTGCTTTATTTAACTCCAGTACACTTTATTAATACATAAAAAAAATGCCCAAATATAGTCTTAACGTAAAAAAATATTTTTATAGCAGTTAATATATTTATTTCAGAGGGTACGAATTCATTTGGGGTTGGGCTCGTATAAGTTGAAATATTTTTAGATAAATATTTGAAAAAGAACTAACATTGATTTTCAATTCATAAGTAATAATTTCGAATTCATCTTGCTTGAGTGTAGACAGAAGAAATAATTGCACAATAACCTTATTCTACAATAACTTGCACTTGAATCTGTGAAACGAAACGACATTGTGCGGTTATAAAATGAGAAATTTATTTCCCACAAGAGTCGTTGAGCGTTGAAGAGAGCAGCGAAACGAAATCTGTATGCAAATTTCGAAACGAAACAAATTGAATAAAGACAAATCTGAATCACAGTTTCACAAAATCACATAATTATATCATAACATGAAATTTGAAGCAGCAATCAAGTCACCCTCGGTCGAAGCCGAGCCAAGCACCAGTATTATATTTCATTTCTGAACCATAAAAGACTATCGTAATATTTGTAACCATTAGGCGCGTATTTGCATAATTACGTTATCTGCCGTAATGGCGCCGGGCGGCGTTCGCATCGCCCTACCCCTCCGGCCTCCGCCGATAAAACAGGGAGCTGTTTACGTTATTAGATTAGTAACCAAAAGCCATACAACACAGATTGATGATGAATACAAAAGACCGTTTGTGTGGAAACAAGTTTAATTTAATAATTGCGCGGAAATGTTGTGCGCACGGCGCACAGCCGCCGGACTAGTGATATATGACAGCTTTTGAATTATAAAATTAGTTGTTATTCGGTCGGAACGGAACAAATCGCTGTTTTGACGAACGGAAAACAAATGCGAGCTGTGGATGATGAATGATTGATATCGTACCGCACGAACAATGCTAATGACTTATTTTAATCAAATCTAATTCTTTATGTACACGACAGCCGAATATTTTATCTTGCAAGTAAATAATAAAATAATGAATATTCGAGTAATATTAAATTCATCTACAGTAAAAATTTTGAAAGATGTCCGATCAAGGGCACCTGTTTTTAGTTTGGTTGATAAAAGAAAGCAATATAATTTCATGTAGAAATTGGAATACTGTTCCATAGAATGCATAAGCAACATTGCAATAGCAAATTACCAATAATAATTGCAAAACACTGAATAAAACAGACATCTATGTACATAATTACTGCGGGTAGTTGTCATTCTGACGCGCGGCCCCATATCTGCTTGTTAATGTCAACAAAGTCTCATGACTGCTCGTGCCTTATACAGTAAAATTTTTGAAAGATGTCCGATCAAGGGCACCTGTATCACGAACGAATTAACAAATAGGCATACATTTATCTCTTTCTTTTGCAAAGGCTGTAAGAGTGTGTGATAAGGATGGATATAACACGCTTGTCTTTCAAAAATTCATATTGTTTCGACTAAGTTAGGACATTCCATTTATAAACGATGCTCGTTGTTGATAATACTTTCGCTGTAACGTAAGTTTATTTATTAATTCAGATACATTACCTGGATTCATAGCCGTACGTATAACGTTATATTCTGTCAGAGTCACTGACACTGACATTGTGTCAGTATCTTATTTTTCACATATCTGGTTTTACATTTGCTTATAAACTTACTAGTTGACTTATTTTTGAATTTTGAATGTTTTTCCTGTAATATATATTTTATAATAATAAAATAACAGTAGTATCTTACGTACCCTCATAAAAATTAAGCAAACGACACTACTGAATTTGTCATGATGGGCGGAGCAAAAATCTGAATTCATACAATTCGTAGACAACCTTGATCGGAAATTTTTACTGTACTTAGTGCTTATATATAGTTTTCGCCATTTAAATATATAAATATTGAAAGTTTTCATATTTGCAGGAAAAACAAGTCTCCGTACTTTATCATAACATTAAAATTAAACCCAATTATATATATTTTTTACCTCTCGTTAAGAGAGGTAATGGATTCATGCTAAAAATCGCATATCCAGATTTTATTGAATAAGCACGTTTTAAGGTCCATACAATCTGATTTTAACATTTATACGATGATGTCTGTGTGTGTGTATGTGTGTGTGTGTGTGTTTGTGTGGATGTGTGTGTGTGTGTGTGTATGTGTGTGTGTGTGTGGAATGTTGGAAAAAAACCATAAGACTTTATATTTGTTTAACTACGTATTTCCCAATCGGACATTCATGGGAAGATCTGAAAAGGTTTTGGTAACAATTGGACAATCGGAAGTAGAAGATTCTTGAAAAAAAATCTTCTATATATAATTTCTGAATTTTTTTCTTGGTAATACGAAAGAAAATTAAATTTTCTGTCTGATACATTTAAATATTTTATTATATATTCTATAGATTTAGAGATAAAAGAAGTATAATATATAAAATAATCTGTTGTAATAAATTTTACAGCCGAAAGAATGCCATGGAAAATAGTTGAGAATTTAAATTGATTGTAATTGACAGATAAATGTGAGTGTCAGAAATCCGGAGACATTACTGAAGACTTTTTCTGGGAAGTACATAGATTATATTATTTCTTAATGTATTAATAGTTAAATATTTAACATTCTAGATATATTACACATACCCTTCAGAAATACTGTTACTTCCGACAATGAATTGGAAACATCTCGAAATATTGGAAGAGTAGGACAAAATTTCTTCATAGAATGAATTTAAATTTAAATGGAAAACTAGAAAAAAATATAATTTCCTCAAAAAGGAGTGTAACAGGAATACTATTTGAGAAAAACGATACAAGTGCAGATCATATTTTAGAATAACAGTAATAAAAAGCAATCATATTTATGAATGATATTCGTTCAAGTTTCATAACAGTTGTATTTTTATTCCAAATGTATGTATTTATTAATAAAATGATACTAAATATATGGGTATATTGACTATAATTTGTTTCTATTATCCAGTACGTTAGAAAGCAACTTTCTATTTTGTCTTCCTTCACTATATTCACCATCCAACATCGTTTCAAGTCCAGGTGTGAACAGTTATATTTATTCAAACAAATTAACCATATAATTAGCCGAAGAATTCTCGGTGCTGCCCTATCATTTTGTGTAATTTTACAGGTAATTTGAGGCACCTAATTGCACCAATCAAA
The DNA here is from genome assembly GCA_951394225.1 of Harpalus rufipes. Classification (NCBI taxonomy): domain Eukaryota; kingdom Metazoa; phylum Arthropoda; class Insecta; order Coleoptera; family Carabidae; genus Harpalus; species Harpalus rufipes. The sequence goes on along the minus strand of OX596276.1, from coordinate 10,112,383 downwards.
ATTCCTATAATTTCCAACTGAAAATCATACAAACTGAAGTAGTTAGACAGACTTACGTTCACCGCTGAAATTACCATTATTTTGCAACATTTCATACAAGTTTTGTGGGTTATTTTTGCTGATATAGCTTTGTTTAACGATGTAATAATCATATGATGATCGTTGTTATAAAAGAGCTGATTCATCCTGTAGCTGTTTCACGCGTTTACTTTTGTTTTTCTTGATTAGTTACATTTCGATGCATAAAATTGTTAGGTTATATGATGATGTTGGTAGTTGGATGAAAAACATAATACATAATTATAATTCTATGTTTTGTAAAATGAATCTTGTTTTACCATTAAGATTATGTTTTGTATAATTATTAATTTTGTTTTAGCATACATATCTTGAACAGTCGGTTAATAACAAATTAGACATAACTGAAAAGATGCAGGTCAATATCAACAAATTGTATTTCTTTTTCAATTAATGTAAATGTTAATGTAAAAAAAAATTAACTTTCATACATTTTGAATAAAATATTACGAAAATTGTACCTTTTATTTAGATTCAATAGATAGTTATATCATAACTCGCACGTAACTTATAACTCATAGGCCATTTTACTAGTATAAAATAACAATATTAATGCCTTTATAAGTAGTAGGTTTGGATAATAGTTAGGGTTTCATCAAGTCAAGTAGCTTGATGTTTTTGTAAATTACTTGACTTGATTTGAAAATCAAGCTTTTCAAAAATTCATTACTTGACTTGATTTTATATCGTTACTACTTGACTTGATCAAGCAATTTCAAGCAAATTCAAGCTACTTGATAACGAACCGATTATGTACGAAAACGCGCGAATCAGTAGAATCGTAATCTAGCTGTGTGTGGTACGGCCTGGCGCGGCATGCTGTGCTAATTCACTACTGCAAGTTAAAAATTCTGCAGAGGTTTGAAAAATTCATTAATATTGGAATATATACTAGAATGGCCCGTGAATATGTCGACAAAATTTGAAGTCCTAATCATTATTATTAAGATAACTGTAGATGGTTAAACTATCGCACAAAAGCCCAAAAAGCTATACTCCATTTGAATTAAGAATAATAATTGGGACTTCAGATTTTATCTACATATTCTCGGGTCATTCTAGTATATATTCCAATAATGAACGGATTTTTTAAACCTCTTAATATGTCGGAGAAAAATAAACTTCCAAAATGTGCTAAAACCGAATGTTATTTAAATGGGGAAAAATCAAGTGCATTTAGCACGGTCAAATTTTAAAATTAAGCGGAATCATTGCCAGTATATTTTTTTTATTTATTTGAAACCACTTTATTTAAGGTCCTCATTAATACATATACTATAAATTGTTTGTTAGTCCATATATTTTACTTTTAAATCTTTTTTTTTAATTTTTAAATTTGAATGTATGATTTATTTTTATGAATAAAAGTCTATATTTCAAGGTATATTATTGATATTTTTATGGATATAAAACATAAGGAAGTATATGAAAATGAAATGTAGTCTTGAAGAACTTTCTGATTTTTCTGGTAATTAAAATAATAATTACTTGATTATTTCAAGTAAGTGAAAAATAACTCCCTACTTGATTTTTCAAGTACTTGAAATTTTACTACTTGACGACTTTAATTTCGACTTCTATTACTTGACTTGAGCTTGACTTGATTTCAAGTCAAGTCAAGTAACTTGAATATCAAGTCAAGCCGTGAAACTCTAATAATAGTTATTTAAATATAAAGTGTGTTAATGAGGGCGATTAATGATAGACATTTGAAAGCGTAAGTGTAGCAAGCGCGTTAATTGTACTTATTAATTACCAATTAACACACGTGCTAGCTACAAAATTTTGCGTTGACCGATCTTACTGAATTGGAAAATCTAATTTTATTCCAAGACAATTTTTTTTAGGTTAGTATGACACATAAATTTTGACAATTGTTCAGCAATGGTATATGGTATCCATAATTACCCACTAAAATCCTTTATTAATAAAAAATCATGCATTAATGAATGATTTTCGTTACATTAACATAATCTATTAATAAACGGTCAACGGACAAAATATTAATAAAATTAAAGGTTATAACTAAATGATTTGTTTTGAAAATTATTGATTTAAAAGGGGATGATTGTGAATAAAATAGTTACTTCGGTGGGAGTTTTATTACAGCCTCGGTTTGTATCTGATCTTGAGGCTCCGCCTATCGGTAAAATACTTAAGCCCTCGGCTGTAATAAAACATCCCACCTCGGATATAATCTATTATAGAATTGAATTGCATAAAATTGTCACAAATAATAATTTACAAGCTGTAATACCAAATGTCGAAATAATTTTGTTGAATCCAAATTGGAGGTACGATTTCTCAAATTCTATAAGACTAAAGACTTGCGTAACTACGGATTCCTCTATCTAACAGTAATGGGAAGACTTGAGTAGATTCTGGCAACAATTGGACAACCGGAAGTAGTAGTGTTTTAACAAAATCATCTAAATATTATTTTTTGAAAATGTATGTTATTACAAATATTAAAAAAACAAAATTCTCTATCCGACACATTTTTTTATTTTATTATATCTTCTATAGATTTAAAGAGATAGAAACATAATCTATAAAATAATCTGTTGTAGTAAATCTCACAGCCCAAACATCTCTATGATAACCAGTTGAGAAATTAAAATGTTTGTAATTGACAGATAAATGTCACTAATGTCAGTGTCAAAAATTTAGAGATAGTACTGAAGGCGTTTCTTATTGTATTATTAATTATATATTTAAAATTATAGGTATATTACATAAACCCTTCAGAAATACCGCCAATTCCGTCAATGAATTGGAAGAACCTAGAACATTTAGAAAAGGAGAAAACGTGGTCATAGTATAAATTTAAAATTATAGAAAATACGTAAGTAGGATTAGGTGTAATTAAATTTTTTTGTGTGTACAAGAAATGTTAAATATAATACGTATATATACCACAATGGAAAGGGCGGGAGGTATTGTGATGGCCACAACAGATTTCTTATTATTGTAGAAAAGGGCCTACACAAATTTTAATGCTCAGGCTCTATAAGGCCCTTATTATCTTATAAACGGACGTACAGTAAACCAGAAAAAATACTTATGTATATTTTCGTATACACATTCAATTTTTAATCACCATCAATAACACCTTTTCTCAACTGTATCCAACCTCAGCTACCAAACAAATGCTTGCATTCACAGCAACTCGTCGCTGTAGCTGCCATCACACGATGCATTCCTCGATTCTTCCTGCCTTCCAATCTCTGATTGTTAAATAAATAAAAAATTAGTGCCTTTAAGTTGACATGAGATGACAGGTAGGCTCGGGCAAATCCCGCCACAATGCCTGGCTTGTTTAAATACGCCGTTGTGGTGGAGAGTTGCTGCCCTCTTCAACTGATACACAAAGAATTTTAGTCCTTCAACCGATTTTTTCCTAAGGATCTAATTAGGTGGAGGATAAAGTCAACACTTGAAGTTTTTGATAGTTTTTGACTTGGAATTCTGTGAATTATTGTAATTATTTTTTTGTGGTTTGTATCATGCGGTATAATGAGTTTAATTTGGACGTGATGTTAAATAATATGGGTGTTCTTTATACCTAATAAATACTATTAAGTTATTAACTGATAAATATACAACTCTAAGGTAATCCAGGCATGTTTGATTTCAAAATAATATTAGTTTGCTCATCTTTCATAATTATTTTTTAAATTTTATATTGTTAAATCACATAAAAAAATCTATAAGTTTAGTATTTATTGATGTTTCCGGTTTATGGCGCTGTGCTATACAGTTCGATTCCGGTCGCGCCTTTGTGAAAAATTATATTTCAGCGCCCCCCCCCCCCCCCTTATAATACATAATTTGGAAATTTACACACGCATTAAAGTTTACTATTCTTTTGATTCTTCCAAAAATGCTTTTTTTAAATAATGATGCAATTTCCTTTGTAATGAATATTGTTAGGTTATAATCAAAATCGTTTGTTGTAAGCAACAATTTTACGGTTATAGTTTGCATTCCAACATAACATCATAACAATACCAGAAAATTATCCGTTTGGCAAGATATTTCTTTTATTTATTTTCTGGTAAATTTGGATAGTAAATCAGAAAAATTCAATTTCAGCAAAAAAGGAAAATAACATTATTTTATTAAGATATTAGAATTGTAAATATAAGCATTTAATTCTTCGCAAAATGCTAGTATTTAAATATTGGATTCATTGTCGGATTCATTCTTCTATACAACATCTTCACAGTTATTATTTCAATATAACAATGCTAGAAAAATATTTGTTTGGTAAGATACTTATTTTACTAATTTATAACTAGAGCTCTAACCTATAACACAAACAATTTTTTTTAAAAATCTGATGTGGCCAGCACAATACCTTCCGTCAATCCTGTGTATTATGTATAAATTCCATACATAAATTTTCTTGCAAAAGATTTTAAATTTCCAGTAAAATTATTTCATAAATAAACTATGCAAATTGCACTTGACACTGACATCTTCTTCTTCTTTAGCTTTTCGCATTCGTTAGGGATCGCTATTTTTTTATTTTCTTCTTCCACTCATTTCTGCTTTGCATGTTGTTCTCATTCAGTTCCTTTTCTCTTAAGTTTCTGTTTCTTGAACCTTCTATTACTAAGCTATTCATTTTTCTTCCAATATATTCTTCATATCTCCTCATGACATGTTCAAACCAATGTAATAGTCTGTGTTGTATCTTTCTAGAAACTTCTTACACTAGTGTTAATTCCCTTATTTTTTTATTCCTTTTCGTATCTTTCCGTGTTTTTCCCAACATCCTCATCTCTGCCACATTCATTTATTTTTCATTGATACAGACTGACATCTGTCAATTTGAATTATATGAATATATTAGCAGTTTCCATGGTTTGCATAGCTGCCTTATTTATAAAATTTAGTATCTTTATAATTCTTTAACTCTATATTTATTGAATATGAAGTATAAAATGCAATCAAATCGTATAGAGAATAATATATTCTTTAAGTTATAATAACGTTAAATGTCGATAACTGATATTTAATTGCGTTTTTCCAAGAAAAACTGTTAAAATCTTCAAATGAGAGTACTTCTGGTTGACCAACTATAACCAAAATCTAAACATCTCTTCTTCTGGATGTAAACGAAAAAATAGATTGGAATTGGAATAGTGGCACTTAAGATATGCAATCCGAAACTTTCGTCACACACACACACACACATATATATATATATATATATATATATATATATATATATATATATATATATATATATATATATATACATACATCATCGTAAAAATGGTAAAATCGTATTATATGGACCATAAAACGTGCTTATTCACTAAAAACTCATAATTCAATTTTTTGACCAAAGACAATACCTTCCTTACCTAAAGGTGACGGAAGGTAAAAATATTGTTCTCTTCTGTCACCTTACTGTGTAAGTTGTAAAGTATTTTTTTTCTTTACCAATAAAAGCATTTTATAAAAATTTACTGTTATTTACTTATTGTCAGGCATTTTTGTGCACTCGCAAGGAGCTGCCTTGGAGCACAGTCGCTCTAATTAGTTATGTAAAACCTAATTATCAATTAGGTGGCTATGGCGATAATAGCCGAAAATATATTACAGAGAGTTTATACTTCCGTGATAAATCGTCAACCTATTTAAAAATATTTTGTGACAAAAGATGTAGAAAATAACTTTTTTTTCCTAATATTTTATTAATAACTTGATAACGGACCATACCCACTCTTAATTTTTAATTTATTTTAGTCTCCTGAATCACATCCCAAAAGCTTGGGCGTTAGGTAATATCCTCAAATCAATTCATATTTACGATTTACATATCCTTTTCCATCTATAACCTAATGTTGGCCAGCATTTCCTTTCCTATTCCATCTAATACCGTGATCATTTTGCAATGATTGTTTAACGATACCGCAAGTAATTGGACAGGGCGACGGCACGCGGCGCCACGGTTCGTTAGTTCGCATTCCAGCCGCGAGGCGGTGGTGGCGCATGCGCCGCGCAGCTCACGGCTAGATCCTGGCGCGAACACGTGGCCGACACGTGACATAACACGCAATCGTCTAAAAGAGTAACATGTGATAATGTAAAGATGAGGGATGTTCGCACGTTCACACGTGTGGAAAGTTTTTACAAGGATAATGATAGTGTTGCAATTAGGGGATGGAGATTGAGGGGATAAAGAATGGAATGATTTGTATTCATAGTATTTGGTTGATTAAATAAAAATGCATTCGTAAACACACAATTATTAATACAAATAAATACAAATTGAATCTCATTTCACAAATTAATAATTATACGATGAACGAAAGGAATGAACAAAGTCATATTTTGATATTAGTTTTCAGAAAAACTGTTTTTAAATTTCAATATGGCAACTTTCATAAAAATAAATCAAGAGCTCAACTAGCCTGTTCTTGGTGTTAATAGGAACAAAGATTATGATTGATAAAAATGTTATACAGGATGTTAAAAAATGGTAAAAAAAATTAAGAACATATACAGTTGTCCCATTTAGTGCTGCCACCATTGGGATCTCGAGAACTATAAGAAATACAATGTCGGTTGTTCACCTATAGGGGACCATCTCAGATGTGCTTTTGTTATACCAAAAATTCTCATATGGCACTAGATACAGATAAAAAAATGAATTTTGCTGATTTTTTTTCTTTTTCGAATAACATTCTAAATTATTAGTAATCCTGAAAAATGTTCCAAATAAAGAAGTTAGATATTTTTATTGCCTAACCAATGGCGCACTAAATTTTTATATATGTAAATATCCGAGAAATAACACAGTTATATTTTTTTAAATGAAACCCATATCTGATTTTAGTTTCAAAAAAATACTTCTCTTTTTACCTCTCGCTACCCTTGGTAAGGAAGGTATAGGGATCGTGCTAAAAATCTCACATCGATATTTTGGTAAATGACTACGTTTTAAGGTCCCTAGAATCCATTTTCAACATTTTCACGATGATGTCTGTGTGTATATGTGGATCCTGTATACGCTCTAACTCAAATACTATCATTCAGAAAGTTTTGAAACCATGTATTTCTACCTTATTCTAATATGGAAATATCTGATTAGATTTTGGTGGCAATCGGATAACCGGAAATGGTAGTTTACTTGAAGCTTAAGCATAGATCAAATGGTCTATGGCTTAAGATAGTTTTTCTTCAAAAAATACCTTTAAATGTATTTTTTTCTCAATTTCTTATTATAAAAATTAAAGATTATTCCATTTTCTACAAGTTTGCTTTAATACTTTTTCTATATATTGTATGGATAAAATTATAAAGTAATATAAAAATTATATACATAGGTAAATGGCGGGAGGTACTGTGTTGGTCATATCAGATTTTTTTCTCTTTTCAATGATGTAAAGTTTACTGTGTTTAACCCCCAAAATTTAATTTTTCACGTTATTTTTCCTGAATTTTATAATTATGTCACATAAACCATTATTATTTTTATTAATTCTATTCTATTTGACTGATATAATTTATTTTATGACTTTCTTGCATAATATTTTTATTTTAAACTCACAACATAACATGTCAAGAGTGACCTAATAAAAAATATTTTTTGATTTTAATTATTTGATTGATTTCTGGGCAAAATTTTCTAACAAAATAAATTATATAAATAAAACGAATATTTCTCAATAGAATTCTAATATTTCCAAAAGAGCACTAAATTTACAAAATGAAAAAAAATCGAAGCAAAATGAATACAAAACACAATAAAATTTACATCATTGAAAAGAAAAGAAATAATTTTTATTCAGATTAAAATTAGATATGGGTTCCATTTAAAAAAATATAATTTTGTCTTATTCAAATCAGAATTTCCTAATTTCCTGCTTCCCTAATTATTTTACAATTTAGATGAAAAAGCTCCAAATAAAAGTTGTACAACATAAAATACTGCATCTGAACCAATAAGCAAAATTAATTTTGTTTGCCTTATAACGGCAGAAATTAGGTATGAAAATTGTTGGAAATCACCTCAATAATAGCAATAGCCATGGAATTGAGACAAAATAAATAACAAATGTCTAACGGTCTATCTGTCATATTAGGGTAATTTATTTTTATTCGGTATTAAATCTAATTTTTGTTCCAGTTAATAATTATCTGTAAATTTAAATTGATATTTGTTCACTTGAACAGAAATTATAAGTAATAACAAAAATAAATATTAACCTAGCTTGACAGATAAATCGTTAACATTTGTTAATTTTTTGTTTCACTTCCATGGCTATAGCTATTTTTGGGGTGATTTTCGATATTTTCATATCTAATTTCTGCCGTTACAAGCACACCAATTTAATTTTGTTTATTGATTCAGATGCAGAATTTTATGCCCTACAACTTTTATTTGACACTTTTTTACCTAAAATAATTAGGGAAGCAGGAAATTCCGAAAGTCGCTACCCTGTATACATATTTATATTAAATACAAATCTACGTCATAGTAAGTGCGAGTATATGTAAGAACATATACATCCCCTAAATTTAAAAAAAATACTGTACTTTTTAACTGTGTTACCACGCTCGAAAAATAACCATCATACATCGTGAGAAATCATCCCTATTACCAAATAATGAGTATAAAACACCACCCGCTGTTACCACCACCGCTTTCACTGGTGCTATAGCTGGTGCCTATTAAAAAATTTCGCGAGCTCCGGACTAGTGGACCTGGGAACCCGGCTCGTTTACATGTATCATGTAAGGCCCCCGTTGTGCGCGCGGACATCAGGGGGACATTACCCCAAGACCCAAGAGGGAGATAATATGGATGTTTCTTCTATTCACAGGGAATTAATTGTTGTGGGAGATTCACACAGTGGTTATTATTTGATTATTAGTGATAAATCTTCCTCGATATATAAAATGACAGAATTTTGGTTTGGTTGATAAAAGAAAGCAATATAATAATTTCATGTAGAAAATGGAATACAGTTCCACAGAATGCGTAAATAAAACATGAAAATTTAATAATAAATGTACAATAAAGTACAATTGCGAAACTTGGTGAAATGTTCTAATATAATATGTATTTTAAAAAAATCATACTTGAGACGTTTCACAAGATTTCAGTCTCTGAATTAGGTAATGTCTTGATCATTAAAAATATTTAAAAGTATTACCTCTTTAACAGATTGTTACCTGCTGCAGAATGAATTGTTAAGTCTTGACAAATACTGCACTGAGAACGACTTAATTCTAAACATTGCAAAATGTTCTGTTATAAGTTACATGATTTGGTCTTAGACCACAAAACCACCATTAGAGACCTTGTTGTTCGGTTTGACTCTAAATTACTTCTTACTGAACAAATTGATGCCACTGTTCGCAGAGCTTATAAAATATGTAATAGGATTTATTTACATATTTTAATACGATAAATTCGTTATTATTATATAAGTCGCTAGTACTTCCTATTATTGGGCATGCTTCGCAAATATGGAACCCTACTTACAATAAAAATATAAATAATTTAGATTCTGTACAGAAAAAAATTATAAATATATTGAAATTTAAATTCTCATTATATAATGAAAATTACAGTGATATATTACAATAATTAAATCTGAAATCATTGGAACATCGTATAACTATAATCGATATGCTTCTATTGATGTATTGTATAAAATTGCAAATAATTTTATTGATAATTTCTCTATTATTGATTTCATAAACTTTCATGTTCCTCCGTCCAACACACGGAATAAAAATCTTTTTTTACCTCCCGCTATCTTTGGAAAGGGAGATATAGGGATTGTGCTAAAAATCGCATATCGAGATTTTGGTAAATGACCACGTATTAAGGTCCCTACAATCCAATTTTAATGATGTCTGTGTATGTATGTGTGGATCCTCTTTACGATTTAATTCAAATACTATCGTTCAGAAAATTTTGATACCTTACTCTTATATGAAAAGATGCCATTAGATTTTGGAGTAAATCAGGTAACCGGAAATGGCACTTTACTGGAAGCTCAAAATAGGTTTTTTTCGAAAACTACCTTTAATTGTTATTTTATCGAGATTTATGTTATATAAAAATTAAAGATTATTAAATTTTCTACAGGTTTGCATTAATGATTTTTCTATATATTTGATGGATAAATTTATAAAATTATCTGTAATTTTAATCCCGGAAATGTTTGTAACTGACAGATATATGTCACTGTCAACGAACTAATCATTTCAAATAATAATATTAACGTTTTATAAAGAAAATAGTAAATGGAACAAAAATTATAGTTATGGAAAGGAACTTAATACAGTTTCCAGCATAAGTAAATATGTAAAAGTATAGGTAAGATAATAAAAACATATATCATCACGGCATATTACCCATTGATTGGTGAGTCAATCAGGTTTGTATGCAGATGTCGGTAATAATGATGACATATTTGTTCCGTGCAGGTGTTTACCAGGCGTCACTTCACGCGAATCTTGGGAACGGGTTCGATTCCGACCGACGCCAAATATTTTAGAATTTGAAATGGCACAAAATTGACCCCTGTGATACTCTCCACACCAGTAATAAATATAGTTTAGTACATAAATAAATAAAATAAATATATCATCACGGCATATTACCCATTGCTGGGTCTGCCACAGGGGTCATTTTTGCGCCATTTAAAATTCGAAATATTTGGCGTCGGTAGAGATCGAACCCGGTGTTTATATTTAATTTTAAGTATTTACATGAATAAAAATTAAATTAAACGGGAGGTATTGTGTTGGCCACATCAGATTTTTATATTTTCATATGTCAAACTAATGTCTGTATTTGGTAAATATCATATACTTATGTTGATAATTTTATAAATATGTCTGATATGTAATATTTCAAGAATCATACGTTTGGAGTAAATCTACTCTTCTTCCAAAATCTTGAAATTATCCAGATCAAAGTGTGTTTTAGTGGATGCAATAAAATCAATGCAAGAACTGATATTCAATGAATTAACAGCTTATATTTTAGTGTATTAGAAATGTTCAAAAAGGAAAAGACAAATTTCAGGCCAAACTCAGTTTCATTAATTTCCTAACATTTTATTTAAATTCCTACAACTTGTTTTTTCTCGTTCTTCTTGTACATATTTTTTGTCATTTTACGTATAAATTTACTATTGTATATCGTACACCTAGCCAAATTATCTTATATGTACAATAATATAAGATTAGCAACACTGCATTTGTATGAAATCGTCGCATAGTGGATTACTTTAGTGCCGATTTTTTAAACTTTTAATTTTTGTGCACTTTAGTTTTATTATTAATTATTGACTACAAATTTCAGGTGTCAAAGTTTCAAATTTATTTGAATGCTTAATGCTTGAATATTAATTAATTACTATCTGTATTCACGTGCTATTAAATTTCTTGTCACGAACCTGCAAAACAATATTCCCAAACGGAATGATTTATATATGACCCTCCCCTGTTAATAAAATACAAATTCCACATTATGATCCTCCAACCCTTCAAGTCCAGTTCAGCTTAGCTAACCTAACCTCATGTGAATATAATGCAGGGCTTAGTGACGCAGTGCGCCATCTAGCCGGACTAGTTTGCACTACATTCGGTCTCGGAGCTCTCTGTGGTAGTGTGAAAGTCATATATCACCCAGATAGCAATTACCCATTATGTGAGGAATTAGTCAATTAGAGCCGGCAGTCGGCAGCGCTGCTGGTACTGTTGGCGAGTTTGGAATTCCATTGTGATGAGTGATCCGAATTTCGCGGACGCGGACGCAGACTCAACAAAGGAGGAGAGGAGATTATGGGAGGAGAGGATTGCAATGCAACCACTCCAAGGAGGAAAATATGATTTATGTTCTTTTGTATCGCTGAACTATTTTTAATTAACTTTATATATCAATTACGAATTACGACTACTTCTATATTCTATTACGACTTTAGATCTACTAATACATACTCGTATAGGTATGCATCTATGTCTATGTCTAACGTACTTAAATATAAATGATAAGAATAATTCATATAATCACGGTGGTCAGTAATTTCAAAGATTAAAATTCTCCAACTGAAATTTTTTTTTTTCTTTCCGCAATATAATAAGTTCTTTATCACGTTTAAAATTTTTTTATCTTGTAATTATTCGTATTATAAACATGAGTTTTAAGTAAAGTATCACTTCCGATTGATCGTTTGTAAACAAAATTTAATTTGTTGTTTTAATAAATAGAAAAGTCGGTAATACGAAATTTTGGATTAGGTTTTTTACCTCCCGCTTCCCTTTGTAAGGGAGGTATTGGGGTCGTGCTAAAAATCGCATATCGAGATTGTGGTAAATGACCACATTTTAAGGTCCCTAGAATCCAATTTTAACATTTACACGATGATGTCTGTGTGTATGTATGTGTGTGTGTGTGTGTGTGTGTGTGTGTGTGTGTGTGTGTGTGTATGTGTGTGTGTGTGTTTGGATCCTCTTTACGCTCTAACTCAAATACTATATTATTCAGAAAGTTTTGAAACCATGTATTTCTACCTTATTCTAATATGGAAAGAAGACATTGATTTTGGTGGCAATCGGATAACCGGAAATGGCAGTTTACTTGGAGCTCAAGATAGTTTTTCTTCAAAAAATAAATGTAATTTTTTCGAAATTTGTTATTATAAAAATTAAAGATTATTCCATTTTCTACAGGTTTGCTTTAATACTTTTTCTATATATTTTATGGATAAATTTATAAAGTAATATAAAAATTATATCTCGGAGCTTATGCTTTAAACACATCTCCATGGTTACATAGATCAGCTCAATATGTAACTGACAGATAAATGTCACTATCAAAAAAATAATCATTTCAAATTAATAATAGTAACGTTTTAAAAGGAAAATTGTAAATAGAACAATAGTTTTATGGAAAGGAACTTAAATTTCTAGCATTAGTAAATATATATAAAACTAAAACAATTACCCCTTAACCTTAAATAATAATATAAGCTAAAAGCTAAATACGTATTTCGAGAACTAAGTTCTCATCATCAGTAGAACAAAACAAAAGTTTAAGCAGAGAAGTTAAGATTACTCAACATGTAAACCATGTCAGAGGTCTAACAACTCTGAGCAAACAAGGGAGAGAACTGGGATTATATAGGGATAGGAGTCACAGGTGAATGAATACCAATTAAAACTAAGATTTAACGTCCAATGAAATTTAAGATTTAAAATGTCCTATTAAATTTAAGTTTCTATTAAATCGAATAATTTAGAATTTGGTATGGGACCGAAATCTGCGTTCATCAAGTTATTTTTAAATTTATGTTTAATGTTAGAATTGTTAATTTTGTGATTATTAATGAACATATGTTGAGCCACGCTAGATTTTTCGGGATTACCGCTTTTTAGATGATAAAAATGTTCTTTAAACCGAGTGTCAATTTGCCTTTTAGTTTGCCCGATGTAAACTTTATTACAATCATTACAGCTAATTTTATATATACCGGATTTTTTGTTAGTGTCAATTTTATCTTTAGGATTACCTAATAGAGATTTAATAGTTTTACTTGATTTGTAAGTCACGGTTAAATTTTGATTTTGAAAAATTTTATTTAAATTTTTAGAAGCGTGATCGTACGGTAGTGTTATGTATTTATTATTATTTTTATTATTAAATGGTGTTAATGTTGTAAAATTAGAAACGGATTGGCGATGTTTAAATTTATGAACTAATTTATCTATAGTTTTAACCGGGAAACCGTTATATTTAGCTATTTCTTTAATATAGTTTAGTTCAATATTAAATCTTTTTTTGTTTAAAGGAAATTTTGTTAATCTGTTTATTAAAAAATTGAATGATGCTAATTTATGTTGCCAGAAATGATTGGAGTCAGCAGTTATAAATCTGTTAGTATTAGTGGATTTTCTGTGAATATCGAACTCTAGTTTATTTTTATTTCGAATAACCAGTACGTCCAGAAATGGTAGTTGTTTATTAGTTTCTTGTTCAATAGTAAATTTAATTGATGGGAAAACTGAATTTAAATTGTCTAGAAAAGTTTTCAATCGCAATTTTTGATATTAACTATTATTGTAATTAGTAAATATGCAGGTATGTATTTAAATAAAGAAACAAATAAATATATTATCAATGCATATTATCAATTGCTGGGTGTGCTAATCTGATTTATACACACATTTCGGTAATGAGGATGATATATTTGTATTGTGCGGGCGTTTACCACAAGGGTTAATTTTATGTCATTTAAAATTCGAATTATTTGGTGTATATAGATCGTGATCGAATCGGATTCCCCAGATTCGCGACCAGACATCAGGCTCGCGACAACGAGACCCCATAGGTATGGCGGGAGGTATTGTGTTGGTCACATTATATTTTTTATTATATTTTTCCTCGAACATCTGTTCAGAGCTCCAAATTAAGTACCCCTTCCGGTTTATCATATATAGTCCAAATAAAAAAAAAATATTGATTTATTTTTCTCTGCTAAATTCCCTGACTTTCCCTTACTGTCGGCCATTCTGTTCCAGTACAATATAATACATGAATAATATAAAATTGATTTGACATATTTTACAAGCTTATATTTTACTTCTTTATGTACGAGAAACAAAATTTTGATCCACTATAATATATTCGATCTATTTGAAACTTTGCACACATACGTACTTCCGATTCAGCTAACAACGTAATATATCCAACATATTTTGCTATATAGAACATTTTAATAAAAGCCTGTTTAAAAAATAATAGTCAAAAGTGTAATTAATTAAGAGTAATTTGTGAAAAAGTTTCAAAAATTAAAATATGTAATAATAAAAACATACATATATATGATAGAGACAAATGTTTTTTATTTTAGAAGAACATATTTCTATTCAATAAATGTCATTCAAATAAATAAAATATAAAATAAATATTGCTTTGCTTTGATGCCCTAAAAAAAAACAATTAAAAAAAATTGTAAAAATATTTTAAACAGACCTATCAATTACAATTGTTCATTAAATAAATAAAACAAAAATATTTTATTTTCACAGTAATATTTTTCTCATTTCATTTCGTTATATTTCAAATGAATAATTACATATATTACGGAAATTTTATTTTATTTATTCAATAATGCATATTAATAAAACAAATTCATAATATTTTTATACATAAAATTTTCAATGCGTTTGGTTATGTATTTTAAAATTATTATGCCTTATATAGATTTAAAGATATAGATATATAATCTATAAAATAATCTGTTGTAGTAAATCTCACAGCCTGCTCACAGTCCAAATATCTTCATTGTAACTACTTAAGAAATTAAAATGTCTGTAATTGACAGATAAATTTCACTAATATCAGTGTCAAAAATTCAGAGATAGTACAGAAGGCTTTTTCTTGGAACGATATTTAATATTTCTTAGTATATTACATGAACCCTTCAGAAATACCACCTCGAACATTTAGAAGAAATGGAGAAAACTTGTTCAGCATGAATTTAAAATTATAGAAAATACGTAAATATAAAGATTAGGTGTAATTAGAATTTTTTATGTGTACAATACATGTTAAATACAATACTTATATATATATATATATATATATATATATATATATATATATATATATATATATATACATATATATATATATATATATATATATATATATATATATATATATATATACATATATATATATATATATATATATATATATATATATATATATATATACCACTATGGGAAGGGCGAGAGGTATTGTGATGGCCACAAAAGATTTCTTTGAATTAGAAATATACTGATAATATTAAATAACAGTTGTAATAGTTACATATCGGATTGAAATGGATGGAATAAATAGAATAGTGTCGTTTGTGTCAAATAAAATAAACAAAAGGGATACAAAGATAAGCCAACTATTTTCTACTATTTCACGTAAGATAAACCTGCCGTATAGATGTTGGAAGCGTTTATTGGGATTTTATTCTCGAGTTGATGTCTAGAATTCATACTCTGTAGTCTTGTTACTGTTACATGAAACATATCTGTATATATTTATTCTGTTTACTCTTTTTGTGTAAAGATTGAATGAAGCGCAGTAATGTTATAAATGTTTAAATTAGAAATCATTTGGGGTTCGGAAATGAATTATGGATTAATCTATTTTACATTTAATTTTTATGCCAAATGGTTTCAGTTAATAAAAAATTCTGAATAGGTGTTTAGCACCGAATTATGTTCGATAACCGAAGTTCCACTGTCAACACAGTTTATTTACCCATTTCTGGGTTTGTCAATCTGCTTCTGCTTTCATATTTTGGTAAAGACGATATCTGTACCTTTGAGGGTGTTTTCCAGGCGTCACGAATCTGGGACGTCTAAATCACAACCGGTCACTTAATGCAATAGATTGTCACATTTGTTTCACTAATTTTGATACACTAACTTTCAAACAATTCAATTAAAACTTAACTTACTTAAATTCAGTAACAAAAGACTTACTCTCATCATGCTCCACTTAGCAGAGGGATAGTTCATCTGGGCTGCAGTCTGCAGTACACTTCATCTAATCCGGAGTCGCATTAGGGCATTAGTCAATTATATCGCGTGTTTGCGACTGGTATGTCCGGGTCCCTCGGAACAGAACAGTTACAACCCCAGCTCACAATACACCCCCGAATTGTGTCGGGAACGCACTTGTTCCGCTACATTTCGTATTGATCATTTTTATGCACCCGTTTGCTGCCGTTGTTATTAAATTTAGTGGCAGGGTTGTTTGTTTCTATTTGATTATAGTGATATATTGTACGCAATGAACAATTTGATGACTTTGAATTAAAAGATGGATAGTTTTATTCATTCTTATAAAGTGATTGATGATGATTTATTTGTATTATATAAATTGATTTCATATTTTTATAAAATGTCCGATCAAGGTCATCTACGAATTGTATGAAATAAGATATTACCTCCGTCCATTCTGCCAAATTCAGTAGTGTCGTTTACTTAGTTTTTGTGAGGGTACACAAGATACTACTGATGTTTTATCATTATAAATATATACGTTACAGTAAAAGCATTCAAAATTCAAAACTAAGTCAACTGGTAAGTTCACTGGCAAATATAAAACAAAATATGTGAAAAATCAATCAATGACACTGACAGAAAAACGGAAAGATACGGTAAGAGAATAACTCTAGTGTTGAAAGTTTCTAGAAAGATAAAAGAGAGGCGATTACATTGGTTTGGACATGTGATGAGGAGAGATAAAGAATATATTGGAAGAAGAATGAATAGCTTAGTATTAGAAGGTTGAAGAAACAGAGGAAGACGAAAGATAAGATGGAAGAACTGTATTGGGGAAGACTTGAGAGGAAAGGAATGGGAAAATCTAGAGAAGAAGATGTTAGTGTCAAGTGTCAAGTACAATTTGCACAGTTTGTTTATGAAATAATTTTACTGGAAATTGAGAACCCTTTCCAACAAAATTTATGTATGGAATATATACATAAACATAATACACAGGATTGACGGACGGTATCAGATTTTTAAATATTTGTAATACCATAAATTTTCAAAAAATAATATTTAGATTATTGTTAAAATACTACTACTTCCGGTTATCCAATTGTTACCAGAACCTATTCAACTCTTCCCATTATTGTTAGATTGAGGAATTTGTAGTTACACAGGTCTTTAGTCTTATAGAAGTTGAGAAATCGTATCTCCAACATTCACACACACACACACACACACACACACACATACGCACACACAGACGTATACACACACACACACAGTCATTATCGTAAAAATGTTATAATCGGATTCTAGGAACCTTAAAACGTGCTAGGTATAAAGTTAAATGGATGAAGTTAAATTTTCGAATAAATTTGCTTTTTCAAGAGTGGCATAATATACAGTAAAATTTTTGAAAGATGTCCGATCAAGGTTGTCTATGAATTATATGAATTCAGATTTTTGCTCCGCCCATCATGACAAATTCAGTAGTGTCGTATGCTTAGTTTTTATGAGGGTACGTAAGATACTACTGTTATTTTATTATTATAAAAATACATATTACAGGAAAAGCATTCAAAATTCAAAAATAAGTCAACTAGTAAGTTTATAAGCAAATGTAAAACCAAATATGTTAAAAATAAGATACTGACACAATGTCAGTGACTCTGACAGAATATAACGTTATACGTACGGCTATGAATCCAGGTAATGTATCTGAATTAATAAATAAACTTACGTTACAGCGAAAGTATTATCAACAACGAGTATCGTTTATAAATGGAATGTCCTAACTTAGTCGAAACAATATGAATTTTTGAAAGACAAGCGTGTTATATCCATCCTTATCACACACTCTTACAGCCTTTGCAAAAGAAAGAGATAAATGTATGCCTATTTGTTAATTCGTTCATGATACAGGTGCCCTTGATCGGACATCTTTCAAAATTTTTACTGTATGTATTTTCTAATACTTATATCCTACATTTCCCATAGAAATTAAGGAACATATCAGTCATATTTCCTTCCACAAATCTTATTAAAAATATGTGGAAATTGAGAACCCTTTCCAACAAAATTTATGTATGGAATATATACATAAACATAATACACAGGATTGACGGACGGTATCAGATTTTTAAATATTTGTAATACCATAAATTTTCAAAAAATAATATTTAGATTATTGTTAAAATACTACTACTTCCGGTTATCCAATTGTTACCAGAACCTATTCAACTCTTCCCATTATTGTTAGATTGAGGAATTTGTAGTTACACAGGTCTTTAGTCTTATAGAAGTTGAGAAATCGTATCTCCAACATTCACACACACACACACACACACACACACATACGCACACACAGACGTATACACACACACACACAGTCATTATCGTAAAAATGTTATAATCGGATTCTAAGAACCTTAAAACGTGCTAGGTATAAAGTTAAATGGATGAAGTTAAATTTTCGAATAAATTTGCTTTTTCAAGAGTGGCATAATATACAGTAAAATTTTTGAAAGATGTCCGATCAAGGTTGTCTATGAATTATATGAATTCAGATTTTTGCTCCGCCCATCATGACAAATTCAGTAGTGTCGTATGCTTAGTTTTTATGAGGGTACGTAAGATACTACTGTTATTTTATTATTATAAAAATACATATTACAGGAAAAGCATTCAAAATTCAAAAATAAGTCAACTAGTAAGTTTATAAGCAAATGTAAAACCAAATATGTTAAAAATAAGATACTGACACAATGTCAGTGACTCTGACAGAATATAACGTTATACGTACGGCTATGAATCCAGGTAATGTATCTGAATTAATAAATAAACTTACGTTACAGCGAAAGTATTATCAACAACGAGTATCGTTTATAAATGGAATGTCCTAACTTAGTCGAAACAATATGAATTTTTGAAAGACAAGCGTGTTATATCCATCCTTATCACACACTCTTACAGCCTTTGCAAAAGAAAGAGATAAATGTATGCCTATTTGTTAATTCGTTCGTGATACAGGTGCCCTTGATCGGACATCTTTCAAAATTTTTACTGTATGTATTTTCTAATACTTATATCCTACATTTCCCATAGAAATTAAGGAACATATCAGTCATATTTCCTTCCACAAATCTTATTAAAAATATGTTATTGATACATGTCACTTATCCCTACTTTTCATATTGATCTTCCTATCCTTCAATCCTCTTATTCGCTAATCCATATCGCTAATAATCCCACAATTCTGCAGTACAAAACTACAGTAGAACTTCTCTCCACTCACAACATTCAACGTCCAGCAAGTGTGCATGTATGTATATATGTGCATGTGATCGGCTTAGGGCGGCGAGCGGTGCGCGACAAACGGCCAACCCTTCCGGCCGCCCGGATTAGCACCGGACAGACTCTGGACTCTGGGAGGAACAGACACGGAGATTTGAGGTGGATTACGATGAACGATGAAAGGACTTTTTGCTAATTGGGAGTTTTGACACGTGTGGCTTATATGAGTAATATTTTCAGGGAAAACGGGAAAAGTGAATTCTATTTTGAAATTTTTGCGGAAGCTAAGATTTATAACTGATGGGATTAAGTTAGTAATATGGAATTAGGGACTAATAAAACTTGAATTGTTTGTGCATCTTTCTATAAGATTCAAAAGATTAGCATAAAACGAATATATTATGGTGTTAACAATTCTCAGTCAAGCAGCATTTATTCTTACAACACCGATGTTTCAATGCACACTTGCACCTTCTTCAGGGTGTATACCATTAAGGGCTGGTTGTTCCATCTATAGTTAAACATTCGGTTAAAATTTATACTATTGATAACTTCAGTTTGCGTTGTTTCACTTATGGTTAAAAGTTACCAGTAAGGTAAATTTTCGTTAACGACAAGATAACTAACAGTCAGTTAAACTACCAGTTAAGAGTTTTATCTGAGGAATATCGTACCGAGTGCACACGAATGGAAACACGAAGTGAAGAGCAACGGAACATTTGGTATGGAACGTTTTGTTTTTTTTGTTAATATTAATAATTATTATAATAAATCAGTACAACAGTGACGACGAAGTATTGGATTTTATTTTTGATAATATTAATTTTCGAAAACAGTATACAGTACGAAAACGATAATTTAAAAAAATAAGATTATTCAGATTTTTTTGAGGTTTCCAATGTCAAAGAATACAGTTCTTTATTTGGTAGATAAAATTGTAGACCAAATAAAGTTTTTATCTGTTAGGTAAGTTGCAAGTATAAATGTTGTTGACTGAGATTTCGAGTAATTGATAACACCTTATCCACATCACAGTTGAGAAATTTCCTACATTTACAACCGATCGAATATATGTATTAAGTTTGATGAAAAAATAACGAGTACGAATACTTGTTATTATTTGCTTCAAAAAGTAATAATTAATTCATCAATATTAATATTGTGCCTATCAAAGTATTCGTCATTAGATATACGAGTACATAATGTTTTCTTATGCCAAAGTTTTTTCCAATCAGCAAAACATTTGTGGAATGCACTTTATGGTATAGTCTTCAGCTCTTTCAGCATTTTTGACTTTATCTCCTCTATAGCCGCAAAACGTAGTCCTTTCCATGTCCTTTTCATATTCGGGATGAATACAATCAAAATTTATCAGATACGATTTATTATAACTTGTATCGTACCGTACAAATGAACTACTGACAAAAGTTGATTTTTCACTTTAAATAAAATAGGATGGTTGCAATATTTTTGTATTTATAAAATTTTGCTTATTTAAACATTATTTATTGGAAAAAATATATAATAATTTCTATATATAACGAATTACTACTTTTTAAAAATGTGTATATTTTCAAATATATCACGTGATCAACGCATCCAAGTGATAAAAAATTGTACTACTTTGATTTTGACGTGTTTACAAATAGTTGCATGCTTATTGTTTGCAAGTTTGGTAAAAGTTCGACTTTAATAATTTTATAAATAAAAGTATTATTTCCACCTATAAGAATGACTATATATTGCCTATGCATAGTTGCAAAAATTCTCGAAAGAATAATCCGGACAAGATATTTTTCAACGTTCCACACAATCAAATTAAAAGTAATTTATGGATTGAAGCAATGGAATCAGAATTTATACAATATTCTCTAATAAATCTCATATTTATGTGTGTGAAAATCATTTTAATGTAAGTACGAAATTGTGGTACAAAAATAATATAATGTGCTAATTATTTGATCATTACTGCAGCTTCAAGAGATCTTGGATTTTTTTTAGAATTTAAAATAAATGATGGGTGCAAATAAATGTATGAAGTCAAATGCGGTTCCACACTTAGGAATAGTATCAGCAAAAAAAAAAAAATTAAATGGATTTGGATATTGTTCACATCGCACATATTACTCTCTCGGTACAGATCAACATAATCCATAGCAGATTATATGCATGAATTTCGTCCAGAACTGTAACAAAATAATAATTCATTATTAATGAAATAAAACTTGTCAAACTACTTTTTTTTTACCGTAAGTAATTCTTTCACAACTCTAATTTCTGCAGCTGTGAAACAATCATTTTCTGAAATCAATTCGGCCACCAATCAACTCTCCACTTTTGGCAAATTGTCCGATTTAGCATGAACAAAATTTTCAGCAGCTAATGCCATATTTATTACAGTAGTGTCAAATGTCAATCACAAAATCACATGTCAAGTTTTGTTTAGAAGCGACGGAGATAGATAAACACGCAATTGCATGCGATAAACAAGAAAGGTTGCTTGTGTTCAGATAGCCAATAGGAATAGGTGCCTTATGACGTCATAAGAGTGGGGGGTAGTTTTTGGCGCGATTCTTTTTAAGTAAATATTTAAAAAAATATCAGCAATTTTTTTCAGTTTATTATGAATTAATTTGTATAATCTTTCACATAAAATAATAATAAAAAATGTGCAACCACCCTATCGTTACTATAGCAGGGTTAAGTTTCCAAGCAAAATAAATAACATTTATATTCATTAATGCCATGCATAAATCAGAATTTTTCAAAAATCCATTATCGCTAATTCCTTAAGGTCGAACAAATAATCCATTGTTAATCGAGCATCACCCCCTTCCACACCCTTGGTAGGGTGTGATAAGTACCGTTAACACGCCAACTTGTTATAAATTTAATCAATTTAAGCCAAACATCGATTTAATCTAATGCATTGTTAAGTTGTACAACACAACACGTCTTGCTACACTTGCTTGTGACGGAGGGTCGCGCCGCCCGCTCGTGCGACACGACACGCGTATGTCCCACCGGGATTCGAACCCCGAAACGCAATGAATGCTGATGATGTGGCGAGGACCGTTTTTTGCAAGAAAAAGCCACTAGGGAATATGCATTGCTGGGTTTTTATATAAAATATCGAAGGGTGGCATGGAAAAAAGTGCTTGTTTATAATTTATATTTGCACACTAATGAATTATATGTAGGGTTGTAGGGTCACTAAGATCACGGATTGTAAATGTACCATGTAATAGAAAATGTGATGAAAATGAGAGTAGCACGGTAGATTTACGCGAGATTAATAGTCAACAATGTTAGTTATACAATGGGTTCTTCCATTATTTTTTAAATTTTATTTCTATGGCACTTCTTCTAAATTGAAAGCAAAATGTAGTTCCAGAAAGCCTTAAATATTATTCGTTAAACTGTATTTAAAAAAATCTGATGTGGCCAGCACAATACCTTCCCGCAGTCCTGTATATTATGTATACATTCCATACATAAATTTTCTTGCACAAGATTCTAAATTTCCAGTAAAATAATTTCATAAACAAACTATGCAAATTGCACTTGACACTGACATCTCTTCTACTTTAGCTTTTCCCACTCGTTAGGGGTCGCTATTTTTACCTCCCGCTACCCTTGGTAAGGGAGGTATAGGGATCGTGCTAAAAATCGCATATCGAGATTTTGGTAAAAGACCACGTTTTAAGAACCCTAGAATCCATTTTTAATATTTTCACGATGATGTCTGTGTGTATGTATGTATGTGTGTGTGTGTGGGCATCCTGTATACGCTCTAACTAAAATACTATCATTCAGAAAGTTTTGAAACCATGTATTTCTACCCTATTCTAATATGGAAAGAAGCCATTAGATTTTGGTGATAACCGGAAATGGCAGTTTACTTGAAGCTCAAGAGTTTTTCTTCAAAAAATACCTTTAAAAATGTATTTTTTTCGCAATTTATTATAAAAATTAAAGATTATTCCAATTTCTACAGGTTTGCTTTAATACTTTTTCTGTATATTCTATGGATAAATTTATAAAGTAATATAAAAATTATATACATAGGTAAATGGCGGGAGGTACTGTGTTGGCCACATTAGATTTTTTATTTTCTTCTTTCACTCATTTCTGTTTTGCGTTTCGTTCTCATTCAGTTCCTATTCACTCAAGTTTTCCGCAATACAGTCCTTCCATCTTATCTTTGGTCTTCCTCTGTTTCTTCAATCTTCTATTACTAAGGTATTCATTCTTCTTCCAATATATTCTTCATCTCTCCTCATGACATGTTCAAACCAATGTAATCGTCTCTCTTGTATCTTTGTAGAGACTTGTAACACTAGAGCTATTTCCATACCGTATCTTCCCGTGTCTTCCCCAATATCTACTTCAACATCCTCATCTACTTTTACTCATTTACTTTTCATTGATTCTGACATCTGTCAATTTGAATTATCTGAATATTTTTTTTTAATTCTATATCTACTGAATATGAAGTATAAAATGCAATCAAATCGTATAGAGAATAATATATTCCTCAAGTACAATAACGTTAAATGTCAATAAATCATATTTAACTGTTAAAATCTTCAAATGAGGCTACTTCCGGTTGACTAATTATAACCAAAATCTAATCACTTGTTCTTCTGGATGTAAACTTGAGGAACACGAAAAAATTATAATTTTTTGAACCGTGGTATTGAAGTTATGCGATCCGAAACTTTCGTCACACACACAGACACACATACACACACACACACACACACCTACATATATACAGACATCATCGTAAAAATGGTAAAATCGTATTATAGGGACCCTAAAACATGCTTATTCAGTAAAAACTCATCATTGAATTTTTTGATCAAAGACAATACCTTCTTTACCTAAAAGTGATGGAAGGTAAAAAAATATATATGACGTACGAACTTACGAGCCCAAATTCATATTAATTTGGCCGGTCAACATTTCCAACAAACAAAATATAAAATTTACGCAAATGGTGACAATGGCCTATTTTACACCGTATGACCTGAGGTAGGCCCGACCTATATGTGACCTATATTAGGAAGAAGTCAAAAAAAATATAGTGTTGTTTACACCGCATACTTCAGACCCTAGGATAGGTGGGATATAGGCAGAATATAGGTACTACTTTGTACCATCTAGCGGTTTAATTTTAAGTGAAAAAAAATATCTGTATTATCATATTTTCTTAAACGTCAATTTGGTTACGATTTGTAACAAAAATGCAAACAGAAAATTTTCATCTCGTGTTTTATTTTTGATTAATACAAAATGAAAGAAATAAAGTTAGAAAAATCTGTTGTGGCTTGCACAATACTTCTCGTCATTTTCACTCTATGTTACATAGGGCGAGAGCAGCCATGTGACTTTGTTGGCTTTGGTAAGCAGATATAGAGGCCCGTGTTAGAATGACAGTTATTAATACTGTACATAAGTGTCAAGTATCATAATTTTTTATTCAAAATATTATTTTCCAAATCCAAGTGGATTATTTTCCTCGACAAGTATATTCCATACTATTGATGACAAATAAACATCAGAATATTTTGAAATTTTGAATTAAAAATTATGACATATGATAAATGTGACATCCATGTAAATAACTACTAGCCGTATTTAACATTTCTTGTACATATAAATAATTGAAATTGTATCTCTTCTTTCGTTCTATGAAGAATTTTGTTCTACTCTTCTAATATGTTCAAAATTCTTCAAATTCATTGACAGTATAAGCGGTATTTCTTAAGGATAATTTAAATACATATTTAATTAATAATACAATAATATATTAAACGTATTCGTACCTCTCAGAAGAATCTGATTTTTGACACTGACATTTTCCATTTATCTGTCAATTACAAACATTTGAATATCTCAACTGTTTTTTGTGCAACAAGATTTATTACAACATATTATTCTATATTATTATATACTATATCTTCAAACTTATACGAGATATAATAAAAAAATTAAATGTGTCGGATTGAGAATTTAATTTTCTTTAATATTACCAAGAAAATTTTTCAAAAAATAATATTTAGAAGATTTTTTTTCAAGTATCTGCTACTTCCGGTTGTCCAATTGTTACCAAAACCTTTTCAGCTCTTCCCATGAATGTCCGATTGGGAAATACGTAAACAAATATTAAGTCTTATAGTTTTTGAGTAATCGTCTTCCAACGTCCCACACACATACACACACATACATGCACACACAGTCATCATCGTAAAAATGTTAAAATCGGATTGTGCTTAGTCATTAAAATCTGTATATTTAATTTTTAGCATGAATCCAATACCTCTCTTAGCGAGAGGTAAAAAGGGAAAAGAAAAATATGTTTAATATAACTTTCGTAGTCAATAATAGGAAATGTGCCTTGGATAATTAGCAATTTAGTAAAATAATTAATAAAAATTATATTAAAGGCCAATTTTTGTTTGCCTTTGGTAGCCTATATCATTCAACAAACATATCTTTCTTTTCCATACAAAAGCACGTTGTTTCTATCTGGTATGGTATCATAAATTTAAAGTAGTATTTGGTTTATTTTCGTTGTTTATTTTCTGCATTCATTTGCTTGAAAATATGTAGATTTCACATTTCAGAAAAAGAGAAACAAAAGACTAGGAAGTAGTAAGAATTTGGAATAGAGTAGATGTGTGATGTATATGTAGAACATTTTTATATATTTTTTATTTGAGATGTAACATTTTTCGCAACAAAAACGTTGGGTCGGTGTGGTACGGACATTTCAGATTGCCAGGGGACCACTTTTCTTAAGTATTGTGAAAGACGGGAAATCTGAAATTGTCGTGAATAAGTGTCGGACTTCAACCGCAGAAAGGAAGTAAAAAGTCTCAGGAAATCCGATCAGGACTTTCCTTACACCATTCAACAAGATAAACTGCTACCTGTCACCCTGCTTTGACAACGGAACGCGAACAAGAACCACTACTACAGCTGCATCGAACAGTATACTTGCATGAAAATTTACAATGAATATATAAGAAATATTAACATATTTCTATGTGTACCTACTTTCTTTAAGTTTATAGGAGGATCACACTAGAATGATTTAGAATAAGAAAATCAGGCAGGCCATAGAAAACAAACTTTTAAATATGTAGTTAGTTGTAATTTTGGAGATCGGGGCGAAGTCGAGATCTCCAATACATCCGAAACCTGTAGAAGGGTTACGTTTTTGCTCGATCGATTCACAAAATTTTAAAAATCTTGACCTTCCGTCAATCCTATGTATTATGCCATACACAATTTCTTGCAAAAGATTCTATATTTCAAATAAAATTATTTCATAAACGAACTATGCATGTTGCACTTGACACTGACATCTTCTTCTTTAGCTTTTCCCATTCGTTAGGGGTAGCTATGTTTTATTTTCTTCTTCCACTCATTTCTATTTTGCGTGTCGTCCTCATTTAGTTCCTTTTCTCTCAAGTCTCTGCAATACAGTCCTTCCATTTTATCTTTGGTCTTCCTATGTTTCGTCTACCTTCTATTACTAAGCTATTCATTCTTCCAATATATTCTGCATCTCTCCTCATGACATATTCAAACCAATGTAATCGTCTCTCTTGTATCTTTCTAGAAACTTTTATCAGTCGGGCCATTTCCCTCATTCTTTTATTTCTTATTCTATCTTTCCGTATCTTCCCCAACATCTGTCAACATCCTCATCTCTGCCACATTCATTTTCTTTTCATTAACATTGACAAATGTCAGTTAGAATTTTCTTAATATAATAGCTGTTTCCATGGTTATAGCATAGCTGGCTGATTTATAAAATTTACTTTCTTTATAATTCTTTAACTCTATATCCATTCAATATGAAATATAAAATGTAATAAATTCGTATAGATAAGAATATTCTTTAATATTTGACATTAAATGTCAAAAAATAGTATTTAACAGAGTTTTTTAAAGAAAAACTGTTAAAATCTTCAAATGAGGGTACTTCCGGTTGACCAATTATAATTAAAATCTAATGAAGTCTGCATATGGATGTAAGGAAGAGAAATACTTAAAAAATGTAATTTTTGGAATTCTAGTATTGGAGATATCGCGGTCGAAATTATAGTCACACACACACACACACACACGCACATGCACACGCACACACGCACATACGCGCACACGCGCGTTCATACACACACAGATATCATCGTAAAAATAGAAAAATTGTATTGTAGGGACCCTAAAACGTGCTTATTCATTGAAAACTCACCAACGTTTTTTTTTACCAAAGACAATACCTTCCTTACCTAGAGGTGACGGAAGGTAAAAAAGATTTGAAAATTACTTTAACAAGTAAAAAAAATTACTTGTCGTTTTTAAAAGAAACTTTCATCGTTGTTTTTTTCCCCCTCCTGATCGATAAGTGATTCACATTACTTACCGATTAGTAATTTGTAATTAAAACCTACTACACGCTACTACCTTGGAAACCCTATCGGTAAACATTAAAAAAACTCGATCGTGCAAAAATAGTACATTAAAAAAAAAGTTTCATAAGGCAATCTGTTAATGTACGAGTCTAAGATTAGAAAACGAGTCGCGAAGCGAGTTTTACAAAGGACGAGTAAGTTAACAGGCCTTATGAAACATGTTTATTATACTATTTTTTCTATAGAGATAATTTTACAATGACGTCAAAAACACGACTTACTGTGTTTTTACCTCCTGGTACCTTTGGTAAGGGAGGTATAAGGATCGTGCTAAAAATCGCATATCGAGATTTTGGTAAATGGCCACGTTCAGAAGGTTCAGAAACTTTTGAAACCTTGTATTTCGACATTACTCTTATATGGAAAGATGCCATTAGATTTTAGAGTAAATCAGATAATCGGAAATGGCACTTTACTGGAAGCTCAAAATAGTATTTTTTCGAAAAATACCTTTAAATGTTATTTTTTGTCATATAAAAAATAAAGATTATTATATTTTCTACAGGTTTGCATTAATACTTTTTCTATATAGTTTATGGATAAATTTATAAAACTATCTATAATTTTAATCCCGAAGCCTGCGCTTTAAACACAATTCATACACATGGTTACACAATTCAAATCTCAAATGTTTGTAACTGACAGATATATGTCACTGTCAACAAACTAATTTCAAATAATAATATTAACGATTTAACAGAAAATAGTAACTAGAACAATAATTATATGGAAAGGAACTTAATACAATTTTCAGCATGAGTAAATATGTAAAAATATGGGTAAGATAATAAAAACATATATCATCACGGCTTATTAGCCATTGATGGGTGAGCCAATCTGCTTTGTACGCAGATGTCGATAATAATGAGGACATATTTGTTCCGTGCAGGCGTTTACCAGGCGTCACCACGCGAATCTTGGAATCTTGGGAACGGGTTTGATTCCGACCGACGCCAAATATTTTAGAATTTTAAATGGCATAAAATTGACCCCTGTGGTGCACTCTCTACGCCAGCAACGGATGTAGGTAAGTATATAAATAAATAAAATAAATATATCACCACGGCATATTACCCATTGCTGAATGTGCCAATCTGCTTTGTACACAGATTTCGGTAACGATGATGACATCTTTGTACCGTGCGGCCGTTTACCAGGTGTCACCTCACGAGCACTTATTGCTGGCGTGTAGAGTGCACCACAGGGGTCATTTTGTTAGCAATACCCCCTAAACAATTGAAATTTCACTTTTCGACAGTTTGTACATTATGTTATGAATTTTGTCTGATCAAACAGTGCGTTTATAGATCTTCTAAACTACGTGTTTGCAGTGCTTTTATAGACCTAAGAACACCGAAATAGAAAAACATATTTAAAATAAAATTCTACAAAAATATGAACCTTGTGTTTTATTATAAATAATTCTATCGTAATCCTCGTATACATGTTGACCATTCTTTATAACGTAGCAAATATTATAATAATAGTTAACACTTTTCTAAATATTCTTTATATTTGAAGACCGTTCCATTATGAATATATCCCTAATTGCTTTTATTCAGAAAAAACAGCAAGAAAAATAAATAAGAGTTAATTAGGCCCCTCGAGTATCTCAAACTCCAACACCTTGGACATCCGTTGTCGCTTTACGCTTTACAACTGCTCAACCCTCTTTCAGAGGGTGTCAACCTCGTCTCACCTTCAAGTGGTCAGCTGAAGACGCACGCCACAATGGCCTTTGTGGTTCAACTCGAGTGGCAGCGGTAAGGATTCGAACCCGGACCGCAGACACTGCAAGTCATCGCGGCAGATGCCAGACGATGTCAGGTGACGGTGGGGTTATTATTGATGCAGAGGGAGTGGTTGGATTTAATGATTTGTAATTTTTGATTTGCTGTTAGGGATTTTTTGGGAGATATAATTATAGGTTGGTAGTAATGAGGGTAATTATAATATAATAATGTAATGATATGTATTAAGGGATTAATAATGTTGATTAGCGAATTTTGCAAATTAATGTACCAACAAGAAAATAACATGGGCCCATTTTGATTTGGGAAGAAAAATTATATCAACACAGCTACACAAAGGCTTGACTAATTGTATACTGAAGGTAAAGTATGTTGCTCTAATTTCCTATAATTTTTAATTATTAAAAAATATATTAAAATTACCAGGTTCCCGGTTGGCAACATTATTAATTTCAATAAACAGTTATTTAGATTAGATTAGAGTTATATTAAAAATAAGTACTTTGAATTACAATAAAATAGTTATATTGGTAATGTGAGCGATGACAAAATATAGCGATTTTGGAAAGAATACAAATTTGCATGGAGTGTCAGAATCACGTTTTCCACATATTTTGCACTGATTTTGAGTTTGAGAACATGTGCTTTATCATAAAAATCTGTTGTGGCCAGCACAATACCTCTCGCCACTTCCGTTTTTGGTTACATAAGCATAGGATGCGAGCAGTCATGTAACATTGTTGGCCACATAGAATTGGAAAATTACTAAATTTAGAATGAAAAATTATAACATCTATGTTCATAATTACTAGTTATTATTCTGACACGGGCCCCCATATCTACTTGTCAGGCCAACAAAGTTACATGACTGCTCGCGCTCTATTGTATTTAACATTTCTTGTATACCTATACATATACTCTCTACACCAAAAATTACACTTACATTACATTTAATCTATATATTTAGATTTTTTTAATTTTAAATTCATTCTATGAAGAAATTTTGTTCTCTTCTAATTTTCGAAATGTTTCCAATTCATTGTCAGGATGTCTCTGGATTTTTGACACTGACATTTATCTGTCAGTTACTAACATTTTAATATTTCAACATTATTTGGGCTGTGGGATTTATTACAACAGACCCACCAAATATCTCGCTTATTTATTAATTTAGTAATTTCTTTCATATAATATGATTTGTACAGCAACATGTAAGCTACTTGATGACGGATGTATATTCATGATACCACTTCCGTTTTATTAGTAATTTATATTAACTTTGAAATTTCAAATAGAACATACTATATTTTTTTACAAATTTGAAAAGTACATCAAACTTACTTTACAATCATGTAAAATAATCCATATGTTACATTATTAAAAAGTAAAATGGCGGGTATTTTTTTATACACCTAGTCGAAAAGAGAATAGTGAGCCATGACTATGGCTTGAAATAAAACAATTAACTAAACAATTGTAACACGGTAAATGTCAACCTGTAAATACTCAGTTATAATTTACCGTGTTACAATTGTTTTATTTCAAGCCATAGTCATAGCTTACTATTCTTTCAGCTTATGGGCTGAGTATTCAATGTTAAAGAGCACAATTTTTCTTTTTGAATCTATTGATATTTCAAAATTTCGCATTCTTATTGCTTATCTTAAAAGCAAAAATGTTGGTTATAGACCTAATAAATCTAGTGTTTTCACGAAGGAATAAGACATGACAAATTTTTTGAATGAAGCACCAGATCAAGAATTTTTAATTCATCAGGTATGTTTTTGTTTAGATCACTTTTAAAATGTAGGCAATAATTATATTATTTTTTTGTGTATTTGTAGGTGGAAATGATATTAGGAGTATCCGGTGCATGTAGGAGAGAAGAATTATACAATATGACCAGGGCCGGCTCGCACATATTTGCCGCCTGAAGCGAGCGCTCAATTTGCCGCCCTTATATTTATTGTGTGTTTTAGTCGGGACAATAACAAAATAATATAAGTTTTATGTTTTATTATCACATAAAAATAACTTAAAAAATTAAGTAACAAAATGAAGAAAAATAAAATATTTCAAAAATAATGAATGTATAAATGTAAAAAATATAAATGAACATATTTATGTTTTATACATTACATGAGTCTAACTTTTTCTTTAGCCAAATCATCAATTATATCATCATAATTAGATAATTTTTTTCAATTGATAATACTGTCAAATCTATGAGCCTTTCTTGGGACATTGACGAACGTAAATATTTTTTAATCAGTTTCAACTTGGAAAATGAACGACAGTTATAGGCAGCGTTATTAGAATTCTTAAAGAAATAAACAAATTAGGAAATTTTTCTGTCAAAGAATGTTTATCTATATAATTTAAAACATCTAAAGGCGTCATTTCACCGCTTAATATGTTTCTTATAATTAAAAATTCATTATACAAATTTAAAGGTTCAATATCATCTGTTAAATGAACATGCAAATCTTGACAATTTTTAAAAATATCATCCAATTCTTTGTTAACAAGGGATGGTATGTTATATAAAAACTTAAAAATATTGCTGTGATTTTCTAGTTGTGAAAAACGTTCCTCAATTTAATTTATAGAGACGTCAGTAATTACATTGAAAAATTCAATATTAAATTTCTTAAGAGGATCTTCTATAGGTGTATCTCTGCTCTCATACGTAAATTGTTTTAATTTGCGACGAATTCTAATCGGACGTATTTGTTCAAATTCTGTCTCAATTTTCAATTCTGTCGCAATTTCTTTTAACGAACGTAACATTTGTTTAAAATCGTTTAAACGATAATCTTTCAAAAAAGAATGAATGTTTCTCAAAATTTTGACACATTCCGATAAAATTAAAGATTTATTTTGTAATATTTTTGATCCTATGTTAATTTGCGACAGAATATCATGCCAAACTATAACACTACAAATAAACTTAAATTTTGATTTTTTGTCGGCCAAACATTTGCTTTTATATTTAGTATCACAATCTGTATATTTATTTAAGGAAAGTTCTGTCAGTGCATCGTATATTTCTCCGATTTGATACCTGAGATAGCTTCTATACGGCTTTCCCATGGCGTTGCACAAACGTTATCTTACAATAAAAACACATTTTGAAATTTAAGACATTTTATTATTAGGTTGTATAATTTAACTGTAACGAGCAACATGATGTTATTAAAAATATTTTTCATCTCAAATGCCGCCCTAAAAAATATGCCGCCTGAAACATTCGCTTCACTGTTTCACCCCACGCGC
Source organism: Harpalus rufipes (assembly GCA_951394225.1). NCBI lineage: Eukaryota > Metazoa > Arthropoda > Insecta > Coleoptera > Carabidae > Harpalus > Harpalus rufipes. Next base: position 10,078,950 of record OX596276.1, on the reverse strand, counting down.
CGGCCCTGAATATGACTATCAAAGATGTAGAAGATATACAAAAACTAACATTCAACGGACATTTACAGGTATTAACAAATAAGATGAAATAATACACTACTTAGACATTTTTCGTAAATATATCAAATTTCGACCAAGCAACGTGAAATCGGATAATTTATTTTTGAACTATCGCAGAGGAAAATGTACTGTTCAAGTTGTGGGAAAAGGTACAATCGGGAGTTGGCCGTCAAAAATTGCGAAATATTTTAATTTGCAAAATCCTGATAGTTACACTGGCCACTCGTTTCGACGCACTTCAGCAACACTTTTAGCTAATAAAGGAGTGGATGTTCTTGGGTTAAAAAGATTTGGTGGGTGTGCTCTTCCACAGTAGCGGAAAGCTATGTGGTGGATTCTCTTCAAAACAAAATAGAATTCGCCGAAAAATTCTACACAACGGTGGAATAGCAGTGCAAAAGATTAATTCTTTGACTTCCGAAACATTTTCTGTGAATAATGCTAATAACGCGCAAATCAGTGGCATTAGTATTAATAATTGTTCTAATTGTACATTTAGTATTAACATACATAAATAATATTTGTAAAATAATTGTGATTATTGTAAAACCAAATATGTGAAAAATAAAATACTGACACTGTGTGTATTTATTGTAATCAAGAATTTCTTTGTTGTAATCAAGCATTTCTTTAATGTAATCAAACCCCCTTTGAATGTCGGTCGAATTATTATTATTGAAATAAATTTATAAATTATTAAATTTATATAGGTATTTTACTTACCATTCAGTGAACGGTAAGTAAATCACTTACCGTCGTGTTAGTCCTAGCAACCAGTAAACATAACTTACTGTCGTGGAAACAGGTATGATAAGTTGATAAAAAAGATCAATCGCGCAAAAAAATATTACAATTGGTGAGCGTTGAGATTTATTACAATTGGTAACATCGTGGAATAGTATAAAATTACTTATATTACAATGAACAGATTTCTGAAAAAAAAAATTATGAGCAAATTTATGGACAGAATCTTGTCTATACAAATTACATATCCTGTATGCTACAGTGAACGTAAGTTGCTGCATAATTATGGTCATGGACATTGCGCGCGCATTTCCTGTCCATAAAAATAAAACTTTATGGACAGAAAAAATCGTTGATAAAAGTTTCTGTATGCGACCGTTTATAAAATTTTGTTTATAATATGTCCATAATTCTGTCCAGAATTATAAATATTGACATACGCGCTTCAAATATAAAATATTTTTAAAAGTTTTAGCAAATATACTTTTAAACAAGTCCAATAAAAATGAGTATATGCATCTATTCATCTATAATAATTAATTGTGAACATCCCCACATTGACTATACTGAGTCAACCCTTGGTGATAACTGTACTATTCTCTCATTCTCGTATGTTCCCTAAATTAATTATCAGACACAGTAGCTAAGCGAATGTTTAACATGTGAAGTGTTGAGCAACCTGCAGGGTGGGGTGAAGGCGACGCGCGGCCGTGTTTACGACGTGTTTTGGGGTTGGCCCCCCACGGGACATACAACTAGTCATTAGGGCATTCACAGGAATTATATTCGCAAGTGCTACAACTTGTTACGCGACGAGGTCTCCGCTTATAAATGAAATGTGTAACTATATATACGCTAGTTGGAATGTGAGTAAAAGCAAACAGGAATATCATAATGAGAAATGATAGCGAGTAATTTTGTTTGTTACATGGTTTACATGTTTTAGGGATGATCTGTTTTAAATAGCTTGTAATATATTCACGCCTTTGTTAGGGTATGTATACTGTGAGACCTAATAAATATTAACGCTATTGAATAAAATAGTTATTTTCTCCAAACGTCATAAAAGTAATATCTTTTGTGACTTGATTCACAAGAAATAAAATAAATATCCATAGAAACTATACAGAATCAACGAATAAGAAGTAACTCGTATAAAAGAAACCTGTAATATCGCCCTAAATGTCACTATAACACACTAGATAAAGTTACTAAATACCATTAATAACTGTCAAATTTAAATAAATGACCTATGAATTGAAATATAAACAGAGTTTACTTTTGAGGAAATAACATATTAAAGAATAGCAGACTTATAGATTACAATTACAGGACGGTAATGAACATAAGAATACTTAGAATTAAAGTGATAAGAATACTTCATATTGTTTTGCAGTGATTCCTGCACATATCTTTTAGCCACACTGTTAGATTTCCATCCAATTGAACAACTTCAGGGGGCGTACATTATAATACTTCAAATTTAGACATAATTGCATATAAGGAGGATATAAAATTGCACAGTTTTTATTTAAACGTCAAAACGTGAAAATTTTCACTTCAATGTTTATAACAAAAAGTGAATCTGCGAACTTAGCTTGTGGCTATAATCTGTTGTATTACCTTAAGTGATTTGTTTTCTCCACATTAAATTATTTTATATTTCCAGTAAAATCATTTCACAAAGATATTACGTAAATTTTATTTGACACTGACATCTGTCAATTAGTAGTATTTGGATATTCTAACTGTTTCCATGGTGCAGCTTTTAGCAGCATAGGTTGTAAGATATTTCTTTACAATTAAATCGAATAGAGAATAATATATTCTTTAATATTAATAATAACATAAAAGGTCAAAAATGATATTTAACATCGTTTTTTCAAGAAAAACTGTTAAAATCTTCAAATTAGGGTTCACCAATCATAGCCAAAATCTAATCAATTTTTCAAATGGACGTACGAAAGAGGAATATGAAAGAATTGTAATTTTTGGAATTGTAGTATTGGAGTTATCGAAGGAGAATTTTTTGTCACACACACACACACACACACACACACACACACACACACACACACACACACATACACACATACACACACACACACACACTCACTGGCACCCCATCCACATACAGACATCATCGTAAAAACAGTAAATTTGTACTTTACGGACACTAACGGCCGAATTCACCATTCCTTAATCATGAGTTGATTCACAGATCAACGCTGATCCTAAATCAATCCAATTCACCATTATAAATCAAGCTAATCTACTAATCAAAATCAATGATCAACTGATTCGTCATATTCCATGAATAAAGGACTGATCACATCTTTGAATCCTAATTTTGACATTTATAGCTATGTTAGGATTCTGGCTGTTGTACCCATGTGTAACTTAGCCTCATCCTTCTTTTTTTTATCTTTATTTAGAACCGCATTGGTTTTATTATTTTTAACTATACATTTACATCTTTCATTTTCACTATATTTAAAAACACTCCTTTATTGGAATCAGTGTAATTTCTACCTATATCAAAATAAAAATATAATATTATTATAGGAAAATTATAAAATATATTTTATAAATAAATGACAAACTTACATATCAATACCTTTTTAACGGAAAGTACAATTTCCACGAATAAAATTCCATGACAGTTACATTAACTGTCAAAAACCAAAACAAAACTGTGAATCAGTTGATCATGATTCCTTGATTCAGAAATCGAGTTGATGAATTAGAACATACGTTGATCTATAGATCAGCTTGATCCCTTAATCAACTGATTACTAATCAACGGACTAATAGTGAATTCGGCCGTAAAACGTTTAGAATTGCAAATAATAAAACGTACTTATGTATTAAAAACTCACCATCGAATTTTTTGAACATATAATTCCCTTCCTTACCTATAATAGGTGACGGAAGGTAAAAACATGGTCCATGTCGTATTCTCAATAATTCTAACGTTACATTATTTCACATATTACCAATAATAACATTTTTTGTTTTTTTTTTACCTCCCGCTACCCTTCAGGTATAGGGATCGTGCTAAAATCGCATATCTAGATTTTGGTAAATGACCACGTTTTAAGGTCCCTAGAATCCATTTTTAACATTTTCACGATGATACTATCATTCAGAAAATTTTGAAACCATGTATTTCTACCTTATTCTAATATGGAAAGAACTGATTAGATTTTGGCGGCAATCGGATAACCGGAAATGGCAGTTTACTTGAAGCTCAAGATAGTTTTTCTTCAAAAAATACCTTTAAATGTATTTTTTTCTCAATTTGTTATTACAAAAATTAAAGATTATTCCATTTTCTACAAGTTTGCTTTAATACTTTTTCTATATGTATTGTATGAATAAATTTATAAAGTAATACAAAAATTATAACATAGGTAAATGGCGGGAGGTACTGTGTTGGTCACATCAGATTTTTTTTTATTAAATCCGAGTTCACGTTGTATAATTTATCCTTTACTTTTCCGAAAATCAAAATAAAAATTAGCAAGTTTCCGTATTTTTAATCATTTTAAAATTTTCATTTAAAGTTGATTCTTTTCTGTTGCAAAACATTTATCAGTTTCATAATAGAACCTCAACACCCTTGACATCCACATGATTATCCTTACACCACAGTTTTCCAATCAACATATTCATCACAAAAATAACCAATTCCCACCCCCTCTTATTGTACATTCACATTCCCGCTGTTCGCAACAACGCGGTGAAAATTGTTGGTGACAGATCAATCGTACGTTGCGTTGCGTGGCGTTCACTTGTTCGCGGCCAACAAAAAATGTGATTCGGGCGGCGAGTGCGTTCGACAGCATCGCAGTAGGCAGCGTTCCGGCCTCCGCCCCCAAGGGCTGCTGCACGCGACCGCCTCCGAGTAATTGGATAATACGTGGGTGGAATGTAGGGGATGGTGAACATGAAGGTGGAAGCTGATTGGAAAGGTGTACTAGTAAAAGTGGGAATTAATTATATAGGGAAATCAAGATTTGGAAAAGACGTGCACGGATTTTTGCACAATAGGCATACAGCATCAGCATCTATACTAGCGTTTATCTATCTGTGGGTCGCCCAGTGGCGAATCGATGTATTAGGAGGCCTAAAGCGTATAATTTTTAGGGACTTTTTTCCGTTGTGCGGCAGAAATAAGAAATTAAATTAAAATACGAAACATCAAATTCAGATGATTAAGATGTTGTGTTTGCTGATAGTGACTGCGATGTAGATTTTATAGAAACTGAAGAATCAGACGAATTAATAGACAGCGATAATATTGAATCAAAATGATTTCATTTTAGTAAAATTTGCAACAAAAAGAACAGTTAAATATTTTGTTGCGCAGAATATGAAGTCAAATATTTGCGTAAAAAAGATGGAGGTTTTTTGTATTCCCAAATATAGAAGAAAAATCTGTAGTAGATCGCGAGAACAGTTTTAAAATTTCCAATCTTATCTTTGGTCTTCCTCTTTTCCTAAGCTATTCATTCTTCATCCAATATACTCTTCATTTCTCCTCATGACCTTTTCATACCAATGTAATCATCTCGCTTGTAGCTTTCTAGAAACTTGTAACACGAATTATTTCCTTACCGTATATTTCCGTGTCTTCCCCAACATTTACTTCAGCATCCTCATCTCTGCCATATTCAATTACTTTTCATTGATACTGACATCTGTCAATTTGAATTATCTGAATATATTAGCAATTTTCTTGGTTAGCATAGCTGGCTGATTTATGAAATTTAATATATTTATAATTCTTTAACTATATATCTATTGAATATTAAGTATAAAATGCAAACAAATCGTATTGAGAATAAAATATTCTTTAAGTTATAATGTCAATAAATCATATTTAACTGTTAAATCTTCAAATGAGGCTACTTCCGGTTCACCAATTATAACCAAAATTTAATCACTTGTTCTTCTGGATGTAAACTTGAGGAATACGAAAAAATTATAATACATATTTGGAATCGCGATATTGAAGTTATGCGATTCACACATACATACAGATAACATCGTAAAAATGATAAAATCGTATTATAGGGACTCTAAAACATGTTTATTCACTAAAAATTCATCATTGAATTTTTTGACGAAAGACAATACCTTCTTTACCTAAAGGTGACGGAAGGTAAAAATTATAAAGAAATTAAATTTTATAAATCAGCCAGCTATGCTACAACCATGGAAACAGCTTCTATATTAAGAAAATTCTAACTGACAAATGTCAGTGTCAATGAAAAAAAAATGAATGTTGCAGAGATGAGGATGTTAAGATAGATGTTGGGGAAGACAGGGAAAGATACGGTAAGGAATGAAAGAATAAGAAAAATAACTCGAGTATCAAAAGTTTCTAGAAATATACAAGAGAGACGATTACATTAGTTTAAAAATGTCATGAGGGAGAGATAAAGAATATATTGGAAGAAGAATGAATAGCTTATTAATAGAAGATAGAAGAAACAGAGGAAGACCAAAGATATGATGGAAGGACGATCCGCAAAACAGAAATGAATTTAAGAAGGGGAAAAGCGAAAGAAGATGTCAGTGTCAAGTGCCATTTGCATAGTTTGTTTATGAAATAATTTTACTGGAAATTTAGAATCTTTTGCAAGAAAATATATGTATGGGATTTGTACGTAATACACAGGATTGACGGAAGGTATTGTGCTGGTCACATCAGAATTTTATACTAATAAAATAACAGTAGTATCTTACATAAAATATTAATTCATACAATTCTTAGATGACCTTGATTGGACAATAATTTTTTTTACTGTACCTACCATAAAAAAATACCCATTTTATCATCCTGTATATTATATATTTCTCCTACAAATTCATTAACTTCTCTAATAAATCTGAATACCTACGTTGTTTTAGTACCATGTCATGTACTAAAATCAAATGAATTAGTTTTGATAGCATAGAACAATAATATTTTTGTTGGTGATCTGCTGACGCGTTTGTTTCTAGCTGATGGTTCATTAAAGATCGCGTCGCCTGTGCCTGTGCCGATTGCCGGTTGTTCTGTTCCGCGACCACCACCACCACCGCCTCCGTCGCGACGCCGTACGATGCGTCTCTAGACTTGGGTTACAAGTCATTAGCAGAGAGCGCCCGGAGCGCTCCGAAGCTCCGGAGTTGAGCCGCGACTTGGCCAACTTTGCCGGAGCGAAGATAATTACTTCGTTACTCAAATTCTTGCCAACTAAACGCAAAAGAACCATCTTTGCTGCTGGGTTTCATTTAATTAAGACGTAGAATGATGTGGAAATTTTCTTATTAGGAAAAGTTAGAAACTGCGAGGAATCTTTATGGCGTAGTTTGCCGAAGGATCTATGACGCGAACGAACGAACGAACGGTGTTTATTCTGACAAGAAGCAGACGCACACTCAGCCAACTTGCGCTTGCTAATGCTTTTCTAACGTCATGCTTTCCTTCTTTTTAAATCGCCTATTTTACAGAACAACAAGTTTCGCAAACTAGTTATAACTGGAAGCTGAGGTGCACTTACTTCATGTCAAGTGTAAGCATAATGCATCTTACAACTTTTCTTCTAAACTTTTTTGTTTTACTTCCAGTAATAGTTTGCATTTTTCCTGCTATAAATGTTTTCAAAACTATAACTTTCCATTGTGAATATTAAATGAATCTAATTAGAATAGAATAACTTTATTGATCATAAATAAGATCAAATAGCAAGAGTTCAGTAATTATTGCTCTTACACTCTGCTAATACAAAATAATAATAATGTTTACAAATAATTACAATATTGACAGTACAGTATTTATAATATCATAAAAGTATGTACAGACATAGTATAAATAGAAAGAAATAATGTTTTAAATAATATTAATTATAAGAAATGTATTACAATTGGAAATTATTCTTCATACAGTCATCAAACTTGTGTTGAATAATATTCCTTAGAAACTAGTATTTGTTTTATTGTAGCAAGTGCACGCCTTATAAAAAGAACTTTTATATTTTCAGGTAAGCAATTGTATATTTTAATACTCATATAATAAGCTCAATTTTCATATGACGTGGTTTTGTGTTTGGGTATTTGTAAGAATTGATTATTCCTGGTTGTATATTTTGAGCATATTGTAACGTCGCCGCTCTATGAGGCGACGTGAGCCCTCGCCGCCGCCGCGCCATAGCTGGCGCCTCTGTGTCTGCGCGTAGCGCACTTTTTAGGACTGGTCGCGGTGATCTATTGTGCATATCGTTTACCTCGCGAATGTTCTAGTAGGTCCGAGTAGATTCGAGAATTAAAGTCGCCAGGTATATAACCCGCCGCCAAAGCCAGCGAACACAGTCTGTAATGTAGTAGCAACGAGTAAAGAAGTCTGATATAAATAAGCGTCGTGAATAGTTGGTGATATAAACAACAGTCAACAAGTGAACATAAATAAATGTAATTAGTGACATAAAGAGTAGTGTTAATTGTTTAAATAAATCTTAGTGTTTAATTGTCTCATAATATTCTTAGTCTTTAAATTAGTGTTAATATTTGTTTATCATAGTGTTAGTTACTTTTATAAACCTTTAATTATCTTTTTAATATTTATATATCGTTTAATAAACGTATTCTTTTAATTAATAATATCTCTCTTATGTTTTACACTTCACCCATATAAATAAAAACGTTACAATATGAAAGTAAAAGCATTTAAGTTATTAAATACATTTTTAAAAACTTCAAATAAGTATATAGATTGTACAGATACTAGATGTACAAAACCCATGTATAAAATGTCAAAGATAATAAAGATGAAAATATACAATGTAAATATTCATTTACACTAACTATAAAACTAGTGATGTGTTTTACCTTCCGTCACCTTGCGGTAAGGAAGGTATTGTCTTTGGTCAAAAAATTCAATGATGAGTTTTTAGTGAATAAGCATGTTTTAGGATCCCTATAATACGATTTTACCATTTTTACGATGATGTCTGTATTTATGTATGTGTGTGTGTATATATATATATATATATATATATATATATATATATATATATATATATATATATATATATATATATATATATATATATATATATATATGTGTGTGTGTGTATGTGACGAAAGTTTCGGATCGCATAATTTCAATACCACGATTCCAAAAATTATATTTTTTTCGTATTCCTCAAGTTTACATCCAGAAGAACAACTGATTAGATTTTGGTTATAATTGGTGAACCGGAAGTAACCTCATTTGAAGATTTAACAATTAAATTTGATTTATTGATATTTAACGTTATTATAACTTAAAGAATATATTATTCTCCATACGATTTGATTGCATTTTATATTTCATATTCAATGACATATAGTTAAAGAATTTTAAAGAAATTAAATTTTATAAATCAGCCAGCTATGCTAAACATGGAAACTACTAATATATTCATATAATTCAAATTGACAGATGTCAATATAAATAAAAAGTAAATTAATGTGACAGAGATGAGGATGTTGAAGTAGATGTTGGAGAAGACACGGAAAGATAGATAAGGAAATAACTCTATTGTTACAAGTTTCTAGAAAAATACAAGCGAGATGATTACATTGGTTTGAAAATGTTATGAGGAGAAATGAAGAATATATTGGATGAAGAATGAATAGCTTAGTAATAGGAGGTTGAAGAAACAGAGGAAGACCAAAAATTAGATGGAAGGACTGTATTGCGGAAGACTTCAGAGAAAAGGAACTAAATGAGAACGACACGTAAAACAGAATTTAGTGAAAGAAGAAAATAAAAAATAGTGACCCCTAACGAATGGGAAAAGCTAAAGAAGATGTTAGTGTCAAGTGCAATTTGCATAGTTTGTACTGGAAATTTAGAATCTTTTGCAAGAAAAGTTATGTATGGAATTTGTACATAATACACAGGATTAACGGAAGGTATTGTGCTGGCCACTGGCCACAACAGATTTTTTCGTTTTATTTTAATACTTAATAATTTTTCTTTTGAAGTTATCAATAAAGATTCCCGAAAGACAAACTAACAACTTTAACCGCGACTATCCCTATTTAAATAAATTAAAAAAATTATAAGATACAAAAGAATGTTTTCATGTTCATACTATTATTAAAATTGTTACAAATACATATATTTGTTCTTTTATATTTTATCTTCTGCGAACTACTAAGTACATAATCTCACTGTTGAAAATGAATATTTATATCCTCAATTCAAACTCGAACAATATGTTCCCTGCAACCCATTACAAACTTCCATTCCCTGAAGATACAAAACTTCCTTCCGCTATTCCATCCCCGACTTCGTTAAAACTTTGGTGGAAAAATGATTCACATAACACATTTAGCAGCAGAGCAGACACGCTATGCTATGCTATGATGTGCTTGTGGTTGTACGTTGTAGTTGTACTCCAGCCTGGTGCATTGCATAATCGAAGCAAGCCGTGCAGTGACTGTCCATGCCGTGTCGCGCACGCTGATTGGCTGGCGCCGCACCGCCCAGTAATGGCTGCCCTTGTTCAACGAGCGTCTCCAGATGAGCCGGTTATGAATGGGACACGCGTGAGGGATGGGGAGAATGTAGAGTAAAAAATGTGTGGAGGGAAGAATGAGGATGGTGATTTGTGGATCATGAATAAGGGGCTAATTAATTTTTGGATCATTAATTAGGGGATGGTCGTGGAATAATGTTATAATTAAAAAGTAAGGAATAGTATATATAAGTAATTAATAATTATTTAACTATCAAGTATGTTAATAAAGATGGATAGATGTTTTGACACGTCAATTATTCGATCGTATCTTATTAAATTACAGAAAATCTAATTTTATTCCATGATAATTTTTATTTAGGTTAGCATCGTACTTATATTAAAATCTTTGACAAAAAATCAATTATTTATAGATACGGATAATTGATTTAAAAAAAAATACCTAAAAAACTATTGTGTTTATAAAGTTTTAGCAACAGTACCTTTTATGAGTATTTTTGAATTGTACGTACAATAAAATCTCTCTTATCGAACACCTCCAATAAGCGGACACAACTATTAATTGGATAATTTTATGAGAACCGGTATTTTTATATTGATTTTTCTAATAAACACATCTCTATTGAGAGGACCCACGCTATTAAATGAACGCGGACACTAATTTTGGATCCCGTTTGAAGAAATGTCCTCTCATATACGGACGTTAGTTGGATTCCACTGTTTACGATATATTTCAGCTTGAGTCAGAAGTAGTCGTTCTGATTTGTGCTTGTAACAATACTTTAATATTAATACACACGACTACCCGACTACGTATTGGGTTATGAGTTAAAATTGCTACAAGTTATTGATGTTATCGATAAAGAAAAACTGACGTGGCCAGCACATTACCTTTCGCCAATCCTGTGTATTATGTAACATAAGTATAAATTCCATACATAAATTTTCTTGCAAAAGATCCTATATTTCCAGTAAAATTATTTCATAAACAAACTATGCAAATTGCACTTCACACTGAAATCTTCTTCTTTAGCTTTTCTCATTCGTTAGGGGTCGCTATTTTTTATTTTCTTCTTCCGTTCAGTTCTGTTTTGCGTGTCGTCCTCATTCAGTTCCTTGTCTCAAAGTCTTCCGTAATACAGTCCTTCCATCTTATCTTTGATCTTCCTCTGTTTCTTCAATCTTATATTACTAAGCTATTCATTCTTCTTCCAATATATTCTTCATCTCTCTTCATGACATGTTCAAACCAATGTAATCGTCTCTCTTGTGTCTTTCTAGACTTGTAAAACTAGAGCCATTTTCCTTATCCTTTTCTTACTTACCCTATCTTTCCGTGTCTTCTCCAACATCTATCTCAACATTCTCACCTCTGCCACATTCATTTTCGTTTCATTAATACTGACATCTGTCAATTTGAATTATCTGATTATATTAGCAGTTTCCATGGTTAGCATAGCTGGCTGATTTATGAAATTTAATATCTTTATAATTCTTTAACTCTATAACTATTGAATTTGAAGTGTAAAATGCAATCCAGTCGTGTAGAGAATAATATATTCTTAAAAATTTATTAACATTAAATGTCAATAAATGTTATTTAAGTGCTTTTTTTCAAGAAAAACTGTTAAAAGTTGCAAATGAGGGTACTTCCGGTGGACCAATTATAACCAAAATCTAATCATGTTTGCATATGGATCTAAACTTGAGGAATATGAAATCATAATTTTTGAAACCATGGTATTGGAGTTAAGCGATCGGAAACGATCGTCACATACACACACATACACACACACACACACACACACACACACACACACACACACCTACAGGCATCATCGTAAAAATAGTAAATTTGTATTCTAGGAACCCCAAAACTTGCTTAATCATTAGAAACTCACTATCGAATTTTTTGACCAAAGACACCTTCCTTACCTAAAGGTGGCGGAAGGTAAAAAGAGGACAGAAATATCGAAAATTTTGCTTCACATGTTAATCCACAACAGAAGAGGAGCTTTTTCAAAACATGACAAACTTACTTATAAATGGTTTATTAAGGCAGCGAAACAGAAATACTCCTTTGTCCGGAGCTATAATTAGAGCGAAAGAAATTTCGGAACCTTTAGGCTACGAAAATTTCACTGCTTAATTTAATTTTCCCTTTAAACGGACACCTCGTTTAACCGGAAAAATAATCGACGACCAGTCCACTGTCATATTTTAGCAGTAAAAATGAAAAATTGTTAATAAGTAAAAAATAACGAACTATGTTGACAGTTTTAAATTATTTTTCGTACAGTGTTACATACGACATACGTCGCCTTATGAATAGATTACATAGCCTGTGTAGAAAAAATAAACTACTTCAACTACGTACCTATGTCGTCAAGATTCATACACTTTTTAATGCGTAATGCCGTTCTTACTTGGAGAATACTATAGTACCAGAATTATTAATAAAAATGGTTCTGATGGGGCGCACCCGGCATACGTTCATATAATACTTATTACTCAAAAAAACTTCACTCATAATGCGGTTTAATTTTGTTTCACTCATCATGTATTACGCTGTATATCAGTAATTTTTGATCGATAACGAAGGAATTTTAGATCAATCGCGATTTAATTATAGGTTGACTGCAAAACAATTTTTGGACCATCACAAAGTCTAACATGACACGACTATTCCCAAAAAATGTTTTTTTTTTAGACGACCATTTCTGAAAATAAGATATCGCGACAATAGCCTACTTAAGAAAGTTGAAAACATCGTACACATGAACATCGTACTAGTTTACTAACACGGTATGGTTATATCACAATTATGAGACCAAATCAACATGGCTGGGCAGTTATGCTTTGTATGTTACTATGGTTACGGTTGATTTCGCTCGAAAGTAATATCGTATTGCTCATGTGTTGATTGGCTCGGTTCCACCTCGTTAGTCAAACTTCACACTCGCACGATATTTCTCCCTATCGATATACTCGTTTTGAAATATTCTATTTTTTTAACATGTATATAGGCTGCAGTTCTTTATGTATGTATACCTAATATTTTTTTATTATCTCTATTCATTTTATATTTTAACTCTCACCATTCATCAATCATAGATGAATAATATGTAATTAAAAATTGACAAATTGGTCACATAATAAAGAATGTTCTTTCACGGTTATTATTACATATATAATATTGATGAGAAATCCTACCTGTATCCTGTCTTCGGGTAGGTCAGTCTTGAGTGAGAGCATCTCTCGGGCGTAGACGTCGGGGTAGTGTGCGTCCTTGAACGCCTTCTCCAGTTCCTCCAGTTGATAGCTTGTGAAGATCGTCCTACCACATACCCACCCAGGGTAGTTAAATGTGTACCAGTCAACCACCCCCACCAATGCACCACCATAAAACACTTCCATCTATTTTGTTAGGTTAGGCCCGGTATTTTCAATTTCGAATAAAGTTTCGAATAAGTATTCGTTACATAAATTTATTCTATATATTTATTCAACGATTAACTCCATTTCACAAAAACAAATATCTGTCGAATAATTTTAACATTCGTGAATTGGTAACCTTGCAGAGTGAATTTGTGTCAGTGGAGAAGGATGGAGTTTGCGTAGCCACGTTAAGCAGACAAGGATGAAATGTGTCATTTTTTTTTGAATCCGTACTTGTCAAAATTTTGTTTGACATCCTGCATCTGCATTTTAGCCCCGGGAGAGTGTAGTTTAACAAGTAATCTATTGCAGTAATCATACACGGTAAACGAAATATGTATATTGTAAAATTGTCCTTATAATTTTTGTATATTCCTTTCAGTTCGAGGTAAATGAATATTGTATAAAAGTATTCAAAATCCGAAAATATTTTACTAGCATCAAATGTTAGGATCTTTATATTGATTTACCCAAGGAGGGATTTACCTATGTATACACTGTTTGAGATCAAATACGAATCGCAATTTGTAATAATAAAATAAGAGCAGTTTGTTTTCATAATTGGAATATGTCAAAATTTTCCTTGATGTGTGTTGTTAGGTCGCTGTCTGATCGTGCGTTTTCGATTTCTCGCCTTGTTTATTCATTCATAGTTCAAACAATCATCAGAATCATTAAAAATATTTAATATATCCACTTTGTTAATAAATCTGCACTATGTAGAAATGTAATGAACATACGAATATACCCTTTATTCGCTACCCAACTAGCGAATAACTTATTCCGCGAATAACAGATGTTATTCTTTCGAATAAATTTATTTGCAAATGAAAAGACAACAAAAATATTTATCCGAAATTTATCTATAGCTTTATTCGCAAGTGAAAATACCGGCCCTAAGTTTCAAAAATAAATTAATAGTTTTTGTTTGTTTGGCTAATCTAGCAAGCATTCTTTTTTCTTGTAGCCAAGAGACAACGAAATTTTTAATATTGACTATTAAGTTACATACCTACTTATTTAAAACTTGAACATTATTTTCACAGAGACACAAAAAAGCAAAAAACTATACAAGACTCGTCGAAACAAACTAAAACAAAACATTAGAGACCCTTTAACCCGAAATGTTAAATATAAGGGGGTGTTTGGACTAACGATTTGTTCGGATTATTGAATTTGTATGGATAAGTGTAAATAACTAAATTTAGAATGTTTTGAAATATTTATTATATTACTTCAGACATTAAATAACGCTGATTAAGAATTAGAAACAAAAAACTCAAAAAACATAATTTATCTTATTATTTGTTAGTTTTCATTTTTATCTTGTGTATGTATTTAGATTAACTCTTGATATTGCTATGCAATATTATTCTGTAATTGGGATGTAAGCGTCATTTTGAATTAAAAATAACTGAATAATTAATTGGGGTTTCGTGGCCGCGTGTCTGATTGTCTGGTCGCGAATACTGTACCTATATTATTTTTTCGACCAGTGGTTCTCAAAATATGAGATGTAATTTCATACTTCATAAAACTTTTAATACCTTTACATATAAAAATGCATAAGTAATAAATTTACAGTATTAAGTCAATTCAAATCGCATAAAATTAGAGTGCCAGGAGTGAAACAATTGATCTAATTATTATAAGTTATAAGATCAAATTATATTATATTTTGCTTTTATATTTAACTATTAAATGCTAGTACGATTATTTTGAGAATTTACTTAAGTTAGAAATGAATTTAATTTAAAATGTAATTTAATTTTATAGAATCCTACAAATTTTATATACTTAAAGCAATTTGTGGAAAGGGTTGCTAAGTGCTAAGAGATTTCATTGTAGTTGCATAATCGATCTTTCGAGTTTAAAAAATTAATAAACCATACATAAAATACAAATTAATTATTAAATGGTTTAATATAAATTTTTAATGTTAGATAAGAAAATTTAATTATTGAAGTGTTATTATAAAACTATGTGAAAACTGTATTGGCTATTGTTCAATTTAACATTAATGATCTAGCTGTTTGTAATTGTAATTGGTTTTTGAAGTAAACTATTATAAAAATTTAATTTTAAAATAATTTAATTGAATTTACTGTTCACGAATTAATAACTTTAATTTGTCTCCTTTTGTTACGTTTTTATTTTATTAATCTATAATAAACTTATAATTATAAAGCATATGTATTATTTTTAATTTGAAATATTTCCTACAGACAGATCCCAAGTGTTTTTCTTTTCAGTTCTTCTTAATACAAATACTCGTGGTAATGTCGTAATTTAGTAAAATGGTGGAGTAATTTTAATTAGTGATAATTAGTATAAGTACTCACCTATGACGACGCTTCTTCTTCTTCTTTTTGTTGAAGCCGAGTCCTTCAATGGAGAAATCCTTGTTGTTGTCGAGTTGCGCTACGCCTGCAACAAACATGAATTTTAACATCTATCACTAATCACAATCAAAATCACTATCCATAAATGAGCCACAACTAAGTTCAATTCATTGAAAAAGGAAAATGCTTTCCATAAAGACTAAATTACGAGTAATGAAATCATTAATTATATTTCTTATTATCTTTTACGAAGTGAAAGGAATATGTGTCTTATTCTCTAATTATAAGTACTATTTCAAGTACTATTTTATAAATTTGGTTATTTTATAATGTTTTTTACCTCACGCTAAGAGAGGTATTGGATTCACGCTAAAAATCGCATATCCAGATTGTAGTGAATAAGCACGTTTTAAGGTCCCTAGAATCTGATTTTAACATTTTTACGATGGTGTCTTGTGTGTTTGTGTGTGTGTGTGTAACTACGGATTCCTCAATCTACCAGTAATGGGAAGAGTTGAATAGATTCTGGTAACAATTGGATAACCGGAAGTAGTGGTATTTTAACAAAAATCTTCTAAATATTATTTTTTGAAAATTTATGTTATTACAAATATTAAAAAACAAAATTCTCTATTTGACACATTTAATTTTTTTGTTATATCTTCTGTAGATTTAAAGATATAGAAATATAATCTATAAAATAATCTGTTATAGTAAATCTCACAGCCTGTTCACAGCCCAAACATCTTCATGGTAACTACTTGAGAAATTTAAATGACAGTTAAATGTCATTGATGTCAGTGTCAAAAATTCAGAGATAGTACTGCAGGCTTTTTCTGGGAACGATATTTAATACTTCTTATTGTAGTATTAATTATGTATTTAAAATTATAGGTATATTACATGAACCCTTCAGAAATACCGCCAATCCCGTTAATGAAATGGAGAAACCTCAAACATTTAGAAGAAATTGAGAAAACTAGCTCATTATAGAAAATACGTAAATACAAAGAATAGGTGTAATTATATTTTTTTTATGTGTACAAGAAATGTTAAATACAATACTTATATATACCACAGTGGAAAGGGCGAGAAGTATTATGCTTGCCACAACAGATTTTTTATTTCGGTGTTTTTATGAGTTTATAAACGCACTGAAACCACGTCGTTAAGAAGATCCATAAACGCATTATTTTTGGCGCTTTTCGTTTTCTATATAGTGGTGGCAAAACTGACACATAAATGACGTTAACCTCAAATTTCTGTCAGTTAACAAGGAATTTTCATCTGTGAAGTTATTTTTTTTAGCAGGAAGCGTTACCAACATAACTGATAAAAAACACCATGTCATACATTTAACAAGTCGCAATTTTTAAAAATTTAATACAATTATAAAATTACTTAATAGAAAAAATAGTGTAAAAATCATGTTTCATAAGGCCTGTTATTGCACTCGTCTTTTGTTCATGCATTAATAGATTACTTTATGAAACTTGTATCATATACTGTTATATTAATTAACATTAACATAATTTAAAAAATAAAAATTAAATTAATGCGAAAAACTGAACATTAACATTCAAAGACTTAACAGCGTATATTTTGATGTATTGGAAAAGTTCCTACATTATTATTGGTGTACAGATGACCAATAGGATGTCACCAGTATCCTTGCACAGGATATTTCGGGCTATTTTGCGTATTATCCGGTTATCGTTTCTTAGAGCAAATGGATGTGTGTATGCGATGTTTAATAAATTAACTGAATGTTTTGTACGAATGTATTTTGTATATATGAATTGTAACAATCTTTAAGATCTTGCTGTAAGTGTGATAATGTCCATGTTATTTTGTATGTATTACATTTTTGTTGTATAAATGTTGTAGACCCTGAAGATGCAAGGATGAACCGAAACGTTGGTATAGTAAGAATAAATGCTGTTTAACTGAACTTTCGAATAATTATTAACACCTAATTAACATTGAATTTAATACCTCAAAAACCCAATAAAATTCTGTTTTTTGCTGGCCTTGATCCAACTATATATAAATATTCCAAATAAAGTGGTTTCAAATATTTTATATTCATAAAAAAAAATATCAGCATTACAGGTATTATTTATTCAAATGTTGTGGCCACATGTTTAAGTAAGTGCATGAAATGACCAGTGTGATGTATGATCCAGAAGACTCAGATTCGATTCCGATAGAAATTTGAATATTATTTCCAATTCTACGACTATAAAGAAGATTGACAAACCAATACGAGTAATGCAATTAACTATAAATGAATTAATGAACAAAATTAAAATGGGGTTTCGTGGCTATGTGCCTGGTCGCCAATCTGGTGATTAGGCACAAAAGTGGCCCCTGTGGTGCACTCTCACTCCAGCAATCAGTGCCCGTCATCGAAAGATGACTATTCAAGATCATTTATGAACCGTATGGTATAATATTACTAGCAGATAACTTCACTGTATTTCGTATACATATACGTGCAACATGAAATATTTATGGATACATTTTAACTGAAAAAAAAGGTTTAATTATTTGAAAATTATGTTTCTTTTTAAATAATGCCTTTCTCAAAGATTTATGCTCTTCACTTATGTGTTTGCAAAACACAAAAACAGACTTGACAAAAACCATGAAATAATAATTTGATTTAAATGTCAACGTCACCGGGTAAATATTAGGACAGAGGGCAGTGCAGTAGATAATTATATATCTGTAACTCTACGACATACGTCATTATTATTTGTAATGTGTTAGAAAGTAATCCCACCATTTACGTATATCTGTCACACAAAATAAACTACATAGACATACGTCAACTAATATTTCTCTTTCTAACATGAAATGCTGCTAAGCTACCAATGAAGAAAGTGCTGTGTATTCCTTCATCAAACAAGTGACCTTGAATAGTCATCTTTTGTGAAGCAAAGTATACAAAGCAGATTGATGTACCCAGCAATAGGTAATACATCATGGTGATATATTTATTTAATAAAATAAAGAAACAAATATAATCAACACATATAAAAATAAAATCAGTAAAACTTCGTACGACATCCGTATCCCTACAACAGCGAGCAATTCGAATCCTTTCGTAACGCAAAAACGAAACGAAACGAAATAACTAATCAACAGCTGGTGGAGTTTTCCTCTCGTCTCTCGCGTCTTCTCCATGCAGCGTAAAAGGCTCAAACCAATTTGTCTATACCCAATAAGCAGTTGGTTTGAGAATTCAATTACGGGCCAGGCGAAGTGGCATAAGGTCTTCCCCAGGGATGGAGACGGAACTAATCCCCCTGCCAGAGAGGCCGATCCCACAGGAGACACCAAATTATACACATTATTCTCTTATGGATTATCTAGCTCAACTTGATCGGTTAGCATTGCAAAGCTATTCAAAAATATTGATAAATTATAAATAAATAATACAACTCGAATTAAATTTTCATTCACAGATTTCGTATAGTATTGATTTTTTTATAGGCAATCACAAGATTCACTTTTTACGTCTCGCTAAGAGAGGTATTGGATTCATGCTAAAAATCGCATAACCAAATTTTAATAATTAAGCACGTTTTAAGGTCCCTACAATCCTATTTTAACATTTACAATGATGTCTGTGTATGTGTGTGTGTGGATGTGTGTGTGTGTGTGTGTGTGTGTGTGTGTGTATATGTGTGGGACGTTGGAAGGACGATTACTCAAAAACTATAAGACTTAATATTTGTTTAACTACGTTTTTCCCAATTGGACATTACAGGCAAGAGCTGAAGTGGTTTTGGTTAACAATTGGACAACCGGAAGTAGCAGATTCTTGAAAAATTCTTCTAAATATTATTTTTTGAAAAATATAAGGGATATAATAATCTGTTTTAATAAATCTCATATTCCAAATAATATCATGGAAACCAATTCAATGTCAAAAATCCAGAGACATTACGGAAGATTTTTTCTAGAAAGTACATACATTATATTATTTCTTATTGTATTAATAGTTAAATATTTAAGATTATAGGTATATTACAAATTAGAAGAGTATGACTATATTTCTTCATAGAATGAATTTAAAATTAAAAAATATAAACATAAAGAATAGATATAAGAAGAATTTTTGGTGCAGAGGGTAATTATACAAGAAATGTAAAATACAATAGGGCGCGAGCAGTCATGTGAGTTTGTTCGCCTTGACAAAAAGATATGGGGGCCCGTGTCAGAATGATAGCTAGTAATTATGTACATATATGTCAAATATCATAATTTTTCATTCTAAATTTAGTGATTTTCCAATTCCAAGTAGTTTATTTTCCTCGAAAAGTGACAAATTAACTGCGTGAATTTAGAAAATCTTGAAATTTTTAATGAAAACTTCTGACATTTGACATCTATGTACATAATTACTAATTGCCATTCTGGCACGGGCCCCCATATCTGCTTGTCAAGGCCAACAATGTCACATGACTGCTCGCGCCCTATACTTATGTAACCAAAGACGGTAGTGGTGAGAGGTATTGTGCTAACCACAACAGTTTTTTTTATTAACAGTTCCATTTACGAGTTTATAGTTACAAAATTTCTCGTACTAGATATGATGTGCGAAAAACACGATTTTCAAATTTCATTTTTAGGTTCAAAATTTAAGTACAAGAATGAATAATAAATAAATCATTTCAATTAGAGTGAGATTATCAGTTACATTAATACATAAGACAATAACAGTTAACCTCTCCTCTAATTATCTCCAAATTCATAAATAGCTATGATACCACTAACACGGTGTATTTTTGAAATATTATAATAAAAAAATGCAAATAAAATCTTTTATATATACCTTCTTTTCCTTCTATGACGTCAAAAAATGTACAGCCCGTGAACGGCAGCGAATAGGAAGCTTTCTCGTTTCTCCCTGACATAAGATAAAAATATGAAAATAAAAATCTAGAATATAAAACATATAAGCTATAAATAAATTTCTCGTAATTTAATCAACAAACAGCTCATTTTTGATTAACAATATTTTATTTACCTAGGACCAAAAGTGAATCTTTATGGTATGAGCAAGTTGTTACTTGTGAGTACCTTAAGGACACTTTTCGTCGTAATAATTTATGTCATACTGGTTTCTAGTTATTAAATTATTAAAAGAAATATGCAGAAATTTGTAGCAGTATGAGTTGTATAATTGTTCGAAAATCCTAGCAAAATATTTACAGATTGACAGAATGATATTAAATTTTTTCTGGTTCTGTTAACATTCTATAATTGATGAAAAAGACATTTCTCGAGATAGTTTGGATGAAGCTGCTGAGGTGAAGAACAATTTAATGCCGCATAAATAAAGGATTCAGTAGGAAGATAAAATTTTGAAGTCCTAGAAATTAAGAATCATATTTTAAAATTCTAGGACTGTAATGCTTCACTTTTTGTTTTAAAAATCCCTCAAAAAATGTTGCTTTAGAAACCAGTATGACAAAAACTATAATATTCTTAATATTTCTAAATTCTTCTAAAATTTACGACTACATTCGAGTACATTTTCTTCTCAATTACAATTTACAATTAATTTAGTTGTTCTTCCCACAAATGTAGATAAATACTTGTGGTCGGTTACACACACAAAATTTATATTTTAAGCGTTTCCTAAATTGACACTATTCAATTGAAATTAAATGTCAGATTAATTGCTGAAAAATTTCGATTTGCAATATTTAGGAGTCACTTAAAATTTAAGCTTTGTTGATACAGTGTGTTAAAAAAAACCTAACTCGGGGTAAGTTATAAATATAGTAGAGAAACGTATGTCTGATCATTGTACAATACAAAGGCCAAGTTGTCAAAATCGATCTTGAAATGTAAGTTTAAGGAGAAAAAATAATAAAGAAGGAAACAATATATTGCCATTCCCCGTTTTCTAATTTATTTCCACTTCAATAATAAGATTCAAGAAGAAAAGTTTTGATTTCTTTAGTTTTTTGTCACAATGACATTCAAATAAGTATATACTTATAAATTAAGACGTATGTTTCTTGTTCATAGCCTACGCTGAGTTAGATTATTTTTGAACACACTATACATTGATTAGGAATTAAAAATAAAAAAAACTTTATAGCCTCGAAATTTGCGTAAAATTCTGAGTTATTACAAAAACGAGACAAAGAAATGTTTTGGGAATTCTTTACTATACACTGGTTTGCAAAAAATCGCGTATACCTTAGAAATCAAATAATCGAGTTTTTACCTTTTTACCTCTCGTTAAGAGAGGTATTGCATTCATGCTAAAAATCACATATACATATTTTATTGAATAAGCACGTTTTAAGGTCCCTACAATCCGATTTTAACATTTTTACGATGATGTCTGTGTGTGTGTGTGTGTGTGTGGATGTATGTGTGTATGTATGTAGGATGTTGGAAGGACGATTACTCAAAAACTATAAGACTTAAAAATTGTTTAATTACGTATTTTCCAATCGGACATTCATGGGAAGATCTGAAAAGGTTTTGGTAACAATTGGACAACCGGAAGTAGAAGATTCTTGAAAAAAAAACTTCTAAATAATATTTTTTGAAAATTTTTCTTGGTAATATTAAAGAAAATTAAATTCTCTATCTGATACATTTAAATATTTTATTATATATTCTATGGATTTAGAGATAAAAGAAATATAATAAATAAAATAACGTTATAATAAATTTTACAGCCGAAAGGATGCCATGGAAAATAGTTGACCAGTTGAACTGTTTGTAACTGACAGATAAATGTCAGTGTCAGAAATTCATAGATATTACTAAAGAGTTTTTCTGGGAAGTACATATACATTATATTATTTCTTAATGTATTAGTAGTTAAATATTTAAGATTATAGGTCTATTACATATATCCTTCAAAAATACAGTCAATCCTGACAATGAATTGGAAACATTTCGAAAAATTAGAAGAGGACAAAATTTCTTCATATAATGAATTTAAAATTAAACAATCTAAATATAAGGAATAGATATATGTAAGTACAATTTTTGGTGTAGAATGTAGGTATACAAGAAATGTTAAATACAATAGGGCGCCTTGACAAGCAGATATGGGGACTCATGTCAGAATGATAGCTAGTAATTATGTATATAGATGTATCATAATTTCTCATTCTAAATTTAGTGATTTTCCAATTCCATATGGTTTATTTTCCTCGACAAGTAAATTCCACACTCCTGGTGACAAATTAACTACGTGTATTTAGAAAATCTTGAAATTCTGAATGAAACATACTGACTAATTATCATTCTGAAACGGGCCCCCACATCTGCTTGTCAAGGCCAACAATGTAACATGACTGTTCGCGCCCTATACTTATGTAACCAAAAAAGGAAGTGGCGAGAGGTATTGTGCTGGCCACAACAGATTTTTTTAGCTACGTGAATACGTTTTTTTTTTTAAATAGATTAATATCAACTGTCAATGAAGTTGTCACCGTTGTCACTATCATGTCATTATTTTAGGTACCGTGGAGCAAGTTCTTCATTGTGCTAAGTTTCTACTATATTACAAATATATTCTAGAAAAATTAAAGAACAACCAAGTATTTATTTTAAATGGATTATAAATAAGTAAAAATTATGACTGAAACAAATTATGGACGAAGTAACATTAGTAATTTATCATCGCTCCATCAGCGTCCAGTACTTTATGTTCTGATTGACTACCCCTCTGCTAACTTAGAAAGTATTACAACTTTCTCGTTTTCTGATAATTTTGGAATCTTAATTGACACTAATGACACTGACTTGAGACACTGACAAGTCAACAATCGAGACCGACTCAATACAGCAAAAAACATGTGTACGCGATTTTTTGCAAGCCAGTGTACATATTTATAAAATAAATTGAGAGAATGATAATTTTTAGTTTCTGTAAAAATCTAATAGCATAGATTTTTCTGGAATTTTTAGCACATATATTACCGATTGTATTGTACGTTTTAGTTTGAAGTTTTGCACTCATCCTCCATCAGAGTTAAATGCACATAGTTTAATACAATTGGTAAGGTTCAACAAACGACACATAAAACGTAGAATTTGAAAAAAATATGGTCGAATTGATCGAGAGATAGAACGGACAGTGAGTGTGGGATGTAAGGTAATGGGTGCTCTGGGTACGTTTGCACGAAACTTTAACGTATCAAGGGATGCTCGGTTAAGTGTATATAATGGAGTGCTAGTGCCTGATTGGATGTATGGAAGCGTATGTTGGGCATGGACGGGAAAGCATAAAAAGAGAGTGACTGCCGTGAAAATGAGGTATTTACGTGGTGTATGTGGGTATGTAAGACGGGATCGCGTGAGGAATAATTTGATGTATAAGAATGTATGGGTAGGAACAATGTTATAAAGAGAGTTGGTGTGAATCAGTTGAGATGGTATGTATCTTGGTGAAGTTGAGGCTTTTCGATTGCGTGGCCGACCAGTGTGTAAGTGGATTGATGTGGTTGGTAGGGTCTTAAAGAGAGAAAGTTTCGAAGTGGAAAGAGAAGAAGAGCATGTATGAATGCGATTATGAGTGTGGCCGAGGCAAAAGAAGTGTGCTTAGACAGGAATGTGTGGCAAAAGATGATTGTTTCGTAACTATTATTGTGATCCGGATGCGGTATTTCACTACCGAAAATCGGTCACTTTAATATGTTTTTATTATTTTCGGGTTTGTGCTAACCCACTAGTGTACGAATACG
This sequence comes from Harpalus rufipes, assembly GCA_951394225.1. Taxonomy (NCBI): domain Eukaryota; kingdom Metazoa; phylum Arthropoda; class Insecta; order Coleoptera; family Carabidae; genus Harpalus; species Harpalus rufipes. The sequence goes on along the minus strand of OX596276.1, from coordinate 10,054,116 downwards.
ACAACTTAATAGGAACAATTTATATATATTTCGAACTTTTCATAAAATTAAATAATATCACATTATTTTACGAATATGTTTAATGATTTTTTTCAAAACTAATTACCATACAAATTTGAATAATAAATGGATAGCACATTAGTAACAAATAATGACAAATGATGCTATTTCATGAAACAATTAGTTTAATTACTCGCCAGTATTAAAAAGATAGCAATGCGTAGCACTCGGATGGCGCACAAAGGGCTGGAGTTAACCATCCCACAACACAGGGGCGCGAAAGGGGGTAATCAACACCTCTGACGGTCATAAATCGCACTAATGGCCCTCTGGTATTTCATAAGTCAGCTACTATAATACGCTGGACATCGCGTCTAGCTCATACCCTCATCACTATAAAACGTTGCAGAGAATTTATGTCAAACGCTGAGTATTATCCTGCTGGCTGCGAGCCGCTCTCGAGTAACGGTGGCTCGTGCTAAGCCGACGCGTCCTGGTTAATACGCGAACAGTACCGAAAGGAATGTTAAATGAATTAAGATGGCGCTGAAGCTATTTAGGGCATTTAAGGGCACTCTGCACGAGCTGGAATGAGTCGAGTCTGGACGGTGGATGGACGCTAATGTTCTAACAAAGGACCAACAACCGCAGGAAGATACTAATTTTTCTGATTGTTTGCAAGGATAAATATTTTTAATGATTAAAATGAATTTGATATACAAAAATTGTACATACGTAGGAATTTTGAAACAGATTAGATAGTTTAAATAATTGATAATTTAAAAACTACCCCTAATCTTAAAATTTTTTCAAATCATTTGAAAATTGGCAATAATTTTCAAGGTTGACATAGGTCGGAATATTAACAGAGACCAACAACCGTTCATTAACGCACGTAGCCACGCGATATAGTTTTAGATACGACCAAGCTATAAATTTTAGATTAGATACTGACTATTTATATGGAAAGAAAATCTTTGTATTACATGATTACATCATCGAAGAAAAATGTACTTTATAATGCAAAAGCGTGAATCAACTTAGTTATGTCTGAAGAGATTAAATTAAATTTTATGGCACATAACTCGCGCAATAATTAAATTTTAAAATTTTACATATATAAAATTTTCACATTCTTAATCCTTTTTACTAAGAGAGATATTGGATTCATGCTAAAAATCGCAAATCCAGATTTTAGTGAATAAGCACGTTTTAAGGTCTCTAGAATACGATTTTAACATTTTTACGATGTGTGTGTGTGTGTGTGTGTGTGTTAGGATGTTGTAGGTACGATTTCTCATATTCTATACAAGTAAAGACATGTTTAACTACGGATTTCTCAATCTAACATTAATGGGAAGAGTTGAATAGGTTCTGGTAAAAATGGGGTCATTTCTCATTATCTAATTTATTTTTTTCTTGAAAGAATAGGTCAAATTAAATATGTAGGTGTATGTTTTACACTTTACAAGTCTTTAGAATCAGAGATATGATTTTTTTAAAGTTGTCTTTAATTTCAAATATTTGGACGCTGACGTCACGGCTACACGTCACGGCTTGTCGGATGCGGCAGCAACTATCTACCGGTTGTGTTTGGAACTATAATTGTTTGAGTTATCATTTGTCAGTTTCATTTTGTGACAACATATTGTTAACGAAAAACATATTTCATACAACTTTTGGTATTGATTTTAATAAATGTTTTATTTCCATACCTTTACTCTTAACTCTGCTGTCACCTGTCACAATTTTAGGTTAGCTTGTTTACAGCAGCAAACGGATATCACGTGGACCGTTGTGTGTGTGAGAGAGGAATGTTTTTGTGTAACAAGCCGTGACGTCATGAATTTTACAGCAGCGAAAGTTTATTAGCAAATTTATGAATGAAAAGTCGCATATTTCATGTTATTTTATATTACTATATTTATTAAATGAGACGGATTTCACGTTTTTATAAAAAAAAACAATATTTTTTTTTAAATGGACAACCGGAAGTGGTAGTTGTATTTTTTTTCTAAATATTATTTTTGAAAATTTATGTTACTACAAATAATAAAGATAATTAAATTCTCAATCTGATACATTAATTGTTTTATTATATCTTCTATAGGTTTAGAGATATTGTATATAATAATACAGAATAATTCGTTGTAATAAATTTCGTTGTCCAAAAAAACAGTTGAGATATTTAAATACTAAAGAACTTTAAAACGTGTTTATTTACTATAATCTCGATTTATGCAATTTTTAGCACGATCCCTATACCTCCCTTTTCAAGGGTAGCTGGAGGTAAAAATTAAAACAACTCCACGTGTGGGGTAGTTTAGTTTTAAAGCAAAATAAGATACTATTCTAAATATACAGTTAACGCCGAAAAATGAGGCACTGACATTAACTTTTTTATTTACAATTATTTTTTAATTATCTTTGCACATTTGTAAACTAGGCTTAGGGGCTCACAAGTGATGGTTTGTAGAAATTAATTAGAAAAATATAAGAGAATATTGTGGATAATTAACCTGCTATAAGCTATGATATCAGGCAGGTTGTCAAAACAGTTGAGATAATATTGAGTAATATTTAAGTTAATTGTTTAAATAATTCCTAATAACCCCGTTCTACGGTACTCATATATTTATGACAGTGCGACAATACCCTTACTGGTGAATTGGGATACAAATCCTTCTTCGTTAGAAACCGTGTTTCTTCGGGCTGTGATTCGCAATCTAAATAATCAAAGTAATCATGGTTAAGAATAAGTGTTTTTTCGCTTCCTATTCTGAATCATCCTTTTTCATTGATTACATGGATTCATTTCAGAGTAAATTTAAAAATGGCTAACAACAATAGGTTTTCGAGTGTAGAAATTTATCAATGTGGGGGTTGTTGCATCAAAGGTAATATGATTTTCCTATAAAAGCATGTAATGACCAACCATAATTTTGAATACAAAGAAAATATGTTAGGTACATAAAAAAATTGTTTTATGTAAACATACTTCATAATCAGAACATTTTTTTTTACTTATATATGATGCAGTTTTAATCAGGGATGGGAACGTAGTAAATTATACATTTACGACGTTATTTACTACAGTAGCAAATTCCATTTACTACATGGTCAATTTACTACATAACTACCAGGGATGGGAAAATGTAGCAATATTTCTATTTACTACATAACTACTTTTACTACGTAGTAAATGTAGCAAATTAAAAATGTCGTAAATTGTGTGTAGTAAATGTAGTAAATTTTTTGATTGGTCAGGTCAGGAGTCACATGTTAAGTTAGACAGATCAGAAAGAAGTAAGAAACGGTTGACATTACATTAGTGATACTGATACTGATGTATGTAGTTCTCTAACCAAACAAAGAAAAATAAAGGATTTATTATAAAAATATTTATATACATATACGACTGACATAAAAAATAAAAGAAATGGATTGAAAATTACATAATTTTTTATTTATATTCTGTACTGTTTCCTGTTCCCTTTCCTTATTAATTTATTATGTTTATAAATGAGATGACATATGAATTGACGTGACGTGACAGATGGAGATGAGGATGAGAGAAAAGATATGATAATGTTAATGACAATTTTCATTAATTCCAATTAATATAAAACTAAAACAATTACCCCTTAACCTTAAATAATAATATAAGCTAAAAGCTAAATACGTATTTCGAGAACTAAGTTCTCATCATCAGTAGAACAAAACAAAAGTTTAAGCAGAGAAGTTAAGATTACTCAACATGTAAACCATGTCAGAGGTCTAACAACTCTGAGCAAACAAGGGAGAGAACTGGGATTATATAGGGATAGGAGTCACAGGTGAATGAATACCAATTAAAACTAAGATTTAACGTCCAATGAAATTTAAGATTTAAAATGTCCTATTAAATTTAAGTTTCTATTAAATCGAATAATTTAGAATTTGGTATGGGACCGAAATCTGCGTTCATCAAGTTATTTTTAAATTTATTTATTATTAAGCTCTCGTATGCATCTAAATATCTATCATTATTAATATTCTTTAAAAGTTTAATGTTAGAATTGTTAATTTTGTGATTATTAATGAACATATGTTGAGCCACGCTAGATTTTTCGGGATTACCGCTTTTTAGATGATAAAAATGTTCTTTAAACCGAATGTCAATTTGCCTTTTAGTTTGCCCGATGTAAACTAAAAGGCAAATTGACATTCGGTTTAAAGAACATTTTTATCATCTAAAAAGCGGTAATCCCGAAAAATCTAGCGTGGCTCAACATATGTTCATTAATAATCACAAAATTAACAATTCTAACATTAAACTTTTAAAGAATATTAATAATGATAGATATTTAGATGCATACGAGAGCTTAATAATAAATAAATTTAAAAATAACTTGATGAACGCAGATTTCGGTCCCATACCAAATTCTAAATTATTCGATTTAATAGAAACTTAAATTTAATAGGACATTTTAAATCTTAAATTTCATTGGACGTTAAATCTTAGTTTTAATTGGTATTCATTCACCTGTGACTCCTATCCCTATATAATCCCAGTTCTCTCCCTTGTTTGCTCAGAGTTGTTAGACCTCTGACATGGTTTACATGTTGAGTAATCTTAACTTCTCTGCTTAAACTTTTGTTTTGTTCTACTGATGATGAGAACTTAGTTCTCGAAATACGTATTTAGCTTTTAGCTTATATTATTATTTAAGGTTAAGGGGTAATTGTTTTAGTTTTATATTAATTGGAATTAATGAAAATTGTCATTAACATTATCATATCTTTTCTCTCATCCTCATCTCCATCTGTCACGTCACGTCAATTCATATGTCATCTCATTTATAAACATAATAAATTAATAAGGAAAGGGAACAGGAAACAGTACAGAATATAAATAAAAAATTATGTAATTTTCAATCCATTTCTTTTATTTTTTATGTCAGTCGTATATGTATATAAATATTTTTATAATAAATCCTTTATTTTTCTTTGTTTGGTTAGAGAACTACATACATCAGTATCAGTATCACTAATGTAATGTCAACCGTTTCTTACTTCTTTCTGATCTGTCTAACTTAACATGTGACTCCTGACCTGACCAATCAAAAAATTTACTACATTTACTACACACAATTTACGACATTTTTAATTTGCTACATTTACTACGTAGTAAAAGTAGTTATGTAGTAAATAGAAATATTGCTACATTTTCCCATCCCTGGTTTTAATGCTGACTATAACACATTGGTCTGCATATAACATTTGACTCCTAGGTGGTGTTTATATTATTCAAGTTGTTTTCTGGATATAATTTTTAAATCATGATTCAAAGGATTAAGATTAAACTAATCAGGAATCACAAAATCATAATCACAGCTTCTAAATCCCCCTTGCAAATGTTTCTTTCATTTGTCTACAAATATTTACATTTTTATTAATCAAAACATTTCTTCAGCTATCGTTACAATATTAAGAAACTTTAACATCTCCCTGTGCCTACTTATAGAATAACTATCTCCAGTGAATACACCTCCACTAGATGATTTTCCCTGCTGTTAGAAGCGTAGCAGCTATCGAGGCGTGCAGGAGCATGACGCTAATGGACCGTCAAGCGGTCCACAGAGACCGGACTATACCGGGGTCAGTTCGCCGATAACCGAACCAATTACGTCATCCTTTACACAGTGAACAAAACGGTCATAGCCGTAGCTATATTTGATCCTCGAGCGAGCCTCTTCAACACATGGTCCAACTTTGCATGCAGATGATGGAATGCAACATGCAATGAATGGATTATCCATTATGAATTTAATTCGTTTTTAATCGAGAAAAAAATACTGATGTTGTTATTATTTTCGGGTTTGTGCGAACCCACTAAGTGGGATACGCGTGGTTTTATGTATGTATGCATATGTCATAGGCAAACAGAGTTATTTTAGGAAAATAATCTTGTCATAGGCAAATTACTAGTGTTTTCGTGTGCATGCTAGTGACCTACTCTTAGCGACCACGTATATATTAGAATAATTATATTCATAGTTTTCCTAACATATCACGTCTGGTACATATGTCCCTCTGTTCATAGGTACGAGCCCAACCCTAAATGTATTCGTACCCTCTGAAAAAAATATATTAACAGCAAGAAGAAATAAATTTTTAGATTACAATAGTTAAGACTATATTTGGGCAATTTATTATTTTATGTATTAATAAAGTGTACTGGATTTAAATATAATGTTATTACCTAAATTTATCATTTTAACAATAATCTACGGGCAAATATATGACAACAGACACGTGCTAATTTTTTTAGTTCCAACTGTAAATAATACAATATTTATGTTAGTATTATTTATAAAATTGAAGGTAAAGGAAACTGACAATATATTCAATTAATTACTCTATTAATTTTTATTTTTTTATTAAAATTATTTGCAAAGTAATACCTTTGAATATATAATACATATAAGAACGGCAACGCATATGGCCTAGCAAGATACTATATCTGTCTCTTTTTATTCCCAAAATTATTATAGATAGCTAGTGACTCCTACCACAAAACTATGAACTACGGTAAATCGTGCTGACAGCATTGCCAGATACTATTTGTTAGAGGTATTCAATAATCAATAATTCAAAAATATTGTTTCATAATAACCAGATAATATATTTTGAATCTTCAATGTACATGTATACTTGTTTTACAGTAGCAAACTTAAAAACCTTTATAAAATCTTATCTTGCTGTTCTAGCTATATACGTGGCAACACTGTGCAACATCCACCTATTATGTATTTTTTGAACTAAATTAGAAATAATTCGTATACGGAGGGATAGATGGCACCTTCTCTCGAAATATTTAATCTAAATACATTACGTTGCCGTTCTTATATTTATTATATATTCAAAGGTAATACTCATTTAAAGTACCACCTACAATTATATTAAAAACAAGAATAAATAAACTTCTGGATGCTATGATTATTACTCCAATACAACAAATTTTGATACGGTGTATATAAATATTGTATTATGTATTGTTGGAGCAGTACGTTGGACGACGTCTGGACACAAACACGTTTTTAATCAAGCGTCAGAAGTCAGAAGCCGGGAGACTTATTTCATCTGTACCGTAGGGTGCGCTACTAGGCGTCACCTCACAAGCTCTTAAGGTTTTTGTCGAGAATAATACGAAAATGTGAAATAATTTTTATATTGGTAGAATTCGAAATCAGAATGTCAGAATTGGGAACCATAATTGATCACACTCAATCATGCTACTCCTACTCCATACGCAAAAAGTTTTAATTAAATATTTAGAAAAGTACAATACAACTGTATAAGTAAACGTTGAAATGAATTAAAGAACTGAAAGTGTGGTTCCATCCCTTCAATTTGGGATTTCAATGCAATGGTAGTAAGACGCAACCACTAATAAGAAGATTCCCAGTCCAGCAAATAACATTGTTGTGCATCTCCCCTGTTTTAACGTCTCCATAGCTTGGTACAATTCCCACCCCACCGCACAACGCAATAAGATTACGTGTTTCCGTGAATCTCCCCTTTTTAAAACACACCACACCAGCAAGCATTGCCTTGGCGAAAACAACCCTCCTTTAAAAATACTAAAAGAACCGTTTACTCCCTCGGTAAAGACTTCATTTGCTGCCGATGGTTTAAATTTCACTGCGTAGAGGCCTTTCTTTCTCGTCTGTCAATTTTCCGGCGAACAATGAGCGATACCGTTCATTTTAGTGTGTTTCCCCCATTTTTCAGCCGTGTTTTTTGTGGAATATATTGATTTCGTGTGTTTTATAAACACGTTTTGTTTGCGCGTTGTAGCGTGGGCAACGCAGCCTCGTTATTCCGCGGATTCGGACAATACAAAGAAGAGATAAACGCGTTCAAATATAAATAAATGGATTTTAAATTGTTTTACAGGTTATTTTGCACATATATGCGCTGGCTGAGCTGAAAGATAAACTTTAACTATTCTATTCACCGTTCATTAGTGATTTGTTTGTTATTGTCAATAATTGTTGTTCATTATGGTATACATATGGTGCTATGCAATATTTTATCTAATAAATATTGAATGTTATTGCAGGATAATGATTATATGCAATTTGTATATAATTAATATTGTGTGTTACGATTATTATGGCTCACTCATATTTTGTTATGACATAAAACTGATTACCGTAATTATGTAAACTTTCCATATATAAAATATTTCCTGGTTTGAATGCAGGTATTTATTCCGGCTATAAAAAAATCTAAACACTAATTTTTATGTACAGACAAGGATTACGCTAGAATTATTGAGAATAAGTATGTAACACGAGGGGGGGTGGGGGGGGGGGGTTGAAACGGCCGATGTTATAACTGATAGGCTCATTTCTTTGTACCTCTCGCTAAAAGAGGTATTGGATTCATGATAAAAATCGCATATCCAGATTTTAATGAATAAGCACGTTTTAAGGTACCTACAATCCGATTTTAATATGTTTACGTGTGTGTGTATTTGTGTGTGTGGGGATGTTGGAAGCACGATTTCTCAAAAACTATAATACTTATTATCGGTTTAACTACGTATTTCCCAATCGGACATTAATGGGAAGAGTTGGAAAGCTTTTGATAATAATTGGACAACCGGAAGTAGCAGATTCTTAAAAAAAATCCTCTAAATATTATTTTTGAATACATATTTTGTTCTTGCTAGTAAGTATTAAAGAAGAGTAAATTCTCTGTCTGATACATATAAATATTTTATTATATATTTTATAGATTTATAGATAAATAAATATCTCACAGTCCAAATAATGTCATGGAATAAATGATAAATACAATGGGGCGCAAGCAGTCATGTGACTTTCTTGGCCTTGATTGGTCAAAATGCAAATCTACTATACAAAAACGAAAAATATCACCTGTCAGTTGTCAATTATCAAATAAAATCTACAGAATTAAGTGATGTTTCACCAGGTTTTGTTGTACTATAAAAATATTTATTGTTGACAAAGTTTGTAATAATAGTGTTATTAGTAATTTAATGTTTTGGACAATGGATATACAGGCTGGTAACCGGCACAACCGAACATAGGCCTTTAACATGTAAAATCAGACTTCTCTAATTTCCTGCTTTCCTAAATATTTTATGTAAAAAAGCTTCAAATAAAAGTTGTAGAGCATCTGAATCAATAAGCAAAATTAATTTTGTATGCCTTGTAACGGCAGAAATTAGGTACGAAAATATCGTCATGTTAAGGTAATTTATTTTTATTAGGTATTATTTCCAATTTCTGTTCAAGTTAACAATTATCTGTTAATTTAAATTGATATTTGTTCACTTAAACAGAAATTACAAATAATAATAAAAATAAATTAACCTATTTTGACAGATAAATCGTTAACATTTGTTAATTTTTTGTTTCAATTCCACGACTATAGCTATTTTTGGGCTGATTTTCGACATTTTCATACCTAATTTCTACCGTTACAAGGCACACAAAATTAATTTAGTTTATTGATTCAGATGCAGAATTTTATATTCTACAACTTATTGAATTTTATTTACCTAAAATAATTAAAGAAGCAGGGAATTACGAAACTCTAATTTTACATTTTAATGTGTCGATCACCACCCGTTAAAACGTGAGCATGGTAGGATCGTGGAAGAAGACAGACTGGGAGGAAAAGAGAAAAATTAGCTGGCTATAACTATCTCTTTCCCTTCCAGTCTACCCGTCTTTTTCCCAGATTCTACCATGCTCACATCACATATCCCTTTCCCAATTTTTTAATGATTATTTTCTCGTAAAGTATCAATAATTAATCGATTTAAAAAAATACGGGTCTTTATTTTTTTTGTCTAGTATTATATTATGTAAAAATAAAAATTTGGTCATATACCTGAAGCAAATCATATTATAAGGAATTATGTTTTTGTAAAATTAAATTTCATAGTTGAAAATCATGAAAATGTTAGGAAATGGTTTCCCTGAAATTTCCAACTGTCGACATTTCCATTATTCACCTTGTGTAGTTTTCCCAATAAATATTGTACAGACTTAACAATACTTAAAACCTTGAAATTCATTTCATACATTATTAATTTAACTAATAGTCGCCTGTGTCTATCTCAACAATAAAATAAATTGCATGTAATCGTAAACGTGTTAGTTTATGTGGTCAGCTTCGTAACATCCGTTTAAATATCTAGTACAGCAACAGCAATAGCTGGTTACCATTTCATTTTAATTATACAATAACCATTTCTTGGTGTAAGCCATAATATTAATTATTAAACAGCATCTGGTCGTCCAGCAGGTATATCTCTGTAGCCTAGCCAACATAACCTCTCTCTTGGCAAGTTTAGTACCGCGCTTGCATTCGACTGTTGGCTGCTGCATTCGCGGAGTGCACTTCGGTAGTAAAACTCGAGTGCATCAGACATCAGACAGTCGAATGTTCGCATTTTAGATGTTGGTTGATGTTGAGATGTTCCTCTGTTATTCGCGGAACAGTTTTAAATGCTGTCCGTACATGGATACTGCCACTGGCGTTGCGATCGCTATGTACTATGTGGGAATGCTAAAGACGGATGCGGATGCAGGAGCTCGTCTTTGTAAGAGGATTGTTTGTAGATAGGATAGATACGGAAAAGGATATAGTAAAAGCAGAATCATTTTTGACTCAAAGAAAAGATGGACTACAATACTATCTTTGATGATTGTTTTTTTCAAATATTTTATTAAACTTTTATGTATGTATATGTATATGGTTTAATCAAACAGTATCGAGAATTTATGAAATTAGCTAATTTTTTGTCACGTTGGTACCACGGTCTGCAAAGGGTTGTCTCCCATTGTGGTATCAACAGAAAGATAAAATGTCAAACATTTGTTTACCTTTTGTTCACATGACATGGGTTTTTTACCTTCCGTCACCTATAGGTAAGGAAGATATTGCTTTTGGGCAAAAAATTCGATGGTGAGTTTATAATGAATAAGCACGTTTTAAAGTTCCTAGAATACGAATTTACTATTTTTAAGATGGTATATGTATACATGTGTTCGTATGTGTGTGCGTGTGCGAGTGTGTGTATTTGACGATTGTCATATGAAGAGTTGATTAGATTTTGGTTACGATTGGTTAACCGGAAGTACCCTAATTTGAAGATTTTAACAGTTTTCCTTGAAAAAATGCTATTAAATATCATTTTTTGATCTTATATTTTATTTAAATTACCTCCTGTAAGTTATTTATTATTAAATTACTTTATTATTATTGTCCATATTAGAAAAAAAAATCTGTTGTAGCCAGCACAATACCTTCCGTCAATCCTGTGTATAATGTATAAATTCCATACATAATTTTTCTTGGAAAAGATTCTAAATTTCCAGTAAAATTATTTCATAAACAAACTATTCAAATTTCACTTGACACTGACATCTTCCTCTTTAGCTTTTCCCATTCGTTAGGAGTCGATATGTTTGCGTGTCTTTCTCATTCGGTTCTTTTTCTCTCAAGTCTTCCGCAATACAGTCCTTCCATCTTATCTTTGGTCTTTCTCTGCTTCTTCAACCTCCCATTACTAAACTACTCATTCTTGTTCAAATATAATTCTTCATTTCTCCTCATGACATGCTCAAACCAATGTAATCGTCTTTCTTGCATCTTTCTAGAAAATTGTAACACGAGTTATTTTCTTACCGTATCTTTCCGTGTTTCCCCAACATCTACTTCAACATCCTCATCTCTGCCACATTAATTTACTTTTTACTCATACTGACATCTGTCAATTTGAATTATATGAATATATTAGCAGTTTCCATGTTTAGCATAGCTGGCTGAATTATAAAATTTAATTTCTTTAAAATTCTTTAACTCTGTATCTATTAAATATGAAGTATAAAATGTAATCAAATCGTATAGAGAATAATATATTCTTTAAGTTATAATAATATTAAATGTCAATAAATCATATTTAACTGTTAAATATTCAAATGAGGCTACTTCCGGTTCACCAATTATAACCAAAATCAAATCACTTGTTCTTCTGGATGTAAACTTGAGGAATACGAAAAAAATATAGTTTTTGGAATAGTGATATTGAAGTTATGCGATCCGAAACTTTCGTCATATACACACACAGACACACACATACATACATACAGGCATCATCGTAAAAATGGTAAAATCGTATTATAGGGACCCTAAAACATGCTTATTCAGTAAAAACTCATCACTGAATTTTTTGACTAAAGACAATACCTTCCTTACCTAAAGGTGACGGAAGGTAAAAATATAAAAAATTATAAATAAATAATTGTTTCAATATTTAATGATTAATGATTAAGATTTTCAAATGTCCTCCGTGGCACAATGGTTAGCGTAGCTGCCTTTGGAATGATACATTTTATAGATTTGGGTTCGATTCTTCAACAGAACAATCTTTTTTATTTTTTTTGCAAAAAATATTAAACTTTGAAAAATCTATCTTTTATTTCTTATTACAAGCATTTAGAAATAGTAATATTTTTGTAATAAATATAGAGAAAATAATTAACAAAAATTGATTACAACAATCAAACAGTGATATAATAAAAATGCATTATATTTTCTTTTCTTGTTAATAAAAAATACTGAGATAGATAGGTATAAAATGAACTTGTGCATGTATTACATTTTTATTGTATTTATATAAAACAAAGTTATTTTTCATTGACATCAAAGAAAATATAATGCATTTTTATTATATCACTCTTTTGATTGTTGTAATCAATTTTTGTTAATTATTTTCCCTTTATTTACTGTAAAGTTATTATTATTTTTAAATGATTGTGATATGAAATAAAAGACAGATTTTTAAAATTTCAATATTTTTTTTGAAAAATATAAAGTCCTGCTGGAGAATCGAACCCAAACCAATAAAATTGAATATTCCAAAAGCAACTATGCTAACTATTGTGATACGAAGACATTTGAAAATGTAAGTTTCCATAATTATATAAAACAATTTCTTTTCATTTTAAGAATAAATTGCAACGTACTAATATTCCCTAAATTCACTTCAATTACTCCTTAGTTGAGTACAAATATATCAGTAAATTTCTTGTGAATTAGAGTAAATTTATTGGCATGTGTTTGGTCAACCCCCAACCAAAATCAAAACAATTCCACACATTACCTCAAATCATGAAATCAGGCAGAATACACAAGCACATTATTCTTAATACAATTAATCGGCGTCGTCTCAAGCCAAAGATCCGATTAGTGTCCCCGTCCAAGCAGCAAATATATTTCCATTCCGCGGGCGGGCGGAGAGAGAAGTGCGCGGGGCACTAATGCGCCCGAATTCGGCCATAACATCCAATCACAGCGGATTTATGAGCCCGCTGCCTTGTAAATTTGACCGCGGGTGGTCGCAAAGAAATTCAATTGTGCCGGAAACTGAAGGACTTTTACAGTGAATCACCGTAAGGACTGACATTTGTTGGTCGACGCACGAGACGAGTTGAGGTTATTAGATTGGGTTTCGTTATGGAGGATAGATTCAGATTCGCCAGCCAGTCGCTTTGAAGATGCTTTTTAAAGGGGATTGGGCTTTATAAACTTATATTGGTTTCAGTTTTTATTTCATTTCAAAAGAGATTTGAGCTTAACTGCCCTCAGAGGATGATAGCGCTAATTGGAACTTCTTTCATGATGGTTTATTGATAAAAAATCATAATTAAAATATGAAAATAAATCTAAATTAATGTTATCCTGGTATAAAGTCTCACTTCAACCAACATTAAAATTAAAATGTGCTATAAAAAAATAATTGAAATAATAATGTACTCTCAAATATAATTAGTTTGGTAGCATGTTTTCTTTTTTTTTATAAAAACAAACAAATCAAAACACATGTATAGTTAAAGTAGCAAGTTACATGGTAATGAGAAAATAATGAAAACACGTTGATAAAAAATTATAATAATTATTCTTACTCATAATACATATGATAAATAGGAATAATATTTATTTTCTTTAGCACATTCTGCGACTAGTGAGCTCGAAATTATTGGTCAAAAATATCTTTAAATATAATTTTTTCGCAATTTGTTATTCTAAAAATTAAAGATTATTCCATTTTCTACAGGTTTGCTTTAATACTTTTTCTATGTATTTTATGGATAAATTTATAAAATAATATAAAAATTATATCATGGAGCTTATGCTTTAAACACATCTCAATGGTTATATAGTTCAACTCAAATGTATGTAATTGACAGATAAATGTCATTGTCAAAAAATAATCATTTCAAATTAGTAATAGTAACGTTTTAAAAGGAAAATTGTAAATAGAACAATAGTTTTATGGAAAGGAACTTAATATACATAATTTCTAGCATTAGTAAATATGCATGTATTTAAATAAATAAATATATTATCACGGCATATTATCCATTGCTGGATGTGCTAATCTGATATGTACACACATTTCGGTAATGACGATGACATATTTGTATTGTGCGGGCGTTTACCACAAGGGTTAATTTTATGCCATTTAAAATTAGAATTATTTGGCGTTGATCGGGATCGAATCGGATTCCTCAGATTCGCGACCAGACACGCGGCAACGAGACCCCATAGGTAAATGGCGGGAGGTATTGTGTTGGTCACATCAGATTTTTATTGCGTAATGTGTGGAGAATACTATACGTCTGATTTGTAAGGATCTTGGCTACTCAAGAAATTGTGAAATACTAAATTTGTAGACCATGGATTTTTCAAATATGTGATTTTATTTGGGCGGAATTACTTCTGAAACAATTTTGACCAGGCACGCGGCAACGAGACCCCATAGGTAAATGGCGGGAGGTATTGTGTTGGTCACATCAGATTTTGTTTAAAGATGTCCGATCAAGGTCATCTGTATCTTGAAGGAATTAACAAATTGGCATACATTTATCTCACTCATTTGCCATAACACAAAGCGTGTCCGATAAGAATGGATATAACACTCTTGTCTTTCAAAAATTCATATTGTTTCGACTAAGTTAGGGCATTTCACTTTAAAACGATGCTCGTTGTTGTTAATACTTACGCTGTAACGTAAGTTTATTTATTACCTCTCGCTAAGAGAGGTATTGCATTCATGCTAAAAATCGCATATCCAGATTTTATTGAATAAGCACGTTTTAAGGTACAATCCGATTTTATCATTTTTACGATGATGTCTGTGTGTGTGTGTGTGTGGATGTGTGTGTGTATGTGTGTGTGTGTGTGTGGGATGTTGGAAGGACGGTTACTCAAAAACTATAAGACTTTAAATTTTTTTAACTACGTATTTCCCAATCGGACATTCATGGGAAGATCTGAAAAGGTTTTGGTAACAATTGGACAACCGGAAGTAGAAGATTCTTGAAAAAAAATCTTTTAAATAATA
This sequence comes from Harpalus rufipes, assembly GCA_951394225.1. Lineage (NCBI taxonomy): Eukaryota > Metazoa > Arthropoda > Insecta > Coleoptera > Carabidae > Harpalus > Harpalus rufipes. The sequence continues at coordinate 10,038,680 of OX596276.1, read as the reverse complement.
TTTTTTGAAATTTTTTCTTGATAATATTAAAGAAAAATAAATTCTCTTTCTGATACATTTAAATATTTTACAATATATTCTATAGATTTAGAGATAGAAGAAATATAGTATGTAAAATAATCTGTTATAATAAATTTTACAGCCGAAAGAATGGCCATGGAAAATAGTTGAAAATTTAATTTGTTTGTAACTGACAGATAATGTCAGTGTCAGAAATCCGAAGACATTACTGAAGACTTTTTCTGGGAAGTACATACATTATATTATTTCTTAATGTATTAATAGAATTGGAAACATTTCGAAAAATTAGAAGAGGACAAAATTTCTTCATCAAAAATGAATTTAAAATTAAACAATCTAAATATATATGGAATAGATATATGCGTAAGTAGAATTTTTGGTGTAGAGTGTAGGTATACAAGAAATGTTAAATACAACAGGGAGCGAGCAGTCATATGATTTTGTTGGCCTTGACAAGCAGATATGGGGGCCCATGTCAGAATGATAGCTAGTAATTATGTATATTGAGGCAGTACTGCAAGCACGCCTTATTTATTATTAAATGTAGTTGTTTATGAATATTTATTTGTGGGCATGTATTTACAATTATATTTTTTATTTCGACTATTTTTGTGTGTGTATTTGTTTACATCCCTAAGCAGGTAAAAGGATGGCGCCATGCAGACGGGCGAGTCTACAGCCACTTGAGGCTGGGACATAGGTTTCGCTAGAGGGCATCTGGCATCCCACATGTGATAAGCGGCGATGACAAACTTATGATGTTCTAGAAATTTCTATCGTCCACCCAACCACCCACCCACACCGGTGACAGAGAGGGCAAATCTTACCCCCGAAACGCCCTAGATCGGAAGGAGGCAAGAGGGATATTTTGGTTTAAATACTGGGCCAGAAATCGTATTCTTCAGTCTTGCTTCGGCAGGACTCACAGATACCGGACCTCTGGCGTGGTTGACACGTTGAGTAACCTGGGATTCTGACATCACCGACTTTTTACCTCTGGCGTGGTTCACACGTTGAGTAATTTAAAGTTCGGACTCAACAAAAATTTACACTTGGCTTGTCCGAGGTAAGTTCATCAAGTCTAACTCTGACCCTACTTTCCGCCCATCCAGCTGCTATGGCTATGCCAGGCACGTTTGGGATCCTACTTTCCCCCCATCCAGCTGCTATGGCTATGCCAGGCACGTTTGGGGATCCTACACACTTTCCCCCCATCCAGCTGCTATGGCTATGCCAGGCACGTTTGGGGATCCTACTTTCCCCCCATCCAGCTGCTATGGCTATGCCAGGCACGTTTGGGGATCCAACTTTCCCCCCATCCAGCTGCTATGGCTATGCCAGGCACGTTTGGGGATCCTACTTTCCCCCCATCCAGCTGCTATGGCTATGCCAGGCACGTTTGGGGATCCTACTTTCCCCCCATCCAGCTGCTATGGCTATGCCAGGCACGTTTGGGGATCCTACTTTCCCCCCATCCAGCTGCTATGGCTATGCCAGGCACGTTTGGGGATCCTACACACTTTCCCCCCATCCAGCTGCTATGGCTATGCCAGGCACGTTTGGGGATCCTACTTTCCCCCCATCCAGCTGCTATGGCTATGCCAGGCACGTTTGGGGATCCTACTTTCCCCCCATCCAGCTGCTATGGCTATGCCAGGCACGTTTGGGGATCCTACTTTCCCCCCATCCAGCTGCTATGGCTATGCCAGGCACGTTTGGGGATCCTACTTTCCCCCCATCCAGCTGCTATGGCTATGCCAGGCACGTTTGGGGATCCTACACACTTTCCCCCCATCCAGCTGCTATGGCTATGCCAGGCACGTTTGGGGATCCTACTTTCCCCCCATCCAGCTGCTATGGCTATGCCAGGCACGTTTGGGGATCCTACTTTCCCCCCATCCAGCTGCTATGGCTATGCCAGGCACGTTTGGGGATCCTACACACTTTCCCCCCATCCAGCTGCTATGGCTATGCCAGGCACGTTTGGGGATCCTACTTTCCCCCCATCCAGCTGCTATGGCTATGCCAGGCACGTTTGGGGATCCTACACACTTTCCCCCCATCCAGCTGCTATGGCTATGCCAGGCACGTTTGGGGATCCTACTTTCCCCCCCATCCAGCTGCTATGGCTATGCCAGGCACGTTTGGGGATCCTACTTGCTTTCCCCCCATTCACTTGCTACGAAGAACTTATCTTAGACAAGTAATAAACTCTTTCACACGAATATATTATGATTTATTGTTGTCACAATGATATAATGAATTTTTATCTATTTGATCTGATATTGGTTGACAATCAAACGTAATTTTGCGGGTCGTTGCTTTGCAACTACTCAAACTCAAGATGTGTGCCGTATCAGCACCGAGCGCTGGCCTGTCCACGTTCACTTGGGTATCACTTAACAAAACACCCCCGACGAGTGCGACACAGGTACTCGTCGGATCAGACAGTGTGGCGACTCAGTCGCACACTCTACAGCCGTCTCGGTGGCGCCGAGCGTCCTGGTCAAAAGGTGAGGCAGCTCAGCTGCGAACCTAAATAGTGTTGCTAAGCGCACGCTAACCATACAAAGAATGGCCCGTCGGCGTCGCCGAGCGTCCTGTTTAATTAAAGGTGAGGCAGCTCAGCTGCGAACCTGACCATACAAAGAACGGCCCATCGGCTCAGCCGAGCGCCATGGCAGTTCGGGAAACCGAACTTACCAAACTTACACATGCACAAACATGCACGCACACAAATGCGTTTGTAATTGTCTATCAATATACAAGGTCTAATTAATATATTATTTTCAATCTTGCTAATATCAAATTGTTGGGACAACCTGGTTTGTGTTTTTGGATTAATTTGTTATAAAACCATTTGTTTAAATTATGTCTAGATGACTCTCTGTGCGAGGTTTTAGCTGTGGTTTCCCTCGTACGTAAGGCGTGTGCCGGAGAGCGGACCATTCCACAGCAGGGTGCCATGTTCAAATCATTACACCCAATCATATTTCTCATATTATTTATTATTTGCTTTCATTATTCATTTTCAATAAATGCACAAAGATAGACATATTCTGTCTGCTTTTTGGAGAGAACATTATTCTTTAATTATATCAATTACCTATCCCGATTCCCCCACTTTTGACAGCTACTCTGTATTACGAACGAAGTAAGGGTTACTTATTAAAAATAAACACAACGTAGGGTAAGTACAACCTTGAGATGGACGAGGCCAGGTATGTCGCGTTACAATATAGATGTCAAATATCATAATTTCTCATTCTAAATTTAGTGATTTTCCAATTCCATGTGGAGCAGAATTAAATGTTAAATATCTAAGGCATACAAGTAAACTTTAAACTCCTGGTGATAAATTAACTACGTAAATTTAGAAAATCTTGAAATTTTTAATGAAAAATTCTAACATTTGACATCTATGTACATAATTACTAATTATCATTCTGAAACGGGCCCACACATTTGCTTGTCAAGCCCAAAAATGTAACATTACCGTTCGCGCCCTATACTTATGTAACCAAAAAAAGGAAGTGGCGAGAGGTATTGTGCTGGCCACAACAGATTTTTAATTTAGATATACATTACCTTAACTCATAGTCGTACGAATAATATTATTTTCTGTCAGAGTCATTGACACTGACATTGTGTCATTATCTTATTTTTCACAAATTTGGTTTTACATTTGCTAATAAACTGACCAGATGACTTATTTTCGAATTTTGAATGCTTTTATTGTAACATATATTTTTATAATAATAAAATAACAGTAGTATCTTATGTACCCTTATAAAAACTAAGCAAACAACACTACTGAATGTGTCAATAATGGGCGGAGCAAAAATCTGAATTCATACAATTCGTAGATGACCTTGATCGGACATCTATCAAAAATTTTACTGCACCAGTTTATGATTTTGTATCTTGACTACATTATCTCATTTACCTTTACCACAATCCACCCTCCTGAACAACCTTGCTTGCCACATAGCCCCCAATGAATGCATCGCACCTCGCGGCCATGATTCCTCACACTCTGAACAAAAACAAAACGCGGGTTCGGGCTGCATTGCATTGACACGTCACATCGTGGCGGCCATGAACCAGGCCAGGCGTCAGGCGTCAAGCAGGCAGCAGGTATTGTGCGTGCTGTGCTAAGCAGGAAACAGAGGGGCAGGGCAACGAAGGTGGAGCAAGTTGTGGCTTTCACACCTTGGGAATGGAAACGAAGGTACAGGGATAGAGGCGAGAAAGAGGTTAATCAATCTATACGGGTTTGTTTTGCTAAATAGGTGAGGAAGAGGGTTAATGGTAATAAGTTTCTAGTTTCTAATGATTTTGTTGTTGTTTTGTGGGGCGTATATTTTATTTCCGTTATGTGAATGTCCCTGGAAAAGTGAAATACAATACGAGACAAGATTGTTCATATTTCTAATCATATTACGGGTTAAATTAAAGTCGAATTAACTATCAAACCAAGTCATGTTAAAAATATAGGCATTTTACTCAACGATTATTTCTTGAATTAACGCTTACTAAATCTGTTTTATTCACGTCATTAAATTTAGTGATTCACTAAAGGTATAAATTCAAATATATTTACACTCAAAAATTCTGTATTATATTCTCTAAATCTCTATATACGAGTATATAGAACCGCATATGGTTTTACGGGACAGATAATATTTGAAAAATAAAAAAATCTAATGCTTCTATCAATCCTGTGTATTATGTTTAAATTCCATACATAAATTTTCTTGCAAAAGATTCTAAATTTACAGTAAAATTATTTCATAAACAAACTATGCAAACTGCATTTGATACTGACATCTTCTTCTTCTTTAGCTTTTCCCATTCGTTAGGGGTCGCTATTTTTTATTTTCTTCTTCCACTCATTTTTGTTTTGCGTTTCGTTCTCATTCAGATCCTTTTCTCTCAAGTCTTCCGCAATACATCTTATCTTTGGTATCCCTCTGTTTCTTCAACCTTCTATTACTAAGCTATTCATTTTTCTTGCAATATATTCTTTATCTCCCCTTATGCCATGTTCAAATCAATGATATCGTCTCTCTTGTATCTTTTTAGAAGCTTTTAACACCAGAGTTATTTCCCTTATTCTTTTACCCCTTATCATATCTTTCCGTGTCTTCCTCAACATCTATCTCAACATCCTCATCTATACCACATTCATTTACTCCTCATTGATACTGACATCTGTCAATTTGAATTATCTGAATGGTTAGCATAGCTGGCTGATTTATGAAATTTAATATCTTTATAATTATTTAACTCTATATCTATTGAATATGAAGTATAATAACGTTAAATATCAATAAATGAAAGAAAAACTTAAAACCTTCAAATGAGGGTTGATCAATTATAACCAAAATTTAATCACCTCTTTTTACCTCTCGCTAAGCGAGGTATTGGATTCATGCTAAAAATCGCATATCCAGATTTTATTGAATAAGCACGTTTTAAGGTATATAGAATCCGATTTTAACATTTTTGTCTGTGTGTGTGTGGATGTGTGTGTGTGGATGTGTGTGTGTGAGGTTGTTGGAGACACGATTTCTCCAATTCTATAAGACTAAAGACCTGTTTGACCACGGATTTAACATTAATGGGAAGAGTTGAATAGGTTTTGGTACCAATTGGAAAACCGGAAGTAGTAGTATCTTTAAATCTCTATTAGGTAATCCTAAAGATAAAATTGACACTAACAAAAAATCCGGTATATATAAAATTAGCTGTAATGATTGTAATAAAGTTTACATCGGGCAAACTAAAAGGCAAATTGACACTTAGTTTAAAGAACATTTTTATCATCTAAAAAGCGGTAATCCCGAAAAATCTAGCGTGGCTCAACATATGTTCATTAATAATCACAAAATTAACAATTCTAACATTAAACTTTTAAAGAATATTAATAATGATAGATATTTAGATGCATACGAGAGCTTAATAATAAATAAATTTAAAAATAACTTGATGAACGCAGATTTCGGTCCCATACCAAATTCTAAATTATTCGATTTAATAGAAACTTAAATTTAATAGGACATTTTAAATCTTAAATTTCATTGGACGTTAGATCTTAGTTTTAATTGGTATTCATTCACCTGTGACTCCTATCCCTATATAATCCCAGTTCTCTCCCTTGTTTGCTCAGAGTTGTTAGACCTCTGACATGGTTTACATGTTGAGTAATCTTAACTTCTCTGCTTAAACTTTTGTTTTGTTCTACTGATGATGAGAACTTAGTTCTCGAAATACGTATTTAGCTTTTAGCTTATATTATTATTTAAGGTTAAGGGGTAATTGTTTTAGTTTTATATATAAAATAATCTGTTGTAATAAATTTCAGAGCCTAAACAACACTATAGTAACCATCAGATGTTTGTTTAATGACAGAAAAATGTCATTGTCAAAAACCAACAGTAGTTCATAAACCTGTTTGGGCGGTATTGGCAGCTCAATTCTAAAATTGTCTATTTCAACTAAACACATGGCAGTGAATAAGAACCGATTCAGAATTTGCCATAGTACCAATATGGTTTTATATAGATTTCAGCTGAAAATAAATCTTACATATTCTTTTTTGGCAACATAGCAGTAAAACGTCAAATTACGCTTTTACGTTAAATGAAGAAGTTTAACTGACATTATTGAAGAATTTTTCTGAGATATTGGTAAGTTTACTATTTCTTGTTGTATAACAATAATAACAATTAAATATTTAAAATTTTAGCTATATACATATACCCATCTGAAATCCCGTCAAGAAATTGGAAGAAATTCGAACATTTAGAAGTATAGGGGGAAACTAAACATAAAGAAAAGACATGAGAAATTTATAGGGCGCGAGCAGTCATGTGACTTTGTTGGACTGGACAAACAAATATGGGAGCCCGAGTTAGAATGACAGCTGGTAATTATGTACATACATGTCAAATGTCAATAATCCATCCAAAATTTCATGATATTCCAATTCCATGTGGTTTTTTTTCCTCGACGTGTAAATTCCATATTCCTGGTGACAAATTAACCACGTGAAAAATTACATTTATGTAAATAATTTCTAACTGTCATTTTGACAAGGGCGTCCTTATCTGCTTGTCTAAGTCAAGTATTTAGAAAATCTTGAATTTTTTGATGAAAAAATCTAACATTTCACATTTATGTACAAAATTACTAATTGTCATTTTGACAGAACCCCCATATCTGCTTATCAAGGCCAACAATGTCACATGACTGCTCGCGCCCTATATTTATGTAACCAAAAACGGAAGTGGCGAGAGGTATTGTGCTGGCCACAACAGATTTTTCTGGATGTAAACTTGAGGAATACAAAAAAAATAATTTTTGGAATCTTGGTATTGAAGTTATGCGATCAGAAACTTTTGTCATACACAATTTTTTGACCAAAGACAATACCTTCCTTACTTAAAGATAACGAACGGTAAAAAATCATGAATATTTTGAGCAGAATGTTATCTACAGAAATAATACCTAACTGTTGATAATATACAATTTACTGCTAACATAATTCTGAATGACATTACGATATGAATTACGAATATCATTATCGCCATAATATAAATTCATTACAAATCATTTCTCTGCAAATCTTTCTATTATATTTATATCAATACACTACTGTACAATATACCATCTATTAAGGTACAAATTTACTATGAATCAGTCAAAGAATCAGTTTTGTATGCACTGTTAATATTAATTCAGACTACAAACCCGTAAAAGATCAATTCATTAGTAAAACCAACATATGTTACTAAACAAACTGATATTTTTTGCACCGATCCACAACTCTTTACTTTAGTGTAACAAGCATCAGCCTTGCTCGCACTTTCAATCACATGTTGGTTAAACATCTGTCAACAGACCGCCCCTAATTCCGAAACCTGTCATTACATTGCATTATCATAATAATAACGCACGTATGATTACATGTCTCCACGCTTGCTCTTTGTGCATACACCACGTCCTAGGCGGCCATGAACACGGCCGTGCAACCTGGAAGGGTTGAAGGGGCTCTTGCCCTGTCGCTCTCACTGCAAATTCTATTTTGTGATCGTAGGAGGCGTGCATTTATTAACAGCAACCAATCGCGAGGTCTTTTGTCATACTTGTCACACTATGGCTGATTGGTTTCGGTTAGAAAAAGTTGCAGATTTATAGGAAAGAACTAAGACTACTTCACTGATTTTATAAATTGTTACTTGTCTAACTATACAAATAATAAATTATTTATTATACAAGTGGATAAAGACATATTTTATCAATAAACGGATAGTTTTACCACATAACGTGTTCGCCGGGTTAGAATGTTTTTACTCTCACTTTTTTTCCAATAGCTACCAACGCTAATCTTGTTTGTTACTATGAATAGTTTTAAGTTACTTTGTTTAAAAAAAGTCAAGGAAATATTTTTAGTATATTTTAATTTCTCAGCTTGTGCCACTACTTCCATTTAGAGCCTGGTTTATTTTCTATAATGAATCTTCTTCTAATGTTATAAATAGAATATAATTTAAAATTGAACATAAAAGAATGGTATGCATAAATCAGACATATTGTGATAAAAAAGGTATTTTCCTTGATGGTACCAGGTTTTTGATTTTTTACCTCTCGCTAAGAGAGGTATTGGATTCATGCTAAAAATCGCATATCCAGATTTTATTGAATAAGCACGATTTAAGGTCCCTACAATCCGATTTTAACATTTTTACGATGATGTCTGTGTGTGTGTGTGGATGTGTGTGTATGTGTATGTGTGTGTGTGTGTGTGGGATGTTGGAAGGACGGTTACTCAAAAACTATAAGACTTTAAATTTGTTTAACTACGTATTTCCCAATCGGACATTCATGGGAAGATCTGAAAAGGTTTTGGTAACAATTGGACAACCGGAAGTAGAAGATTCTTGAAAAAAAAATCTTCTAAATAATATTTTTTGAAAATTTTTCTTGGTAATATTAAAGAAAATTAAATTCTCTATCTGATACATTTAAATATTTTATAATATATTCTATAGATTTAGAGATAAAAGAAATATAATATATAAAATAATGTTATAATAAATTTTACAGCCGAAAGATTGGCCATGGAAAATAGTTGAAAATTTAAATTATTTATGACAGATAAATGTCAGTGTCAGAAATAATGAGTAATGAAAGAAAAATGTACTTGGAGAATCCCATAATTCTTGATCTGTGACTATTATGGAGATGACAAGTCTAGGTTGAAGGACTTAAATTTGTTTCAAACATTATGCGACAATGTGCACCAGCACTGTAGACTAGAGTAACTTTGAATTGCGAAAAAGCTATCAAATTCTTCTCAAGTAAGTTGTAAATATTGACAAAATTACACATCGATATAAGAATAATCGGAGTGCAATCTATCCGTCACTTTATTAAAGGGAATTAGTGTTATTTAGATATAACAAGTATGAAAAAATAAAATGTAAAAGAAGATATGTAAGAATAGATGCACAATCCAGATATATACATATTAGACCGCCCAAAATTAATGTTTTTAGTAGAAGAATACGAAGAGAAAGTAAACAAGGTTGTTCGAATTGAAAATTGCTGTTACCAGCCTAATATTTATATATGGTAAACTCTACTTTGTAATTTATTGTAACATAATTTATGGTAAAATATCTTTATGTTGAGACATGCTATTATTGAATAATAAAGAAGTTTAAACGTCATCGATTTATATGAATATATTATTTGTATTTATAAAAATATTCTTTGCTTTATGCATACAGCCAGGTAAAATATACGGCGAGAGGTTATGTGCTGGCCACATCAGATTTTTTCAATTAAACTGGTTAGAGCTTCAAGTAAAAAATCTGATGTGGCCAGCACAATACCTTCCGTCAATCCTGTGTATTATGTACAAATTCCATACATAAATTTACTTGCAAAAGATTCTAAATTTTTGGTATTTTATGATTCCCTTCCTCGGCAACGGAATTCCATACTCCTGATAACAAACAAATCACATGAAATAAGAAAATCATGAAATTTTGAATGAAAAAATATGACACTTGTCAGTTATGGACATAATTAATTGCTGTCATTTTGATACGGGTCCCCATATCTGCTTGCCAAAGGCTGCAAAGTCATGTCACTGCACGCGCCCTATACATAATTTTTTTGCAAAAGATCCTATATTTCCAGTAAAGTTATTTCATAAACAAACTATGCAAATTGCACTTGACACTGATATCTTCTTCTTCTTTAGTTTTCCCATTCGTTAGGGGGTCGCTATTTTTTATTTTCTTCTTCCACTCATTTTTGTTTTTCATCTCGTCCTCATTCAGTTCCTTTTCTCTCAAGTCTTCTGCAATACAGTCTTTTCATCTTATATTTGGCCTTCCTATGTTTGTTCCACCTTCTATTAATTTATTCATCTCTCCTCATGACATGTTCAAACCAATGTAATCGTCTCTATTATATCTAAAAACTTCTAATACTAGAGTTACTTCCCTTATTTTTTCATTCAATTACTTGCTTTTTATTGATACTGACATCTGTCAATTTGAATTACCTGAATATATTAGCAGTTTCCATGGTTATGTTAGCATAGCTGGCTGAATTATGAAATTTATACGAATTTTTTATCTTTATTATTCTTTAACTCTATATCTGTTGAATATGAAATATAAAATGCAATCAAATCGTATAGAGAATAATATATTCTTTAAGTTATAATAACATTTAACTGAGTTTTTCAAGAAAAACTGTTAAAATCTTCAAATGAGGGTACTTCCGGTTGACCAATTATAACCAAAATCTAAACAGGTCTGCATATGGTTGTAAGGAAGAGGAATACGCAAGAATTGTAATTTTTGGAATTCTAGTATTGGAGATATCGTGGACGAAACTGCGGTCACATACACACACACACACACGCACATACGAACACACACACACACACACACACACACACATACAGACATCATCGTAAAAATAGTAAAATCGTATTGTAAAGACCCTAAAACGTGCTTATTCAATGAAAACTCACCACCGATTTTTTTGACCAAAGACAATACCTTCCTTACCTATAGGTGACGGAAGGTAAAAAGTGAACAATTATACCCAAAATAAAACGTGCGTTTTCATTAAAAACTCACCAATGAATTTTCTCGTAAGAATAATACCTTCTTGATATTTCGAGCTTGACCAATAGGATCTCGGTTGCCGTAAGAGATGCAAAGTCGAGGAAATTACGGTAAATTTTAAAGAAATATTTGTTTATTTGTATGAAATAATATGTAATTTTTATTTTCATTTAATTGGGGAAATTTTTCATGCTCTTTCAATTGACTATGTTCAATTTTTTTGTGTTGGATTTTGAGATATGATGTTAAAGTTTATGTAATCTTTATATAGGCGTCAGACGCTATAAACGGAAGTTGCACCATTAAAAAGAGTTTTTTTAAAAAAACTCCAACGATGACTGAAGTGTGCCGCTCTAAACGATTTTGACATTTGCCGCTAACTTAATATAACAGCAGTACTATTTCCATGGCCATAGCCATATCTTTCGAATTTTGCTAGTTACCACAAGAATCACGTCTTCTTTACATTCATCCGAATTAAAATATATCACGCTCTTCATTAAAAGCAAAAATAAATTAAATTAAAGATTTTTCACGCATGTATGCAATGACAATAATCAAATGCCATGTACCTGTCATCATCTGTCATATGTGGACTATAATTTTGACTATATCATTCATTAAGTTATAAACCAATAAGAATGTGTGATTTTCCTTAGCTACCTCGTATTACAGCGGTTATTATTGAGTATCCATGGTGAACGAATATACGAACCTTGGTATATTCGAATATACCTACCTTCGTATATTCACTTATAAGTGCGTTTGGTTATTTTGTTCTACGTACTCAGAACTGGCAATGTCATTTTTAATTATATTTACGGACATGATCTTTTTCATTCGATCACAGTATCGAGTATACGAGTATAAATGACTCTGTAGTTAGACTTTGAGGCGGAAAATCGTGCGCTGTATGCTTTAAGTAGACATTTAAAATCACACTGACTGCTCCAAGTGCACCGAACCAAATAATTGAACGTATCTATTATTTGACAGCAAGGTATTATTGAAGTAAAAATTTGACAAATAAACAAATAATTATTTGTATCACAAGTCTAGACACTGCACTGTTGCAAGTTTATTTGAAATATAAACATATCTTTTGAAATACGAGGATTTCAATGTAATATTACATACTGCTAGAACTATATTTAAAAAGATAGGTTATGTACCATACAGTTTGACGTTTCTGTCAAAATAAAATAGACCACAGGTCACGTTAAATTTACTATTTACTTTTAAATTCATATTTTTATTCATGATATAGTCTATCTGTATACAACTCGACAATAGAAAATTCTCGACATACTCAACGAGTTGCCTATTGGAAATACCACTCGACCTTTGGTCTCGTGGCGTTTCCAGGAAACACGTTTCGTATAATCGAGAATTTTCAATCGTCTTGTTGTATAATATATGATTATTTAAGTCATAAATTTATAAACTAATTCAGATTGAGGATTCTACCTAGTTACCAAGATTTATTTCGACAAAACATCGTCACAAAAAAAAATTCGCATCCTTCGAGCCAATAAGATGCTGTATTTTTGCAAGTGAGTTTTGATAAGCGATTTTTTTTTTTGACATTTAAGAGTACCTACCTAGAAACATATTGTTTATATATCTGTCAAAATGCGTATATTTTCAGTCTTTTCAGTTTTTATTAAAAATATGTCGATTGAACATTGAAAAAGCAATCTTCAATATAACACCTAAAAACACAATAAAAATTTATAGATTTTTGTCAAAAAAAAAACTAAATTATCTAATTTTTCGTGGTTATATTTTATTTTGGTAAAATTGTCTGATTGCTCTACTCAAGCATGTTACTAGGCAACTAGCTCTCGTAACAATATGAAATTTTTTCAGGCAAAAATTTACCACTTACGGTATTATATATGACCTTTAACCATTTTCGATCACTCCTGTTTAACTTATCCATGTTCAATTGTTTTAAACAGCAAAAATGTAACAATTATAAAATTTATGATTAAAATAAATTATAATATATTAATGAGTTCATATTTGTTTCATTGAGACAATCATTGTTTCTAGCATTTGATAATTGTTCAATTTTTGCTGTTTGAAACATATGAACATAGATAAATCTTATTGCTGCTACTATAGCGTCCATACAAGAATTAGAAATCTTTTGCACCAACAGTGATAAAATTTTTGAATGTAGCTATTCGAAAGAGCATACAAAAGTACGCTAAATTACTGTTTATTTCAGTCAAATAATATTATTATAAAAGTCCATCTTTTTAACCATATAAAATAAATTTATAAAAAGAAATGCTTTTAAAACCCTATATTATTATCGTTTATTATAATTTTCATTACCCAAAACATTATACATATTGATATTCACAAACACTTCCTCTTCTCGTATGAAATTGCTAGAAATCTACTTGTGTAGGTCGGCGTGTGTTTCCGTTTGGTTAGCTTTGATCCAGCATTGCATTGGTATCGTGTAAATCAGACTCGGTGGTGGATATGGAATTGGTTGGTAATTTACATAGTGTTGTTTCTGGCAAACGAGAGTTGGTGGTTGGAGTTGGCGCCAGTGCGCAGGCCAGATCAATATCAAGTTAGCATAGCAGAGCATGAGGCGAAGATACACCGCGTGGAGTGAACTAAAACGTGAACGCGAGTTCCGGCGACGCCAGACACGTGCCTGTCGCCGTGTCGGGACGCCCCGGTTCGTACAGGATGGAGAAATCTGCTGGCGAAGGTGAAATACATGCAATAAAATTATGAATTTTGTTGCATATCGGCGCACTGGCAAAACTATATGCAGCGTCGGTAAACCTCATACAACAAGAAAACTATAAATGCAGGAAAATAATAGATGTGTTCAAAATGGAAACTATTGTTACTCTTTAAAATTATCACGTATTATTTCTATTTAAACCCAAAATTCAAAGCAAATATTAAAATTGTTAGGCTTAATTTACATTAGAGGCACAATGACGGTACAATAACGGTCGTTACTTCTTACTACAATGTATTTTAATGGAACAATTTACAATTATGGTCTCGGTACAATGACAGTACGATGACGGTACGAAGACGTCACATTAATTTTCACTGATTTACATTAGCGAAACGACCACGGTACAGTATAGTTTTGTTTCTATTGAAAAAATATTGTAACATAGTCACAGAACAAGGTGTTATATTTTAGTGGACCCAGCAAACATCTCGCTTATTTATTAAGTTAGTAATTTCTTTCATATAACATGATTTATACAGCAACATGTAAGCTACTTGATGACGGATGTACATTCATGATACCACTTCCGGTTTATTAGTAATTAATATCAACTTTGAAATTTCAAATGGAACACTATATTTTTTTACAAATTTGAAAAGTACATCAAATTTGCTTTGCAATCATGTAAAATAATTCATATGTTACATTATTAAAAAGTAAACTGGCGGGCATTTTTTTATACACCTAGTCGAAAAGAGAATAGTAAGCCATGATTGTGGCTTGAAATAAAACAATGAACTACGGTCTACAATAATTAATGTGTACGAAAGAAAGCACCCCTTTCAGTTTATTGATTGATTCTTATTAAATACTAATTAGAATTTTAAATTGATAAATTATCATCAGTAATTTAGGGTCAATTGTTATTTTTAATATAATTACAATATCTCCTTCATTTATTTTTATAAGCATTTTGTAAGAGGTGAAAACATCCAAACTTTAATATGTAGCAACCATATTGGTAAATTATTTTAAGAGCCAATATTCCACTTAACCAATTCTCCTCTTCATAAACATTAACGAAAGAACAACATACTAACTGAACTGCTACGAGGGCTGTCATGTAATTATGATACATGCCATCTTGCACTTGGCGCCACTGTCGTTCAATATCGAGTTACGGAGATGCGTCACCTGCCTGCTGTGGACGGCCTCTTCCTCGCCGAGGCCGTGTTTGTTGTTTTTGCGAATGGAACGTGAGACACTCAGTTCCTTAGGCTTGGATTCGGATTCGGTGGCGGAAAATAGGGATATCGAGTTGATATAAGATTTGATGGTTTGCGTATGGTACAAAAATGAAATGATTTCCGATTATTATAACAAAATCTATAATTGTGGCTAAATTTCTCGACTGTGGTGTAGATAGGGTCATCAACTGACCTTTTTTGAAAAGGACAGTTCTTTTTTACACATCTTCTGTCCTTGTCCTTTTTAAACATAAAAGCACACGATTTGTCCTTTTTACCTTCCGTCACCTATAGTGAGTTTTCATTGAATAAGCACGTTTTAGGGTCTTTACAATATGATTTTACTATTTTTATGATGATGTCTGTATATGTGTGTGTGTGTTCGTATGTGCGTGTGTGTATGTGTGTGTGTGTGTGTATGTATGTGACCGCGGTTTCGTCAACGATATCTCCAATACTAGAATTCCAAAAGTTACAATTCTTGCGTATTCCTCTTCCTTACAACCATATGCAGACTTGATTAGATTTTGGTTATAATTGGTCAACCGGAAGTACCCTCATTTGAAGATTTTAACAGTTTTTCTTGAAAAACTCAATTAAATGTTGTTATAACTTAAAGAATATATTATTCTCTATACGATTTGATTGCATTTTATATTTCATATTCAACAGATATAGGGTTAAAGAATAATAAAGATAAAAAAAATTAATATAAATTTCATAATTCAGCCAGCTATGCTAACTTAACCATGGAAACTGCTAATATATTCAGGTAATTCACATTGACAGATGTCAGTATCAATAAAATGTAAATCAATGAAAGAAAAAGGGAAGTAACTCTAGTGTTAGAAGTTTCTAGATATAAGAGAGACGATTACATTGGTTTGAACATGTTATGAGGAGAGATGAATATATTAATAGAAAGTGGAAAAAACATAGGAAGACCAAATATAAGATGAAAAGACTGTATTGCAGAAGACTTGAGAGAAAAGGAACTGAATGAGGACGACACGGAAAACAAAAATGAGTGGAAAAAGAAAATAAAAAATAGCGACCCCCTAACGAATGGGAAATAACTAAACAAGAAGAAGATGTCAGTGTCAAGTGCAATTTGCATAGTTTGTTAGTGAAATAACTTTACTGGAAATATAGGATCTTTTGCAAGGAAATTTATGTATGGGGCCGCGTGCAGTAACATGATTTTGCTGACTTTGGCAAGCAGATATGGGGACCAGTGTCAAAATGACAGCAACTAATTATGTCCATAACTGATAAGTGTTATAATTTTTCATTCAAAATTTCATGATTTTCTTATTTCATGTGGTTTGTTTGTTATCAGGAGTATGGAATTCAGTTGCCGAGAAAGGGAATCATAAAATACCAAAAATTTAGAATCTTTTGCAAGAAAATTTATGTATGGAATTTGTACATAATACACAGGATTGACGGAAGGTATTGTGCTGGCCACATCAAATTTTTTACTGATATTTCTTATTAATAATTTTAAGATGATTTTCTTACTACTTTACCTTCTGTCAATAATTCTTTGTATTCTGTACAAATTCCATACATAAATTTTCTTGCAGTAAAATTATTCATAAACAAACTATGTATATTGCACTGACATTCTTCTTCTTCTTCTTATTGTTTAGATTTTCCCAGTCGTTAAGGGTCGCTATTCTTGAATTTCTTCATCCACTCATTTCTATTTTGCTTATTGGTCTCTTTCGGTTCATTTTCTCTCAAGTCTATCGCAATACAGCCTTTCCATCTTATCTATGGTCTCCGTCTGTTTCTTCTACCCACTTCTAGATACTAAGCTGTTCATTCTTCTTCCAATATATTCATCTCTCCTCATTCCTCATGACAAGATCAAACCAATGTAATCGTCTCTCCTGTATCTTTCTAAAAACTTCTTTCACTCGAGCCATTTTTGTTATTCTCTCATTCATCTCAACATCCTCATCTCTCTGCCACATTAATTTTGTTTTCATTTACACTGACATGTGTCATTTAGATTTTTCTTAAGAGGGTATCACACGTATGCAGATATCTGCAACTGCTTTGACGCAACTTTTCAAAATACTCAACTCTTGTTATCACACGTGCGCAGAGTTCTATATATTTTAGGTTATTTACATATTTAATGTTGGTAACGTTTTTCTACACATCTCATATCCCATAACTCTGAAACATCTCTAATTACATTTATCAACGTTTCCAAATATGTCTCCTAATGATTGTCTGTGGCACACATTTTTAAACTTTACATCAAAACATAAACACGGGTGTTTAGGGACTTTTAAGTTCTATGGCGCATGCGTACATCGTTTGTATGCACATATCTGCAACTTGTCTACGAAGTTTTCAAACATGTTCGTAAACTAGTTGCATGAAACTAGTCGCTTTATCATACGCAAAAAGTTGCATGAAATAAACAAAGTTGTGGAAAATCTGTGACAAGTTGCGCGTATGTGCTTACGTGTGATACCCCCTTTAGTATAGTAGCTTTTTCCATGGTTTTAGCATAGCTGGCTGATTAATGAAATTTAATTTCTCTATAATTTTTTAACTCTATATCCATTGAATATGAAGTATAAAATTCGTATAGATAATAGAATATTATTTAATATTTATAATATGAAATGTCAAAAAAACGATATTTAACAGCGTTTTTTACAAGAAAAACTGTTAAAATCTTCAAATTGATTCGGAAGCAGAAATTTATTCTTTACAACTTTTATTTGAAGCTTTTTTACCTAAAATAATTAAAGAAACAGGAAATTAAGAAAGTATGATTATACCGGAGTAGCATTATGTATACAGGATGTTATATTTTAATGGACCCAGCAAATATCTCGCTTATTTATTAAGTTAGTAATTTCTTTCATATAACAAGATTTATACAGCAACATGTAAGCTACTTGATGACGAATGTACATTCATGATACCACTTCCGGTGTATTAGTAATTAATATCAACTTTGAAATTTCAAATAAAACATACCATATTTTTTACAAATTTGAAAAGTACATTAAATTTGCTTTACAATCATGTGAAATAATCCATATGTTACATTATTAAAAAGTAAAATGACGGGTACATTTTTATACGCCTAGTCGAAAAGAGTATAGTAAGCCATGACTATGGCTTGAAATAAAACAATTAACTAAAACAATTGTAACACGGTAAATGTCAACCTGTAAATACTCATATATTATACAACAAGACGATTGAAAATTCTCAATTATACGAAACGTGTTGCCTGGAAACATCACGAGACCGAAGGTCGAGTGGTATTTCCATTAGGCAACTCGTTGAGTATGTCGAGAATTTTCTATTGTCGAGTTGTATACAGGTAGACTATATCATGAATAAAAAATAAATTAAAAAGTAAATAGTAAATTTAACGTAGACCTGTGGTCTATTTCATTTTGACAGAAACGTCAAACTATATGTTACATAACCTATCTTTTTAAATATAGTTATAGTAGTGTGTAATTTTACATTGAGATGCTCGTATTTCAAAATAAATGTTTGTATTTCAAATAAACTAGCAATAGTGCAGTTCCAGATTTGTGATCCAAATAATTATTTGTTTACTTGTCAAATTTTTACTGCCATAATTCCTTGCTGTCAAATAATAGATGCGTTCAATTATTTGGTTCGGTGCACTTGGAGCAGTCAGTATGATTTTAAATGTCTACTTAAAGCATACAACGCACGATTTTCCTCCTCAAAGTCTAACTACAGATTCATTTATACTCGTATACTCGATACTGTGATCGAATGAAAAAGATCATGTCCGTAAATATAATTAAAAATGACATTTCCAGTTCTGAGTACATAGAACAAAATAACCAAACGCACTTATAAGTGAATATACGAAGGTAGGTATATTCGAATATACCAAGGTTCGTATATTCGTTCACCGTGGTTACTCAATAATAACCGCTGTAATACGTGGTAGCTAAGGAAAATCACACATTCTTATTGGTTTATAACTTAATGAATGATATAGTCAGTAATATAATAACATTATCGAATAAAATGTCCTTTTTATAGCTTTGTAAAGTTGGCAACCTTAGGTGTAAGGTGTTAATAAATCGAAATCTCATTCATCTTACATTTATTCTTACGAAACCGTAAGAATATGTGAGAATAAATACTGTAAAATTAAGATTTTGAGTATTTGTTATCAACTTTTCTATAATTTCTCATTCAAGTAATAAGTGATGTATCTCACCATATTAAAAATAATATAATGCTTATTGTTAACCTAGTGATATTTAATGATTATCAAAATAATACGATGAGATTTATATTTGCTTATAACGATAAGAAAGGAATTGGCTTTTAAAGTGTCGCGAGTTAGGATAAATATAAGGCAAAAGTTGGAAAACAAGGTGTAATTCAAATAATAATGTAATTTGTACAATTGTTGAAAATAATTGGTGCTATAGAATTCATTATTCATTCAACTCTTAACTGATTTTATTCATTAGTTGTTTCGGAATACTTGAAACGATAAGATGAATAATTGTCCTCGTTCAGAACTAACGATTGTACTTATTTTCTTTTATATTATATGCAAATTACTTCGTATTTTCTTTTCCAGGAAAATGCAGAAAAGAAACGTAGGTATAAATAAAAAAATTAACAAGATAATGAACATTGATTTTTTTTTCTATTTTTGTTGTCAAACTTTTTAGCTGTGCATTTCTGTAAACTCAATTTTTATCAAGAAGCAGAAAAATAATTTGAAAATTATTATTTCATATATAGGTGACACTGAAAAACGGGCCACTCAAAATAGCTTTTTTATTTATTAATATTTTTTAATTCTCTTTACATATTTGTAAACTAGGCTTCCGGTTTAACCGGAAATGACATTATCTTTCATATGGGACAGCCCTATATATTTTTATATATTTGGAGTCTACGTAAATTTACCAATTCGCGATATGCCTGAAATGAACAAAATATGGAATCTTACAAAAATAAAACTATTTTTTGCACGATCAGGTTTTTTTAAAAGGGTTTCCAAGGCGTAAGTTTTGTTTACAAATTACTGTGATGTGGTACTGATCAGTAAGTGATGTGACTGACCGGTAAGTGATGTGATTACCTACCGATCTGGAGGCGGTGAAAATTAGATAAATAATAAATAAATGTAGAATATTTCAAGCTTTAACGATAACAAAACAACGATCATAGCTTACTTAAAAATGACAACTAATTTTTTTGAAATGTCAAAATAACTTTTAAATAATTCTAAACTTTAATTTGTGCAAAAAATATAATAAGTATTTCGGGCATTAAGTGCTTCTTACCGGTATCGGATGTATTGGAGATCTCGACTTCGTCTCGATCTCCAAACTAATCCTCAACCGGTAAGGTGCACTTACTGCCCTTAATACTTAAATAACTATAAACAATTAATTTAAATATTATCTCAAATATTTTCACAGCTTACCTGAGTACCCTGACTTAACAGGTTAATATGCATCATTTTCTCTTGTATTTTTGTAGTTTATTTCTTCAATAAAAATGCATTTCAAACATATCGTTGAATTCGTAATTTTAAAAGCTAATGTCACTTGCGAGCTACCATTATGGCAAATACCATGATTTGTGAGCCCCTAAGCCTAATTTACAAATATTTAAAAATAATTTAAAAAATATTTTATTGTCTTTGATCAAAAAAATCGGTGGTGACTTTTCATTGAATAAACACGGGTCAGGATCTCTGCAATACAATTTTACTATTTTTACGATGATGTCTGTATGTGTGTGTGTGAGTGTGCTTGTGTGTGTATGACTATAATTTCATCGATAACTCCAATACTAGTATTCCAAAAATTACAATTTTTCCGTATTCCTCTTCCTTAGGTACATCCATATGCAGACTTAATTAGATTCTGGTTATAATTTGTCAACTGGAAGTACTTTCATTTGAAAGTTTTAATAGTTTTTCTTAAAAAAAACACTGTTAAAATATCAGTTTTTCACATTTAATGTTATTAAAGAATATTTTATTTTATATACGAATTGATTACATTTTATACTTCATATTCAATGGATATAGAGTTAAGGAATTAAATTTCATAATGCAGCCAGCTATGCAGTATCAAATGCACTTGACATAGTATGTTTGTATTATAATTTTAGTGGAGAATCCTTTGCTAGAAACTTTCTGTTTAGAATTTATACAAAATACACAGAACTGACTGAGGGTAATGTATTGGAAATATAGAATCTTTTGCAAAAACAAAATCTGTTGTGGCCAGCACAATACCTTCCGTCAATCTTGCGTATTATGTATAAATTCCATACATAAATTTTCTTGCAAAAAGATTCTAAATTTCCAGTAAAATTATTTCATAAAAAAACTAGTAAATTGTTCTTGACACTGACAACTTCTTCTTCTTCATCTTCTTTAGCTTTTCCCATTCGTTATGGGTCGCTATTTTTAATTTTCTTCTTCCACTCATTTCTGTTTTGCGTGTCGTTCTCATTCAGTTCCTTTTCTCGCAAGTCTTATCTTTGGTCTTCCTCTGTTTCTTCAACCTTCTATTACTAAGCTATTCATTCTTCTTCCAATATATTCTTTATTTCCCCTCATGACATGTTTAAACCAATGTAATCGTCTCTCTTGTATCTTTCTAGAAACTTGTAACACTAGAGTAATTTTCTTACCGTATCCTTCCGGGTCTTCCGCAACATCTACTTCAACATCCTCATCTCTGCCATATTCATTTACTTTTTATTGATACTGACATCTGTCAATTTGAATTATCTGGAATATATTAGCAATTTTCATGGTTAGCATAGCTGGCTGATTTATGTAATTTAATAACTTTATAATTCTTTAACTCTTTATCTCTTCAATATGAAGTATAAAATGCAATTAAATCGTATAGAGAATAATATATTCTTCAAGTTATAATAACATTAAATGTCAATAAATAAAATTTAACTGTTAAATCTTCAAATGATCGTAAAAATGGTAAAATCGTATGCTTATTCACTAAAAACTCATCATTGAATTTTTGACCAAAGACAATACTTTCCTTACCTAAAGGTGACGGAAGGTAAAAAACTTTATGTGTGGAAATGCATAGAACTGACGGAAGGTAATGTGCTAGCCACTGATAGTCAGTAATTCTGCTTTTTTGGTACACCCGGTGTAATGAATGTATTATTCAAAAAGAGTAGATAAAATATAATTTATCTTGAATATAAACGTATAATTAAAACATTTAACTATAGTAATTCAAGATGAAATGGAACAGTAAAGAAGAATTGAGTGTTAAATAATCCATGTACAGTTAGTTGCATTTAAATAAACATTTAAATGTAAATTGTAATTTCATTTGTAAGTACCCATCAAGATGCATAATAAACACATCATTCCCCCCACTCCTTTCGTTGTCATGCATGCAGAGCATACTGTCATAGACAGTTGAGCATCGTGTGTTATTTTAGGCTCTAGTCGGCAGGCAACATTGGCTCCGGCTCTCAAATAAAAATGAAACATTTGCCTGTCACGTGTCAACAACTAATAGAGCGGGAACCATTTTAAAATAGCTTTTAAAGTATCTCATTAGGACTAATATTGTTATTTGATAAAGTTGTCAACACAACGCACGTGTTAAGAATATAATGTTGAAGATATATTAATTATCTGTTAGTACCTATAGTTATGAAGAAAAATATTCACTTTTTACCTCTCGCTAAGAGAGGTATTGGATTCATGCTAAAAATCGCATATCCAGATTTTACTGAATAAGCACGATTTAAGGTCCATAGAATCCGATTTTAACATTTTTACAATGATGTCTGTGTCTCTCTCTCTCTGTGTGTGTGTGTGTGTGTGTGTGTGTGTGTGTGTGTGTGTGTGTGTTCTGGTAACAATTGGACAACTGGAAGTGCTAGTTTCTAAAAATAAAAATTCTAAATATTATTTTTTGAAAATTTGTTACTACAAATATTAAAGATAATTAAATTCTTAATCTGACACATTTAATTTTTTATTATATCTCGTATAGGTTTGGAGATATAGTATATAATAATATAGAATAATGTTGTAATAAATCTCGTTGCCCGAAAAACAGTTGCGATATTCAAATTTTTGTAATTGACAAATAAATGCAAAATGTCAGTGTCAGATTTTTCTGGGAGGTATGAGTACATTTAATATAATATTGTATTATTAATTTAATATGTATTTAAATTACAGGTATGTTAATATTGCATATGTCCTTAAGAAATACTGCTAATACCGTCAATGAATTTGAAGAATTTTGAACATATTAGAATAGTAGGATAAAATTTCTCATAGAGCGAAAGAAGAGAAACAATTTCAATTATTTGTGTGTATACAAGAAATGTTAAATTCGTTACGTATAGGGCGCGAGCAGTCATGTGACTTTGTTGGCCTTAGCAAGCAGATATGAGGATCCGTGTCAGAATGACGGCTAGTAGTTATTTACATAGATGTCACAATTGTCATGTCATAATTTTTCATTCAAAATTTCAAAATATTCTGATGTTTATTTGTCATCCATTGTCGAGGAAAATAATCCACATGGATTTGGAAAATCATAATGTTTCGGATGAAAACTTATGATACTGGACACCTATGTATAGTACTAGCTCTCATTCTGACACGGTCCTCCATATCTGCTTGCCAAGACCAACAAAGTCATATAACTGCTTGCGCCCTATGCAACATAAAATAAATGGCGGGAGGTACTGTGCTGGCCACAACAGATTTTTAAGTCAGTATATTTGAAAATGTTGTATATAACCACAAATGTCTTCCCAAATATACCGTAAGTTTGTGCAGCTTTTGAACTTTTTAATTACGGTGGTAAACGTACAAATGTGATCCTACCTCAAAGCGCATGTATTTATAATTTTTCAGAGTTGTGTAAAAATTGCACGGGCGATCGAATAAGGCACAAGATCTAAAAGAAGGGAACCATTTCACAAGAAAAAGTGTCTTGTTTAAAATACCAATATATTCCATGTCGTTTGACATTTTTAACAAACACTTTGCTTGAAAATTTCCTTGAAGGAAATCTTGAGCAAGGAAAGAAATATAATTGGCGTGCACGTTTTGGCAAAGCAAAGCACAAACGCACGTGCGCGCTACGCGAGCACGCATGCGTGATGGAGGAGATTACGTCTTATCCATCACCAAATCAACGCTTTGACTTTCATCATTTTGTAAACACCACTAACGGAAATTTATTAAATCGGAAAAAATGTGAAAAAACTGGTCCTTTTATAACATTATAAAAACAATTAATTGGAACCTTTCACAATTTAGTCGCGAAAAAAACAGAGTTTATTTAAAATCATTGTAATACATATTAAGAAATATAGAAAATTGAAAAATTAAAAAAACCTATGGTCTACAAATTTAGTATTTCACAATTTCTTGAGTGACCAAGATCCTTATAAATCAGAAGTATACGAGCCCAACCCCAAATGTATTCGTACCCTCTGAAAAAAAATATTAACAGCAAGAAGAAATAATTTTTCATTATGTATTAATAAAATGCGCTGGATTTAAATATGTTATTCCCTAAATTTATCATATTAACAATAATCTACGGGCAAATATATGACAATAAACATGTGCTAAATTTTACCTCTCGCTAAGAGAGGTATTGCATTCATGCTAAAAATCGCATATCCAGATTTTAATGAATAAGCACGTTTTAAGATCCCTACAATCCAATTTTAACATTTTTACAATGATGTCTGTGTGTGTGTGTGTGTTGTTTAACTACGTATTTTCCAATCGGACATTCATGGGAAGATCTGAAAAGATTTTGGTAACAATTGGACAACCGGAAGTAGAATATTCTTGAAAAAAAATCTTC
The DNA here is from genome assembly GCA_951394225.1 of Harpalus rufipes. Classification (NCBI taxonomy): domain Eukaryota; kingdom Metazoa; phylum Arthropoda; class Insecta; order Coleoptera; family Carabidae; genus Harpalus; species Harpalus rufipes. Next base: position 10,013,644 of record OX596276.1, on the reverse strand, counting down.
TAAATATTATTTTCTGAAATTTTTTCTTGGAAATATTAAAGAAAATTAAATTCTCAATCTGACACAGTTAAATTTTTTATTATATCTCGTATAGGTTTGGAGATATAGTATATAATAATATAGAATAATCTGTTGTAAAATAATAATCTCGTTGCCTAGAAAACAGTTGAGATATTTAAATGTTTATAATTGGCAGATAAATACAAAATGTCAGTGTCAAAAATTAGATGTCTCTGGGAGGTACGATTACAGTTAATATATATTATTGTATTATTAATTAAATATATATAAAATAATACAAGAAGTTAAATATATATTTAAATTGTAGGTATGTTAATATTACATATATCCTTAAGAAATACCGCTAATACTGTCAATGAATTTGAAGAATTTTGAACATATTAGAATAGTAGGACAAAATTTCTCATAGAACGAAAGAAGAGAAACAATTTCAATTATTTGTATGTACAAGAAATGTTAAATTTGTTACTTCTAGGTTGCGAGCAGTAATGTGACTTTGTTGGCCTTGGCAAGAAGATATGAGGATCCGTGTCATAATAACGGCTAGTTGTTATTTACATAGATGTTGTGACATTTCTGATGTTTATTTGTCGTCAATAGTATGGAATATACTTGCCGAGGAAAATACTCCAATGGATTTGGAAAATCATGATATTTTGAATGAAAAATTATGATACTTGACACCTATGTACATTATTAATAGCTGTCATTCTAAAACGGGCCCCTATATTTGCTTGCCAACAAAGTCACATGACTGCTCGCGCCCTATGCAACATAAAATGAAAATGACGAGAGGTATTGTGCTGGCCACAACAGATTTTTTTACTTGCAGCAGTAAATAATACAATATTTATGTTAGTATTATTTATAAAACTGAAGGTAAAGGAAATTGACAATATATTCAATTAAATACTGTGTTAAATTTTATTTTTTTAGTAAAATTATTTGCAAAGTGATATTTATTTATTAAAGTATCACCTACAATTATATTTAAAACAAGAATAAATAAACTTCTGGATGCTTTGATTATTATTCCAATTCAGCAAATTTTGATATGGTGTGTTAATAGAGTGTGCAGAACTTGAATACATTGCTTATAATAAAATTTCTTAGGATTAATAATAATTTATTTGCAAATAAACCATTGTCTGCATGTGACAAATGTTTTCACAAATAATTATTATTAAAGTAATAAAATTGAAGATGGCAATTAATTGAGTATATTGTCAATTACCATTACCCTCAGTTTTATAGGTAATACTGACATAAATATTGTATTATTTACTGTTGGAACCTGAAAAATTTCGCCCCCCTCCCCCACGCTTTGGGAAACATTGAGATATAGTATTACTTGCTTTTATATCGTTAGGAAGTTTGTTATATATTAATTGAATAATTCGTAAAATGTGATCTTCATTCAATGACATGGGCAAAACGTTGACATCAACGTCTCAGTTTCAGCTAAGGACAAAATAATAATTAAAAGGTGGTCTCTGAAAAACATTCCAGTAAACATTGAATTCATAGACAATATACCTAGCCTATTCTTCCATTGTGGGGTATTGAATTACGGTTCCTCGTTCCTATCAGAATTTCATCTTTATTTCTGTCAAGTCTACACGTCTAAAGGAAAGCTGGCAGTGGTACATTAGGTTTTGGTTTCTAGACAGGAACGGGATAGCAATGCTTACTCTATGTGCGTGATATTCATATAAAACCTGTCAAAATTTAACACTTTTATTTTTAAAGTTCCTCCTTTACCACTTCCCTTATTTTCTTATTCGAAAATTTAAATTATTATTAACTTTAACTTTAGAATAATTCTCCTTGTAATAAGCGAACATAATACCGACAAAACTAAATACGAGCCCAACCCCAAATGTATTCGTACCATCTGAAATAAATATATTAACACCAATAAAAAATAAATTTTTAGGTTGCAATAGTTAAGACTATATTTGGGCATTTTTATTTTATGTATTAGTAGAGTGTACTGGATTTAAATAAAATGTTATTAACTAAATTTCTCATTTAAACAATATTCTACGGGCAAATATATGACAAAAGACAAGTATCAATTTTTTTCGTTCTAATAGTAAATAATACAATATTTATGTTAGTATTATCTATAAAACTGAGGGTAAAGGTAACTGACAATATATTCAATTAATTGCATCTTAAATTTTATTGCTTTAATAAAAAATATTTGCGAATTATTAAAGTTGAAAACATTTGTCACATGCAGACAATGGTTTATTAGCAAATAAATTATTATTAAATCTAAGAAATTTTATTATAAGCAATGTATTCAAGTTTTATACACTCTATTAATACACCATATCAAAATTTGTTGAATTGGAGTAATAATTATAGAATCCAGAAGTTTATTTATTCTTATTTTTAATATAATTATAAGTCTTTACTAAATAAATATAACTTTGCAAATAATTTTGCTAAAAAAATAAAATTTAATATAATAATTAATTGAATATATTTTCAGTTACCTTTACCTTCAGTTTTATAAATAATACTAACATAATTATTGTATTATTTACTGTTGGAACTAAAAAAAATAGCACGTGTCTGTTGTCATATATTTGCCCGTAGATTATTGTTAAAATGATAAATTTCGGTAATAACATTATATTTAAATCCAGTACAATTTATTAATACATAAAAAAAATGCCCAAATATAGTCTTAACTATTGTAATCTAAAAATTTATTTCTTCTTGCTGTTAATATATTTTTTTCGGAGAGTACGAATACATTTAGGGTTGGGCTCGTATACCATTCCAATTAATCGGCATAAACAGTAATTTATTATCAAAAAGTGCGCTTTTGGGACGAGTTTGAATTCATTTTTAAAAATACGTACATATTTTTTTCCACTTCAACAGAAATTACAAATAATAATAAAAACAAGTTAACCTAGCTTGACAGATAAATCACTATCATTTTCTAATTTCTAGTTTCAATTCCACGGCTATAGTTATTGTTGGGGTGATTTTCGACATTTTCATACCAAATTCCTGCCGTTACAAATCGTAAAATTAATTTTGTTTATTAATTCTAATGTAGAATGTTCTGGTGTCGCGGTCAACACCCTATATGTTTTTGGAATGTACTTCACAACATATTGATCATTTTGTAACAAAAATCTTACAAAAATAACTTACTATTTAAACAATTAACTTAAATATTACTCAATATTATCTCCACCGTTTTCACAGCCTGCCTAGTATCATGGCTTAGCAGGTTAATTATTCATAATTTTCTCTTACGTTTTTGTAATTTATTTCTTTAAAAAGAAATGCACTTCAAACATATCGTTGAATTCGTAATTTAACGTAGATTCCAAATATATAAAAATATATAGGTGTCCCGTTTGAAATATTAAACTTAATGTCACTTCCGATTATACCGGGCGCGCTACCATCATGCTAAATACTATGATTTGTGAGCCCCTGACCCTAGTTTACAACTATATCAAGAAAATTAAAAAATAATTATAAATAAATAAATATTTTGAGTGGCCCGTTTTTCAGTGTCACTCTGGATTTAAAATTAATCTGAAGAAGATTGGCAGATTACTTGAAGATTGAACAACTTACATACGAGTACATGCATACGTATGTCACTTGCAAGATTAGAATTCTGAATATGTACTGTACGACATTATTTGAGATTTCTGAAATTACAATAGTCTGCTTGTACGCAAATTTATAATTATAGTTAGATAAACAAAAAACTTCCTTATTTGGATTCCAATAAATGTACTATACAAACTAGGTTTTATGTAGTAAAATAACTTTGACAGCACACTTAAATACTTTTGCTTATACAGAGAAAACAATGGCCGAGTTCAGCACCACTAATCGCTGGGCTCCGAAGTTTGTCGAACGTAATGAATGGACGAATGCGATTGGTCCGAAAAAAATTTTCACATAATTTCTTATAATAGGGCAAGAGTTGATAAACAAAAAAAGAAAATTATCAGAATAAATTTGAAAAAAGATATTTCATTCTATTCAAAACTGACTTTTCCAGGCAATACTAAATTTCTTGACCTCCTGACATTCCCTTAATTGTTCACCAGCCTGAATGTGGATATTTATTACAGTTTAAACCCGGCTTGTATTGAATGTTTTTTGATACCCATATTAGGGAAGTTAAAAAGTCAAGAAAAAGCTGTAATGAACTATATTAAATGACTCTTTAAAAAATAAAAATCTAATCACAATCATCTTGTTAAATTCTAGTTTGCGAATAAAATATTCTGCATAATTAGTCAAAGTTTTCTTTGAACAATGTAAAAATGTGCGGCACACTTGTAAATGAAGAGTGTCCGTTACCGTTCTTTGGGTAATATCCAATTTTTGTGTCCCATTATAATTTCTCGGGCGATTACACACTTTTTCCGACAGACTGTTAAAAATAATTACTTGTTTAGGGAGGATGTGTTTCTTTGTCGTCGCTCGTTTGAACGCCGCTCACAGATCCACGTTCACGTTCACTGGAAGTGGGAAAGATGCGCAGTGGTGCCAACCTACCGCCCCCGGCGACCAAATAAAGCAAATTGTCCCTAAATAAGTTTATGCGGAGTTGACAAAAGCGTGCGACGTCTCTCCAGGCAAATATCCAATTAAAATTATTAAGTTATTACAGGCAAGAGAGAGAGAGAGAGAAAGACGGAGACAACACTGTACAACTGTAATTGTCACTTTGGGTTTATATAATTAGTAACTGATAATTGTGAGAGGCAAACGTTTCACTTCAAACAACGTAACTTCCGTAGTTCCATCGGTAGCGCTATCGTTAAGGTAAGGAAGGTGGCTTTTGTTACCCGAGAAATCTTTCCTCGAGTTCATTAACTGTTTGAGAGATGAAAACAAAACTACAATAAAATTAATTCTTATTTACATCTTAGATAATGAAAGTAGGTATACATATAATCCCTATAGTAAAATTTTCTGTCTTTGTAATTTGTGATATTTGTTGCGATTTAGAAAGAAAAAATCTGATGTGACCAACACAAAACCTCCCGCCATTTAATTTTTATTAATTTAAATACATATATGTATGGGGTCTCATGGCCGCGTGCCTGAGTGTCTGGTCGCGAATCTGGGGAACCGGATTCAATTCCTATACTATCAAATATTTCGAATTTTAAATGGCATAAAACTGAGCCCTGTGATGCACTCTCCACGCCAAAAATGAGTACCCGTGATGTAATCCTGATGTATACACGCTATTATTACCTTGATACGTTGACGACATTTTCATCCTTTTTTACTTAAATTTTCGTTTGTAATGAATTGTATCCCAATTACACATTAACTATCCCTGAGGATGGTTCATTTGGAACCGAAACGTAGGAAATGTTAAATTAAATCCTAATAAACATTTATCACCAGACTGCAACTCCATTTATTTACCAGTAACGATATTTAATATTTGTGTATTATTAATTATATATTTAAAATAATAGGTATATTACATGAACCCTTCAGAAATACCGCCAATCCCGTTAATAAATTGGAAAAACTTCGAACATTTAGAAGAAATGGAGAAAACTTGCCCATAGAATGAATTTAAAATTATAGAAAATATGTAAATATAAAGATTAGGTGTAATTAGAAATTTTTGGGTGTACAAGAAATGTTAAATACCAACAATACTTAGGTATATATACCACAATGGAAAGGGCGCGAGAGGTATTGTGATGATCACAACAGATTTTTATATATCGATGGTTTAAAGCACATTTGTTGTATGTCCAGTTTTCTATATTTTGAATAAATTGAAATTTAAAATTTACTTAAGAATGATAATTCACCAATGAAAGATAATAATCTATTCACAACAATGTCCGGACATACAATATCTGTATACTACATATTACGAAACTTTTAAATGCACATATAATTTAAGTGACATGCTACATATGTGAAGTAAACATATACAGGGTGTTTCCTTCAAAACAACCAGCGCTTTTTTGGGCGAACTAATGACTTTAGAGAAAAATGTTATATACAACAAATTACCAGGAAAAAGGGCTTAATTTATGAGGAATAATAAATAAAAAATTCAACCAGTGGTTCTCAAACGGTAGAATAAAATTATATTTTTTTAAATGGCAACCTATATAAATTTTTTGTCCATTAGATAGAGAATTTTTTCTGATTTCAACGATATAAATATGATATGGAGTTGTATAACAATTATTTCGAGAAAAATGATATTAAAAATCAGAAATAATTTTACAATATTGAAGTAGGCTATGCAATAAACAAATGCAAACAAATGATACAGGTGACAGATAGTTTTGTTACTTACGTTATTAAGTGTTTGTTTTCGTAATTGTTTAATTACTTCGTTATGTAGTTCTTTTGTTATTATGAATTTCTTAGTGAAACAAGTTATTTTAGATATAAGAAAATAATATACTATCGTAACCTAGGCAATAGTCGTATTAATAGTTGTTTATTGCATAGCCTACTTCAATATTGTAAAATTATTTCTGATTTTTAATATCATTTTTCTCGAAATAATTGTTATACAACCCCATATCATATTTATATCATTGAAATCAGAAAAAAATTCTCTATCTAATGGACAAAAAATTTATATAGGTTGCCATTTAAAAAAATATAATTTTATTCTACCGTTTGAGAACCACTGGTTGAATTTTTTATTTATTATTCCTCATAAATTAAGCCCTTTTTCCTGGTAATTTTTTGTATATAACATTTTTCTCTAAAGTCATTAGTTCGCCCAAAAAACGCTGGTTGTTTTAAAGAAAACATCCTGTATAAATATGGGACATACAATAATTGGAAATTATAATAAATGTCATTTTGTGGACATGTAAGGATATACTATGTTTGTGCGGAACAAAGATATAGTCATACACAAAAATTATATAGTAAAAATTGGAAATAGGAAAAAGTGGACATACAATAATTGTGCTTTGAACCATCGATATGGTCACCACACATCAACTTTTAATTAACTCTCAGCCGTCGCGTAATAGCCTCATCTGATGCTGTCTCGCATTTCATCTCCACATTCATTTCTATTTTGAAGAACTATTTAGGATTGTAAACATTTTATAATAGGCACAATATGGCCGCTGGAAGGCAGGCTCCCTTCACTTGATAATGAGCTGACGAGTCTTCCACCCTCGCATCGCGTACGTTATGACTTGAACGCGGGCGCGGGCTAAATTATTATATCCAGCGGAATTGCCGTTGCTCCACGCATTTCTTTCCTGCTGCCTGCAGGGGAGCAGGAGCACCCTCGCAGGAAATTTTACGTATACGAGATAATCGGGAAATCGTGAATATTGATTGAGTAGTTGGATGATTGCTGATGGAGGTTTTATTGTACACCTGTACCTAATCACAACCATTACATTCAAATTGTAAAATAAATTTAATTTGGAAGTACGTTCCATCAGAAGATGAGCTTCATTTCAAGTAAAATCTAGCAAATAGCTTTTTACCTTCCGTCACCTTTAGGAAAGGAAGGTATTGTCTTTGGTCAAAAAATGCAATGATGAGTTTTTAGTGAATAAGCATGTTTTAGGGTCCATATAACACGATTTTATCATTTTTACGATGATGTCTGTATGTATGTATGTGTATCTGTTTGTGTGTGTCTGTGTGTGTAACGAAAGTTTCGAATCGCATAACTTCAATACCACGATTCCAAAAATTATTGTTCCTCAAGTTTAAATCCAGAAGAAGATGTGATTAGATTTTGGTTATAATTGGTCAACCGGAAGTACCCTCATTTGAAGTTTTTAACAGTTTTTCTTGAAAAACGCTGTTAAATATTATTTTTTGACACAATTATAAATATTAAAGAATATACTATTATTATACACAATTTAATCGCATTTTATACTTCATATTCAATGGATATACAGTTAAAGAATTATAAAGCAATTCAATTTCATAAATCAGCCAGGTATGCTATAACCATGGAAACAGCTACTATACCTATTAAGAAAATTCTAATTGACAGATGTCAGTGTCACTGAAAAGAAAATGAATGTGGCAGAGAAATAATAATGTTGAGATGGATGTTGGAGAAGACACGGAAAGATAGGATACGTCAGAGAGATGAGGATGTTGAGATGGATGTTGAGGAAGGCACGGAAAGATTTGATAAGGAATGAGAGGATAAAATAAATGGCTCGAGTGATTGAAGTTTGTAGAAAGATACAAAAGAGATGATTATATTGGTTTGAACATGTCATGAGGAGAGATGAAGAATGTATTGGAAGAAGAATGAACAGCTTAGTAATAGAAGGTAGAAGAAACAGGTCAATATATAAGATGGAAAGGCTGTATTGCGATAGACTTGAGAGAAAAGGAACTGAATGAGGACAAAAAGCAAAATAAAAATGCGTAGATGAAGAAATTCAAGAATAGCGACCACTAACAAGTGGGAAACGCAAAAGAAGAAGATGTCAGTGTTAAGTGCAATTTACATAGTTTGTTTATGAAATCATTTTACTAGAAATATATAATCTTGTGCAAGAAAATTTATATATACTACAAAACCTCGTAACCCCATTTTTTTGTCAATATATAATGAAAACCTTGTTACTCCATAAAAATAATAAAAAAAAAAAATCGAATTTTCACCGAATAATTATCATACTACATATTATTTAAATCTATAGAAGTTTTCATCATTCATGATATGAGTTATAATTCTATTTAAAAATAGTTTTTGCGTCTCTTGTGAAATTTACAAATTTGGAGTTCCGAGGTTTTCTAATTAGGGTGACGATATGGAATTTGTACATAATACTCTGAAGGTAATGTGCTGACACATCAGATTTTTTATTTTTGCTAATAATTTCCAAACGTGAAATAATACTGGCTTTTGGTTTTCACCTCTTTTGAGCACTTTATCATACTTTGTTGAATAATGAAGATGCTTCAATTTTTTATCACTATTACATTTCGGATTATATCAAAGTTTTAATTTTAAAAGGCCATTTTGGAAAGATTGAAAACTAAAAAAATATCTTTTGAATGGTGTAACTCCCAGAATAGTGAAAATCTAATTTCATCTAAACAGACAAAGAGACGACATACGCCTACTGACAACTTATTTTATATAATGTAGAGACCTAAAATTCTAATAATAGAAGAATACTAAAATTAAACAAATAGATTGGTACAACTTAAATATTTGGCCTGACAAAATCAAACTGCTTTAATTTACAAGAAACTGAATATAAATTACATGACTTTAATTACCAGTATGTAACATAAAACTCCCACTTACACCACCACACTTAACTTCACATATCATTCCAGTATCATCATATAATTAACTCCTCATAATTAGCTCCACCCGCATCAACACCACCGTCACAACTCCACTGGTCCACTTTTGGGGGCAGGCCAGTCCTCAGGGGGTAGCATTCAACCCGCGGCTACACGCACGGCTCACGCGAGCAGCAAGAGCGTGAGGGCATACGCGCCCCTCACGCGATAGAAAGAGAGACAACGTGCCTCATGCTGCACACGTTACGCCATATTGCAAAATGGCGGATGTGTTGTTTCCGGAAACAAAAGATCTGTGAGTAATGTGCAGCTTATTTGCGTGGTTACGGACTGTGGATCCGGTGGACCAGCCAAGTTGTGGAAGGGAATAAACAAGAAAGGAAAATTGGTGGAAATTATTAGAGTTACATCAAATCCATTATAAAGGAATAAGAGTAAAATTTAAACTTAAAATTTACAAAAGTATTTTCAACAAATTTAAATTATTGAACTTTCATTCTCAATAATGCCCCTCACAATTGGTGTCAAACCTTTTGGATTTTAAATCTTTTGGGTAGCGTCGTCCAACAAAAAATTGTCAAGGGTCGCTTATAAAATGTAATATTTAGTTATGATTAAAATATAACTCATATTATCAATTAATATAAACTTTTAGGAGTTTACATGTTGGGTAATCTTAATTATTCTCTGAGAAAAGGACTGAAGATGTAAGTGTCAAGTGCAATTTGCATAGTTTGTTTATGAAATAATTTTACTGGAAATTTAGAATGTTTTGCAAGAAAATTTATGTACGGAATTTATACATAATACACAGGATTGACGGAAGGTATTGTGGTGGCCACAACAGATTTTTTTTCATTGTAGTGGTCTGTGAATTTTTTTTACCTTCCGTCACCTCTAGGTAAGGAAGGTATTGTCTTTGGTCAAAAAATTCGGTGGTGAGTTTTCATTGAATAAGCACGTTTTAGGGTCTTTACAATACGATTTTACTATTTTTACGATGATGTCTGTATGTGTGTGTGTGTGTGTTCGTGTGTGCGTGTGTGTGTGTATGTGTGTGTGTGTGGACCGCCTTTCGTGTACGATATCTCCAATACTAGAATTCCAAAAATTACAATTCTTGCGTATTCCTCTTCCTTACAATCATATACAGACTTGATTAGATTTTGGTTATAATTGGTCAACCGGAAGTACCCTCATTTGAAGATTTTAACAGTTTTTTTTCGAAAAAAATCAGTTAAATGTTATTATATCTTAAAGAATATATTATTGTCTATACGATTTGATTGCATTTTATATTTGATATTCAACAGATATAGAGTTAGAGAAGAATAACGATAGTAAATTTTATATAAATTTCATAATTCAGCCAGCTATGCTAACTTAACCAATGAAACTGCTAATATATTCAGGTAATTCAAATTGACAGATGTCAGTATCAATAAAATGTAAATCAATAAAAGAATAAGGGAAGTAACTCTAGTGTTAGAAGTTTCTAGATATAAGAGAGACGATTACATTGGTTTGTACATGTCATGAGGAGAGATGAATATATTAATAGAAGGTGGAAGAAACATACGAAGACCAAATATAAGATGAAAAGACTGTATTGTAGAAGACTTGAGAGAAAAGGAACTGAATGAGGACGACACGGAAAACAAAAATGAGTGGAAGAAGAAAATAAAAAATAGCGACCCCCTAACGAATGGGAAAAACTAAAGAAGAAGAAGAAGATGTCAGTGTCAAGTGTAATTTGCATAGTTTGTTTATGAAATAACTTTACTGGAAATATAGGATCATTTGCAAGAAAATTTATGTATGGGGCGCGTGCAGTAACATGACTGACCCGTGACAAAATGACAGCAATTAATTATGTCCATAACTGACAAGTGTTATAATTTTTCAACCAAAATTTCATAATTTTCTTATTTCATGTGGTTTGTTTGTGACGGTGGCCCCGTCGTGAGCGGTGGCTGGGCCATCGTCGAATTGTCCCTTCAGCCGTCGGTCGGAATACTCGGGCGCCTTCGATGGTGGTAGCTGAAAGGGGGACAATATGGGCCGGGGTAGCTCTAGGAGGGAGGCCAAGGTTCGCTTGAAAAAGCACGTTTAACCCGTAATAAATAAATAACTTTTATTTCAGTTTTTTTCCCAATACAAAACAAATAAATAATAAGGATAGTAATAATATAACAGTGTACGACAAAACTGTCGAGCCACAAACTGGTATTCTCCAACCCCAAAAGAATGGTGACTGTGCCCCCGCGGTACGGCAATGGCACAGTCTGTTACTAGCGGTAAGTAACCCCAAAAAAAATAATGAAATATAAAACGTGTTTTTAAGAAACACACAAACGCCAAGTTTAAATACAAATGGACAACTTGCGCTGACAGTAATTTCCTGTGATAGCACAACGACGGAGTTGTCTATCACCCACAAGGAAATTCGGACGGTGATTTTACACTCACCAAAAACAACAGTGGCAAAATCCACGGCAAGACTTCTTCGACTCAAATGTTCGCACTCAGTCGTGATCTTCAGGAGACCATTCAGGAGTATGGCATTCAGTTGCCGAGAAAGGGAATCACATAATACCAAAAATTTAGAATCTTTTGCAAGAAAATTTATGTATGGAATTTGTACATAATACACATGATTGACGGAAGGTATTGTGCTGGCCACATCAGATTTTTTAAATAACTTCTTAATTCTAAAACAGCTTTTAAATAACGAAAAATTCTATCGATCGTTAATAATCAAAACAAAAATTGTAAGGAACATCTACAATTATTAATAATAGTCCTCAAAGAGCAATATCTTGTTGATAATGAGTTCATGAGTCGATTATCGCGCACATCATGTATTGTATACGATCCAACAATGCTCGTATGAGGTGTTAAACGGCGTGTGAGATTCGCGTATGCGGCGTAATCCTGGTAAATGACTCATATGATGTTTTAATCAGATTAAGCTGATGTTGATGCGCGGACACATTGTCCCGTGATGTGTCGTAGGCGGCGCTGGTGCTGGATGCTAATGCTATGGTTGCTGGATGACAGTTGACTGCTACACGTGACTTGGAAATCACGAGATTGATGTTGTCATTGCTAAATTGGATTAAGATTTAAAATGATTTAAGAGATAATTGAAATTAAGTGATGTTATGAAGAGATTATGGATAATTTAATTTTTATAATGTGTGATGAATTATTTTAACGATGACTAATATAGCATAGTTTGTGGATTGTTTTGGAAATTATAGTCATACAAACACGCGCACACACACACACACACACACACACACACACACACACGCACCACACACATACACACACACATACACACAGATATCATCGTAAAAATAGTAAAATCGTATTGTAGAGACCCTAAAATGTGCTTCATTGAAAACTCACCACCGAATTTTTTAACCAAAGACAGTACCTTCCTTACCTAGAGGAAATGTGACGGAAGGTAAAAATTGCTCCATTAGAAGACCATGTTAGTAATGTATTGTGTATCCGAATAAAATGTGTGTGTAAACAGGGTTTTGACCACGAAATCGGAACTGAATGAGAACGACACGTAAAACAGAAATGAGTTGAAGAAGGAAATAAAAAATTGCGACCCTTATCGAATGGGAAAAGCTAAAGAAGAAGAAGATGTTAGTGTCAAGTGAAATTTGCATAGTTTGTTTATGAAATAATTTTACTGGAAATTTAGAATCTTTTGTAAGAAAATTTATGTATGGAATTTATACATATTACACAGGATTGACGGAAGGTATTGTGGTGGCCACAACAGATTTTTTTGTATGTATTACATTTTTGTTGTATAATTGTAAACTCTGAAGAAGGTGCAAGGGTGCACCGAGATGTTGGTCTAGTAAGAATAAATGCTGTTTGCCTGAACTTTCGAGTAATTCTGAACACCTAATCCACATCACAGTCGAGAAATTACCCACAATTTGGCAATTAAATTTACGTTTTGTATACGCTATGAAATAAAAATATACATAATTTGAGTCCTAATATGTAAATTTAACCCTTTTCTTTATAATAATTATAATATAAGTTTTCATACAATTGTTATGAAAAGACCTTCTTTCTTAGTTCATTGCGTAAATAACTATTAATAACAAATTATCAAAAAAAATATTTAGATTTTTAGATATTTTTTTTAAAGAAAAACTGTTTACCGCTTCATGTAAACTACTACTTCTAGTTGTCTATTACCAAAAATTAATGTTAAACAAAGATATTGCTCGTCTTCCATGGCCACGTAGATAATATTCTAAATAACTCACGTATCATTGGTGTATTAGCGCAGCATCACACGGTACAATCTCCTACTAGTTTCGATTGTACATGTACATGCTTGCCTCAATTTGTCCCACCAGTCACAAAAAAACATGTGTGAACGTCCCATTTTCCATCATCTGGACTCTTCCAGCTCAAGGTGGTGGTTCCAAAGGCGAGACAGAGCTTCCATTCAGCCGTCCATCAAACCAACACTCCCGTCCTCGCGCTCCTGTGGCCCTCAGCCTACGCAGATAAGGGATCGCGAGACTCGAGAATACATTTCGCACGTTCAAATTGCACTTCTCGAAACAATGATATGCCCGAGGACGGAGACCGAAGGCTTACGGCTAAAACTGAGACTGGGATAGTGTGAGAGTGTAAATGATTTAAGCTGTGTGAATTTTTGCACCCCACGGACAAGGCTATTGTTTTTTAAATGTGCGATTATTATTGGCTGTTTTTTACCTTCTGTCACCTATAGGGTAAGGAAGGTTTTATTTTTCTTCGTGAAAAAATTCGATGGTGAGTTTTTAATGAATAAACATATTTTAGAGTCCCTACAATACAAATTTTCTGTGTGACAAAAATTACTCCTTGGATAACTCCAATACTATAATTCCAAAAATTATAATTCTTTCATATTCCTCTTTCGTATGTCCATATGGAAAGTTGATTAGATTTTGGTTATGATTGGTTAATCGAAAGTACCATAATTTGAAGATTTTAACAGTTCTTCTTGAAACAACGCTGTTAAATATCATTTTTTGACCTTTTATGTTATTATAAATAAAAGAATATATTATTCTCAATTCGATTTAATTATATTTTTTCTTTATATTCAATTAATTTAGAGATAGAAAAGAAATATCTTGCAACCTAATGCTGCTAAAAGCTACACCATGGAAACAGAATATCCAAATATTACTAATTGACAGATGTCAGTGTCAAATAAAATTTACGTAATATCTTTGAATATATAATACATATAAGAACGGCAACGTAGTGTATTTAGATTAAATATTTCGAGAGAAGGTGCCATCTATCCCTCCGTATACAAATTATTTCTGAGTTAGTTCAAAAAATACATAATAGGTGGATGTTGCATAGTGTTGCCACGTAGCTAGAACAGCAAGTTAAGATTTTATAAAGGTTTTTAAGTTTGCTACTGTAAAACAAGTATACATGTACATTGAAGATTCAAAATATATTATTTGGTTATTATGAAACAATATTTTTGAATTATTGATTATTGAATACCTCTAACAAATAGTATCTGGCAATGCTGTCAGCACGATTTACCGTAGTTCATAGTTTTATGGTAGGAGTCACTAGCTATCTATAATAATTTTGTGAATAAAAAGAGACAGATATAGTATCTTGCTAGGCCATATGCGTTGCCGTTCTTATATGTATTATATATTCAAAGGTAATATCTTTTTGAAATGATTTTACTGGAAATACAAAAATATAAAATAATTTAAGGTGGCAAAAACAAATCACATAAGGTAATACAACAGTTATAGCCATAAGCCAATTCAGCAAATTATTATGTTATAAATATAATGCTATTTTTGTTTTTATTTTCCATTGCTTATTATAATAAACATACTGTTCTTTTTAGGAGTAATTCAATTCAGTACGAGGTAAGATGAGTTCATTTCTCCCCTAACAAGAAAACGCCCATAGAATAGTTTGCAAAAAAAATTCTGCGTGGAATTTGTTCAAAATACGTACAATTGACGGAAGGTATTGTGCCGGCCACATCATTTTTTACCTTCCGTCACCTTTAGGTAAGGAAGGTATTGTCTTAACTGAATAAGCATGTTTTAGGGTCCCTATAATACGATTTTACCATTTTTACGATGATGTCTGTATGTATGTATGTGTGTGTGTCTGTGTGTGTTACCACGATTCCAAAAATTATAATTTTTTCATATTCCTCAAGTTTACATCCAGAAGAACAAGTGGATTTTGGTTATAATTGGTGAACCGGAAGTAGCCTCATTTGAAGATTTAACAGTTAAATTTGATTTATTGACATTTAATATTATTATAACTTAAAGAATATATTATTCTCTATACGATTTGATTACATTTTATACTTCATATTCAATAGATACGGAGTTAAAGAATTTTAAAGAAATTAAAATTTATAATTCAGCCAGCTATGCTAAACATGGAAACTGCTAATATATTCATATAATTCAAATTGACAGATGTCAGTATGAATAAAAAGTAAATTAATGTGGCAGAGATGAGGATGTTGGGGAACACACGGAAAGATACGGTAAAAAAAAAACTCTAGTGTTACAATTTTCTAGAAAGATACAAGAAAGACGATTACATTGTTTTGAACATGTCATGAGGAGAAATGAAGAATTATATTTGAACAAGAATGAGTAGTTTAGTAATGGAAGGTTGAAGAAGCAGAGAAAGACCAAAGATAAGATGGAAGGACTGTATTGCGGAAGACTTGAGAGAAAAAGAACCGAATGAGAACGACACGCAAAAATATCGACTCCTAACGAATGGGAAAAGCTAAAGAGGAAGAAGATGTCAGTGTCAAGTGCAATTTGAATAGTTTGTTTATGAAATAATTTTACTGGAAATTTAGAATCTTTTCCAAGAAAAATTATGTATGGAATTTATACATTATACACAGGATTGACGGAAGGTATTGTGCTGGCCACAACAGATTTTTTTTATTATAATGAGAAATTCTCTACGGTTTATAAAAAAAGTCAGCAATTTGCGAAGTATACAATTTTTCTATAAAAGTTTTAGAGGCATTGTTTAATTTCATAATTACGGATATTATCTATAATTGTAATGACTAAAACAAAATTATATATTATATAACATAATTGACATCATAAGAAAAATAAAGTTTTCAACTATTAAACTAGTTTCAAATAATATCTAGAGAATTATTTAAAAGTATGTATCTGTTACTGGCGAAATCGAAAATATTTCATAACTATGTATATCTACCCGTGAAAATCGCAATAGGACCAATAATATCTGGCAAATTTGAAATATTCTTTCACATCCCGGTTTTGTCCAAGAATTTTGCAAAACAACAGTACTGATTTAAGCAAATTCGAGAAAAATTGTTTATATTATTATTGCAATTTTTCTAAACATACTATAACCTAACTTTACGCATAAAAGTCACGCCTGCAAAATTGTTACAGTATGTTTAATAAAGTTGTAAGGTAAAAATATCCAAATATTGAGAAAAATCAAATCTTGCACGATAATTTTGACTAATTTCAAGAATCAGGTGGTGCATTCCTAAATTATCTGTTACAACTGATCCAAGCTGATTTTAATGTTAACTGATCTACTTATATCAAAACCTTTGACTTTCAAGAAGTGGATATATGATTACATTCATAGGTCACATAGAATATTTATTTTAGACCTGTTTTTAGAGGGCAAGATATATGAGATAAATATGAGTATGAAAGTGAACTTTACTTAAAGTTCCTACCAATTTTTCTTCAAAAATCTTTAAATATAGTTGATTAACAATTTATTTTGTTATAATTGTTAAAGAATAATTTATTATCGCTAAATAATTCTGTATCTTTTTGATAAAAAAGCCAATGTCCAAAATTGGCGAATTTGAGTTAAAAATGGTAAATATAAATGAGACTAAATTTTACACTGTTAGTTACATCATCATCATTACCGAAATCTGTGTACAAAGCAGATTGGCACAAGCAGGAATGGATAATATGCCGTGATGATATATTTATTTATTTTTAGTTAATTAATACGTATGATTAAAATAATGTTTTAATACTTTGAAAAATTATTTCATGTACACTGTTATAAGAGAATTTTTAAAAAAAATGTAAACAAATCAGTTTACGTTTTCTCAAATATTGACAAAACAGACATTGGTCCTTTTTTAAACCAAGGTCACCACACAGTTGAGGTCATAATAGTTTGTATTAGTATTTCCAAATATTGCAGGAAGCAATTTAGTAATATTATTGTTTCATAATTGATATCTCAATGTTTGCTGACTTAGCTTTACGGTAATATAAAAGACCTATCCACAATATTGTAGTTAGTGTGTACGTAAAGAATACAGTGGGTACGTGAACCTAAGCGTGGGTACGTGGGTCGTAACTGTATAGTGTATAAACAATGGTCTAGTGAAGACGGAAACCATATAATGGGTAGTGTAACATTATTTACATCCTTATTATTAAATATATTTATTATTTGTGTGATGACCTTGGTTTATACTTTTAACACCAAGGTGCAAAAAAGTACGACTAGTTAATGAAAGTTGACGTTTAAATTATTTTATAGATGTGATTTCTTTTTATTAGTTGCTTTCAAGTTAGATATATCCATATTCCTATTTAATATTAATAAGTCTTAGAAATAATGCGAATTAAATAAAGATTGTTATACCTTGAGCACCAAGTGGACACAAACCTGGGACAGAAGATGTGAAGGAGTTCTTTAATTGGGAAAAACCTGAAACAAAGATCAAAATTAGTTTCTAATTATAATCAATTAAACAATAATAAGCATTTGCAGAAGTCCTATTTCATAATTATCAATTTTGCATTTTCTTTTTTGGAACACTGATTAGGTTTACATTTTCAAATTTGATTCGTCCGGATTCGAACCTAAGCCGTCTCAACAACTACAACCGCCTTATAAACTTAACTTGTTTAGTTGCTAATTTTTCTATAATAAATCCATAACGAAATATCAACCAATAAAGACCTCAAAATCCTCAAAACCTAAATCCCTACCGATATATAAGATTACACACTTCCAACCACACACAAAAGACCTGCAGAACGATGTGCCTCTGTCTATTATATCTGTAAATCCTTGTAAACGTCCCTATATCTACAAAAGAACATCTACTACACGGTCAAAACACGTTTAAAACGATTCCGAACGTCTTGGCTCTTACAGCCATATTCCTTAGGGACTATTTTCTTCAGATGAGGCTTAATATGCTCCATTATGTGTGAATAGTGGCCTGTAAAGTAGACTTATTCTCATGTTCGGATTGTCTAGTATTGTGTTATACCACTACCTCGAATTGTCAACTGACTATGACGGCCACTTAACTTAATAGTACGGAAGCGTGGCCCGTAGATGTCTGTTCGATCGTAAATGCCACGTTTTCCGGTGGAAATATGATATTTTAAATGCTCTATTCACGGATTTTGGGATTTGTTATTGTTACCGTAAAGGTGCTAAGTAGGTAGTGAATTACAAATTTAAATTCTTTTTCCAAAAAAATATGATACCCATCTTCTACAATAGCTATGATATTGAATTATGACAATATTTTGATATTAAAATCTGTTAGCTATTTATTTATTCTAGTTCAGAAAATTTGAAATCATAAAACATTTTATTCAAGAAAATGATACGTCGATATCGTACAATTTGTTTCTATAATGACCAGTTGCACTAAAATAACAATTAGTAACTCTTTGAGTTACTTTTGGTATAAACAGGTTCAGTCACGTTCAAAAACGATTAAAAATCAATAGGTTTTAGATAAAAATTTGAAATAATTGTTATTTTTGATATGTGTTAAAAGTAACATTTTAGTTCGTGAGCGAAAAGTTTGGACCACGATGCGAAGCGGAGTGGTCCAAACCGTCGAGCAAAATAAAATCACTTTTAACACGTACCGGGTGTAACACGAAAACCGGAACATATGCGTTTAACATGGGAAAACAGTTTTTCCTTGCGCAAAAGTGGCATATTAGTTTTAGATAGTAATGCTTCAAATAAATTTTGTAAAGAGTTAAATTCTAATTTAATAATCATAATTTATTTGGCACGTTTGGTAACAGAGCACAATAAATTTAACATTATACAAAAGTAACTCTTTTGTAGTGTTAGTCATAATATTGAAGTAAAATAACAAACAAAATAATGATATTTTTATCTGTCAAAAACGTATCTGTTACATTCTAACATATATGAACTTTCTAAAACGTTTTGTTTGAGTTAGCATTATTGAAAATGGAAAATTATTCACACGAAAAAATATAACAAATTATTAAGTAGTGTTATGTTCGATTGAGAAATACGTAGTTAAACAAATATTAAGTCTTATAGTTTTGGAGTAATCGTCCTTCCAACGTCCCACACACATACACACACACACAAACACAAACACATACATCCACACACACACACACACACACACACACACACACACACACACACACACACACACACACACAGACATACAGACATCATCGTAAAAATGTTAAAATCGGATTGTAGGGACCTTAAAACGTGCTTAATCATTAAAATCTGGATAAGCGATTTTTAGCATGAATCCAATACCTCTCTTAGCGAGAGGTAAAAAACGAAGTAAAAGATAGTGGTATAAAATCCCAATTAAAAGAAATAAGTCAATGTGAATCTGTCTCAATCTATAGTATCGAGTTGTATTATAGGTATGTACATTCAATGACTAGAAGGCATCGTGAATGGTAATTTTTTGGTTGCGCTATGCCAAAACACTTGGTGACTAGCCTATTTGTGTTTTGTGTTTGTACCCTGTTTATGTATACATTTACATATGTATTTTGAACTTAATCCAATATTGGTAATGATCTACAATCTGTTTCCGTTGCAAAATAAAAATGAGTATTTATCTCATTTAAAATAAACTGTCCAGCAAATCAAATATCATCATCACCAACATCAACGATTGCCATTGAGTGATATTTTGACAAGTAACAAATCACTTTCTGTTCCGTCAATCCAACAATTCTACATCTGCTTGTTGTCCGAGTTGATGTCTGATGACAACACTATACCATCCTCATAAGCTGTTCTGTTCCGGTGAAGGGTGTACCATGTTCCAGAATATAAATTGCTTCACTGTAACACAATGAACAGTGTACAAGCAGCTTATAAAGATAACACCCCCTCTTTTCTTCACAAGAGCCTGTCTTGTTAATCTTGTTAAATGTGTCAAAACAGATGATGTTCTAAATGTGGTGAAAGTATTGTGCTCCAGCTCCGGTCTTAAAGGGTTTTGGATGGAGTGTTTTATGGATTATCTGATGTAGCTTAAGTATGGGTTTCCTTTATATGCCTACTGTACAGTACAGGCACAAGTGATTAAGAATTTAATGTAGGCCCATACAATTGTTGTTTCTCTGTCAAATAGTTTTGGACATCCAACTAATATGACAAAGAAACTCAACAAAGTACGCGAAATTGTTTTACAGGATTGACAATTGAAGGTGTCCGGCAAAATTAGATATGAAAAAGCTTCCGGCAAAATGTGTACCGCGTTTGTTGACTGTGGAACAAATTCGAGTACAAGATTCACAAGACTGTTTAGTGCGTTAAAAATAAAATTTCTCTCTGATCCGCCACTAAAAATATCTAAATCAGTTTTGTTGATTGAATATCTGTGAAAATGTAAATAATTACTGAGGAACATTAATCTAATCTTTTAACTCAATTGCAGAATTGCACCCATAAATTTGCAAAAAGGGATTAGGAGAGTTAAAATATAATCATTTTTTATCACAATAACATACGCCCTCATATACGAGTAATATGCTCGATCCATGGCTAAACTAGCACTTTTTCTCAAAAAGTTGTTTATGTGTTGAGTAATCTTAACTACTTTTGAAAAGTTGTAGCAAAACTAATGAGTCAAAATAACATTTATATTTTCTTGTTCAACTTCTAAAATAATTGCAAAAACATAATTTTAATTAATAAAAGTATATTGAGTCTGTAAATACATAATTAATTTGTATTTTTAATATAAAAAAAATATTGAAATGACTTCAGTATTTTGAGTATATGTGGTCGAAGAAAGTTATGTGGCAACAGCGCGTCTTGTAAAACTATTATATTAAATTTATCTATCAATTTCAGTAATCAAAAATTCTAAGCACAAAAATATTTAGCTTTATTATATTCGAAAAAAAATAAACCATAAAATAGTTAAGAGTTGTTATATCCCTATATTCTTCCTTTATATCAACTATCCCGTACGTCATTACCAAATCCTTCTTCATGTGTTTTACTATTATCGAACGAAAATGAACAAGAAACATTAACATTACATTTCAGGTTAATTTGAATGGTGGAAGATCAATGTAAAAGAAACAAAAAAAGTATCTACGGAAATGCGTCGACCATAAGCTTATGCATTAGAACGTTGAAAACATCAAGCGTTTTTCTAAAAAGCTAGATGGTGGATTGTTTTTACCTTCCGTCACCTTTAGGTAAGGAAGGTATTGTCTTTGGTCAAAAAATTCGTGAGTTTCTAATGAATAAGCACGTTTTGGGGTCCATAGAATACGAATTTACTATTTTTGCGATGATGCCTGTATGTGTGTGTGTGTGTGTGTGTGTGTGTGTGTGTGTGTATGCGTCTGGGTGTATGTGTTTGTGTGTGTGTGTGTGTGTGTGTGTGTGTGTGTGTGTGTGTGTGTGTGTGTGACGATCGTTTCGGATCGCATAACTCCAATACCACGATTCCAAAAATTATAATTTTTTCGAATTCCTTCTAATTCAAGTACCCTCATTTGCAACTTTTAACAGTTTTTCTTGAAAAAACGCAGTTAAATATCATTTATTGACATTTAATGTTACTATATTTTAAAGAATGTTATTCTCTGTACGATGTGATTGAATTTTGTACTTCATATTCAATAGATATTGAGTTAAATAATTATATAGATATTAAATTTCATAAATCAGCCAGCTATGTTAACCATGGAAACTGCTAAAATGTTTAGAAAATTCAAATTGACAGGTCTATATCAATGAAAAGTAAATGAATGTGGCAGAGATAAGGATTTTCAAGTAGATGTTGGTGAAGACACGGAAACATAGGATAAGGAATGAAAGAATAAGGGAAATAACTCGAGTGATAGCAGTGTCTAGAAAGATACAAGAGAGCCAATTACATTGGTTTGAACATGTCATGAGGAGAGATGAAGAATATATCGGAAGAAGAGTGTATATAGCAATAGAAGGCAGAATAAACAGAGGAAGACCAAAGATAAGATGGAAGGACTGTATTGCGGAAGATTCGAGAGAAAGGAACTGCATAAGGACGACACGCAAAACAGAAATGAGTGGAAGAAAAAATAAAAAATAGCGACCCCTAACAAATGGGAAAAGCTAAAATACAAAAAGAAGATGTTAGTGTCAAGTGCAAATTGCATAGTTTGTTTATGAAATAATTTTACTGGAAATTTAAAATCTTTTGCAAGAAAATTTATGTATGGAATTTGTACATAATACACAGGATTAACGGAAGGTAATGTGCTGGCCACATCAGATTTTTTTGTTATCATTACCGAAAATTTGAAACCATGCTCGTAAAGATGAAAATTAATTTTTACACGAGATTCGCTACAACCTCCTTAATACGGTTACGAGCAAAAACTTCTGAAGATGAAAACATTGTTCTTAAAATATTCACATTTATGTTTGACGAAGACACTATCTAATGTACTAATACGTATCTAGTACGTAAATATATTTACCAAATGCTAATTAAGCGAGAAACAATGAACAGATTTTTTTTATAATCAATTCCTCCACCCCATTCCAAAAAGCCTGCAGGCTTCCGCCCAGATCACAAATCACGCAAATAGAAAGTAAAAACAAAAACACGCCCACATTTGACTCAATTTTATATTAAAATACCGCGTTTACTCTAAACAAAAAACCGTATATTTCGCGAGAATTAATCCATTGTGAACCTGCCTGGAGCGCTAACGTTCACAAAACACAGCCTAGCGAGCAGTCAAATAATATTTCATTGAAAGCCTCTGTACATACGACCAGTATTCTATGCGCCTCTTACGGCAAGTAGGCGAAACTCGTCCTTATCGCGAGTGCAGCCCGCGCCGTCGAACGGTACTCGTTGGAACTAATTAATTATCGAGTTGCAGTTAATTACAGCCGTAACGAAACCGCCCCCGCACCCCGTGGAAGGGTGACGCGTTGACGCCACCATAGCCTGCTTTGTTTTCCTATAATTCAATTTTGTGCTCGTGGAGAGAAACAGTGACGGCTGAGATTCAGGATTCTGGATGGAATAAGGAAGTTTTATGCCGAGTACGCATGAGCGTAATGCTAATCTATAGTGTTGTGCTATGCATACGATGTGTCACGTGCTAATTATCTACAGAGATGGGAAGTATTCGCTTTTTATGGAAAAGTTTCATTTAGAAATAAATGGTTAAAGGAATGCTTACAAAAAAGGCATGTGGAATGTACTTTTATATAAATATATTACATGATGAAGTACAGGATTCAAAGAATATTATTTAAAATAAAGTGTTTGTTTTCGAATACAGTCAAATCTTTTTCCATTCAATTCTAATTCCACAAAATTTTCACACACTGGCTTACATACTGAATGAAAGGTCGGGGTTCGATTCCCATTCAAAAAAATCTGTTGTGGCCAGCACAATACCTCTCGCCATTTTCATTTTATGTTGCATACGGCGCGAGCAGTTATGTGACTTTGTTGGCCTTGGCAAGCAAATATGGGGGACCGTGTCAAAATGAGAGCTAGTAATATACATAGGTGTTAAGTATCATAAGTTTTCATTCGAAACATTTGTTTTTCCAAATCCATGTGGATTATTTTCCTCGACAAGTACTACTAGCCGTCATTCTGACACGGATCCTCATATCTGCGTGCCAAGACCAACACAGTCACATGACTGTTCGCGCCCTATAAGTAACGAATTTAACATTTCTTGTACACACAAATAATTGAAATTGTTTCTCTTCTTTCGTTCTATGAGAAATTTTATCCTACTATTCTAAGTTCAAAATTCTTCAAATTCATTGACGGTATTAGCAGTATTTCTTAACGATATATGTAATATTAACATACCTGTAATTTAAATACATATTTAATTAATAATACAATAATATATATATATATATATATATATATATATATATATATATATATATATATATATATATATATATTAAATGTACTCATACCTCTCAGAAAAAACTGACACTGACATTTTGCATTTATTTGTCAATTACAAAAATTTAAATATCGCAACTGTTTTTCGGGCAACGAGATTTATTACAACATATTATTATATATTATTATATACTATATCTCCAATCCTATGCGAGATATAATAAAAAAATTAAATGTGTCAGATTGAGAATTTAATTATCTTTAATATTTGTAGTAACAAATTTTCAAAAATTAATATTTAGAAATTTTTTTTTTAGAAACTACCACTTCCGGTTGTCCAATTGTTACCAGAACCTATTCAACTCTTCCCATTACTATCAGATTGAGGAATCCGTAGTCAAACAGGTCTTTAGTCGTATAGAATTTGAGTAATCGTGTCTCCAACAACCTCACACACACACACATCCACACACATACACACACACACACACACACACACACACACACACACACACACACACACACACACACAGACAGACATCATTGTAAAAATGTTAAAATCGGATTCTATGGACCTTAAATCGTGCTTATTCAATAAAATCTGGATATGCGATTTTTAGCATGAATCCAATACCTCTCTTAGCGAGAGGTAAAAATATAACCAACACAAGATTCTTCAAGAGGCTCTACGCTAAAAACCTGCACTTTCAAAATGCAAGTATACGAATAAATTTTCAATGAAATAACGCATGGAATTCATATCCCATCTCTTCACAAAGAAGTTAAGAAAAATAAAATTTGATTTGGCTAGCATACCACATTATACCATTTGAGTATTTTAATTTTCTATTAATTTGGTAGTAAAAAAGTTCTTCCTTTTTACCTCTCGCTAAGAGAAGAGAGGTATTGGATTCATGCTAAAAATCACATATCCAGATTTTAATCAATAAGCACGTTTTAAGTTCGCTACAATCCGATTTTAACATTTTTACGATGATGTCTGTTTCGAAAATTTTTGACCCTGCAATTATTAAAGAAGATTAGATTCTCTACCTGATACATTTAAATATTTTATTGTCTTTTATTGATTTAGAGATAAAAGAAATATAATATATGAAATAATCAGTTGTAATAGATCTCACAGCCCAAATAATGCCATGAGAAACAATTGAAAAATTAAAATGTTTGTAACGGACAGATAAATGTCAGTGTCAGAAATCCGGAGACATTACTGAAGACTTTTTTCTGGAAAGTACATACATATATTTCTTATTGTGTTAATAGTTAAATATTTAAAATTATATGCATATTACATATACCCTTCATAAATAATGTCAATCCCGACAATGAATTGGAAACATTTTGAAAAATTAGAAGAGTAGGACAAAGTTTCTTCATAGAATGAATTTAAATTTTAAAAATCTAAATATAAAGAATAGGTATAAGTAGAAATTTTGGTGAAGAATGTAGGTATAAAATATATGTTAAATACAATAGGGTGCGAGCAGTGATGTGAATTTCTTGGCCTTGAAAAGCGGATATGGGGGCCAGTGTCAGAATGATAGCTAGTAATTATGTACATAGATGTCAAGTTTCATATTTTTTTCATTCTAAATTTCGTGAACTGAAATGAAAAATTCTGACATTTGGCATCTATGTACATAATTACTAGTTATCATTCTGACACGGGTCCCCAAATCTGCCTCTCAAGGCTAACAAATTCACATGACTGCTCACGCCGTATACTTATGTAACCAAAAACGGAAGTGGCGACAGGTATTGTGCTGGCCACAACATATTTTTGTTATTAAAAAATTAAAGATTTTGTAGATATGTTTATAAAATATTCTACTTTAATAAATTTCGCGGCCTATGCTTCAAAGATAAGCACAATTTCTCGGTTCACTGTCGATAAAATAATCATTTTAAATTTAATAATAATAGAGAATTAAAAATAATAATCTTACAAAAAGAATGTAAAAAGACCTAATCAATTAAATAATGTTTATGCATATAAACGTTAATATCAAAAAATAATTTCAATTAATATAAAGGTAAGATTTTGGAGACGAAAACATTGATAATAAAATAATAAATAATTATATTATATGCACACAAACTTAAAAAAATTTAGTCTATATATGTAAATAAATATTCATGTTGGTATTTATTTCAGGGCTCGTCTCTTTTCCCCAACGCAAAAAACTGCCCGGGTGTCTTTTAAAAATATAAAAAGCAAATAACACCCAGATATGGATGTGTTCGCGAATGTGTTTAAGTTGCAAAATGATGTTTTTCGCACTAGACGTGGAGATATCATGTGCAAAACACGATTTTGCAACGTGCTAGGTTTTATCTACTTCCATTTAAATTTAACAACAAGTAAATAATGAATTATTAAAAAAAATGACAGGCCTACCGCTGATTTGGTTCCTTTTCGCTTTAGTTTGAAAAAGTGGCAGATAAACGCACAAACGCGACAAAGAATGTCATTTTAAATGTCAAATATAATTAAAAATGTCTAATTAATACAAAAAAAATATTGTAACATTGAGTTCATAATAAATATCTAATAAAGCACTAAATAAACCCAAAAAAATGAAAATAATCCCTATGAAAAGATTGGATAAGGAAATAACTATATTGTGTTGAATAGAAAAAGTGTGATGCATTGATGAAGTCATTTAAGTGCGAGATTGTAAGTCGGGGCTAGACTCCGTCCCGTCTCCGGACTTGGACTCAATTAAGTCAAAAATGCTTGGAATCCGGGCGGCGGTGGGCGTCGTAATGAAATGCAGTTCCAGTTGCCGGTGGCGCATGAACTACCCCTCCCACACCCCAGCACCAGCACATCACTTTACACCGAGATGAATAAGTTTAATTAAACCACCCCTGAGCCTTTTATTATCCGCCACGCCACGGCCCCACGTGACCCGACTCCAACTGCAACGGACATTCCTTCATCTTATTCTTTATTGCTTTTTTCTTTTGCTTTTGCTTTCTGCTCTTTCCTTTCTTCTATTCTGATTGATTCATTACAGAGGAAGGTGTCAACGAGATTTCCATACCAACGGCAATGGCTGACATCAAAATTATTGGTAATTATTGTTTACATCAAAGCTATTACCTACATAGCCTACATATTGCGCTGTATACTATGTATTTAATTTCAATACATGTTATTACTTATATATTTTCATTATTTTGAAAGATTTAAAATACATTTCATAAAGAGAAAGTTATTCACTTAGCATATCATTGTCTATCCTTTTCCTTAGTCTTCGCATCTATGCAAATTATAAATACGATCCTTAGCTATTTTTTATGAAACTTCGTCTAAACTGAATGCGATCTGCAGTTCTAGAAAGTTTTAATTGTTAATCGCTCAGCCATTAATCTCATTTTCTTCTTAAACAGTGGATTTCGCTAATAATGAAGTGTTTTCTTTGCTTTAATCGAAAGAATAAGAAATTTGAACAGAATATCACATTTACTAATATCATAGAAGGTACTTGTTCGAATTCCGGTATAAAAAATCTGATGTGACCAACACAGTACCTCCCGCCATTTACCTATGTATATAATTTTTATATTACTTTATAAATTTATCCATACAATATATAGAAAAAGTATTAACGCAAACTTGTAGAAAATGGAATAATCTTTAATTTTTATAATAACAATTTGAGAAAAAAATACATTTAAAGGTATTTTTTGAAGAAAAACTATCTTGAGCTTCAAGTAAACTGCCATTTCCGGTTATCCGATTGCCACCAAAATCTAATCAGATATTTCCATATTAGAATAAGATAGAAATACATGGTTTCAAAATTTTCTGAATGATAGTATTTGAGTTAGAGCGTATACAGGATCCACACACACACACACACACACATACATACATACATACATACATACATACATACATACATACATACATTCATACATACAAACATACATACATACATACACACAGACATCATCGTGAAAATGTTAAAAATGGATTCTAGGGACCTTAAAACGTGGTCATTTACCAAAATATCCGATACGCGATTTTTAGCACGATCCCTATACCTCCCTTACCAAGGGTAGCGGGAGGTAAAAAAAAATCTGTTGTGGCCAGCAGAATACCTCTCGCCACTTCTGTTTTTGGTTACGCAAGTATTGTATTTAACGAGTTAATTGGAAAAGTGGAGAAAAATTGCTAAACCTATAAGAGATATAATAAAAAAAATGTGTCAGATTGAGACTTTAATTATCTTTATTATTTGTACCAACAAATTGTCAAAAAATAATATATATAATTTTTTTTACAACCTACCACTTCTGGGTGACCAATTGTTACCGCAGAACCTATTCAACTCATCCCTTTACTGTTACATTGAGAAATCCGTAGTTACTCAGATCTTTAATTTGAGAAATCGTACCTCCAATATCCACACACACACGCACACACACACACACACACACACACACACACACACACACACACACACACACACACACACATACACATCGTAAAATTGATACAATCGTATTCTAGGGACCTTAAAACGTGCTTATTCACTAAAATCTGGATATGCGATTTTTAGTATGAATCCAATACCAATAACATTGATAGATAACAATAAATAAATAACACAAATTACATACACTGGTCGTCAAATTAAGAAAAAAAATTAAATAAATACATTAAAAAACTCATAAAGTCGTCAGATGAATTATATATATTTTTTAACTTTTAATTAACAATAGCAACCTTTTTCTAAATTTAAATTATATGAAAAAGATATTAGAATAAGGGTGCCATTGTTAATTAAAAGTTAAAAAATATATCTAATTCATCTGACGACTTTATGAGTTTTTTAATGTATTTATTTATTTTTTCTTAATTTGACGACCAGTGTATATAATTTGTGTTATTTATTTATTGTTATCTATCAATGTTAATAAAATTCTAGATGTTCACCTCCTGAAGAACACACATGAGATGTCGAAACCGGTACAGGCGGAAATAAATAATAATTGACTGATATCCAGTAATTTCTTCTTCCCATTCCAATTATTGTTCTTAAAAATGGATGTGAATTTAAAAGATATCTAGTTGAATTCCATATCCCGAATGACCTTCTTTTGACATCTACATGAATTATGGTTTCCAGTTTTATTTCAGCTTTGTTTGCATTTTTGATGTACTCCGGTTATTGCTCTTTTCTTTCCGTATTGTTTATTCTGTTACATGAGAGAGTAAACCTGAAGAAAAAATTAATATCCGAAAGAAAAAAGTCCTTAAAAGAATTATAGATACAGTGTACCTACAATATTAAATTTGTAATGTTGTCTTTAATTATTATGTAGTTAAATTTAATGCCGATCATTTCAATCATCTTAAGGTGATGTGTCCTTTATTCTATTATCCAATTTCGCTTTACCGCCTGAAAATGAATCCGATCCTGTCCTATGTTATTGCTAAAATCTTCATCCAAACTTTTTATTAATTAATTATTGCATTAATTTTCATTTCACCTCATATTATTCGGTACACATTTGTCTTGTCTCATATTAAAGGGTTATCCATATATTGTGAAAAGTAATAATTGCGTTTGAAAGTTTGATTTTGGCATATCTCTCGTTGTTCATATTGGATTCCATGATAATGAGTGAACGTACGGTATACATCCGCGCATTTAATTCGCGCTCATCAACGTCTATATAAACTTGATTAAAATATTAAGAATTCCCTAGCTTAATTATTCAAGGTGAATAAAGTCCCTAAATTTATACCCGACGGTAAAAACTGCTCATGTTACGGGGCCGTGCCAGGTATATACAGAGACCTGCTGCACGGTACGAGAAATTCTCTCCTATATACCGCTACGTCAAGTGATTATCCATGAAAATATTACTAACGCTGCTCTTTCCAAATATTTTCACGGAGCTAGCTATTAAGCGGGAGGTTTATCAGCCATTATTGAACCAATTAAGCGCCCTTATTATATCCATCAATATTACCTACATTCTCATAATGAAGAACACCTGAATATTTTATCTCCAAAACCCGGATTTTGTTTCGTTGAATTTTTTTCTGAATATTTTGTAATTAATTTCCAATTATATTCGAGACTTGGTAACTCTATATAAATATTTTATAGACAAATTTGACTTTTAATATATGTATACAAAGTTATTGAAAAAAGGACATATTGTCTAAGATTTATTACCGAGTAAAATTTAATTAATTTTAAATACAAATATTTTTTTCTACAATCGTTAAAAAATCTGTTGTGGCCAGCAAATTACATCTCGCCACTTTCATTTTTGGTTACATAACTAAAGGGCGAGAGCAGTCATGTGACATTATTCGCCTTGACCAGCAGATATGGGGGCCCATAGATGTCAAATGTCAGAATTTTTCGTTAAAAATTTCAAGATTTTCTAAATTCACGCAGTTAATTTGTCGCCAGGAGTGTGGAATTTACTTGTCGAGGAAAATAAACCACATGGAACTGGAAAATTACGAAATTTAGAATGAAAAATTATGATATTTGACATCTATGTACATAATCTATTGCTTATATATTTCGATTTTTTCTTTTTAAATTCATTCTATGAAGAAATTTTGTCCTAATCTTCTAATTTTTCGAAATGTTTCCAATTCATTGTCGGGATTGACATTATTTTTGAAGGGTATATACTACACCTATAATTTTAAATATTTAACTCTTAATATAATAAGAAATAATATAATGTATGTACTTCCCACAAAAAAATCTTCAGTAGTGTGTCTGGATTTTTGACACTGACATTTGTCTGCCAGTTTCAAACATTTTAATATTTCAATTCGTTTCCATGACATTATTTGGGCTGTGAGATTTATTACAACAGATTATTATATACCTTATATTTCTTTATCTCTAAATCTATGAAAGATATAATAAAATATTTATATGTATCAGATAAAGAATTTACTATTCTTTAATAAGCAAAAACAAACATTTTCAAAAAATAATATTTAGAAGATTTTTTTTAAGAATCTGCTACTTCCGGTTGTCCAATTATTACCAAAATCTTTTCAATAATGTCTGATTGAGAAATACGTAGTTAAACAGATATTTAGTATTATAGTTTTTGAGAAATCAGCCTTCCAACGTCCCCACACACATGCATCCGTGCTCAATCATTAAAATCTGGATATACGATTTTTAGCATGAATGCAATACTCCTCTCAGCGAGAGGTAAAAAGGGCAAATGACTTTTTACATTGTTATTCATTTTAGGCATTTACGAGTAGTTCAAATTACAAAATTGAGAGCGAACTCAAATGTCAGTTTTTGGTATGAAAATGTCCAGAATTCAACTTAAGTTTAGCCTAAAGCAATATCATCGTGATATTAAATATTTGCATTTTCATCAAATATTAGTCTAGTTCTTTATTTTTCAAAATTATGAAACTTTGATTATCATTATTATCAGTTTGCCATGACATTAGTATCTTTTGCGTTTGAGAAAATATTTTCAAGTTTACATAATATATGTTTTATTTTGAATTATTCAACATAACAATTTGAACTGTCTAAGATTCAGTACCGAGTAGAATTTAATTAATTTTAAATACAAATAATTTTGTCTACAATCGTTAAAAAAGTAGCCAAAAACAAATGATATATCATTAAAAATAAAATACATATTAAAACTAATACCAAACACAATCATTCAAATAAAAAGAGTAACTGTCAGTGTGCGCATTTGTTTATTATTCCATAGCACCATTGATTTGATTAATATTACCAGTTAAATATCTTCAATTTGTCCTGTTCCCGATAATAGAAAATTACGAATTAAGAAATAATTAGTAGTATAAGTTGTTCCCTACAAAAAACTATTTAACTGTTTTGCTGAAAAATAATTATTAGGAGATATTATTTGAATATTTCAAAATAAACATTGAATTCGCTTTCGGTACATATCGTATACATATACAAGTTACATATATAATTAAATAATGCGAGATATCTCTAATTAATTCTTAATAGTGTAGATAAATATCTTGTAAATGAATTAATTGTATAATTTTCGCAATTACATGCAAATATATCCAAGACACCACCATCCACATTCCAGCTAATACTCCTTCTAAAAGCATACTCAAGATTAAGGTTTGCGGTTTGTCCAAATTTATTAATTTTCATTACACCCCACATGTAGAAAATAACCTCAAGTTCGCTTATCCCAATAGGCTTCCATGTACGTGTACATCCCAACCCCTTCTCACAACAACAAAGTACGCCATTCCTAGTAAGCGCTAAACATACGAGCTTTAATTTCACAATAAACCAGGCCGAGAGCCAGCTAGAGCCAACAGCAGCTGCTGTGCAACATAATTGCACAAGAATAATATAATGCAAGAATGTAAGGAATCTCCGAGGATGAGAGACCCCAAGAAGAAGGGATGGAGATAGCGGCGGTGGGCCCCAGAGAATGGAGGACGACTCCAGACGGGATCAGAGATGCATGTCTTAATCTCACCTACCTCTAAATGCCTCCAACACAATTAAATTACCCGGAGAAAAATGTTTATTTGATTCCATTTACAAATAAGTAATTCTGAAAGTTACAAATAAAATTATGGATAATATACCAAATAAAATTATGTATTGGAATATTTCACTACGTAGAGATGGCGTTGTGCATCAACGTCAAACCTTCAAAGGAGGACATTTGTTTACCTTCCATAAGCGTATCATTGCTGTCAATAGATTTTCTTTGATTCTTCTTGTATTTTCTTTCAGTGTTTATTATTATTTTAGGTAGTGTATATTCTCTTATTTCCTGTTTTATTAATTGAAGGGCTTGATGCAATAACCGGCCACGTGCAGTAAACATAGTTTCGAGAAAAATGAGAAAAACGTGGCATTTACAAACTATCAAATATAAAACAAATTTTAATATATGTACGAAGGTATCGTTTAGAATTCCATCACAATTTGTGATTTTTGCATGAATATTGTTTGATATGGTTTTTATTCAAGATAAAAAATGGCACGTAGCCGGTTTTTGCTACCAAAGAGGTGAATAGTGTTTAAAAATAGATAAAATTAGACAAATATATTACATAAATCAGTATATTTACAGAAAGAAAAAGTAACAATGTATTCTATGGTTTTGTTATGGTTAATTAATGAAATACATTAAATAAGAAATTAATCAGAATCTTCGTTCTAGCTGGATTCTGCTCTAGTTATGTCTTCGAAAAACTTTAGATAAGCAGGAGGTACGTACTTCTTAACTATTGGCTTAATACTGTCATATTTTTTGCTTTTTAATGACAACTTTTCATTGTATGCTAAGGAGACCTTAGTTAAGTCGATAAAAGTACCCCGATGTTTTTGTAAAACGTACCCGATTGTGGTATTGGGATTATGATTTTCTGTTACGAATACTTTATCTGGATTAGCAGCATCGTAAACAAAAATTCTTTACTTTGAAACTGTGAATGGTTTTTTGTTCATGACGGAGGATTTTTTAAAGTAAGGCTCAAGATAAGATTTTAAATCAAAAATCATATCCTGGTTTACACGTTCGACGATGAACTTTTTGCCGCAACTTTCTACCATAGTGTACTATTCCTCGGGTTTCTTTTCTTCGTTTTTTCTTTTCAATTTGACCAAAGTCTCTGTCACAGGTTAGGTAAATTTATATCTACCTTGGTAGCAAAAACCGGCTATGTGCGTGACATGGCCGCCTATTGCAACCAAGATTTGTCATTGTATCACCGATGCTAACAGAAAATGTTTGGTGCAATAACTGGTCATGTGAATTTAAATGCTATTTTAAGCAACGTTACGTGACCAGTTCTTGCTCCGAACGATGGACAACCTTTCTTTTGATAAAAAAATGACGATATCTCAGTTTCGTGAAATTTGGTCTTTGACCGGTTTTTGCACCAAGCCCTTCAATTGTAGTAGTAGTTTAATTCTTATTTTTCATTTTAAATACTTTAGTTAGTAGTTTTTACCTCTCGCTAAGAGAGGTATTGGATTCATGCTAAAAATCGCATATCCAGATTTTAATGAATAAACACGTTTTAAGGTCCCTACAATAGGATTTTAACATTTTTACGATGATGTCTGTGTATATGTGTGTATGTGGATGTATGTGTGTGTGTGTGTATGTGTGTGGGACGGTGGAAGGACGATTACTCAAAAACTATAAGACTATGTATTTCCAAATCGGACATTCATGGGAAGAGCTGAAAAGGTTTTGGTAACAATTGGACAACCGGAAGTAGCAGATTGTTCTAAATATTATTTTTTGAAAAATTTCTTAGTAATATTAAAGAAAATTGAATTCTTTATCTTTATTATTTTATTAAATATAACTTCAATTTTATAATTAATGTTACAACTTGTATTTTGTTGACACTTGAGCATCGAGTAATAGGACCATAATGGCTTGACTTTCTTTGACTTTCAGAAAAATAAGCTATAAGAACCATTTCATTCACGCCATTGATATTCTTCGATTTTTCCATTTTTGAAAGCACTCATATTCTTTTTCATATGTTTTTCGTGATTTTTTGAGGCAATAATTTATCTAATGCATCTGATGCCTCTTCTTCGACATCAAAGTTTTTCTTCTTAAAATTCTATTTCTTACCTTTTTTGTATACAAAAACAGTATGACAGACTAAAATGAAATTGGGAAAAAGGGTTGTTTCTTGACTGGATGGCGATGAAATGAGAAAATTTTCTGGATTTTAGCCACTTTATTTATTCATTCTCAACGTTTCGACCCCCCATGGCTCTTCTTCAGGAGATGAATATTGATAAAACAATTTTATAATGACCTCTGATATGAATGTACGTGTTTTATATATTTTTTATAGTTTGACGAAATCTACAACCTTCTTTTTAATTATGTATAATTTATTATATTTTTCAACAAATCTAAAAAAAAATTAAACAACCCTGAAAATGGTCTAATTGAGACCGAAACGTCCGTATTGTTTATGTTTCAATAAATAATCTTCTAACTCTTCTTTTCACCTCTCTAAATTTAATTTATAATCAGTTTTTATAATTTTTGCTCTTTAAAATCTGTTATAGAAAAAAATTGAATTTTATACAAGACGACAAAATTAAATTATCGACTCGCGAAAAATAATTCACTTGCGTAATCGCTCGTGAATTAAACTTTCCGCTCGTTGATGAAATATAATTTATCGTCTTGTATAAAAATAACTATTATTAGTCCTGTAATAGGTAATATTTACTACAAGTAAGGTTTGTTCCTACAGCTAGTCCGGACTGTATGTACATTAGGCGTATGCGCATTTTAAAAATATCTGTACAACAGTCGGTTGGAAATCGGACTTTTGGTATTTTTGTTCCTACAGTACAGACTTCGGACTCATAAATGAACACATCCGCGGACTATCAGGTCTGTGCTATGTACAATTTGTCAGCACATGCGCAAAATTATTGCAACATAATATGTGATGGTTTATCTGTTTTCCAAAGTGAACACATGGCTGCGTTCGGTTTTACACTCTGAGCGGTCTGAGCGCTCGATGCCGTTCGGTAATTACATCTGAGCGATCTTTTTGCTCAACTCTACGTTCGGTTATTAGCTCACTGAGCGCACAGAGCCCGATCTGTTCGCTCTTTCTCTAACCATGGAGCATGTTGAGCAGTTGTCTGGCGCATGCGTATTTAATAAGCGCAAATTTAAAATGTTTGTCGCCGGCAATGCAAACAGTGTCTATTCTATGAATGAATGTTGTCGTTTTCGTATATCAATCAAAAATGTTTGAAATGTATAAATTATATTTATAATTATTTTTATACATAATTTTCAGCTTTAAGTTGTCCATGATATTTGACCAACTTCGAATAAAAAACGGTAATTATTTAGGTACGTAATGTGATAAATAATTAATATTTTGTTTTTAGATAATTTATTAACTGATATTTTTTCTGCGGTGAAGACCGTAATTAATTATGATATGACAAGTCCGTTGTTCGCTCAAACCATACAAAGTTTCTAACATATATCTCAATAAGTACATGAACAAGACATGCGCACAAAAACATTCATGAATGCGTTCATGAACGCATCCAAAATGTTGTGTAGGAACAAACCTATAGTATTCTCTACGTAAGAATGACATTGCGCAAAAATTTTTATTTGTAGGTAGTCCAAAAATATTTCAATTCGCTCTATAATATGTACTGACACCTAGTAGAAAACTCTTTTTCTGCAGACCTAAAAATATATGTCATCCCATTTAAAATATATAACTTTGGACCAGTTACATAAAATGTCGTTAGCTGATCATGAGTGTTAACTGCACATTGTAACCATGGATACGTATCAAAAATACATTGGAAAATAAGCCTTCTCAAAGTTAACAACGTGATTAAGGTTAACAATGTTTTATACAACTGGGCCTTAGTGTTGTAACTTGAGACCCACATGTTTAAAAAAATATTTTCTTCTCGAATCGGACGTCTCCGTTGGTCTCCTGTAAGATTGTCTTATCGTATTTTACTGTATCTTTAATAATATAGAAATTATTTGAGGTGGCTCGTTTAACTGTTACAGTCTGTTAGTGTTTCCCTATCTTTATGAACCTATAGGGTGTTATATTTTAATGGACCCAGCAAATATCTCGCTTATTTATTAAGTTATTAATTTCTTTCATATAACATGATTTATACAGCAACATGTAAGCTACTTGACGACGGATGTACATTCATGATACCACTTCCGGTTTATTGGTAATTAATATCAAATTTGAAATTTCAAATGGAACATACTATATTTTTTTACAAATTTGAAAAGTACATCAAATTTGCTTTACAATCATGTAAAATAATCCATGTTACATTATTAAAAAGTAAAATGGCGGGCACTTTTTTATATACCTAGTCGAAAAGAGAATAGTGAGCCATGACTGTGGCTTGAAATAAAACAATGAACTAAAACAATTGTAACACGGTAAATGTCAACCTGTAAGAAATTACTAACTTAATAAATAAGCGAGATATTTGCTGGGTCCACTAAAATATAACACCCTGTATACACAACTCTCTTGGCCTTGGAGTGTAAGTACGTCGACAAAAGGAACATAAGTTTCGCTATGTACTTGTTCTTTTTTGAAAAAAATGGTGTCCGCCACTATTTAAAGGCCCCGTAATACAAGCGCATTTTTATAATAAAATCGCTTTTATTACAAAAGTGCGCTCATAATATGGATCAATTTCTTTCGACAACTTCTTACACGTTCCGTTTTTCTGAAATCATATCGACCTTTGATATTTGTTAATAATTACTCCACTTCATGAAACTATTTCCATTTAGTTGTTTAAATTCCTTGCTCAAATTCCTGCCCTACGTCTTTGTTGATAGAACAAGGACGTCGCAGGTCAGACGGGAAGAAACAACAACTGGCACAGCACGAGTAGATCTAGGCGAGACGCTACAATAAGCTATCTTGCGGCTTAATTACGACGTTACTTAATTCGGAATTTCATTTCCAGCATCAGTGTACATTCACAAATCAGCGAGTAGGTACGCAGGAATCGCAGGATGGAGTAGGAGCAGTCACGTGACGACGGCGAGGTGGTGGTGCATACTCACATTCCCTCTTTGCCTTGCGTTGCGTCCTCTTCACAGTTCTTTCTCTCCCTCGCGTTAGATGTCTCTGTCTTACAGCTCGTGCCCTACTCTTCTTATATTACCATACTTCCACAAATCTTTAAATTTCAACGTCAAAGCTTGTTTTAACCCGTTTTATGTAGGCTTTTTTAATTAGCTAAATGATATGAAAAATGAGTCATTTTTCCTTTATCTTAAAATATTAGTTGTCTTCAGAAGTATATGTGATTTACATTTTATATTTTATTTTTAAAAGTGGTTAATCTCATTTACATTAGTACTATAATAACCAAATAATAATAATAAATATGATTGATGTATTAAATTCAATTTCACATAGCACATTTTGTTTTGAGACTTAGGTATTAGGCAGGGTAAAAAAGAATTCTTCATAAATGCGGAAAATTATTTTTTATTTTCATTTAATTCTTCTTGTAGTAAAAGACATTGAAAGGAAATAAATTAATTCGTAATTATTTCCTATTCGACGTCTGTTACGTGATTAGAAAATTTATCATTTTTAACAAAAAAATCATGTCGGCAATTAGTAAAAAAGAATTAACTGAAAAATAAGAAATAATATTCCGAATTTTGGAAAAATCTTTTTAATTGAGAATCAGCACATCGAATTTTTTTTTTTACTCTTTTTTAACACCTTTTACGTAAATACGTACAGAGAAAAAATATGATTCATATTAATAACAGTTTTAATATGATTTTTTTTGTTTCCTGATAATTTAGATTAGTTACATGTTTGGTTATTATAAAAAAAAATTGATGTGGCCAGCACAATACCTTTAGCCAATCCTGTGCATTATGTATAAATAAAGAGTAAAATGAATTTTATTGTACAATTTTGCCAGTGATCCCGTGATTACAGTAGACAATAGTAAAAAAAATTACAAAAAACTACACTATCTCCACGGTGTCAGTCATAGTCTTGCCAATGAATTAAAAAAATATAACATTGCTGCTGGGTTTTATAACAAATATACTCTCAGAAACATACTGGTTAACAACAAATTAGTTAAAAAAGATCCACTATGCAATTCGGGGGTATACAAAATAGAATGTTCGAATTGTAATTTTGCTTACATAGGACAAACAGGTAGAAATTTCCTTATTAGATTTAAGGAACACATGTCCTCTTTCAAAAACAATAAATACAACTCAAATTTGGCAAAACATTTATTAGAAAACCAACATACATGTCATCAAAATAATTTAAGTGTTTTACATAAAGAGAGGAAAGGCCCAAGATTGACTTTCCTGGAATCTTTTGAAATTGACAGGCACATTCACATGGGCTTGCCATTGATGAATGAACAGTTGGCTCTTGTTGAACATCCGTTCTTGGATTGCGTGATCTCGGGCTTTTCCCCATTCCCGTCCCCCCCTTGGTTGGTAAGGGGGTACCAACCCCCAGTCTTTAATTTCTCTGTAATTGACTACCTGTAACTGTATTAACTTGTGTTTGTCACAACCATCCTCTGTTCCTCTGTACTTCTGAAGATGCCGTAACTGGCGAAATTGTAAAATAAAGTTTATTTTACTCTTTATTTGTGAAACGAAACCAAGTGTTTTTATTTAATAATATCTTTATAATTCTTTAATCTATTGAATATGAAGTATAAAATAAAATCAAATCGTATAGCGAATAATATATTCTGTAAGTTATAATAACGTTAAATGTCAATAAATGATATTTAACTGCGTTTTTCCAAGAAAAATTGTTAAAATCTTCAAATGAGGGTACTTCCGGTTGACCAATTATGTAAACTTCACAAATACAAAAAAAAATATAATTTTTGGAATCGTGGTATTGAAGTTATGCGATCCGATACTTTCGTCACACACACACACACACACACACACACACACACACACACACACACACACACACACACACACACACACACACACACACACACTGACACACATACAAACAAACATCATCATAAAAATGGTAAAATCGTATTATATGGACCCTAAAACAAGCTTATTCACTATAAACTCATCATTGGATTTTTGACCAAAGACAATACCTTCCTTACCTAAAAGTGACGGAAGGTAAAAGGAAATAAATATAAAACTGAGCCATTTTTATTAGTTTAAGTAGCACTGCCTATAGCACGTTTCCATAAATAATATATTTAGAAAACATCATTTTATCTAATTCACTTCGAATAAAATCTATTTGTTAGATTACATCTACACATCCGCTGTTGCATAAAAGTCTACCATTAGCCATTACCTACAGGGTAGCTAATAATGAGCTTATTTGCTTTTCCTTTCAATAAAATATTAACTTTGATCCACCCACTGACCACAAATGCCAATAGCGTAGCAATATCAATACCGGACAGAAAGAAAATTCCACATATCTTCACGATCGCATTCACATCACATGTGTGTTGGTGGTTGGTTGTTTGTGCACGTGAGTGTACCCACCGCCTCCACCGCGGCTCCGCTGCCGCTGCCACCAGATCGCACGGCCGAAGCAGAGGCAGAAGCATTCAGGTGTCGCGAAGAATTAAACGCTTCCATTCAACTTGAATATACCTGAGTGTTCTATGAACTGTATGAGCTTGCGGGTATTCAGTTCTCACACCAATACAACTAAACACGTGTGAACTTTTTGTAATGTCAGTTACCTGTAGATGCTCGGTTGTCGTTGTCATGTGGATGTGGAATTGTGGAGCAGGGAATTTAGTTTGTTTTTAATTTGAGCGGGAAATACAAGTGGGGTAATTTTCACATTTTTAACAAAAGTGATTGTGATTAAATGGATAATGGACTTTTATAGGAATATAATTATAATACTAGGGTCACGCTAGAATTATTGAGAATACGAAAATCAAACATGTTGGAGAAAACAAAATTTGCGCTATTGTATACAATTATTTATCTGTCATTTGAAAATAAGTTGCAAAAGTTAAATTACTTACAACATTGTTATACTTGCCGTCAAATAAGTATGAACTGAAGATTTATACACCGTTGTCAATTAAGTGTGGCAATGTTGAAAATGCTAAGTTATGAAGAAACGGCAACACCGCAGGGCAAGAGACAGGATGTGGAGAAGGAAAACAGTTGAGCATCAGTCCATATTTATTTGACAGCACTATAATTAATTTTTACCTTCCGTCACCTTTAAGTAAGGAAAGTAAAATTCAATGATGAGTTTTTAATGAATAAGCATGTTTTAGGGTCCATATAATACGATTTTACCATTTTTACGATGATGTCTGTATGTATGTATGTATGTGTGTCTGTGTGTGTGTGACGAAAGTTTCGGATCGCATAACTTCAATACCACGATTCCAAAAATTATATTTTTTTCGTATTCCTCAACTTTACATCTAGAAGAACAAGTGATTAGATTTTAGTTATAATTGGTGAACCGGAAGTAACCTCATTTGAAAATTTAACAGTTAAATATGATTTATTGACATTTAACGTTATTATAACTTAAAGAATATATTACTCTCTATACGATTTGATTGCATTCTATTCTTCATATTCAATAAATATAGAGTTAAAGAATTATAAAGATATTAATTTTCATAAATCAGGCAGCTATGCTAACCATGAAAACATATTCAGATAATTCAAATTGACAGATGTCAGTATCAATAAAAAGTAAATGAATGTGGCAGAAATGAGGATGTTGAAGTAGATGTTGGGGAAGACACGGAAAGATACGGTAAAGAAATAACTCTAGTGTTACAAGTTTCTAGAAAGATACAAGAGAGACGATTATATTGGTTTGAACTTGTCATGGGGAGAAATGAAGAATATATTGGAAGAAGAATGAAAAGCTTAGGTTGAAGAAACAGAGGAAGACTAAAGATAAAATGGAAGGACTGTATTGTGGAAGAATTGATGTTTGTAATTGACAGACAAATGTCACTAATGTCAGAGTCAAACATTCAGAGATAGTACTGAAGGCTTTTTCTGGGAACGATATTTAATATTTGTTATTGTATTATTAATTAACTATTTAAAATTATAGGTATCTTATATACACCCTTCAAAAATACCGCCAATCCTGTCAATGAATTGGAAAACTTGCTCATAGAATGAATTTAAAATTATAAAAAAATATCTAAATATAAAGAATAGATGTAATTAGAATTTTTTGTGTGTACAAGAAATGTTAAATACGATAGTTATATATCCCACAATGGAAAGGGCAAGAAGTATTACGCTAGCCACAACAGATTTTTTTTTACTTATTGGTAAAACTAAGTATTATTTAATTTTACATGAAAGAAATAAAATATTTTAGAAAATATATCTTGCTATGTGTCATTAGAACGACAAAATATCCGTAATATTTACGTATTGGCTATAATTTATGTTAGTTATTATTTGTATCCTAATTAACTAAATTAACTATTGTATATTTGGAGCTAACTTGAATACCATTTTATTTTGAATTTTACTTCCGATTAATTAATAGTTGTTACAAGATTAGTAAAACACGAATTTCCGAGATTATTTGCATAAAATATTCATATTTCAATAAAACAAAAAACAAGAAAATGTTTTGCAAATAATTATAGGAGTATTCTTTATAATTTGTTCATTATTTAAAAAGAATATGGTTTTATTAATTCCTTACATCTCAATAATTGACATTTAGTGAATTGAGCAAG
The DNA here is from genome assembly GCA_951394225.1 of Harpalus rufipes. Taxonomy (NCBI): domain Eukaryota; kingdom Metazoa; phylum Arthropoda; class Insecta; order Coleoptera; family Carabidae; genus Harpalus; species Harpalus rufipes. Next base: position 9,970,747 of record OX596276.1, on the reverse strand, counting down.
TATTAACAGACATAGGTAGGTACAGGAAATAACAAAATGATATTTCCACGATAATTGGACACAAATACCCGTAACCAATAACGAACTTAATTATAACTGACAATCACAGTAATTGCACACTGAAATATATGTTGACAGTTGCATCCAAACTTGTATTTTTTGTGATTTAATTAACACTAATTTATTTTGACTGCTAAATATCCATTTTACACTTGCTTATAAAAAATTTAATGCGATGATTTTGTAAAAGTGTAAATTGAGGCAATTAAATCGTAAAAGTGGAAGAATTTTTGAGCCTAATCTAGAAATGATTCAATTAGAACAACAACCTTTCATAAAAATTCAATAAGAGTGGAATAAAACAATTTGAAATGCACCCCTGCTTGTTCAGACTTAATCCCTTATCAATTAATAGTTGACGCAAGTATTCCGGGATCACATAAATAATTCAAACCAAATTACAAAGTACAATCACTGAAACAAGCAACACAACGCTATACAACTCCTACTAGTACTACTTGTATACAAGATACCAAACAAAACACGATGCATTTCGTCATGGCTTACTACTGTGTTTATTATGTATGTGAATGCAGATATGTGCAGATAGTGTTACTCGTTGGTAATATGAGCATTACGACACATTTTATTAAATTTGTCAGTCCATTTAGATCGAGATTTCCAACCTACGTCTTACAAAGGCATGAGATATATTATTAAATTTTGGTTGTTAGACAATTCGAGCAAAAATAAAATACATGTATTATTAAAATCGATTAATTGTTGTAGTAAACAAAGACAAACATTATGTGACAACGGTCACGCTAGAATTATTGAGATTAAGAAAATCAGGTAGATAGGTTTTGGTAAACAAAAATTGCACTAACAATTTAAACAGTTATACAGAGTTTTCCTTTTTAAATAGCCCACCATTATAACCTCAAGAACTATAAGGACTACAGATTAAAAATGGCTGAAATGTGCCGCTCTATACGATTTTGACATTTGCCGCTTACTTAGTATGACAGCATTGCTATTTCCATAGGCGTACCTTTTTAATTTTGCTAGCTGTCATAAGAATAATGCCACGAACAATCTTCTTTACGTTCACGTGTACGAAAATAATGATCAAGAAAAAAATTGTCACGCTATACAGTAAAAGTCATAATGAAAGACAATTAAAAAGTTTTTTCGAAGCTATGGGAAACAAATATCTAAGAAATCAACATACGGCAATGATATTAATCAAATATCATTCTCCTGTCATCATCTGTCAAATGCGGAATATTGACCGCTAGTATGAACAAGTGATTAAGGGTGATTAGCGAGCATTTGACTAGCATTGTTTTATCCCTGTCAATCGTTTATTTACTATTTTAGAGAAAAATATTTCCAATAAAAGTTATAGAAAAATTAATTGGACACATCTTTTATTAGAAGTATTTTTCTCTAAAATAGTAAATAAACGATTGACAGGGATAAAACAATGCTAGTCAAATGCTCGCTAATCACCCTTAATCACTTGTTCATACTAGTTTTTAAGATTTATGGATAATTGAAATATAATTTTGACATTACTTTGGAACAAAAGTCAAAAGTTGTCACGTGTCCTTCAGCCATATTTGATCATTCTGTACAGACAGGCAAATTTTGAATTCAGTGATATAATATTTTTATATCGTTACATAACGATTTTTTGAGAAAAATACTTATGAAGTTTTGTATTTATAAAATATGGCCATAATAAAGAGTACCGCGAATGGAAAAAGAAATACGTGATAATTTTTACCTCTCGCTAAGAAAGGTGTATTGGATTCATGCTAAAAATCGCATATCCACGTTTTAAGGTCTCTACAATCCGATTTTAATATTTTTACGATGATGTCTGTGTGTGTGTGTGTGTGTGTGTGTGTATGTATGTGGGGATGTTGGAAGGACCATTTCTCAAAAACTATAATACTTAATATCTGTTTAACTATGTAATTCTCAATCGGACATTACTGGGAAGAGCTGAAAAGGTTTTGATAGTAATTGGACAATCGGAAGTAGCAGATTTTTAAAAAATTCTTCTAAATATTATTTTTTGAAAAAATTTGTTCTTTAGTATTAAAGAAGAGAAAATTCTCTATCTGATACATATAAATATTTTATTATATATTTTATAGATTTAGAGATAAAGCAATATATGATAGATAATAATCTATTCTAATAAATCTCACAGTCCAAATGTCATGAAAATCAATTGAAAAAAAATCTGTTGTGGCCAGCACAATACCTTCCGTCATTCTCGTGTATAATGTATAAATTCCATAATTTTTCTTACAAAAGATTCTAAATTTCCAGTAAAATTATTTCATAAACAAACTATTCAAATTGCACTTGACACTGGCATCTTCTTCTTCTTTAGCTTTTCCCATTCGTTAGGGGTCGCTATTTTTGCATGTCGTTCTCATTCAGTTCCTTTTCTCTCAAATCTTCCGCAATACAGTCCTTCCATCTTATCTTTGGTCTTCCTCTGTTTCTTTAACGTCCTATTACTAAACTATTCATTCTTGTTCCAATATAATTCTTCATTTCTCCTCATGACATGTTCAAACCAATGTAATCGTCTTTCTTGTATCTTTCTAAAAACTTGTAACACTAGAGTTATTTTCTTACCATATCTTTCCGTGTATTCCCCAATATCTACTTCAACATCCTCATATCTACCACATTAATTTACTTTTTATTGATACTGACATCTGTCAATTTGAATTATATGAATATATTACTAGTTCCCAAGTTTGGCATAGCTGGCTCAATTACTTAATTCTTTAAAATTCTTTAACTCTATATCTATTGAATATGAATTATAAATTGTTATCAAATCGTATATTAGAATAATATATTCTTTAAGTTATAATAATGTTAAATGTCAATAAATCAAATTTAACTGTTAAATCTTCAAATGAGACTACTTCCGGTTGACCAATTATAACCAAAATCTAATCAGTTGTTCTTCTGGATGTAAACTTGAGGAATACGGAAAAATTATAATTTTTGGAATCGTGGTATTGAAGTTATGGGATCCGGAACTTTTGTCACACACAGGACACACAGACACACAGACACACATACATACAGACATCATCGTTAAAATGGTAAAATCGTATTATATGGACCCTAAAACGTGCTTATTCAGTAAAAACTCATCACTGATTTTTTTGACCAAAGACAATACCTTCCTTACCTAAAGGTGACGGAAGGTAATTAATGTTTGTAACTGACAGATAAATGTCAGTGTCAAAAATTATAATTTAATAGGTATCACAGGTTTTAGTCAACCATGAAATTGTTTATAAGTTCTCTCACTAATTAATTTAATACTTGTCGCAGTTTTTAAGTCACCAGAAATTTATTCAACCACTCTGCCGGTTTTGTTTGTTGGGCGATGCGGCTTAAATTATTCAATGTGTCACATTGTGTCACGAGTAGACTGCACTCTGTACCCGGTTGTGATTCTAGCGGGTCGAATTCGAATAAAACTGCAATCCACATTCTTCCAATTTTCAAATAATTCTTATAAAACAGTAAAACTCAAGATAATATTCTCGTACAGGGTTGTATTGTGTTTAGGGCAAGTCCGTCCCTGGTCGTCTGTACAGCTGACGGGGGCGAAGGCCTAGCTCGCGACACCCCTGAGGGTGCGGGGTGTGCAGGGCGCGCAGGGCCAGGACAAAGAATCACACCACAGAATTACAGAGCTGTGAATATCCACCACGTGTAGTCTGCAGACAGGAAATCATACCGAGTCTTATCAACCAGATACTGCTAATTTACCACTCAACTGCGATACGTACGGAGTACGTGGGCTTATTACGCAAGGCTACAGCTTTTACCAACACCTAGGATAAATGTCCTCCTCCTACACATTATTTTTGCAAAATATATATTATATACATTTAGCAATTGGTTTTTATAAGTTCTATTCAGCCGTTTTAAGATTCATATTAAATCATTCCTCACTTAACAATAATTCAGTTGAAACTAAAATACCTATCTATTTACGAGCGTATTACGATATTAGAAATTTTATGATTTAAAAAATATTTTTTGTACTCATGCATTAAAATGTGTTGTTTCGTGTCGCTTTAGTAACGTCCGGAACGTCAATTTGGTCTCCACCAGATAGGTAACTGGGATATTTTGGATAAAACACTGTCTTATTTTTAAAGTATTTCTTAAAGAACTAAATTTATAATAATAAAGTATAGTTTCTCAAACACTCTCTCGCTTAATAATAATAAGAGAAAATGGTGGAACATTGAATGAAATTTAATTTTAAAATAATAAATTTAGCATTTGTTTCACTTGGCAACAATTTCTGCTCGGCGGAAGTCGGCAAGACAGAGTATTCGGGAAGTCGGTAACACATAACCAACAAACTTAATGTAAATTGTAAGAAATAATAAGATATTTAACAAGTTTATTAAGTTTAAATTTGCTATATACTACAAGTGAAATACTTGGTAAGTTATTTACATATCATGATTAATATTACATTACATAAAAATAATTGGAATTTAAATTTGACACATTACTCTGAAATTGAATAAATTAAATTATTTGTACAAAAATTACTAATTATTAAGTTTTATACTTTTAGTACAAAAAAATGGTAAAACCGCGTGCGTGAACTTGGTTCCCGGAATCGTTCTATGGCAGCGCTCGCAAGCTCGTACCGCCAAACACTCATCCGGGAACCAATCGTACCCGCACTTGATATATAAATAACTATTGTTAATATCACCAATTGCGTTAAAATTCATATGTGTAGTAGCTGTAATAGGTATCAGTGCCGGCTTAACGGTTGAGAGGGGAGGGAGGGGGCTTTTGGGCTCTATAACACTCGGCGGTAGATACGTAAAGCGCGGTATACCGAGCAAACCACCTTCTTTTTTTAATAAATATTTGATAAGAAGCAAATTATAAACATACAAAAAAAAAGATCGAAAAATAATTGAATTTAGTGTTATTTCCTTGTATCTAAAACGGACACCACGGTACATTGCTATGTTACGAGAGGATACCCGATCACTTCTGTCTTTTTCTATTCACTCGCAATGATCTATGCTCGTATTTCACATTATGATTTTAATAAAAAAATATTTAAAAAGTATGTTTTATCCTCGACTGTCAAATAATTCATCCATTATTTATCAATTAATGACCTTCGTTACTGTTGCTAATTGAATAATATGGACAGTTCAATGGAATAATATTATTCAATCATTATGTTAAATTCAAATCTTACCTTTCAAAAAGTACAAATAAATTACTTTTAATAAGTATTTTTTCCACATAAAAAGCCAAAATTATACCAGTTTTCTCATTTTTTATAGCTTTGTTTTCTAGCTGAAATGTCAAATTACTTCATAATTTTGTTACAGCAAATACCTAGAAATCAACGCTATGCTAATGTTTGTAAACAAACAATTTTCTAAAATTTGTTAGGTCATTTCTGATTTTATAATAGTACAGTATGTTATTATTTGACAGTTGTGGATAAAGTATAGTATTCTATTCGCATGTAATGGATACATGGATACATACTCGCCTTCCGGTACGTGATGCAAGCATAATTCTCATGGAATAATATATTTTTTCTTAGTTTATATTGGATGTTGAATCAGAATTTCGTATTTTCCTGCTTCCCTATTTTTTTTTTTAGGTAAAAGTGCTTCAAATAAAAATAGTAGAGCTTAAAATTCTGTATTTGAATCAATAAGCAAAATTAATTTTACATGCTTTGAAACGGCAGAAATTAGGTATGAAAATGTCGAAAATCACCCCAAAAATAGCGATAGCTATGAATTGAAAATAAATTAACGAATGTTTGACGTTTTACCTGACAAGTTTTGTTAATATATCTTTATTAGATATTAGATATTTGTAATACCTGTTCAAGGGAACAATAATTGTTGTTGTTTAAATTAATAATTATTATCTATTAATTTAAATAAATAATTATTTCACAATATATAAAGGGTTTTCCAATAAGAGGTGTTATTTTGAATAGCCCGCTATTTCGGTAGATGTCGCTTTTGAAGCTGTCATTTTTTGACATTTGACAAGTAGAAACTACGCCATTAATAAAAATGGAACGATACACGCTTCAACAACGCATTGAAATTATTAAAATTCACTATAAAAATGGTGAAAATTTGGCAGAGACGGTTCGTAAAACTCGACAATTGGGTCGTCGTGAAGCACCTTGTCGGACCGCAATACAGAAATTGGTGGAAAAATTCGAGCTGTTGGGACAAGTTAGTGATGTGAAGAATAAAACCCGTGCACGTCGCTCAAGAACAGCCGAGAATATTGCTGCTGTAGCCGAAAGTGTTGAAGAAAACCCAGGTTTGTCCATTCCTCGTCGTTCTTTGGAATTAGGCATTCCACAAACGTCATTACACCGTATTTTGCATAAAGATTTGGGTCTTAAGGCTTATAAAGTCCAGTTAACACAAGAACTCAAGCCGGCCGATCATCAACAACGTCGTGTCTTTGCTGATTGGGTCGTTGAAATGCATGAAAATGATCCGGAATTCCATCGAATCACAATTGGCCACCGAGATCTTGTGATTTAACACCTTGCGACTTCTTTCTTTGGGGCCACGTGAAAGAGAAGGTCTACGCCAACTGCCCAGCGTCGACTCAAGACCTCAAAGATGGAATTCGTGAGGCTATCGAGGACATAGGACAGCCACTTTGCGATTTGGTTATGGAAAATTTCATGAAAAGGATATTGTCCTGTCAGCGTGGTCGTGGTGTTCATTTGCCTGATGTTATTTTTCACTATTAACGGCATACCTTCCTCTTTATAATGAAATAAACATCCGATCATTTATATTAAAAAATGGCATTTTTCTTTGAATATCAAAATAACACCTCTTATTGGAAAACCCTTTATTAAAAGTAATAGGTAATTTGTTTATTTTTAGTTCAATTTCATGGCTATTACTATTTTGGGGGTGATTTTCGATCATTTCTGCCGTTATAGAGCATGCAAAATTAATTTTATTTATTTTTTATTGATTGTGATGAATTTCATGCTCTACTATATTTTCTTCAAGCAGTTTTAATCAAAATAATTTAAGGAAGCAGGAAATTACGAAAGTATTATTATTGTACATGTTAAAGTTATATGTTCCGGTGTCACGATCAACACCCTGTATACCCTTTATCCTTTATAATTTAAAACAGTTGATGTTGGAAAACCGATTTTCTCTTTGTCAAGAATGGCGCCGGTTTTTAAAAGTCAGAAAGGCAAAATATCTTAAGTCGGCACTGTGTAATAATATTTCATTAGATTTATTGCAATATGCAAAAAAATCTGGGTAAAAAATACTTCCGTTTCGTACCTAATTTTAAAAAGGATATTTGCAGCCGGTATAAATACGCCTTATTTTTAAATAGAGCAAAAAGCATAAATTCAATAATCCGGTATCCGTAGACAGCAATATTAATCCTATTACAGAAAAGTTAATTCATATGTGCAATACAAAATTAATTACGTATAGAATTCTGGCATAATTATTTTGAAATTATTTGCAAATCATATCTTAATAATAAAAAATCAATTTACTTGTCAGTAACTCAAGTATTATTTCATAAATACTAATAAGGATAGTGCTTACCAAATATGTTAACCAATAAATCGGTACCTAGGTATTATTTATATTGCGTCATTTAAATTTTCTTTTATAATAGCTTTTATTTATATACTGTAATTCTTTATTACCAAAGCGACTGTTCAAATTACAAAAAAATCAAACTTGGTAGCGTCCCATTTAAATCTGCTGGTTTGAATTTTGAAGGCCATCAATAGGCGTTTTCGTAAACTCGATCGGATTGATCCGATGTAATCTGAAGCGTTCGTAAAGTAAATCGGGTTAATCTAACGCGTTCGTAAACTCACTCCGATCAGTCAGAACGAGCGATCCGACCTTTTTAGTTTTAGTTCTGTTTATTGTTATAAAAACCGACTTTTCGGCAACATTAACTGCTGCCTTCTTCAGGGAACTTTAAATGTAACCTTATTGACTTATAAAATATGACAGATTCTTCCGCCGCTTCCGCCATTTTTGAATCTTAAGTGATATGATCTTTCTAATCCAAGTTTTTGTTGGAGTAGATGGCACTGATCTGGATTACTTGGTCTTGGGGTGAGGATACTGATCAGTAGTCAAAAGAACATGCAATTTACTGATCCATGCAACATGGATCTGATCTAACGCAGCGAAAGAATACGACTCGATCGCAAATTTAAATTTGTAAACATTTATGTTTCAGAAAATGTATTTATTTAAATGTTTCTAGTTATAAACATTGCAGCACTATAGCAAGTTCTGAAGAAAATATGACGGTTCGCATTTTGTGAAGTTTATATGAGTTATTTCAAACAATCAAATGACCACACGGAAAAATTTCTGATCCAAATAATCTAAACATGATTCAAGTGGTCTTTTAGTCTTATATAAAATTATGCACAACTACAGAAACAAGCTCGATTTCCTTATTCATTTTAATAAGTTAAACTTCTTGTATAACCTCAGATTTAAACGTCAAAATCATTATACAGATCTGACGCGTTCGTAAAAGCTTCGATAATCCGATGGATTTGATATATATGTGACGTCATCGAACAAATCTGTCGGATAGCTCCGATAGACTTTACGAAATAGTCATTTATCTATCAAGGCACTCAAGTTTTATTTTTTATCACGAATGTGGAATTTAGTTGCCGTGGCCGTAGGGCCGAGGAAAATAAACCATATGAGTGATAAAAAGGAACTTCAGTGCCCAGGTGCATATTAAATTTTATTTGAAATCGAAATTTTGTGAAAATGAAAGATATATTTATTTTTATAGGTTATGATGACAAATCTGTCAATTGCTGTCAGTCAAACAAACGAACTTATGTTCAGTGTTGTTATAGTAATGAATAAACAAAACGCGTGTTATTTCAAATTTCTTCATCGGAATTATTTAATTCGTTCTTCTTACACATATTTTCTGTCATTTTACATACAAATTTGCTATTGTACAAGTATGTCTGCCTAAATTATCTTATATGTACAATAATTATAAAATTGGCAACACTACATTTCATGAAATCGTCCTATAATGAATTACTTTAGTGTCGATTTCTGAACTTTGACGATTTTTGTGCATTTTAGGGACGATTCCAAATAATCGCCTATTGTTTTGCCAAAAGTTCTCATAGGCCATAGGCTACTAGATAATGACAAAAAACTGATTTTAGTTGAATAATTTTCAAATTACTCGGTAATCTAGAAAAATATTTAAAATAATTCTATCTGTAAATTTTCGACATACTTTTCTGAATAACTAATTCTGTTGGGTACTTTGGTGCTAAAAACCCCAATGTCCAAAATTGGCTAATTTGAGTTATATACACCACTGAATTCTAAGAAAAAAATCCATATACATGAGAGTAAATTTTACACTGTTGATTAATTAATTCACATGATGAAAATAACGCCGTGTGCCTGAGTGTCTGGTCGCGAATTTGGGGGTTCAACCCCAACGCCAAAAATTACTTCGAATTTTAATAACAAAAAATGTACCCCTGTGGTGCACTCTCCACGCCAGATATGGGTGCTGGTGAGGTGACGCCTGGTAAGCGCCCGCACAGTACAAATATTTCATCATTACTGATATCTGTATGCAAAGCAGATAGGCACACCCAGCAATGATGATATATTTATTTATTTATATTTTGAAAAATTATTTCATATACACTGTACCTAAAATGAGAATTTTATTTTTTAAAAAAAATCAATTTACGGTTTCCCTTAAATTAGCAAAGTGACATTGGTCTTTTTAGCACCAAGGTACTGAATTAAAGGTTCGTCTATTGGAATATTAAAAAAAACACCAGAATATTTCCTTCCCTCTCCCAATATATCACACCCACAATCCTAACACACCTAAACCTAACAACGTCCACTCACTGCAAACTGTGTGTTTACTCGATACTAGCGCCAGCGTGATCAGCGGACGAGTGACAGACGACAGCCCGACAATACGCAGCAGGGTGCCGCGGACTGTACTCACACACATGCAGGGTACACTCACAGCACGGAGTGCTCAAACCTACCCCAGCTGACGGACAGCAAAAGCAAAGAAATATAAACCTTGTAGAAAGAACTTATAAAGATAGGAATAGTGTGAGACAAATGTGATGACATTTAATCGAAATGCTTAATCGAATTACTAAATTTGGATATGCTCAGGATTGAGTTTATTCTGGAAAGGATTTTTGAACAATGAGGGATATTAAATTAGGTTGAAAGCTGGTAATTTGTAATGTAATGATTGTAATGAATATTTTTTTTATTCCTTCTGTGCCATTAAAATACAAATTGAAATTAGGAACTTACGAGTATGTACAATAATTAGTTAATTTTAATTTAGAAAAAATCATTTATTAAAAAATAAAGAAATATAAAAATTATGTAAAAACTGTCATATGTACGAATGTATCGTTTCGTAGAAAATTATTTTATAAAACTTTATTATTTATTTCTAATTGAATGGTATTTTTTTAATTATAAACGTGCTGAACTACATAAAAAAATCTGTTGTGGCCAGCACAATACCTCTCGCCATTTTCATTTTATGTAGCATGGGGCGCGAGCAGTTATGTGACTTTGTTGGTCTTGGCAAGCAGATGTGGGGGCCCGTGTCAGAATGAGAGCTAGTAATATACATAGGTGTCAAGTATCCTAAGTTTTAATTCGAAACATTATTATTTTCCAAATCCATGTGGATTATTTTCCTCGACAAGTATATTCTATACTAATGGATGACAAATAAACATCAGAACATTTTGAAATTTTGAATGACAAATTATGACATATGACAATTGTGACATCCATGTAAAAACTACTAGCCGTCATTCTAACACGGATCCTCATCTGCTTGCCAAGGCCAACAAAGTCACATGTCTGCTCGCGCCCTATAAGTACACACAAATAATTGAAATTGTTTCTCTTCTTTCGTTCTATATGAAATTTTATTCTACTATTCTATTATGTTCAAAATTCTTCAAATTCATTGACGGTATTAGCGGTATTTCTTAAGGATATATGTAATAGTAACATATCTGTAATTTAAATATATAATTAATTAATAATACAATAATATATATTGAATGTACTCTTACGTCTCAGAAAAATCTGACACTGACATTTTGCATTTACATGTCAATTACAAAAATTTAAATATCGCAAATGTTTTTCGGGCAACGAGATTTATTACAACAGATTATTTTATATTATTATATACTATATCTCCAAACCTATACGAGATATAATAAAAAAATTAAGTGTGTCAGATTGAGAATTTAATTATCTTTAATATTTGTAATAACAAATTTTCAAAAAATAATATTTAAATTTTTTTTTTTTAGAAACTACCACTTTAGGTTGTCCAATTGTTACAAGAACCTATTCAACTCTTCCCATTACTGTTAGATTAAGGAATCCGTAGTCAAACAGGTCTTTAGTCTTATAGAATTTGAGAATCGTGTCTCCAACAACCTCACACACACACACACACACACACACACACACATCCACACACACACACACACACACACACACACACACACACACACACAGACATCATTGTAAAAATGTTAAAATCGGATTCTATGGACCTTAAATCGTGCTTATTCAATAAAATCTGGATATGCGATTTTTAGCATGAATCCAATACCTCTCAGCGAGAGGTAAAAATAAGGAACATTTTTTGACCTTCCGTCACCTTTATGTAAGGAAGGTATTGTCTTTGGTAAAAAAAATCGATAGTGAGTTTCTAATAAATAAGCACGTTTTCGGGTTCTTCTTCTAATTTTACGATGATGTCTGCATTTTTTGTATTCCTCAAGTTTAAATCTATATACAGACATGATTAGATTTTGGTTACAATTAATCCACCGAAAATACCCTCATTTGCAACGTTTAACAGTTGTTCTTGAAAAAGGCAGTTAAATATCATTTATTGACATTTAATGTTATTATAACTTCAAAATATATTATTCTCTATACGATTTTATTGCATTTTATACTTCATATTCAATAGATATAGAGTTAAAGAATTATAAAGATATTAATTTTCATAAATCAGCCAGCGATGCTAACCATGGAAACTGCTAATATATTCAGATAATTCAAATTGACAGATGTCTGTGCCAATGAAACTAAAATGAATGTGGCAGAGATGAGGATGTTGAGATAGATATTGTGGGAAGACACAGAGATAAGATGGAAGGACTGTATTGCGGAAGACTTGTGCGGAAAGGAACTGAATGACGACGATACACAAAACAGAAATGAATGGAAGAAAGAAATAAAAAATAGCGACCCGTAACGTATAGGAAAAGCTAAAGAAGAAGATGTCAGTGTCAAGTGCAATTTGCATAGTTTGTTTATGAAATAATTTTACTGGAAATATAGGATCTTTTGCGAGAAATTTTATGTATGGAATGTGTACATGATACACAGGATTGACGGAAGGTAACGTGCTGGTCACATCAGATTTTTAATATAATGTGTAGGTTTATTATAAAAAAATTAAACTTTTGTTATAAAAATAATAGAACATATAAAAGTAATAATATTTTCATATTTCCAGTAAAATCATATCACAAAGATATTATGTAAATTTTATTTGACACTGACATCTGTCAATTAGTAATCTTGCATGAAGAAAAAATATAATTAAATCGAATAGAGAATAACATATTCTTTCATATTTATATACACATACACACACATACACACATCCATACATACATACATGCATACATACAAACATACATCCAGAACAGACATCATCGTAGAAATAGTAAAATCGTAATTTAGGCACCCTAAAAAGTGCTTATTTATTAAAAGCTCACCATCGAATTTTTTGACCAAAGACAATACCTTCCTTACCTAAAGGAGACGACGCATGTGATTTCTATCTGGAGCGGCACCATATTCAAACAAATATTATTTGGTTTACTTTCGTTGTTTCGTTATTTTCCTCGTTAATTTACTTGAAAATAAATTCCGAATTTCAAAGACGCGATAGCAGAAGGCTTGAAAGCAATAATAATTTGGAATTTTTACAATCAACTTTTTTCACCCTATGATACATTTAAGGCCTAGTTTTAATATAATGATCCATGTTTTGTTTGTATGGTGGAGGACCCCATTTACGAGTTGTTGTCCACAATCAAATATCTACATATGAATAGGTATAAAACTGTGTAATGATGTCCAGTTTAAAATTTACATTTATTAGGTACAGAGAAAAAAACCATTGATAACTAACTAGCAATATAATATGGTAGGTACCAACTAATAAACTAAATTAATTAATCAAATATGAATGCAAATATTCATAATGAAGCCCGTATAGAATTTCGTTGCAGTGATGTAAAATAATATTAATTAAATACTAGGCTAAATCATGATTATTTCACTGAAATTACTAATAACGTGTACATATCTATGTTGCGTTATTAAATTATGTTATTACGGAAATTTAAATTAAAACACATTTTGGATTGGAATAAATACATGTTCAGAGGTAGGTAACTGCAATACATGAAATAGGACTGCACTGCATATACAGACGGATATAGGATTACCTAAAATTATATTCGGTATTCACAGTCTAATTACTCAAATAGGCATGTATTTTTATTTAAATGAATGCATTTGAATAATAGTCTTCAATATTTTATAAAAATTCGATTATGATCAATATTGGAAATTATTTAATGATACTGGAAAAATATTCAAATTATTTATTTTATAATTATTTTTGTACTAATATGAAATATATTTTCTTTGTGCTTATTTCACAATAATTACTATTAACTTAAAAATGTAGGTAATATTTAACAAAATATTTTTAAATAAATTTTGTTAGGTAAGTACAGAATGTTTTACGAAATGAGAGCCATAGGCGTTGCGCGTTTCTTCCCAAATTATTTTGTAAGTAAATAAAATTCATTTCGTATATTTTGTGCTCGTAACTGCAGAAATTGGTATAAAAATTTTAAAAATTAAAAGTTTTACGGAATTAAAACAAAAAGATAAATAAATGCGTAATATTTTTACAGTGATGTGTATGTGTTACGGTAAATTTAATTAATCCAGTTAATTTATTATTATTTGTAATTATTTATTTAAATTAATATATAATTGTTCACTTGAACAGGTATTACAAATAATCACCCCAATTCTATCACAAAGTTGTCTTAGCAACATTGCTATAGCAAATAACCAATAATAATTGCAAACATTTGTTTCTATTGGCAATTATTTTTTAGCAATGTTGCTAAGACTTAGCAACTTTCTTACAGAATAAGGGTGAATATCTAATAAAAATATATTAACCTAACTTAACAGGTAAAACAACAAACATTTCTTAATGTATTTGTTTCCCTATTTATGGGATGATTTTCGACATTTTCATACCTAATTTCTGCCATTACAAAGCATCTAAATTTAATTTTGTTTATTGACTAAGGTACAGAATTTTAAGCATTTTTACCTGAAATAATTTAGGAAGCAAGAAATTATGAAGTTCTACATGTGCCGGTGTCGCGGTCAGGACCTGTATTATAGTGATAATAATGGGTCAAAAATTCATAAGTATAACGAAAATAACCTCAACTGATGCACAAAACTCACCCCAAGTTTTCCAAGAGTGATTTTTGTGCGTTAGATGAGGTTATTGTTAGTATTTTTTTTAAATCAAGTATTGGAGATTATTCATAATATCCGGTATGTTTGAATATTTTCCAATATTATTGTTGATTATACATAATAGCCTGTGATTATGCATAATCACCGAATTATATTGCGCGTAACATAAGCTCATTTGTGTTTATGTAAATTTGTAAATAAAAATTCTAAAACTATGTATTTCAAATTTCCACATTTATATGCGAAGACCTAATTAGTGGTTTGCAATAAATGATATATTGAAAATACCTAGTATATTATTTAAAACTAAAATTATCAGTTTTTCTTGCATTGGTTTAAATTTAAATATTATGTTATAGTAAAAAATTACAGGATATTTTATTACCAGAATTCTGTTGTCGATTTTGAGAGAGCGTTCAGATGTGAATATGAACAGAGGGAATTTTTATACCATGTTTGTAAAACTCAATATTTACCTATATGTGTACATGAATTTATGTTTAAGAATCTGTAAGATCTTACCCTAATGAAGGTAAGTGTATATACCGAAATATCGGTTTTGTAAAAATAAATGCTATATGACTGAGATTTCCAGTAATTGTTATCAACTAATCTACACTACAGCCGAAAAATTAATTCACATTTATAACCACTTTGTTTTTACCAAGAAAATTAACTCAGAGTAGCACGTACCTACCCTAAACCGTTATTTTTAAGAGGGATAAATCTTGTGCTACTCATTTTCTCCATCCCTGTCCCTGCGAAGCAGTATCTTTGAAACAGGATTAAATAGATTCTGAACTG
The DNA here is from genome assembly GCA_951394225.1 of Harpalus rufipes. NCBI lineage: Eukaryota > Metazoa > Arthropoda > Insecta > Coleoptera > Carabidae > Harpalus > Harpalus rufipes. The sequence goes on along the minus strand of OX596276.1, from coordinate 9,955,172 downwards.
TGCTATGTATTTCATCTTGTTTGTAACAATTTTATATTAAATTGACAGAAATGAAGAAATTTGTTTGTTTGATTCAGAAACAGAAACGTTATATCATGTCTCATTACCTTAAGAAATACATCCATATTTAAACACTGAAATGTAAAATAATTTAATGTGTTAAAAACAAATCACATATACAACAGTTTATAGCCAAAAGCAAATTCAGTAGATTATTATGTTATAAAAAATTTGGACAAGTATGTAAAACACAAAACGTATGTCTGATCATTCTTCAATTCAAAAGTCAAATTGTCAAAATTATCTTGAAATGTAATTTTAAGGAGAAAAGATAATAAAGAAAGATACAATATATTGCCATTCGCAGTTTTCTATTTCCATTTTTAAAATAAGATTCAAGAAAAAACGCTTTGATTTCATTTGATAACTTTTTTAACAATATCTCGTGTCAAATTGACATACGTTTCCTTGTTCATAGCCTATTCCGAATTAGGATTTTTTTTAAACACTACTAATTTCGGTTTGTTTAGGTATGTTAAATTAATCTAGATATAGTCTGTTTTTCAACTAAGAACAACAAATTCAAAATGTCTCTCGTATAGTATAAGATTTACACTCCAATTGGCTAGAATTTATAGCCACGTTTATATATATGTACGTACCAACAAATTTTCATATTAACAAATCATTTTTCTGATTTTTTGTGTGGTGTAAGTATAAACCGAAGTGTAGGAATATTCACTAATAGATATAATATATTTCTAGTTGACCGAAATTTCTTAAAATAAAAATATCTGCATAATAAAAAATTGATAATTCAATGAACAAATAAACCTAAAACCATAATATCCTATAATTCTGAATCTTCCTCCCTATCCATTTTCTTTTATCTATTGTGATTTTGTGATCCACATTCCGTGTAATTAGCAAATTATCGAGTTACCAATTACCAATGTGTCTGGTGTAGATGAGGACGTAATGAGCCATTGATCCTCGTTAGGCGTCGGGTTCCAATTCCAGCGGCCGCGTCTCTGGAGCGATGTCGGCCGTCGCCCGCTCGAAAGCCGACATCCGGGGTACACATTTACCCGATCGACTTACACCGCTGTTATCACGTTACCGGAACTGGACTTCGATAACACAATCAAAGGGTATAGAGAAAATGGATGATGTTAGAAGAGTAAGATTTTATCTTTTAGATGAAGCGTGGAAATTTGTAATTTATGATTTTGTTACACCTTTTGCTTCATATTATATGATTAAAAGATAATTTTTATTATTATTTAATTTTGATAATTGTTCTATTACTTGCGTACTAATAATTTAAAAATAATTTTCTTTTATTACTTTATTTAATGTGTGCTATAATTAATATAAAAATAAAATAACATGGTGAATATAAAAACATAATTCAAATAATTCTTTACGATTATTTTTAAACCACTTATTCAATCAGTTGAAACAAATATTAAATGAAACTTTAATAAATGGTTATTTTATAAAGCTAGTAAATTAATAGAAATGAAATATTTTTAATTGACGAAATGTTTAATTCAATGAAGAAAGAATTTGTGAAAAACTCATGAACCTCGCAGAGATATGATCCCTGGTGAGACGCTTTAACCAATTGAGCCACAAGATCCCTTCCCGTTGAAGTCAATGAATCTTTCACAAGTCTATTTACAAATTTCGTAGGCGACTACACTATCTTAACTTAATAAATAAATACTCAGCGTGAACAATGCACTAGAAATGTGAATCTTGCCTTCACTTACTCGTTGGTAAGAATTATTTGTGACCAACAGTAACATTTTTAATCGTAGAAATAGGCCGTAGGGTCAAGGAAATATTTAATCAAACGAAGAAAGAATTTGTGAAAAATTCATGGACCTCGCAAGGATTTGAAATATTTGAAAAATAGGTAGGTACAAGTATAAGTGTTTAAATTACATTAATTTCAGATCATTGATAAAATTAACTTTAATTTACCATTTTTAGCTTAACAATATTTGTAAGTAAATAGCTTTTCTACAACTATACTCGAATATCTATTAGTAGTTACTTAACTACTTATCAAGTGTGTTAATAAGGGTGATTAATAGTCGAGACATTAGACATTTGTTTTGATAACACAAGCGTTAGTTAAAAAAATCCGTTAATCGGATTGGAAATAAAATAATTTTATCCCACGACAAAAAAAAATTAGGTTATTAAAAGTTTGACAATTGTTTTAACCTTGATTGTTTAGCAAAGATATTTACGATTATTTATTGTACATTTATTAGTAAAACCATTTATTAATATGGGTGAATAACAAACGATTTTCTGTACATTAACGAAGCAAACAATTATTATATTTCGCCACACAAATATATAGTTATAATTGATAGCAAATATTTTGTACCCTATGTAAATGCAGGTTTATACTAAAAGTATTTTTAGATGTTTATAAATAAAGTTGTATGTTAGTTCTGTTAATTTTGTGATAAATACAATTAGAATAGTATATTGAAAGTATTACAAAATATACATCGTAATACGATTTTTTCATTAGTATTTTTCTTATTTCACATTAATTTAGTTTTATTTCTAATTTTTTAATGAAAGAAATATTAAAATATCAAAGTTGCTACCATTGGCATTTTCAATAAACATTTGATATTTAATGTACTTTGACATTTTGAAAATTGTTAATTACAAGGTAGGTTAGAATTAAAATTTATATTTATTATTCATGAACCTACAAATAAATACTTTGAATTTTAATTTAAAAGAGTTTGATGTAAATATTTTACTATAAAAAAATCTAATTTTACTAACATATAATAACATCTAAAATCAATGATATTTATTTGACACTAAGGACCTGTTTCATAAACATCCAGCTAAATTTACTTCCAAAGTAAATTTAATGGTATGAACAAATTCGAATCAGTTTCCATGTTCTTATGACAGTAAATTCATTGCTGTCAAAAAATCGAGTTGCATTTGTTCAATTATTAAATTTACTTTAGAAATAAAATTTAATCATAGATGTTTTGTGAAACCGGGTCTTAGACTACGTGAATATAATAAAACCCAAAAAAAAAATTGTACAAATTCTTCATTGTTTCACCGCTTTTGACAAAAACAGTTGTACAAAATTCATTTTGTGAACGCGAAATAGGATTTTTTATCACAATATGATTATACTTTCATTATTTTGAACTTATAACAAAATTATATGTTTCTGGTTTTTTTTATCGTAGGTTCGTAGGACTTATTACAACATCACATGTAGAATTGGTTTTATTTGTATCTTAATTTTTACTGAAAAGGTCATACAACCTTTGAACTTTAAGCGTTTAAGCTTTAAGCCGTCGATATGTCAATTTTAGAATATCATTTTAATAGTTTGTATTGTTAGTCGGATCGTCGGAGATATTCTACAAATGTTTTGTTTGGTTTTGTTTTTAATTTCGCTGAAAATGACAATCTGTCAGCCTGACTTAACCTCACTTAATTTTTCATGTTTATATTTTAATACAATTAAAACAACAGCAATACAATTTTTAATCATGAAATATATCAGTTACATTAATCTAAAATGATCTGAAGGTAATTTCTCCAGATTTTACAATATTTTGCTGCTGATACTGTTATAGGTACATAATTCATTCGTATAATTTTTGTGTTTTAAAGTGCATCAACTCACCAGGCGTCGACGTCGTCGTAGGATGCGTCGCCAAACTTAGCGCCCCGGGATTCGCGCTCATTCCTGCCGCCGCCGCAATATTATGCGGCAGGAAAGCCGCCGCGACGGCCGCCTGGGCGTTAAAATACGCCATCCTACTCGCAGCCATCGTCATATGATGATGATTAAACGCCGCCGGATCGGACGGGAAGGCCGGCGGCTGAACATGTGGATGTCCTCGGCCGTACACATGGGGAGTTATCGCAGAAACTGCTGCCGTCGGGCTCCGGTGTTGTTGGCCACCACCGTCGCCCAACCCCAGGAGCTCCTGGATCGCGAAGGGGCTTCGCTGGGGCATCGTTTGCGACGGCTTGTTGAGAATACTTGGAGCTGTCACGTGGACAGTGTTTTCTACACTTTCATTGTTCATTTTGAGGACACTGACACTGAGTACTTACATTCTGGATGTTACAACACTCTTTCATACATTTTACAACCCTTGTTTGTAATTTGTTCGTTGTTTTATGTCACAAATAAACTAAACAATTGTTTACACACTAAATATCACACTAACTACTGTTACTATTGACCCAATGTCATTGTCATAATCATTGTTATTGTCTTTCGCGGGTATGATGTCAACTGCAACTGCTCCGAAAGGTACATTAGAGCATACTGACTACATCAATTTGAAAAACTGGCTGTGAACAGCGAAGGGTCCAACACAGATACTCCCTAATATTTGTGATGAAAAGAAGGCTACGCCAAGTGAGGGCGTGGCTTGACAGCAACCAATAACAACCCTGAATCAACTTGCCTCATTGGCTGGGGTCTCTTAGCAACGTTTCACTCCTGTGCAAACGAGTTTAAGGCTGGTTTTTGCTTGTTAGAACAAGAATAAAGGTGGGACGTTGTGATTGTATTGTGTGGCGGGAATTAAGCTACAATACCATTGTATTTAGAGTTCATGTTCGCATGAATCGAACCTAACAATTAGTGTCAAACAGTTTACACACTTAATAGGGAACGATGTGCTCAATTATGATAATTGGTGTTTAATTAATTGGCTGTTACTAATTGATGTACGTCAATACTACGCAAAGTAATAACTTCCACCTAACGATATCTTTATATTTCATCATTTCATTACCACCACTTCTCCCATAATTAATTAATTAACATTTTTTTCATTTTTCCTTTACATACAAACACATAAAATCCATCTCCATGTCCGTAGAATTATTCTCCGTGTAAAAATGGGATCCGTGAATAATAATTCGCATAAATAGAAGGCTAGGGAAAGAAAACAAAAGTTGTGGGCTGGATTAATTAAAAATTCTCAACAAGTAGGCCGACCTGGCTGATGATTGGTCGGCTCAGACTTCGAACGTCGTCGCTGGGGTTCGGTCGCGGTCGGAATCACGAGGGTGCATTTGCCACCGCGAGTAAAGAAAACATGAGCCGGGTTTGCTCAAGTGCAGCAATTCGCACCAGAGGAGTGCTATTGCTACCGATGGAAATATATCTACGCCTTTCAATAATAATTTGGGTGCTACGAAGTTTTGATAAGGATGACAATTAAATTAATTAAATTATAGTTTACTCATTTATGATTAATAATTATCTTAAAATCTTTAATTACGCCATTAATAAAGAAAATTTTAGAGTATATTTTAATTATCTTCAAATATTTGTAGACTGAGACTATAACAATATTTTTTTCACAATACAAATTTATTACCTCTATAAATTTATTAATTCCTTGTTTTATTTACTCTCAAAATTTGTTTCCACGAGTCGACAATTTTTTTAATTAAATCTATATATAATTTAAAAAGGTGACATATCTGCTTGTGTCATAGAACCACCGAATTATTCGTTCATACGAGAGATTTTCATATTTATATACCTATGTACATAACCCACACAAATACATACTAAATTAAATTCAGATTAATATATATAATAAAATATTAAACGCAAATTTGTTTAAATGTTCAGTACCTATATTAATGTTTCTTAGGCATGATTGTATAAAAAATATAAAAAATCTGATGTGACCAACACAATACCTTCCGCCATTTACCTATGGGGTATAGTTTTTATATTACTTTATAAATTAATCTATAGAATATACAGAAAAAGTATTAAACTTGTACAAAATGGAATAATATTTAATTTTTATAATAACAAATTGCGAAAAAATACATTTAAAGGTATTTTTTGAAGAAAAACTATCTTGAGCTTCAAGTAAACTGCCACCAAAATCTAATGGTTTCTTTCCATATTAGAATAAAGTAGAAATACATGGTTTGAAAACTTTCTGAATGATAATATTTGAGTTATAGCGTAAAGAGGATCCACACCCACACATACACACATACACACAGACATCATCGTGAAAATGTTAAAAATGAATTCTAGGGACCTTAAAACGTGGTCATTCGATTTGTAGCACGATCCCTATACCTCCCTTACCAGGGATAGCGGGAGGTAAAAAGCAAAATATTAATTAACATATAATTTTAACTTGTGCTAACCCTAATTTATTTTTAGTACGAAAGTACGTAGACGTATTCATGAACCTAAATATAGTTCCGAAAAGAAAATATAATATTCTTACCTTTTGGAGCAATCTAAGCAGTTAATCTTCAAAATTTTAATTCATTAGTCAATCTGAAACAAATCAAAACAAAAATTAATATTTATTAATCAGAAAAATTATTTAAAATATAATATGAATGAAATACAGATTAAAGAATATCATTAAGATAATATTGGAATTCAATAGAAAACAACAAATGCTAAATGCAATTGTAATGCACAAAATAGTAAAAAGTAACTAAGTATTAATCAAATGACGGTTCTAATAGCACAAAAAATTATTAAAAACTAAAATCTGATCATTTACACAGTATAAAATAACAACAGAAAAAAAAACATTGATTCAGTTACTATAAAAATTAAGAAAACCCACAAAATCAGAAAATCACACATTATATTTCACACACACTTAAAGACTGACAACTTTGTTAAACAATTGAACTTGTTTAATTTTGTAAGTTGTGCTAGCGAGTTAGAATCGAATAATATGAAGGAAAATAAAAAAAAAAAAATATTTCCTACAACTTAAATGTTATTTCTTAAATATGTTGTAAACAGTATTTCCCGCCATTTTTATTTTACCTAGTACCGTAACTATTTTAATTTATATTCCCAATAAATTCATTAATGATAAAAAATATACCAAACAAATTTTATAAGAATAAAATGTTTATTTTCTATTTATCAAATAGAGTCATTCGTTAATGAAGTGAAATTATTGGTATTATAGATTTTAAATGATTTTGAGTTTATATTTAAATATTATTTATAAATGGATTAGGTATACTTAATATGATAATAGGTAATTTTAATACTTTTATTGAAAAAAGTTGAAAAAATCTATATTTGGATAGCAAATTTTCAATATTTCTTTAACAAAAATTGTTTTAGCTAGTGAATAAATGTAAATTAAAATTCGGATTCATATTCCACACTGATGAGAATAAGATATTTTTCGAATTTTATTTTATATATGTTCAAAGTAGTTCCCTTCTCAAATAATACCCTTCGCCATTATTTTCTTCCACTTCTTCAAAGTTTCCAACCTATCTTCTTTTGGAATGCTTTCAAAATGTTTGGGATTTGGAGAAGGTAGTGTTTTTTTATAAATAATAGATGAGATTTGGAATATGACTAATTTTTATTGGCTCGGTCTTACCACCTTCTCTTACGACTGTTTGTCGTCGACTCTCTCGATATCTCGGTATTCAGATACAGGGTAATTACTTAGAAGAAGTGGGGGTGCCAACCCCCACTCATTCCTACAATTCTATGAAAGATGTATATATACAATTAAGCAAAACGTATAGAAAATATGAATACAAAATAATCATGAATTTCAACATCAATCTCTTCTTCAGACGAAAATCATCTATCCCCATGCATTTTTTTTATTTTCAAAAAATAACAAATAAGAATCATATAAGTATGGCGGGTATTTTATTACTTTTAAATCTTTTTTTACCAAACACTGAAGAAAATACTCTGATTACTTTAATATTTTTACTCACAACGATGATGAAAAAAGTGAGTAAGTTCTAACTTAACTTTCGCAACTTAAATTCGAAAATGATCTACAGTAGAAACATTTTAATCCGAACCTTCGTTAATCCGAATATCAAATAGAACAACATACAAGTGAACTACGTCGACTGACGTTCAAAGCCACTAGCGATTGCACGAGAAAAAACAAAAACTTATGATTTATTCAGAATTTTTGTACATTCCGTCACCTTGAGGTAAGAAAGATATTGTCTTTGGTCAAAAAAATCGATTGTAAGTTTTTAGTGAATAAGCACGTTTTAGGAACACGAGAATACGATTTTACTACTTTTACGATGATGGCTGTCTGTATATGTGTGAGTGTGTGTATGTGTGTCACTATTTTTTTATAAATGATAACTAACAATTCTAAAAATTATAATTCATTCATATTCCCCTTTTCTACGACCATAGGAAGAGTTTATTATATTTTGGTTTCGATTGGTTAACCGGAAGTACCCTAATTTGAAGATTTTAACAATTTTTCTTGAAAAACGCCGTTAAATATCATTTTTTGACATTTAATGTTATTATAAATATTAAAGAATATTTTATTCTCTATGTGTGTGTACGTGTGCGTGTGTGTATGTGTGTGACGATTTTTTCATAGATGATAACACCAACACTATAATTCTAAAAAATCTATCGTATTCCTTTTTTTACATCCATATAAAGAGCTGATTAGATTTTAGTTATAAATGATCAGCCGAAAGTATCTGCATTTGAAGATTTTAACAGTTTTTCTTGAAAAAAACTCTGTTAAATATCATTTTTGACATTTAATGTTATAATAAATATTATAGACTATTCTATTATCTATACGATTTGATTGCATTCTTCATATTCAATAGATATAGAGTTAAAAAATTATAAAGAAACTAAATTTCATAAATCAGCCAGCTATGCTAACCATTGAAACTGCTAATATTTTTAGATAATTCAAATTGACAGATGTCAGTGTCAATGAAAAGAAAATGAATGTGCCAGACAGATAAAGATGTTGGGGAAGACACGGAAAGATAGGATAATAAATAAGAGGATAAGAAAAATGGCTCGAGTAATATAAGTTTCTAAAAAGATACAAGAGAGACGATTATATTGATTTGAACATGTCATGAGGAGAGATGAAGAATATATTGCAAGAAGAATGAACAGCTTAGTAGTAGAACATAGAAGAAACAGAGGAAGATCAAAGAGAAAATGGAAAGACTGTATAGCGGACGACTGGAGAGAAAAGGAACTGAATGAGGACGGCAAGCAAAATAGAAATGAATGGAAGAAGAAATTTAAAAATAGTGACCTCTAGCGAATGGGAAAAGCGAAAGAAGAAGAAGATGTCAGTGTCAAGTGCAATTTACATAGTTTGTTTATGAAATAATTTTACTGGAAATATAGAATCTTTTACAAGAAATTTTATGTATGGAATTTGTACATAATACACAGAATTGATGGAAGGTAATGTGGTAGCCACATCAGATTTTTTGTTACTATCTCTTAATTTTAGCTTTAACAGACTTTAAAGCACCGTAATAAATATTTTAAAACTATCTAAATTAATATTATTTACACTTATCCATACAAATTGTTACTCTGAACATTCCCTTATATTTAGCAGTTTGGATTAAAGGTTCTTTATTGTATTTAAAATAATAGTGCAAATATTGTTTTCCATGGCCTACCTGATTTTCCTATTATCAATCATTTTAGCGTGACCCTCGTAAACATAAACACAAAATAATAATGAAAAATAATTTTTAAAATTTCTGTCGACTAGATGCAATATTTATTTAATATTTACTACAAATCTGTACATAAAAATTATCTGTTTCATTCGAATAAATTAACAAAAAATTAATCTCATTAGTACAATTTGCGCCTAAATTGTAAATCTTAATACAAATAATAACAAAATCCATTCAGTTATTCATTAAAACATGGAGAAATGCTTGATGAATATGAAAATAAATTAATTCTATCCTTCACTGTACGAGTATATCTTTAAAAACCTCATCAGATTATAAAGTCCATCCTTTGCATTGAAATCCTTCCGCAATGTCCACTTCAAGGCGCAGAGCTCCACCCTCAACCCCGAGACAAGACGTAAATTGCTGATAGAGACCGCTTGTACGAGTACAACTCTTAGATGTCCTCGCTCGAATGAAATATTAATTTAAATTCATCGACGTACGAAACGCTTACTAAACGTTTCTTATTCGAAAATAATTTGTATTTATGTGAGTGGTTCTTATACATTCAAAGGAATTAAGATTTAGTATGCGGCGAATTTAATAAACGGAGACGAGAGTAACTTGGATAGATATAAATGCGAATTTCTAAGAACAGAAATGATTTTCTTATATGCAGGAAGTATGTGTATAAGTAGATGAATGAATGTGTGTATACGGATTTAAGTAGATATGAAGATTTACGTGTAAGCTTAAATTTATGAACTAGATGAAATATTTCAAGCGTAAATGGTGAATAGGAAGAGAAATGTTGTAGAGATAAAATTAAAATGATTTGTTCATATTTTAATAATATTAGATAAATAAATATTCAATGGTTTATGCGTTTATGAACTAAACATGTCTTTAACATTTAAATATAAGATTATAGAAGTTTGCAAGTTTACTTTGTCTTTTCAAAAATCCCATTTTATTTTCCAGATACCACCTACATTCAAAACTAACAAATTTAGATTTGTCTAACCACTGTTAAAAATCTGATGTGACCAACACAATACCTCCCGCCATTTATTTTTTATTAATTTAAATACATACCTATGGGGTCTTGTTGCCGCGTGCCTGATGTCTGGTGGCAAATATGGAGAATCCGATTCGATCCCAATCAACGCCAAATATTTCGAATTTTAGATGGCATAAAATTACCCTTGTGGTGCACTCTCCACGCCAGCCGTGAGTGCCCGTGAGGTGACGCTTGGTAAACGCCCGCACGATACAAATATATCATTATCATTACTGAAATCTGTGTACAAAGCAGATTAGCGCACCCAGCATTGGGTAATATGCCGTGATAATATATTTATTTATTTTTTTATTTAAATACATACCTGCTTATTAACTAATGCTAGAAATTATGTATATTAAGTTCCTTTCCATATAACTATATTGTTCTCAGGCCCGGCAGATAATGTGGGTACAGTGGGTAGTTGTACCCACTCGAGACACTCCGAGTGGGGAAAGTACCCACTCGGGATTTTGGGTGAGAAAAATATTTCATAAATGCTGAATTCCAGAAATACCTCATTTCCTAACCGTCAATATCCCATTTTATTCACTGTACATCATTTAACAATAGTTGCTAAATGGTTAAACAAAATGAAAGAAAGTTTTTGTTCAAATATATTTTTGGTGGGAGGTATGGGGAGGGGGGAGGGGGAACCCCCCACCCAGGTCAACTACCCACTCGGATTCAACACCAACTGCCGGGCCTGATTGTTCTATTTACAATTTTCGTTTAAAACATTACTATTGTTAATTTGAAATTATGTATATTAAGTTCCTTTCCATATAACTATTATTCTATATACAATTTTCTTTTTAAAACGTTACTACTTGAAATGATTAATTTTTGACAGTGACATTTATCTGTCATTTTCATGAACTGAGTTGTGTTTAAAGCATAAGCTCCGAGATATAATTTTTATATTATTTTTATATATTTATCCATAATATATATAGAAAAAGTATTCATGCAAACCTGTAGACAATGGAACACTCTTTAATTTTTATAATAACAAATTGCGAAAAAATAATATTTAAAGGTATTTTTTGAAGAAAAGCCATTTTGAACTTCTAGTAAAGTGTCATTTCCTGTTATCCGATTGACACTAAAATCTAACTCCTTTTGTCCATGTAACAATAAGGTAGAAATACATGGTTTCAAAATTTTCTGAATCATAGTATTTGAGTTAGAGCACCCAGAAGATTCACACACACACACATACACACCCACAGACATCATCGTGAAAATGTCAAAATTGGATTATAGGGACCTTAAAACTTGATCATTTACCAAAATCTCGATATGAGATTTTTAGCTCGATCCCTATATCTCCCTTTCCAAGGGCAGCGGGAGGTAAAAATGTAATCAATATTTAATATTTTATAGTTTGAAAGATTTAATATATTATGAATATTAATATTTTATTTTGGAATCATAAATTTGTTTATTCGCCCTCAAAAGCGGACGTAATTTGGCAACAACTATTCAAACATATCAAAATCGTGATTTACGAATAAATGTCAGACAATAGAACAATTTTGATAAATCACATTTTTTGAACAATGCCACTCGCATTTCGTATTCTTTCTCGGACTCGTCTTTTGATTTCTAAAGAACGAACTTGCCTTGTGCAGCCTCAAATCCATTCGATATTTCTTTTTAATAATTAATATGTCACTTTCATTTGGCACTAAATTAAAATTGTTTATAACAAACAACATAGTAACACCAACAAATTACGTAGAAATCACAGCACTTAAAATTTACAACGCCAGCACAACGATAACGAATATACAAAAATACTTGAATTTCGAGAACCATAATAAAACGTATGTACTACGGGCATAATCAAGATAATAGCACTCGGGAAAATTAAAGATCTCGGCTACACATCGAGCTTTAAACAATCCCGCGTGCTACAGTCTTTTTATTTTGCCCTTAATACATAAATAACTATTACAGCGGTAATTATAAATAAATTCCTATATTTCCAGATTAGGTATTTCAAGAATATCTCTTAACCCTGTGTGAAAATGACGTTTATGGAGAGTTAAGTCTAGAGTTAAGTCTTATTCCATGTTTATTGTTATACATTTGTGGGTTAAGCTCGTGATAAACTAGGAATAGTTATTCCTATGTTAAAAAGAAGCTAATCTGAATTTAACCCTTATTTATTATTACCACTGTAGTAAAACTTGCTTCAGCATTATACTGACTGATTTTCTTTATTTATAAGTATATATTTATAGGTAGAGAAAAATAGTATATTACATCCGAGGTGGAATATATTTCATTACAGACGAGAGCTAATTTACCGAGAGGCGAAGCCTCAGGATCAGATGCAGCGCGAGGCTGTGGTATAACTCCCACCGAAGTACTATTTTATTCACAATCAAACCTTTAATTTTTATTATTGTTATTGTTATCTTCCATCCATTAAATTGTCATTGCACTTATGAATGACATATTTTCCAACCTTTAAAGGGTTAGGAATCGTCATATTCCTATAATGATTGTGAATAAAATATATTACACGCTATTATTATTGAAGGTTTCCAGTTCACTCTTCAAGACTATATAATTGAAAATTAATCTAACCGAAATGAGCTTAATTTAATTACGTACATAAGAATAAGAATTTACACATTTTTTACCTAAAAAAAACAGCAACTCCTAACGAATGAGAAAAGCTAAAGAAGAAGATGTCAGTGTCAAGTACAATTTGAATACATAGTTTGTTTATGAAAGAATTTTACTAGAAATATAGGATTTTTTGCAAAAAACATAAGATTTTTTATATCAATCTTGATAACAATGACCCCAATTTTATTTTTTATTTTTTAAACAAATCAATAATACATGAGAGAAACATAATTTTTCGAAAAACGCTAGAGACAGATATTACTTGTATACTCGTATATGTAAATACACTTGAAAACCATATTAATTTAGGGAGTTTTGATTCGTTTTCAGTTGTATTTACCATTTGTCCTAAAGTACATCTTATACTGCAGTTGTTTAAGTATAGATCGTATACGCTATACAATTATTACATTAGCAACTGCTTTAAGAACAAAATTATTTCCTATTTTATTCAGTAACTGTTAATGCATAATGCATGTCATTTGGCATTGTTTAAAATATGGACTTGAAATTAGTAAAAAATGGAGTACTTACCTACCTATGTGCAAGAAGATATGTAGTAAATATTCAGAAAAAAAACAGGAATAGGTAGAGAAAGAATAGTTTAAACTTATTATTAATTTTTAATTTTGGTAGATTTAGTTACACATCGCTTAATTTAAATTTATAGCTATCTTTAAAATTAAGTCTGTGTGGCATAATGCGTAATCGGTAATTGAGTTTTAAAAGATATATTTTTAATAAAACATGTTTTTTAAGAATTAAATATGTATATCATCACGGCATATTACCCATTACTGGGTGTGTCAATCTGCTTTGTACACAGATTTCGGTAATGATGAAATATTTGTACACTGAACAAATGTTTCTTTATTAAACAATATCCTTCGCAATATTCTAAAACTAGGAGTGTATCCGAATATTCGCCCTCGGCGTGGGGATCTTGCTTAATAGAAAAATAATTCCAATCGGATTTTTTCCAGTTTCTTATAATAATTAATATAATTTTGGAACAAAGTTTATGGAAAAATATGGTTGTTCCTCTTGAGGAAACCACAGCTTCATTCTTCAAAATTTATATATTTTAAATAAGTTTCTTGTTTTGTTGCTATGAAGTCCTATTGCCCTAATTTAGAATACATTTCTTATTTTAGTGGACAATTTCAGAAAAAAATATTATTGTAACATGCAAAAAATGTAATTCTGATAACCCATGTAAATTCCTAAACGAGCGTTCGTTTCAAAATCACTGATTGTAGAAAAAGAAAAACTGGTTAAACAACACATTATCGGAATTTCGGATAAAGATAAGCTTAGTTAAATCGTCTTATTTTACGCTCAGAAATATGTGGTTTAGCTATGTCCACGTATTTTAGTCATCTGTATAATTTATTGTAAAATACAAATGAACATAAATTTTTGCACAACCATCCACCAAAAATTAATACTCACCTGCTATGTGTTATCCAGGTTGGAATATCAAGTATCCACAAACATACCACATTTCATAAAAACGGAAGTCTGCACAATAAAAACAACAAACCATTATCCCACGTAATTCAATATCGATCAATGCGTGATCGACTGGCCGTCGGCGAATTCGCACTCCGCACAACGAAAACGGAAAATCCGAGACGCTCGTGTGCATTGCATTCAAACGAAACGCGGGACAGGAAATCAAAATTCATGCGGCAGACGGTTGTAGTTAGGAAGCCGGACGGCTATTTTATGCGATAGCCCGATGTGATGTGGAGGTCGGGTTAATGGCGATCATTGATTGGTTAGATCGGCTTTGTTTAAAGTTTCATAGGGTTGGTCTAAAGGGATTGCTTTAATGCTTTTTTGACTTAAGGGAGGGTTTTGATCTTTTGATGGAGTACGTTATTTGAGAAGGCAGCTGCAAGAATATTTATGTGGCTTACCAAGAATAAATCTGAACCATTAATATTTATTAATAAAAAAAAAGTAGACTGTCCGAGTTACGTAAACAAATTAGAATGGTTTAATATGAGTAGTTTAGAGAGTAGACGAACATATTTCGATATTCTGTTCCTATTTAAAATATTCAACAATGTGCTTTGTTCCGAAATATTATTCCTCTATTCTCTATATATGTTCCAGCTAAATATACGAGATCTTGTAATTTATTCAAGTTGCCACATAGTAATACTAATAACTATGAACTCTCTTGCATAAATCGAATAATGTCAATCTACAAAAATCATTTTATTCATTTAGATTTATTTAATTCATCTCTTCATAGTTTCAAGAAATGTGTTAAAGATTCATTTAAGTTAAGTTCTGTTTGCTATACTATTCGTAAGTTGTAATACCTAATAAGTGAGAACCTTTATTTAGTCTCTTTTGAGCTGTTGGTTCTCCCATTTTTAGTAAATAAATAAATAAATAAATTTATTATGGGTAATATTTTGGATTTCTTTGTATTCGTAATTAAGATTAAATTTTTATGACGATAAATATATTTCCTTCAAGATTTGCAAAATACTAAGTTTTAATACAAAACCTAAATTCATACGAAAAACTAATTACAATAAAATAACTATCATGGAAACCAATTGAAAAATTAAAATGTTTGTAACTGACAGATAAATGTCAATATGAAAAATCCAGAGACATTACTGATGAGTTTTTCTAGGAAGTACATTTATTATACTATTTCTTATAGTATTAATAGTTAAATATTTAAAATTATAGGTATATTACATATACTCTTCAAATATACTGTCATTCCCGATAATGAATTGGAACTATTTCGAAAAATTAGGAGAGTAGGACAAAATTTCTTCATAGAATGAATTTAAAATTAAAAATCTATATATAAAGAATAGGTATAAGTAGAATTTTTGGTGTAGAGTGTAGGTATACAAGAAATGTTAAATACAATAGGGCGTGAGCAGTCATGTCACTTTGTTGACATTGACAAGCAGATATGGGGGCCATGATCGAATGATAGTTAGTAATTATGTACATAGATGTGAAATATCATAATTTTTATTTCTAAATTTCGTGATTTTCCAATTCCATGCGGTTTGTTTTCCTTGACAAGTAAATTCCACACTCCTGGTGACAAATTAACTACGTGAATTTAGAAAAATCTTCAAATTATTAATGAAAAATTCTGATATTTGACATGTATGTACATAATACTAATTGTCATTCTGACACGGGCCCCCATATCTGCTTATCAAGGCCAACAATATCACATGACTGCTCGCGCTCTATACTTTTGTAACCTAAAACGAAAGTGGCGACAGGTAATGTGCTGGATACAACAGATTTTTTTTTTATTATGGAAAATAATTATTCATTTAATTATTTATTTCACAAAACTAAAATATGCACTCGCATTTATACGGCACAACCCCAAATGTATTCGTACCGTCTGAAAATAAATATATTAAGCAATAAAAAATATTTTTTTAAGTTACAATAGACTATAAGACTATATTTGGGCATTTTTTATTTTATGTATTAATAAAGTGTACTAGATTTAAATACAATGTTATTAAATAAATTTCTCATTTAAACAATAATCTACGGGCAAATATATGACAACAGACAAGTCCCAAAATTTTTCGCTCCTACAGTAAATAATACAATTATGTTAGTATTATCTATAAAACTGAGGGTAAAGGTAACTGACAATATACTCAATTAATTACCATCTTAAATTTTATTACTTTAATAAAAATTATTTGCGAATTATTAAAGACTAAAACATTTGTCACATGCAGACAATGGTTTATTTGCAAATAAATTATTATTAAACCTAAGAAATTTTATTATAAGCAATGTATTCAAGTTCTATACACTCTATTAATATACCATATCAAAATTTGTTGCATTGGAGTAATAATCATAGCATCCAAAAGTTTATTTATTCTTGTTTTTAATATATGTAGGTGGTACTTTAATAAATAAATATCACTTTGCAAATAATTTTACTAAAAAACATAAAATTTAATACAGTAATTAATTGAATATATTGTCAGTTTCCTTTACCTTTAATTTTATAAATAATACTAACATAAATATTGTATTATTTACTGTTGGAACTAGAAAAATTTGCACGTGTCTGTTGTTATGTATTTGCCCGTAGATTGTTATTAAAATGATAAATTTAGGTAATAGCATTTATATTTAAATCCAGTACACTTTATTAATACATAAAATAAAAAATTGTCCAAATATAGTCTTGACTATTGTAATCTAAAAAAAAATTCTTCTTGCTGTTAATATATTTTTTTCAGAGGGTACGAATACATTTGGGGTTGGGCTCGTACTTCTTATATCTGTTAAGAAGAGAGTTTGATGTTATATCCACCACCATTTAAAAAACAAATAATAATTATTCATTTCTCATAGTCATTTTAAATAGCAATTACCTATTCCCATCTTTGTCACATGCAGTAGTCTTCATTAAATAGCATTTAAATTTGAAGCCTCTTCATAAATGATAAATAAACAATAATTAAATGAAACAGCAAAATGCCGGTTGGAAATAATTTCTGAGGAATCCACTTAATAGCGAGATGTGATGAAGAATGAGAGATAAGACGGACCACCACGCTAGGCAAATACGAGGCCGAAAGGACAAGCCGTTTAGCGCTTTCAGGGACTAAGAAGCTACTTACTATTTGAAATTGTGTGTCAGCACTAGCACCTACTAAATAGCAACGTGACTAGTAAAATCATGTTTTATATTATAACATAATTATAACTGTCTCTTCAGATACTAACATGATATTTGTTATTAAACAAAAGTTGCCTTATGTGGAGATTAATTTATAATTTTATTTTGATTTTTATCTTCCATCACCTTTACGTAAGGAAGATGTCTTTGATCAAAAAAATCGATTATGAGTTTTTAATGAATAAGGATGTTTTAGAGTCCCTAGGATACGATTTTACTATTTTTACGATGATGTCTGTATGTATGTATGTATGTATGTATGTATGTGTGGTTGTGTGTGCGTGTGTGTGTGTGTGTATGTATGGTTGTGTGTGTGTGTGTGTGTGTGTGTGTGTGTGTGTGTGTGTGTGTGTGTGTGTGTGTGTGTGTGTAACAAAAATTACTCCTACGATAATTCCAATACTACAATTCGAAAAATTATAATTCTTTCATATTCTTCTTTTGTACGACCATATGAAGAGTTGATTAGATTTTGGTTATAATTAATCAATCGGAAGTATCCTATTTGCAGATATTAATAATTTTTCTTGAAAAAACTCTGTTAAATATCATTTTTTGACACTTTATGTTGTTATAGGTAAAGAATATTTTATTCTCTATACGATTTAATTACATTTTTATTCATTTTCAATGTATTTAGAGTTAAAAAAGAAAATGCAACCCATGCTACTAAAACCAGAAGGAATAGATGTAAGTAGAATTTTTGGTGCAGAGTGTAGGTAAACAAGAAATGTTAAATACAATAGGGCGTGAGCAGTCATGTAACTTTGTTGGCCTTGACAAGCATATGGGGGCCCGTGTCAGAATGATAGCTAGTAATTTTGTACATAGATGTCAAATATCATATATTCTCATTCTAAATTTAGTGATTTTCCAATTCCATGTAGTTAGTTTTCCTCGACAAGTAAACTTCTGGTGACAAATTATCTACATGAATTTAGAAAATCTTGAAATTTATAATGAAAAAATCTGACATTCTACATAATTACTAATTGTCATTCTGACACGGGCCTCCATATCTGCTTGTCAAGGCCAACAATGTTACATGACTGCTTGCGCCCTTTATTTATGTAACCAAAAAATTGGCGAGAGGTATTGTGCTGGCCACAACAATTTTTTTTATTTTTATTTTATTTTGAGTGGCTATATAAATGTGGACGAGAGGAAAGTAGTTTGTGCTTATCCACATTATTGAAAATGAAATTATATTTATGTACATAAATTATAATATTTGAAAAAATAAGGCGATTTGGCAATATAGATGTTTATTTATTTATTATTCATTAATTGGACAATAATAAATAAATGAAGAGCTTTTTGTTAAATATATACATATAATCAATAAATAATGTTAAAAAATAATAAATATTGATAGCATTTATTTATTAAAAAAATGTGTTGGAGTTATTTTCTTGTTGAAAGTTTATATTATTTTAAAAATATGTTTTAAACCTAATACGTACCGTAGAATTTGTTTTTAAACAGTTATTTATCTGTTATTTAAAATTGAGTTGCGAAAGTTAAGTTAGTTGGAACTTAGTTAATTACGTATTTTTTAAAGTATCGTTGTAAGTGAATATATGAAATTAACCAAAGTGCATGTTTTTCCGTTTTTGACAAAAAAAGAAAATGAAAAACTAATAGAACATACACCATACTCACCTGATTTGGCAAGTTTTTAACTTTTCTGTAATTTTTGGACTTTAAAAATTACAGGATAGAAGATTTTGGTTTTCGTCTGAATAAGAGATTAATGCTTGAATTGATAATTATTTTGATTTTGATTCCAAAGAAGGTTTTTTATAAATATAGAGACCATGTGTTAATATCTCAATAATTAATAATGAACATCAAAGCGGATTTAAGTTTTAAAGATTATTCATGTTTTATTTTATTTTGTATTTATGTCACTTTAGTAATTCATTAATTTTTTAATCTTTTTTCCGTACCACCGTTTTAGAATTACTGATTCAATAACTCCAGCCTCAGTCGGTAATATACGTAGTTCTTAACACTCCCACTACAGTGCCCTGGCGCTTTTATTGAACGAAGTACGGTAAAGGGCGGACTCATGTGGCAAGCCCTACAACTAGATTCTATATCCCTTTACCCCTACAGGAATTCAAATAGACGCTAAATAAAAATATCTTGTTTGAAATTTAAAAAAATTGTTTTAATTCTTATGCAAAAATGAGATATGTGACCAATGTTTTTTACCTCCCGCTACCCTTAGTAAGGGAGGTATAGGGATTATGCTAAAAATCGTATATCGAGATTTTGATAAATGACCACGTTTCAAGGTCCTTAGAATCTAATTTTAACATTTTAACAATGTTGTCTGTGGGTGTGTATCAGCCACGTAGCCAGGGGAGGGGCTCGAGGGGCTGAAGCCCCCCCCGAAATTCTTATAAATTTCGTTTACATCTATCCAAAGGTATCTATCATACTATCTAAATTTGAAAAAGTGAAATATCACTTTTCCGTAGTACACGACTTATAACTGTTTGAAACAGTGAATATTCACTACGAGAAAGTGAATATTAGCTTTTTGAAAACGTGAATTTTCACTTTGGAAAAAAGTCAATTTTCTTAACACGCGCGGGATAAAGCCCACTTTTCCAGCCCTTCGGGCTGCAAAAATGGCCTTCTCCCGCGTTTGTCACGAAAAATTACGTTCGTTACACAACGGAAAAGTCGATTCCTCACGAGTGTCATTTAGAACTCAGCTTCGCCTCGCTCCGAAAGTACACTCGTTTCGGAATACGAACTTTGCCGTCCTAGTAACGAAAATACCGACATTATGGCTGGGAGAAAGATCAGAAGATTACTTTTGTAGTTGCGGCTTTTTAAAACTTAAATTTTTTGTTTGTTCTAAAAACGGTAAAAATCTGTGTTTCTGAAATACTGTTTCATGTTATAAGAGCTCCTTCTCCAATAAAGTTCGCGAAACAAATTTGATAGAGGAAAATTAATTAATCCCTCCCCACCATTTCCTAAAATCTCGAAGCCCCCCCCGAGAAAAAATCCTGGCTACGGGCCTGGTGTGTATGTGTGTGAGTGTGGATCTTCGGGACACTCTAACTCAAATACTATCATTCGGGAAATTTTGAAACCTTTTTTCTTTCGACCTTTTATTCTAACATGGAAAAAAACCATTAGATTTTGGTATAAATTGGATAACCGAAAATCGCACTTTACTTGAAGGTCAAACTAATTTTTCTTCTAAAAATACCTTTAAATGTCATTTTTTCGCGATTATGTTATTATAAAAATTAAAGATTATTGAATTTTCTACAGGCATGCATTAATAATTTTTCTATATATTTTATAGATAAATTAATAAAATAATCAATTTTATAAATCCCGGAGTCTATGGTTTAAAGATAAACACAATTTCTTAGTTGCAGAGTCCATATTTCAAATGTATGTAACTGACAGATCATTTCTAATCAATAATAGTAACGTTTTAAAAAGAAAATTGTAAATAGAACAATAGTTATATGGAAAGGAACTTAATATACATAGGTTCCAGCATTAGTAAATATACAGGTATGTATTTAAATAAAAATAATAATAAATATATCATCACGGCATATTACGGTGTGCTAATCTGCTTTGTACACAGATTTCGGTAATGATGACTTCTTTGTATCGTGAGGGCGGTTATCAAGCGTCGCCTCACGGGCACTCATTTCTGGCGTGGAGACTGCACCCTAAGGGTCAATTTTGTGCCATTTAAAATTCGAAATATTTGACGTTGGTGGTGATTGAATCCGGTTCCGGTTCCCCAGATTCGCGACCAGAAACACTTAGGCACGCGGCAGCGAGACCCCATAGGTATATGTATTTAAATTAATAAAAATTAAATGGCAGGAGGTATTGTGTTGGTCACATCAGATTTTTTTTTTTTGTATTACACGACTACTAATATTAAAATCAATACAAAGTCTTTTAAATATTTATAGTTATCAAATACAAGGTATATAGTGCCTCAGTAACCAGCGTCGGTTGCCGTTTTGGAGACCGGCGGGGGTTACCGTTAGCTTGTATATTTGTTTAAAAATAACAACTATAACTTCACCAAACGCACAAAAGTCACGTTTGGAAAACTCGGGTCAAGTGTGAGAACAGTCAGTTGACTAGCTTGTATATTTCTCTTAAACAACAATAACCTAACCTAATGCATGAAAGTCACGCTTGGAAAGCTCTGACCAAGTAAGTATGAGAACTGTTAGTTGACTTGCTATTATTCAATTGTAACGTATGCTATTACTCATGAGAATGAAATTTGCATCACGAGCCGAAAGGCGAGTGTGTAAATCATTTGGATGAGTAATAGCCATTACATGCGAATAGAATATCTACTATACTTTATCAACAATTGCCAAATAATAACATGGTGACATATTTGTATTGAAAAGTAAATAGCAATGTTCCACTGATTTTTTTTTTTTTTGTTTACTTAGATAAATCTAGTTGTCGTAACAAAATTATGAAATTATTTTAACATTTAACAGAAAATCTTAAAACCGACTATTCAGTTACAGTTTACGAAGAAAATAAAAGTATGAAAAATGACAAAATTAGTGTGATTTTGGTGTTATGCATGTTACTTACTTCAGACAAAGAAGATGCAGGAAACGTTTTAATAATAAAATTAAGAGAAACAAAAACACCGACAGAAAATTCACAGTAATAAATGTCGAGGAAAATTCATTAAATTATGTAAAATTTTATAGAAAATATGCCAGTCTGCGACCAAAACTTGTTACCCATCAACGATTTTTTTAGGTGTTCAACGCAACCAGTTGGAAATAATTCGTTCGGCTCATTCCCCATGATAATAGCGCGTTTTTTGCAACTTCCTGAAGCTGAAACTTATACTGGTCATTGCTTCAAGCGAACATCAGCAACGCTACTGGCGATGGTATTTTAACTTTGAAATGCATTGGAGGATGGCAGTCATCTAAAATTGCTGAAAGTTACGTTGAAAACTCTGTAAATAATAAAATTGAAATCGCCAAAAAAGTGTTACTAACTGAAAATGAATGTTGCCAAGAGTGGCGGTCAAATTGATAGTACACAAAATGTGATTTTCGCGGAGGGTATTAAATTTGAGAATTGAATTAATTGTAAGATAACATTAAATATTAATAAAATGTAATGTATTATATAAAGGTTATAGATAAATAATTGGAGTTGCAGTCTGGTGAAAAATGTTTATTACGATCTATTTAACATTCCGACGTTTCGATTCCAAATGAACCATCATCAGGGATAGTTAATGTATAGTTGGGAAATGTAAAAAAGGATGAAGATGTCGTCAAAAGTATCAAGGTAATGACGACATCTTCATCTTTATTCACATTTAATTTTCGTTTTGTAATGAATTGTTTCCCAACTATACATTAACTATCCCTGATGATGGTTCATTTGGAATCGAAACGTCGGATCCTAATAAACATTTTTCACCAGACTGCAACTCCAATTATTTATCTATAACCTTTACATCATACCAACAGTCAAGAAATACCCAAGTAATGTATTATATTTATTGTATACATTGTTTATTGTTGGCCGGGCGGAAAAGTGCACTTTTCGGCCCTAGGGCTAGAAAGAGTATCATTATAAACGTCAATAAAGTGACATTTACGCCCGGTTGTGTAAAAAAAAATATTTTCTTAATTTTGTTTAACAAAAAAATATAACTTCTGTTCCATAATAGCCGTTACTTACAAACAAAAAAAAAAACATTTTAAAAAGTTATTTATTACTTGAAATTAAATTACCATAGTCAAATTAGTTAATCACGTGGCCGTGTTTCTAAGTGTCTAGTCGCGAATCTGGGAACCCGACCGAAGCCAAAAAATACTTCGAATTTTAATGGCACTAAATTAACCCTCGTGGTGCACTCTCCACGCCAGCATTGAATGCCCGTGAGGTGACGTCTGGTAAGCGCCCACACGGTACAAATATTTCATCATTACCAATATCTGTGTACAAAACAGATTGGCACATTCAACAATGGGTAATATGCCGTGATAATATATTTATTTATTTATATTTTAAAATATTGTTGTAAGTGAAAATACAAACTTAACCACAGAGTATTTTCTTCATTTCCATTCATTTCGTATTCCTATTTCGTAATGTGCGACCTTTGGCTACTTTTTGGACTTTACGGAGTAAAAGATTTTCGTTTGAAGAAAAGTTTGATTGTGCAATATTGTAATTCATAATTAATTTGAGAGAGCATTCCAAAATAAGATTGGTTAGAAGCTTCTAAGAAGTGTACGGAAAATATAATGGATAAAGTGTATTATTGTCGAACGGAAGTATTTTTAACATATTTAAAATAAAATTGTAAAACATATGGATAATGTGTATTATTCTCAAGAATTGCAGAATGACTTTCATATAATGTTAATTTTACCAATATCGCATGTTACTTGTCCTTCTTTATAAATATTACAAGTTATAAGTTTATTTCTGTACCCGAAACGGACATCAAATTTAACTTGTTATAAACTATTTCTGTTTCATTTATTCTCTCCAACTCCAATATAGCAACACAAATTCGCAGAAAACAAGATAACGAGAGGACCAGTTAGTGTCGTGTGCTGTTGCGATTTGCGAGGGATATTTGTTGAGACAGCAGAGTCCGAAGTCACAAGTTGGGCTAATGATGACCCAATATCACAACTCCTGCTAGTTGCCGGTATCCGTGTGCCAGGACAGCGGGACGTCCGACGCTGGTGACTTCAGGATTTGCGTTGTTGCTTATGATTCCTGACGCCGACGGTCATAAAAATAGTGTAACTTTGTGATAGAAGTTACACAATATAATTATAATTTGTTTTAACTACATACCAACCTAATTGTGACAATCATGAAAAAAACATATTTGTTCTTTATAAGCATTATTAACTTAGTAAAAGACAAAATATTTAATCTAGAGATAGAAAGGAGAGTTAGAGCGGGATGTAAGGTAATGGATGCTCTTGGTACATTTTCACGAAACGTTAACGTATCAAGGGAAGCTAGGTTAAGTGTATATAATGGAGTACTAGTGCCTGCTTTGATGTATGGAAGCCAATGTTGGGCATGGACGGGAAAGCATAAAAAGAGAGTGACTGCCGTGGAAATAAAGTATTTACGTGGTGTATGTGGGTATGTAAGACGGGATCGCGTGAGGAATAATTTGGTGTATGAAGAATGTATGGTTAGGAACAATGTTATTAAGAGAGTTGGTGTTTGAAATAGTTTGGTCATGTGGAGAGAACGGCGAGTGAACGGCGTTACGCGTATATATCTTGGTTAAAAGTTAAGGGTTTTCGATTGCGTGGCCGACTAGTGTGTAAGTGGATGGATGTGGTTGAAAAAAAGAGCATGTATGCATGCGATTATGAATGTGGTCGAGGCGAAAGAAGTGTACTTAGACAGGAATGTTTGGCGAAGGATGATTGTTTCGTAACTATTATTGTGATCTGGATGCGGTATTTCGCTACCGAAAATCGGTTACTTTAATATGTTAAGAGTGAGGTTTTGTTGTATGATGTTGATGTTATTATTTTCGGGTTTGTGCTAACCCACTAAGTGGGACATGCGTGATTTCATGTACGTATATGTTTCAGATAGAGAATTTAGTAATAGAATGTCGATTTTAAGAGTAAACAAATGTATATAAAGTTTTCGCATTTTAAAGAATGTATTTTTGTTCATGAATTTATGTTTAAGAATACTCCCGTTCAGCCGGGATTCTATGTTAGCATAGAAAAGATAGCGGTATTTGTTAGCGCTAGATGCGCACTAAACAGTACATATTTCCAACGGTTGGAGTTTGAGTTTGAGTGCGCATGCGTGGTTTTAAACTGGTTGCAAATCAAACTGTTTGAATTCTTCTGTGAACAGCATTATGTCACTTTAATTTTTAAAATGAATAATAAATGTCTCTGCTTAATTTTGGTAGTAAATATATCGATATTATCGATCACTGTAATGACACTTGTCAGTGAGTCAGTTTTTTATTATTTTATTACATTAAGTTACAATGATTTACTTACCGTAAAATATTTATTTCACTAATTTATTTTATTTGTAATTATATAACCAAACATTAAATGAAATCAAAACCTGTAATCAAAACATATACAAATGTTTTGTCAAAACAGTGTAAGTGCGCATGCTTCAAATTTAAAATTTCCTCCCGAGTTGGAAATTGTTCTGATAGTTGGCAACCGATCAGCAACCAGTCAGAAAGTTTCTATGAACATTGAACTAATAATTAGCGTTGGAAATTTGTGACTCTGCGAACGCTTTTATGTAACTGCGCATGCCTCTGACGGTTGCTGATGGTTTCAAACCGTTCTATGAACAAACCTATTATAATAGTATTATGAGACTTATTTTATAAACTCATATTTAGATATTAGCCGACCCAGGTATTCCAGTGAAGTTGGCACCCCCATGTCGGAATTAAGAGAAAAAAACTATTACATAATTTAAATAAAATAAGTGTTGGGCAAACCTGGGCATAACTTTGGTTAGGTTCGGTTAGGTTAGATTAGATTAGGTTAGATTAGGTTAAGTTAGGTTAGGTAGATACTTAATTATTCGCTTATGGGGGCAAAAAAATAAGAGTTGGGCAAAACTGTGCATAATTTATTCAAAATTATGCAAAAGTTTTTTTCTCTCAATTCTTACGTGGGGGTGCCAACTTCACACGGGTGATCCAAGAGTCCTGGGTTAGAATTCCGGATAAGGCATGCTTGTTGTGTATGTTTCTTTCATCATTTCATCCTCATCAATACAATGTATACATAATGACAATGATATAAAATTATATAAAAAATTGACTCACCCCCGTATATATCATAAGTATAAATACTTTAAATACAATAAAGAATTATTATTATTATTATTTAGATACTCTTTCATAATTAAAACATTTTTGACGCAAATTCCACACCCTATATTCAATTCTAGACACATCACGTTGCAACATCATCATTAGGGGTGGAAGACACGTGTTTCGCCAGCCACCCACCAAGCCCCTGTCCCTATCCCTGGTCCGGGTTCCCAGTTCCAGAGACCATCAGGGATCGTGCTCGCGCAACACTAGACAGCGTTAATTTAGCAAACAAGTAGCACTAGCGACGATAACAATATAACAAAGTCAATCAGGACGACATCATCGACACCAAGCCGCGCAACGCAGGGCACACGGGCTCATCACTGATACTGGAAGTCACGCACGAACTTTGATGGAGATAATCAACGGCAAAGGGATGAATTTGTTGTCAATTATGATATTTGTTGTGAAATGTATGAAATTTTACTACGAAAATTATAATAAACATCATTTCAGATAATTATACATTTGAAACAATTTCATAAATTAAAATTATTAAAAATTCAGAACTCATATTTCAATAAGAATAATACAACCTAACATGGACGTCAAAACTTATCAATTTTCTTAAACCATTTGAAGTTGAAGAAAATGGCATTATTCCCTTCTTGGATGTCTTACTAGAGAGAAAAGAATATGGTTCTTTACTACATTCAGTCTACAGGAAGCCTACGCACACTAATTAATATATTAATGCCAATTCACATCATCATCCTTCTCAGAAATACGGTACAATTAAATGCCTAATGAGAAGAGCTTCAGAAATTTGTCATTCAGAGAAATTGGAAGAAGAAATGAAAGAAATTAAAAATATTTTTATGAAAAATGGTTTTTCTAGATCATCTATCGAAAAATGCCTGAAACTGAAAAGACCTATAAACAATGCTAATGAAAGAGACGTATTGTTTGCTTCACTTATGTCAAAAATGTCACGGACAAGATTGGTAGAATTCTTCGTAAGAAGAACATGAAGATTTCGTTTTCTCCATATATTAAAATTCGACATATGTTGAGACAAGTTAAAGACGTTGTCCCTCTTCAATAAAAAATAATAAAAAAAATATTTCATTACGGCATATTACCCATTGCTGGGTGTGCCAATCTGCTTCATCACAGATATCGGTAATGATGGAATATTTGTACCGTGTGGGCGCTTCAATCATCAGGGATTTACCAGATTCCATGTGTCTGCGGGAAAGTTTACATTGGCCAGACTGGTAGAACCATTTCTACAAGATTGAATGAACACCAGCGTTCGATTAGGTTGAACCAGCCAGAAAAATCTTCAGTTGCAGAGCATGCCCTGGAAGAATTCCACCGTATAAAATTTGAAGAAACAAAAATACTGGCGAGACCTACACACCTAAACAACAGGTTAATTAGAGAAGCCATTGAGATTTACAAAACCAAGAGTAATAATCTCAATCATTGTGACGGTCTAGATCTTAGTCGTACATGGCATGGCTTCCTATATTAAATATGTTGTAATTGTCACCTTGGTTACCTGTTGCTAATGTTTTGTTATTATTTATTTATATATTTGCATTTGTTGA
This sequence comes from Harpalus rufipes, assembly GCA_951394225.1. Classification (NCBI taxonomy): domain Eukaryota; kingdom Metazoa; phylum Arthropoda; class Insecta; order Coleoptera; family Carabidae; genus Harpalus; species Harpalus rufipes. The sequence continues at coordinate 9,926,787 of OX596276.1, read as the reverse complement.
TTTGTTCATTCCTGAAGAAGGCAATAGTTTATATTGCCGAAACGTCGTTATTTAAATAAATATACAGAATTTAAACTAAAAAAGGTTGTATCATAAATTAAAATATTATCGGTAACTATATTGTAGGTACACAAGTTAATTTTTAACTTTTCCATTTTCTCAAAATAATGCTATCATTACAACTAATGTCTTATTATTATGTATTGTAGATATTAACATAAATATAAAAATCTGATGTGGCCAGCACATAACCTCTCGCCGTATATTTTACCTGGCTGTATGCATAAAGCAAAGAATATTTTTATAAATACAAAATTCATATAAATCTATGACGTATAAACTTCTTTATTATTCAATAATAGCATGTCTCAACATAAAGATATTTACCATAAATTATGTTACAATAAATTACAAAGTAGAGTTTACTATATATAAATATTAGGCTGGTAACAGCAATTTTCAATTCGAACAACTTTGTTTACTTTCTCTTCATATTCTTCTAGTAAAAACATTAATTTTGGGCGGTCTAAAATGTATATATCTGGATTGTGCATCTATTCTTATATATCTTCTTTTACATTTTATTTTTTCATACTTGTTATATCTAAATAACCTTAATTCCCTTTAATAAAGTGACGGATAGATTGCACTCCGATTATTCTTATATCGATGTGTAATTTTGTCAATATTTACAACTTACTTGAGAAGAATTTGATAGCTTTTTCGCAATTCAAAGTTACTCTAGTCTACAGTACTGGTGTACATTGTCCCATAATGTTTGAAACAAATTTAAGTCCTTCAACCTAGACTTGTCATCTCCATAATAGTCACAGATCAAGAATTAAGGGATTCTCCAAATACATTTTTCTTTCATTACTCATTATTTCTGACACTGACATTTATCTGTCAGTTACAAATAATTTGGGGTCTCGTGGCCGTGTGCCTTAGTGTCTGGTCGCGAATCTGGGGACCCGGGTTCGATCCCGACCGACGCCAAAAATTACATCGCATTTTAATGGCACAAAATTGACCCCTGTGGCGCATTCTCCACGCCAGCAATGAGTGCCCGTGAGGTGACGCCTGGTAAGCGCCCACACGGTACAAATATTCCATCATTACCGATATCTGTGCACGAAGCAGATTGGCACACCCAGCAATGGGTAATATGCCGTGATGAAATATTTATTTATTTATTTTTACCTCTCGCTAAGAGAGGTATTGCATTCATGCTAAAAATCACATATCCATATTTTATTGAATAAGCACGTTTTAAGGTCCCTACAATCCGATTTTAACATTTTTACGATGATGTCTGTGTGTGTGTGTGTGTGTGTGGATGTATGTGTGTGTGTGTGTGTGTATGTATGTAGGATGTTGGAAGGACGATTACTCAAAAACTATAAGACTTAAAAATTGTTTAATTACGTATTTTCCAATCGGACATTCATGGGAAGATCTGAAAAGGTTTTGGTAACAATTGGACAACCGGAAGTAGAAGATTTTTAAAAAAAAATCTTCTAAATAATATTTTTTGAAAATTTTTCTTGGTAATATTAAAGAAAATTAAATTCTCTATCTGATACATTTAAATATTTTATTATATATTCTATGGATTTAGAGATAAAAGAAATATAATAAATAAAATAACGTTATAATAAATTTTACAGCCGAAAGGATGCCATGGAAAATAGTTGACCAGTTGAACTGTTTGTAACTGACAGATAAATGTCAGTGTCAGAAATTCATAGATATTACTAAAGAGTTTTTCTGGGAAGTACATATACATTATATTATTTCTTAATGTATTAGTAGTTAAATATTTAAGATTATAGGTCTATTACATATATCCTTCAAAAATACAGTCAATCCTGACAATGAATTGGAAACATTTCGAAAAATTAGAAGAGGACAAAATTTCTTCATATAATGAATTTAAAATTAAACAATCTAAATATAAGGAATAGATATATGTAAGTACAATTTTTGGTGTAGAATGTAGGTATACAAGAAATGTTAAATACAATAGGGCGCCTTGACAAGCAGATATGGGGACTCATGTCAGAATGATAGCTAGTAATTATGTATATAGATGTATCATAATTTCTCATTCTAAATTTAGTGATTTTCCAATTCCATATGGTTTATTTTCCTCGACAAGTAAATTCCACACTCCTGGTGACAAATTAACTACGTGTATTTTGAAAATCTTGAAATTCTGAATGAAACATACTGACTAATTATCATTCTGAAACGGGCCCCCACATCTGCTTGTCAAGGCCAACAATGTAACATGACTGTTCGCGCCCTATACTTATGTAACCAAAAAAGGAAGTGGCGAGAGGTATTGTGCTGGCCACAACAGATTTTTTATTTACAAATAATTTAAATTTGCAACTATTTTTCATGGCATCCTTTCGGTTGTAAAATTAATTACAACATTATTTTATATATTATATTCCTTTTATCTCTAAATCTATAAAATATGTATAAAAATATTTAAATGTATCAGAAAGAGAATTTATTTTTCTTTAATATTATCAAGAAAAAATTTCAAAAAATAATATTTAGAAGATTTTTTTTCAAGAATCTTTTACTTCCGGTTGTCCAATTGTTACCAAAACCTTTTCAGATCTTCCCATGAATGTCCGATTGGGAAATACGTTGTTAAACAAATTTTAAGTCTTATAGTTTTTGAGTAACCGTCCTTCCAACATCCCACACACACACATCCACACACACACACACACACACACACACACACACACACACACACACACACACACACACACACACACACACACACACACACACACAGACATCATCGTAAAAATGTTAAAATCGGATTGTAGGGACCTTAAAACGTGCTTATTCAATAAAATCTGGATATGCGATTTTTAGCATGAATCCAATACCTCTCTTAGCGAGAGGTAAAAAACCCAGTTACGCGTAAAATTAATGAGATAACATTTGTGTATATTTAATCACTTTGAATCAAAGTATAGAATCTGATATAATCAAAATCGATCTATATTATCTAATTGCGAAGTCAACATTTGTTTATGAAAACCAGTATCACTAGTATTACACTAACCTATTTAAGTAACTCTTAGTTGTAAAATTTAGTGAAAGGTTATGAGCTTGGCACAATATATTTTTTTAAATTTAGTATGGAAACATTCTTGCAGCAGCCCTATTCAGGTTTGGAAATTTTAAAGTATCCAAATTTTGTAGCATATTTATATACCGTGGAACTAATGGACCTGATAATAACAAACCTACTTTAGTCTCTTTCTATACAATGGAATGTACTATTTTCACTATTAACTAAATACTTTGAGAGCAATTTTGTGATTAATGAAACAACATGTGTATACATCTTCTTTTGTCACTGTCTACCTAAATCCGAGTTCTGTGCGTTTGGTATTGTTTCTGTTTGTTTTTTTTTTTTAATTTATACGCCTAGATTGTTGTGTGGGCAGTTTGGGTGGGTATGTTGCGTGGGTAACGCAATAATTTATACTTTCACTAAAACAGCTAGTGGAAGCATACATCAACTAGACAGTGTATGCACTGACTGAAATGTATACTTTAACTGTAACATATATACAATATGTTTTAGTTTTAGGTTACTTTAGTTCTGAAGATGCTATTGAATTAATTTTTTATTTATTATATTAATTTTATGACAGCGAATAAATTTTCTGTAAGAGTAAAGATTGCACCCTAAATCTAAGACATCGTACGCAACTTGCCAACTTGCCACTCGTTTGTATACTGCTTAAACTTAAAACAGTTCATATTCATTTATGTTGAAAAAGAAGAAAAAAAAATGTTGCCTCTGGAGTAATAAGTAATATTAAATATATCATATATAATAATATAGATTCTGTTATTCTGGTAATGTATACTCGTTAGCAGAGGAATATACTAACACGATAACAATATAATATGGGGAGGACAGAACTCGGTCACACCGATTTGAAAGTAATTTTGTAGATATAAAGTACTTCCCATATAAGGAAGGGACGTCAACCGATTAGATGCAATACTGGAAACTGATGAAAAAAAAGTGTAGCGGCTATCATTGTTTTGGCAATAAGAAAATTTTAAGGGAACTGAATTTTGAAGAAGAAGTAATAAAACACGTTGAAGGATTGTTTATAATTTATTATTACTGTTACTGATTATTGCTATTTTACTCAGATGTGTACCCTTAAAATGGATGTAAGTATATTTTTTTTTATAAATAAATATATTCTTTATTCACTATGCATTTATTTATTTCTTATCAAAATTTTCGCTGTTACCCATAAATTACAACCTAATAATTTGAATTTAATTCACTAGACTAATAAGTATATTTGTTATTTTAAGAATAAGGTTTACTTGAATTAGAATTTGTGATATTTATTTCAGTAAAAAAAATTCACTGAATACCGATTTCAATCAGAAATTATTTCAGTAACACTAGTAAATAATTTTACTAATTAATTAGAAATGCTTGTTTCTGAAACAGTTAAAAATCAATAAAAATAATATTTCATTTTCGTAGGAAATATTTTAGCTGTCACGATATTAGAGTACCTTTTTCGCTACTAGTAGCAACCTATTTTTTTCAGTGTATTTTAAATTTTAACTTTCTATTAGTAACATCTAATCACAACGAAATAGTGTTATTTTTATGTATTTCAGATAGAAATAAACAATATCATCTTTAAACTATTATTTAATACTGATTCTGTCATTCTCATCAATTTAAATTAATATCTCCACTCCATTTGCGAGATAAGGTATCTGATTTTCCGGGATCCACGTATATAATCAGCTTGGTGGGTGCTGTCAAAACGTGATCAAATCGCGGCGAACAGACAATGCGACGCCGAACGCCGACCTGGTGCAGCGTCCCGAGCCCTAGCAATTTAATACAAATGACAGCGACGCCGATGTAACAATCATCGGCTTATTGGTCACGCGCGTGTCTATCTCTACCATTCTCACAGTATAATAACTAGTGTATAAGATTTTCTAATGGAAATTTAAATTTAGCTGTAAATAGTCAATAGTTATGTATGTATTAAGAGGAATGGCTACCCCTGCCTTACCATATGTACAAGTATATGAAGCGAAATTTCAAATAAATTGTTCCTGTATCAGAACTACTAATAATTTAAAAAATTCAACATCAGATGAACATACTTCTAATATGAACCTGCATTTAAGAAAAAAGTATTATTCAAATCAAAGTCAAATACTAATAAATTTCAATAATACTTTTTTTTTACCTTCCGTCACCTTTAAATTAGAAAGGTATTGTCTTTGGTCGAAATATTAAATGATGAGTTTTTTAGTGAATTAGCATGTTTTAGGGTTGGTGATTTTGGTTATAATTGGTCAATCGGAAGTAGCCTCATTTGAAGATTTAACAGTTAAATATGATTTATTATTATTATTTATTTTTATTATTTATGATTATTTAACGTTATTATAACTTAAAGAATATATTATACTCTATACGATTCTTCATATTCAATGGATATAGAGTAAAATAATTATAAAGATATTAAATTTCATAAATCAGCCAGCTATGCTAACCATGAAAATTGCTAATATATTCAGATAATTCAAATTGACAGATGTCAGTCTTAATAAAAGGTAAATGAATGTGGCAGAGATGAGGATGTTGAAGTAGATGTTGGGAAATACACGGAAAGATAGGTAAGGAAATTACTCTAATATTACAAGTTTCTAGAAAGATACAAGAGAGACGATTACATTGGTTTGAACATGTCATGAGGAGAGTTGAAGAATAAATTGGAAGAATGAATAGCTTAGTAATAGAAGGTTGAATAAACAGAGGAAGACCAAAGATAAGATGGAAGGACCGTATTGCGGAAGACTTGAGAGAAAAGGAACTGAATGAGAACGACACGCAAAACAGAAATGAGTGGAAGAAGAAAATAAAAAAGCGACCTCTAACGAATGGGATAAGCTAAAGAGGAAAAAGAAGATGTCAGTGTCAAGTGCAAATTCCATTGTTTGTTTATGACATAATTTTACTGGAAATTTAGAATCTTTTGCGGGGGTGTTATTTATTTTTAAAAAATAAGAAAAAATACTAGTATTAAGTAACGTGTTTATTAATGTTAGTTCAATTATTTCTAAGTCAATCGTTATTCCTTTTACGGAATATAAACTTTTTGAAATAATTGTAGTTGATTTTCGTATTCGTGCCATACGTTGGCACTGCTGAGAATGACCATATTATGTCAAATAATTTTACATTCCGTAAAAGGATTAAGGATTAACTTAGAAATAATTGTAAATTCATTAATATGTACGTTTATTAATACTAGTATTTTTTTTCATATTTTTTTAAAAATGAATAAACTCATTTCAATAATTTCTACAAGTTACATTTCTTTTTAAAAGGTTTTTCCAGGTTGGTGACGTGCGTCTTCTGCTTAATCATTTTTACTATATTAATATAAGTTTAATTTTTGAAACATATTACTTGTAATTTGCCAATACCAAATAAATTCAAAGAGGGGTGAAAGAAATACTTATAGGTGATCAATAGATATATTGTTGGAGTAAAATTGTATAATTTCATATCCGGATTTAATTATGATTGCGAAAATTTTAATTATTTTAACACAGTCGTATACACATATACATATGAGGTCTCGTACATTTTCTAATGAATTCTATTAATTATAATTTACCTGCACGTAGGTGCCTAGGTATAAGCAGGTAGCGTAGTTCGCGCTACTACTTCATTAATTAAAAGTGTTAAAAGCAGCTGCCCTCATTAGTGATATTTCCTTTTATTTGTATAAATGCAAGTAATTACACATGCGCAGATTTTATTTCAATTTTGTAATGAAAAATTTCAATAATCACCTTTTCCATTACGATTGCATATTCATTGCGAGCTTATGGTGCGAGTACGACATTTAAAAAAAAAATGTCCAAAAAGTAATTACTAGTGTCCTAATATAATTTTTTTACTAAATCCTGTTTCGTTAGTCATAATTTATAAGTCTGTAGGTACCTACATCTATGGCAACAACGTATATTTGTTAGTTTTAAAAGTTATCACCTTGTCAGGCTGTAATGAAACTACCACCGAGGTATGTATACTACTTTATTCACAATCATCCTCTTTTTAAATCAATATTTTTCAGAATAAATCATTGAGTTATAACCTTCAATTTTTTTTAATATTGTAACATTCTAGAAACCTGACCAATGACATAATCATTGGCGGAGTAAACAAACTCGTCTAGACCTGTTTATCGAGTCGAATGTTCCAGAGGGACGCCGGACTGTATAAATACCGTCATGGAGGGCAGCCGATACACATAATGATATAGACAAGAATCGTGAAATAATCATTTGGTGATATAGTTAAATTAAAATTTGTTTAGCCTACTTTATTGTAAGAATCTATGACAATGTTGCTAGACAACCGCAAGATAAACATTTCAAACCCGTAGGGTGGAAGTGAAATCTGTTATTTCCCACCCAAGAGATTGTCATTGCAGTTAGGAATGACGTTTTTCCCAACCTCTAAGAGGTTAAGAATCGACATATTACTATAATGATTGTGAATAAAAGAACTTAATTCATTAGTAAATATCTAAGTATGAATTTAAGTAAATAAAATTCAATGGTAGGAGGTATAAATGCTGCCCGCATTATATTTTTTACTAGACTGTTCTATCCTGGTTACTATCTCTAGTTCTTTATTTGTTATCATTCTAAAGTTTTCATTTTTTTCCTTTTTATCCCATTTTGTTCCTGAGGTATATCATTTTCGTTACGTGTATTTTCGTGAAACCGTGAATTCATCTAGAGAGGTACAGATACAATAAATAACATTTAACAAATAATACGTATTATTGTCCACTGTCCAGTTCCATATAACCCTTTAACAATTCATGACAATTTGATATTGTTTTATAGTATCCATCCAAACAGTTTTTTCAAACTTTTTTTCCATTTTAACAAGCACATCAAAATAACAATTCACAAATCACATCTAAATCCAACAAAACCAAGAATAAACTCACTCTTCAATAATGAAATTAATCTCATCGCATGCAAAAACGTATTTGGAAGAAGAAAGTTAATCGTACTCGTAAATCGCAACTAAACTGTACTTCACTTCATTAAAACCGTTCTCGCTGCCATCGCTATCGCTATCGCTGGTGGGATTTTTCCCGCGAATTCTTCGAACAAGAGATACGGGATATTAAATTACAATGATTTATTCGGGAAATGAGGGGAGGAGAAGGGCAAAGGGTACCGCTAACGCCGTCGGAACGTGATCAGCGCGCTCGTGGGGCTTATCAGCACCCGGTGCGTCGGTGTCTTTAACTCTGATTTGCGAAACTGAATCCTGTGATTTGGAATCGTGACATGGAATAAATCACCAACAAATGGTACAGATGCTATGGAACAACTGCGAATCAAAGTAATTGTTTATGAATTGTAATGATTATTCCGATATTATGTACCTACAAGAACATAATGTTAAATTTAAGTTTCGTATAAATATAAATGATTCCTGTTAATACGTAGATAATTTTTAGATTTTACTTCGTGTTTTTTCCTGAGAACGTATTTAATAGACAGGGTATATAAACAAATGATCTGTAATTGATTTTTACCTCCCGCTACCTTTGATAAGGAAGGTATAGTTTGGTTCACGAAAGATGACTATTCAAGGTCATTTATTAACCGTATGGTATAATATTACTTGCAGATAACTTCACTGCATTTCGTTTACATAGACGTGCAACATGAAATATTTATGGATACATTTTAACTGAAAAAAATAAGTGTACAGTAAAAATTTTGAAAGATGTCCGATCAAGGGCACCTGTATCACGAACGAATTAACAAATAGGCATACATTTATCTTTTTCTTTTGCAAAAGCTGTAAGACTGTGTGATAAGGATGGATATAACACGCTTGTCTTTAAAAAATTCATATTGTTTCGACTAAGTTAGGACATTCCATTTATAAACGATGCTCGTTGTTGATAATACTTTCGCTGTAACGTAAGTTTATTTATTAATACAGATACATTACCTGGATTCATAGCCGTACGTATAACGTTATATTCTGTCAGAGTCACTGACACTGACATTGTGTCAGTATCTTATTTTTAACATATTTGGTTTTACATTTACTTATAAACTTACTAGTTGACTTATTTTTGAATTTTGAATGTTTTTCCTGTAATATATATTTTTATAATAATAAAATAACAGTAGTATCTTACGTACCCTCATAAAAACTAAGCAAACGACACTACTGAATTTGTCATGATGGGCGGAGCAATAATCTGAATTCATACAATACGTAGACAACCTTGATCGGACATCTTTCAAAAATTTTACTGTAATTTATTTGAAAATTATGTTTCTTTTTAAATAATGTCTTTCTCAAAGATTTATGTTCTTCACCTATGTTTTTACAAAATACACAAACATAAACTTGACATAAACCATGGAATAATAATTTGATTTAAGTGTCAACGTCACTGGGTAAACAGTAGCACAGAGGGCAGTACAGTAGATAATTAGATATCTGTAACTCTACGACATACGTCATTATTATTTGTAATGTGTTGAAAGTAATCTCACCATTTACCCATATCTGTCACACAACATAAACTTGATAGCCATATGTCAAATAATCTTTCTCTTTCTAACATGAAATGTTGCTAAGCTACTACCATTTAATAAGTAATATCACTTATATACTTATTACTTATTAAATGCTACTACAGTATAAAGTGCTGTGAAGATAGAATATCTTCGAACAAGTGTCCTTGAATAGTCATCTTTCATGAACCAAAGTATATACGACTCGTGCTAAAAATCGCATATCGAGATTACCACGTTATAAGGTCCCTAGAATCCAATTTTTACATTTTCACGATGATGTTTGTGTGTGTGTGTGTGTATGTGTGTGTGTGTGTGTGTGTGTGTGTGTGTGTATGTGTATGTGTATGTATGTGTGAGTGTGTGTGTGTGTGTGTGTGCGTGGATCCTCTTTACGCTCTAACTCAAATACTATCGCTTAGAAAATTTTGAAACCTTGTATTTCTATCTTATTCTAATATGGAAAGAAGCCATTAAATTTGGTGTAAACGAAATAACTTTAACTAGCTTTATCTTATTTTCGACCATATGGAAGTTGAAAAGTTTGTGTTCCTGTTACTTTGTCTGTGGGTGTGTATATGTATGTGTGTGTGTGTATATGTGTGAATATAGATTTTCTGGGCGCTCTAACTGAAATACTATTATTCTGAAAATTTGAAATCTTATTCTAATATGGAATGAAGCCTTTAGATTTTGGTAGCAATCGGATAACCGGAAATGGCACTTTACTTGAGGCTCAAATTAGTTTTTCCTTTAAATGTCATTTTTTCAAGATTTATGTTATTATAAAAATTAAAAATTATTTTCAGCAGGTTTGCATTAATACTTTTTCTATATATTTTATGGATGAATTTATAAAATAATCTATAATTTAAATCTCGGAGCCTACGCTTTAAACACAACTCCATAGTTACACAGTTCAGATCTCAAATGTATGTAAACTGACAGATAAATGTCGCTATCAACAAACTAATCATTTCAAATTAATAATAGTAACGTTTTAAAAAGAAAATAGTACTTAAATAGAAAAATAATTATTTGAAAAGGAACTTAATATAATCTCCAGTACGAGTAGGAATTTTGGTATGTATTAAATTTAATAAAAATTAAATAGCGGATTTATTTTACTGATCATCTTTAATAAACTAATATATCATCAGAATATCACATTATTGGATGTGAAAATCTGGGTTCATAGTTTTCAAATATAAATAAATATATCATCACGGCATATTACCTATTGCTGAGTGTTCTAGTTTGCTTTGTATACAGATTTCGGCAATGATGATGACATATTTGTACCGTGTGGTGTTTACCAGGCGTCACCTCACGGGCATTCGTTGATGGCGTGGAGAGTACACCAAAGGAGTCAATTTTGTGCCATTTAAAATTCGAAATATTTGGCTTTGGTTGGGATCGAACCCGGTTCCCCAGATTCGCGATCAGACACTAAGGCACGCGGCCCGAGATCCCATATATGATATATTTATAAAAGAAAATAATTAAATTGGGGACCTCAAATTCATTATTGGTGTGAAACGTGTAAAAAAAAACAACTAAATTCATATTTCTATACAACAAATAACAATTAATACAAATTGTAAATGAAGAAAGGTAAAATATCAATATATAAATAACTTTTTTCTCCACTAATTTAAATATCTACCGATATACAAAATAAATTGTATCTTTTGTGTAACTCGAATCTCCAAATTACAATTTGTGTCAAAAATATTTGATATTTTGTTTGGAATATCAATCATTTACTTTCATCAATGATCGTCACGCAAATTTAAAAAGAAAGTCACTCGCCTGCTGTCGCAATTTCGTCTTTCGCTTTGATCTAGGATTAAATTTTTCTCATCAATACGAGCCGTGGAAGGGCAAAGAAGCAACGAGCATCTTCATTATTTTTTAAAACAGTATCGCATAGCACCCTTGCTCACCGACCTGTAAATCTTTATGGAAATAAAGAGCGGTATCATCAAAGATTTCTTTCAGATAAGAAGACTTTTATTTAATCATTGCATCTTTAACAGTTATAACATTATCGCATTACGATCATTAAAATTTTCTTAACTACAAAAGTGTTTAGCATTTCTTAATATATCGCTTCTATTTTTGTATTAATTGGAAATTTTATAGCATAAAAAATGCGTAGGAAGCATGGTGAAATAATTTTCATTGCAATGAAATAATAGTTATTTATGCAAGAAGAGAGAAAAGTGATGTATTATTTTGTGAAATCACTGCTCTGCACAACATTTTTACCTCCCGCTACCCTTGGTAAGGGAGGTATAGGGATCGTGCTAAAAATCGCATATCGAGATTTTAGTAAATGACCACATTTTAAGGTCCCTACAATCCAATTTTAACATTTTCACGATGATGTCTGTGTGTATGTATGTATGTATGTATGTATGTATGTATGTATGTATGTATGTGTGTGTGTGTGTATGTGTGTGTGTGTGTGTGTGTGTGTGTGTGTGTGTGCGTGTGTGAATCCTCTTTACGCTGTAACTCAAATACTATCGTTCAGAAAATTTTGAAATCTTGTATTTCTACCTTACTCTTATATGGAAAGATGCCATTAGATTTTGGAATAAGTTAGATAACCGAAAATGGTACTTTACTGGAAGCTCAAAATGGTTTTTCTTCGAAAAATACGTTTAGATGTTATGTTATATAAAAATTAAAGATAATTACATTTTCTACAGGTTTGCATTAATACTTTTTCTATATATTTTATTGATAAATTTATAAAACTATCTATAATTTTAATCCCGGAGCCTACGTTTTAAACACAACTCATTCACATGGTTACATAATTCAGATCTCAAATGTTTGTAACTGACAGATATATGTCACTGTCAACGAACTAATCATTTCAAATAATAATATTAATGTTTTATACAGAAAATAATAAATGGAACAATAATTATATAGAAAGGAACACAGTTTCCAGCATAAGTAAATATGTAAAAATATAGGTAAGATAATAAAAACATATATCATCACGGCATATTACCTATTGATGGGTGAGTCAATCTGCTTTGTACGCAGATGTCGGTAATAATGATAACATATTTGTTCCGTGCAGGAGTTTACCAGGCGTCACTTCACGCGAATCTTACGAACGGGTTCGGTTCCGACCGACGCCAAATATTTTAGAATTTGAAATGGAACAAAATTGAACCCTATGGTGCACTCTCCACGCCAGTAATGAATATAGGTAAGTACATGTACATAAATAAATAATAAATATATCATCACGACATATTATCCATTGCTGGGTCTGCCACAGGGATCATTTTTGTGCCATTTAAAATTCGAAATATTTGGCTTCGGTCGGGATCGAACCCAAAGTATTTATATGAATAAAAATTAAATTAAACGGGAGGTATTGTGTTGCTCACATCAGATTTTTTATTTCAAATCGTCACTAAAGTGCACAAAAATCGTCATTAAAAGTTCAGAAATCAGCACTAAAGTAATCCATTATATTATGACGATTTCATACAAATGTATTGCTGCTAACCATATGATAATTATTATCCCATGAACAAGTTTGATAAAACATATAATTTTGACTGTTCTCTACGATAACTTCAATGTCTGAGATAAGCAATATTGAATGTCAGACTGACAGTTATGTATATATTATATAACCTATAAGAATAAATATTTCTTTCACGGCCGAATTTATCATTCCTTAATCATGAGTTGATCCATAACCACATCAATAAAATAATTTAATCGTCAACTTTCATTCGCTAGTCATACTATACCTATAGGTATTGTATAAAATGAATTCATTCAATTATAGTATTGTAAATAATAAGTATTTACTTAAAAACGAATTGATTAATTGTGCGAATAAAATTGCCAATATAATTTCCTAGAATACTCGTATATATTTAAAAAGAAAATATTATTACTGGTATAATTCATATTAGTAAAGCTCTGTACTTGCTATAAAATTATTAGCCAGTTGTGTGAACGTAAGTGGCTTTAAACCGGTTCAGATTAAACCATAGCCCAAATATTTTGACAGGCAGACAGGATATAGCAGCGAACAAAAACAGATCAGGTGACATCAAAAGGCTTCTCTTTGGGGTTTATTCCACACTTTCCGGTTAATTTTACCCGGCGGATAAAACATTCTTCAAAAAAAAATCCCCCGTTAGCCAGTACAATTAAAAACAAACGGTAGTTATCAATAGTTATATTTTATAAGTTCAATTCTTTTCAGATTTATATTACAAAATATTACAAATTCTATTTAACTTTATTAATTCCATATTTAGTACTCTATTTTACTAACATATTCAACAAATATACCTGCAATAAATACAACGCTTTAAAATGGTACAACATACCTATTAAGATATGTTTTTTTTAATTAATTAAAGTTTTTTATTTTGTACCTGATATTATAAGTAGGCTTTGTGCGTTCATTTCTTGTTGATAAAATAACAATTTAACATCAATAGTAAATAAAGTAATTTTTTATCTATACTCTGAATTTTTATCTACACTAAAAATAATAATAATGCACAATGTAAAGAAAAGTTGTAATTTATAATTTTAACAAACCCGCGTAAAATTAGTGATAGTATGTTTAGGGACAAAATTGCGGCTTGACATTTTAATATCAAAAATATATGTACAAAATAATAGTATATTATTCAATGAGCATGTAATGTATCCTATTACTCATTAATAATAGCCATTACATGCGAATAGAATACTATACTTCATCCACAACTGTCAAATAATGACATACTATACTTTTATCTACGATAGTGCATAAAATTAATGTTTAGATATTAGTTTTAAGTTTGTATAACGGTTAATAGTAACAAGGTTTCATTAGTCACGAGTTGCCGAAACGAGTGATTAAAATTTTTAAACACGCTAAATTTGTAAAACCAGGGTGAATATTTTGTTATCATGGCAAAATTCTCATTTAATATTGTGATCCTGATTCATAAATAAAAGTATTTTTATCTTCCGTCACCTTTAGGTAAGGAAGGTATTGTCTTTGGTCAAAAAATTCAATGATGAGTTTTTAATGAATAAGCATGTTTTCGGCTTTATGTGTGTGTGTGTGTGTGTGTGTGTGTGTGTGTGTGTGTGTGTGTGTGTGTGTGTGTGTGTGTGTGTGACGAAAGTTTCGAATCGTATAATTTCAATACCACGATTCCAAAAATTATATTTTTTTCGTATTCCTTAATTTTACATCCAGAAGAACAACTGATTAGATTTTGGTTATAATTCGCCTCATTTGAAGATTTAACAGTTAAATTTGATTTATTGACAATTAACGTGTTATCATAACTTAAAGAATATATTATTCTCTATACGAGATGACTTCATTTTATATTTCATATTCAATAGATATACGTATAGAGTTAAAGTATTTTAAAGAAATTAAATTTTATAAATCAGCCAGTTATGCTAAACATGGAAACTACTAATATATTCATATAATTCAAATTGATAGATGTCAGTATCAACAAAAAATAAATTAATGTGGCAAAGCTGAGGATGTTGAAGTAGATGTTGGGGAAGACACGGAAAGATAGGTAAGGAAATAACTCTAGTGTTACAAGTTTCTAGAAAGATACAAGAGAGATGATTACATTGGTTTGAAAATGTCATGAGGAGAAATGAAGAATATATTGGATGAAGAATGAATAGCTTAGTGATACAAGGTTGAAGAAACAGAGGAAGACCAAAGATAAGATGGAAGGATTGTATTGCGGAAAACTTGAGAGAAACGGAACTGAATAAGAACGACATGTAAAACAGAAATGAGTGGAAGAAGAAAATAAAAAATAGCGACACCTAACGAATGGGGAAAGCTAAAAAATAAAAAAGACGATGTTAGTGTCTAGTACAAATTGCATAGTTTATGAAATAATTTTACTAGAAATTTAGAATCTTTTGCAAGAAAATATACATAATACACAGGATTGACGGAAGGTTTTGTGCTGGCCACAACAGATTTTTTTTATATTCATTGGGTTTTTTCATTATATCGTAGATAAAATATTGTACAATACACATACATAAAGCATCTTTAGTCACTCAGGGGTCTTAAAAAACTTGTTACGCTCGTGTTTTTTTTCTAACCCATTCGTGATTAAAGACTAGCTTTACTTACCTGTATCGTAAATAACTATTAATAAAGCTGTGAAAAATATTAATAAAATTGAAGGTTATATAACTCAATGATTTATTTTATGAAAATTATTGATTTAAAGTTTCACACAAGCCCTCGGCTGTAATGACACATTTCTCATCTCTGATGTAATATATTATTACCAAAGAACCAAATAATTAATGGATTTAAACAATTGAACAAAAAATTTATTTATGTATGGCAGTAGTTATATTTAATAGATAGGTTAAGTTACTAGAAATTTGAGAATTACAACCTCAGCCTAGGAAACTGTACTTTCAGCATTTTAATTAATTTCTTTTGAAAATGTTTTCAGGTACCTATTCTTATTGCAGGAAGAGGCATAAATAAAAGAATTAAATAAAAGTGTAATATAGTTACAATCCTGAGTACTTTAAAGCAAAAATTAACATTGCATGAATTATACAAAATTACTTGTACTTCATATGAAAATGAAACGAAATATGAAAACTGCATAATGTACAGTAAGTTCTTAAAACGTAGTCCGAGTACTTATGAAACATATTCCCTAAAAATGTCGTAGCTCGGCTCGGAGGAGAGCATAATCGCTGAATCCACATAATTGTTATGCACTGCGAGGGAGCTGGTACGCGCGAGTGCGCCCTCTAGACGAGATGAGGTTGCAGAACTCATCATCTTCACAATGTCATGGTAATGAAGAAAGCCTAAGCCAGAGCTGCGAACCGCGCACCCACCCACACCCACCGTAAGTGTCAATTCATTTGGGATGAAACGTAATTCTCAAACAAAGTAAGCAACTTCAAATCTGCATTGAATCAAACACAGATAGCGATTATTATAATTTTGTATATTATATTGTACCGTAATAAATAATATGTAAAAAAATAATAGTTTTAATTATTTTAATTCATCGATATTGATAGGTACATTTAAACGTAAGTCACTTCCAGTTTTAATTTAGGATAGAAATAGGCCTTAAAGTTCCTTAGCTTTTATTGCGTTAATTGGTCGTTCATTAAATTGCAGAATATATAATTTTATTTCATGATTAATTTTTTTTTACTTCTCGTTAAAAGAGGTATAGGATTCATGCTAAAAATCGCATATTCAGATTTTAACGAATAAGCACGTTTTAAGATCACTACAATCCGATTTTAACATTTTTACGATGATGTCTGTGTGTGTGTGTGTGTGGGTGTGTGTGTGTGTGTGGGTGTGTGTATGTTGGAAGGACGATTTCTTAATCGGACATTAATGAAGAGTTGAAAAGATTTTGGTAATAATTGGATAAACGGAAGCAGCAGATTCTTAAAAAAATTCTTCTAATTATTATTTTTTGAAAATTTTTATTCTTGAAAGTATTAAAGAAGATTCAATTTTCTATCCGATACATATAAATATTTTTATAGAATGAAAAATAGAGATATAAGATATATAAAATAATCTGTTGTAATAAATCTCACAGCCTAAATAATGCGATGAAACCAATTGTAAAACTGACAGATAAATGTCAGTGTCAAAAATCCAAAGACATTACTAACGACTTTTTCTGGGAAGTACATACAGTATAATTTTTGAAAGATGTCCGATCAAGGTTGTCTACGAATTGTATGAATTCAAATTTTTGCTCCGCCCATCATAACAAATTCAGTAGTGTCGTTTGCTTAGTTTTTATGAGGGTACGTAAGATACTACTGTTATTTTATTATTAAAACATTCAAAATTCAAAAATAAGTCAACTAGTAAGTTTATAAGCAAATGTATAACCAAATATGTTAAATATACGATACTGACACAATGTCAGTGTCAGTGACTCTGACAGAATATAACGTTATATGTACGGCTATGAATCCAGGTAATGTATCTGAATTAATAAATAAACTTGATCGGACATCTTTAAAAATTTTTACTGTACATATGTTATTTCTTATTGTATTAATAGTTAAATATTTAAAATAATATATTCCTTACATGTACCCGTATGAAATACTGTCAATCCCGACAATGAATTGAAAACATCTCGAAAAATTAGAAGAGTTGGACAAAAAATTTTCGCGAAAACTTCAATACTGGAATTTGAAAAATTATTTCTTTACGTATTCGTCTTCCTTCCAGTCACACGCAGCCTTGATTAGATTTTGGTTATAATTGATCATCCATAGGTACCCCCATGTGAAGAGTTTAACAGTTTTTCTTGAAAAAACGCTGGTAAACATTATTTTTTCACATTTAATGTCATTATAAATATTAAAGAATGTTTTATTTTCTATACGAATTGATTTACTACTTCATATTCAATGGATATAGAGTTAAAAAATTATAAAGGAATTAAATTTCATAAAGCAGCCAGCTATTCTATAACTATGGAAACAGCTACTATATTAAGAAAATTCCAATTGAAAGATGTCAGTGTCAAGTGCAATTGATGTAAGTATATTTGTGTTATAATTTTTCTGGAAATATATAATCTTTTGCAAAATATTTTCTGTGTGGAATTTGTACAAAATACATATATTGAACTGACGGAAGGTAATATGCTGGCCTTATCAGATATTTTTATAAATAATATATAAAATATACCTTTTCATTTTGAATAAAAAGTTATAATAGAAACTATTGTCGTACGGAGACTTTTTTATCACTGTATAAATATAAAAGATTTTTATTTGTATATAGTAATATATTATGAAGTATAACATATTCAGTAAAATAAATCCACCTGGACATTATTTCAATGATGATATTGTCGCGACGGCAGGTATTGTTAAATATATCCAAACACTTCTCAAGTTCCCTTACAAGCTTTTCTACATAAAATTTCTAAATATTATACAAATTATAACAATACTATACCTACATCTATTTAAATCAAATAAACTGAATGCAGGTAGAAACACAAAAGTATCCTTCCTAATTCATAATATTTTTCCAAATATTTGAATTTTATTTCAAAGGACTTTATTGTGAATTTCAATAGAAAGAATTTTCTGTTTTGTAAATAAAACCAAGTAAGACTTCTTTTCTCTTCTATGTCTATGACATGTTTGCTTTATTTCTATAAATATAATTTCTGTTTTTGCAAAAAAAAATATAACTCAAAAACCTATAGTTTTAAAAATAAATATTATTTTTCGCGAAATTATGATTTTATTTATAGTTACTAGGTAATAAAGTAACTTTCACTGCCGCTGGCAAAGAAAATATGATTTTATTGCCACTAAGTATCAATAAAATTATTCAAATTTATTTTTACATAAACTCCTATGTAAATAATAACAACGACGATGAAATAACATTTTTCTTCAAACGTCATATAAGTAGCATCTTTTGTGACTTGATTCACAAGGTAGAAATAAAATAAATAAATATCCATAGAAACTATACAGCATCAACGAATAAGAAGAAATTTTAATAAAAGAAACCTGTAGTAATATCGCCCTAAATTTCACTATAACATGCTAGGTAACCTAAGAATAAAGTTACTAAATACGATCAATAGCTGTCAAATTTAAATATATTTGAATTGAAATATAAACAGAGTTTACTTTTGAGGAAATAACATTATTAAAGAATAGCAGACTTACAGATTACAGGAACGGTAATGAGCATAAGATTACTTAGAATTAAAGTGATAAAAAAAGATTATATTGTTTTGTAGAGATTCCTCGACATATCTTCAGCTGTAGATTTCCATCCAATCGAACAACTTCAGGGGACGTACATTATAATCCTTCAAATTCCGACATAACTGCACACAAGGATATAAAATTGCACAGATTTTATTTAAACGTCAAAACGAGAAAATTTACATCTCAATGTTTATAACAAAAAGTGAACAAATAAGTATCCATAGCTACAGCGCAATTGAAATCACAAACGTAATTTACGTAAAATGTAACGTCAGTAGTAGATATTTTTATTTAAATATCTACTTTTGAAGAAAAAATATAATGTGTCATTCGGAGTAAAAGTGTCTTTGTGTGCCTCGCGTACATTTATCCGACTCGCTTCGCTCGTCGTTTAAACTTCCACGCTCGTCACACAAAGTCTAACTTTTACTTCTAATAACACAATATACTATTATTCACAATCATTATAGTAATATGTCGATTTCTAACCTTTTAGAGGTTGGGAAATACATCAGTCCTAACTGTAATGACAATCTCTTGGGTTGGATATAACAGATTTCACTTCTACCCCACGGGTTGGAACTATTTATGTAAGGATTGCCTAGCAACATTATCATACATCCCTATAATAAAGTAGGCTAAACAAATGTTAATGAAGCTGTCAAATATATTAATAAAATTAAAGGTTATAACTCATTGATTTATTTTGAAAATTATTGATTTCAAAAGAGGATGATTGTGAATAAAATAATGTACGTGCCTCGGTGGGAGTTTCATCACAGCCTCGCGCAGTATCTCCATGGAATGAAACTTTCAATTTGTAAATTGTTTTATGTTTACTTGAGATAATCATTTCATTCTTCTTTCTTCATTTTGCGGTACTACTAAAACTATTTTTTTTACTATTATTACTTCTATTTGGGCACACTTGTACAAAATCTTTTCTACAACCATGTTTGACTCTTTAAAAAATATAAAAAATCCCGGCTATTACACGTTGTAATTCTATCGGCGGCAAATGTAAGCCACTCCCTCATTGGTGAGTAGTTTCTGACATCATCAGGCGACAGAAAAGCCGGAAATTTGAATATTGTATTTTCAGATACAATTTTCTAATTATTAAAGAGCCAGCAATGAGTGCCCGTGAGGTGACGCCTTGTAAGCGCCCGCACTGTACAAATATTACATTATAACCGATATCTGTGTACAAAGCAATTGACACACCCAGTAATGGATAATATGCCGTCATGATATATTTATTTAATTATTATTTATATTTTTTCTTGTTCTTTTGATTAAAGCAAAGAAAAAAACCGTGCAACACCTCATAATCAGCAGACTAATATAAAAATGCATTTGATATAATGTTATAAAAGTGTTTATTTATTATATTACATAATAAATGGTCTCGAGGCCGCGTGCTGAGTGGAGACCCAGATTCAATCTCGACCGACGCCAAATCTTTCGAATTTAAATGGCACAAAATTGACCCCTGTGGTGCACTCTCCATGCCAGCAATGAGTGTCCGTGAGATGACGTCTGGAAAACTCCTGCACCCGGTACAAATGTGTCATCATTACTGAAATCTGTGTATACAAAGCAGACTGGCACAACCAGCAATGGGTAATATGCCGAGATGATATATTTATTTATGAAAGATAACGATATTTTTGGTTTATTTATATTTGTACCTTATTTATAATCGTCCCGTGTTTGGGATATTTATCCTCTAGAATTGATTTTCAATAAATAAAACTAAAATTAAATAAAAGTAATAGGTATATTCTCTAAAAATCTATATCTGCTTTTCTAAGTGCCAACTGATTTTATATTTTTCTTCCTCTATTTGAGTCGATGGTAATTCTATTGTTATTCTCACATGTTATAACATATTTTCTTTTTATATCAATATATAGAAATCAATTATAGTCCAAATAATTGATAAGGCAAATTGTCCTATTTTACCCAATAGCTATAATTATTAAACTTCCAGACTTTAGTTGACAACAATATATACAAAGTTTTTAATTTACTTCCTGGACTACAGTAATAAATAAAAAAATCTGCTGTGGCCAGCACAATACCTTCCAACAACCCTGTGCTTTATGTATAAATTCCATACATAAATTTTCTTGCAAAAGATTCTAAATTTCCAGTAAAATTATTTCATAAACAAACTATGCAAATTGCACTTGACACTGACATCTTCTTCTTTCGCTTTCCCCATTCGTTAGGGGTCGCTATTTTTATTTTCTTTTTCCAATCATTTCTGTTTTACGTGTCGTTCTCATTCAGTTCCCTTTCTCTCAAGTCTTCCGTCTTATCTTTTGTCTTCCTTTGTTTCTTCAACCTTCTATTACTAAGCTATTCATTCTTCATCCAATATAATCTTCATTTCTCCTCATGACATTTTCAAACCTATGTAATCATCTCGCTTGTATCTTTCTAGAAACTTGTAACACCGTCCTCATCTTTGCCACATTAATTTACTTTTTATTTATACTGACATCTGTAAATTTGAAATATCTGAATATATTAGTAGTTTCATGTTTAACATAACTGGCTGATTTATAAAATTTAATTTCTTTAAAATTCTTTAACTCTATATCTATTGAATATGAAGTGTAAAATGCAATCAAATCGTATAGAGAATAATATATTCTTTAAGATATAATAACGTTAAATGTCAATAAATCAAATTTAACTGTTAAATCTTCAATTAAGGCTACTTCCGGTTCACCAATTATAACTAAAATCTAATCAGTTGTTCTTCTGAATGAAATTTGAGGTATTGTGGTATTGAAGTTATGCGATCCGAAACTTTTGTCACACACACAGACACACATACATACATATATATACAGACATCATCATAAAAATCGTAAAATCGTATTATACGGGCCCTAAAACATGCTTATTCACTAAAAACTCATCATTGATTTTTTTGCCCAAAGACATTACCTTCCTTACCTAAAGGTGACTGAAGGTAAAAACCCAAAAAAATATTCAAGAATTCATTATTCTCTAATTCGTCTAACACCTCTTAAAACATCATTAATTTCCACCCACCAAACTCAACAGCAAAATAACTCCTAACCTAACCTAATCTCCCCCCGTTGCTAAAAGAACAATACAACTATTATACAAATTTCATATTAAATTTCCCAATTCAGAGCAAAAATTGCACTTCAGAACCTCAGCAGTGCTCGAGTAAAACACTCCGAAGCTGTTGACTCCACTCCACACAAAAACAAAAAACGAATAAAAATGTTGAAGTAACAGTCACACTTTCGCAAAATGCAATTTTCTCTGCGTTGCAGTCTACCTCAGACTGTACTCTTAATGCATGCAAAAATGCATAAACCCGCCCTCTTCGGGGTACACTCCCCCTGAAAAATAATCACCATGATTGAGCTACCTGAAGAGGAAAACTCTGCTGGTCTGCTGGACATTATACATATCTCAAAGCACTTCGCATATAAATTAAAAGCTGTTTTTTCAACCAATCCCGCTTCGTCTGCGAGATGTGTGCCCACCAATGGGAGACAGGCGTGTTTTGTGCAAACACTTGGGGATGTTTTGTGCATATGTGATGCCATGTGTACGCTGGACGGCGAGGGACTTTCAGTCTTATGACGTAAGAAAATAAATGTTAGGTTATGTATGGTGTGATATGCAACGTAGCAATAATAATGCACATGCGACATGGCGAATATTTTGCGTTGTTTGTTGTTCATAGACTATTCTCTGTTGAGAGTTTATTGGAAATATTGTGTTACCAGCAGGAGAATTTAGTTTTGATGAAGATAGACATTTTATCTCGGATTTATAAATAAACAAATAAATCGTTGTTTTTTTTAAGAATTGCTTGTAATTAGTGTGGAAAATGCGAGAAATGTTTTATAAATACCCAAATGAATTTATTTATTGAAAGTTTGGCGTACTTATTTTCATACGTAATATAACAAGTGATATGATTATGATCGATGATATTCTCGAGTTGCTGCTTCGGTTTCACGAGCAATATTTTCGATTATTAATCATATCACGAGCTTATATTTATTGAGAGAATATAATGAATTTTTCTAACACATTGTGTGTGCTGCTAACCTAACATTTTATATACCGTGAGTATTTTTTAATATGAAACATGGGATTTGTCATATCCATGGTTACGATTTGATTGACAGCAATGTATTTGCCTGTCTCATTTAAAATGAAATATTGTAAGAAATTACAAAATAACGAACAAATAAACCAACTTACAAATTAATATATTACAGGATCTATTCCTTCGGTTATGTGCAGGCTGGACGCAACCATTTCCTCTAAAGGTATTCACTATTCTTAAAATTGTTACTGCACTTGGTGTAGGCCTGCCAGGAAATGAAGTGCGGAACAAGTCCGACACTTGCCTTAAACTTGGATTAAAATTCGAATAATACCACGTAATAATCTGCACCTTCTCTTCCACGGTATAAACAATTGTATTTCAAATTGGATTTTTTGACACTGACAGTGTAATAGACATATGTCAAAATTGTCCCTATGTTTCATTTTAAATGAGACAAGCAAATACATTGCTGTCAATTAAATCGTAACCATGGATATGACAAATCCCATGTTTCATGTTAAAAAATACTCACGGTACATATTCATATAGTATTAAAATATGGTACTTACAAGTTTTATTTAATATTTCGGTGTATTGGTGTAAAACATGTCACGTGACTAATGTATTTATTTATATTCTCAAGTAGATAAATTTATTTCTGTGGCTTAATGCAAGAAAATATAATGTTAAAATTTCCTAATTTCGAGAAGAATTGAATTAAAAAGAAAACTTTCAGTGTTAATAATACCTAGATACAATGGTGTCCTCCATCACAGCAAAATATAATAAAATGTACACTTTATACTTAAAGAATTACACTATAAATAATGATTAAGTTAAAAAAAATTTTTTTTTAATAATTACTTTGCGAGATATTTGAAATTTTTATGAGTATCACTGTCACGTCACACTATTCACCACAGCTGACTCGTCCGCCATGTTGGAGCCTACTTCAATCATTCAATATCAGTATTACAGTATTATTAATTATAAATTATCCACAATGATGAGTTGTTTTACTCTAAGTTGTGCAAATTATTTATTTTATTACTTATGCTATACATATATTTTTGTCTTCAAAATTCTTAACGAACCTTATTTTATTATTTTAAATATAATAAGCCAAATATAGATGTTATGTTTAATTATGAAAAATGATAAATTTATTTGAAAAGAATAAATCGATTAGTAGTAGAAAGTAGCAGAAACAGAGGAAGACCAAAGATAAGATGGAAGGACTGTATTGTGGAAAACTCGAGAGAAAACTGAATGAGGACGACATGCAAAACACAAATGAGTGGAAGAAGAAAATAAAAAATAACGACCCCTAACGAATGGGAAAAGCTAAAGAAGAAGATCTCAAGTATCAAGTGCAATTTGCATAGTTTGTTTATGAAATAATTTTACTGGAAATATAGGTTTTTTTACAAGAAAATTTATGTATAGGGCGCGAGCAGTTTTGTGACTTTGCTGACTTTGTCAAAATGAAGCTATTAATTATGTCCATAACTGACAAGTATTATAATTTTTCATTTAAAATTTCATGAGTGTGAAATTCAGTTGCCGAGAAAAGAAATCATACAATACCAAAAAATGAAATTTTGAATGACATTTGTCAGTTATGGACATAATTTTAATAGCTGTCATTCTGATACGGGCCCCCATATCTGATTGCCAAGGTCAGCGCCATATGGAATTTGTACATAATACATAGGATTGACGGAAGGTAATGTGCTGGGCACATTTTTTTAAATTTTGATAGTACCTATCATACAGTTTTAAAGTCTAGTTTTATTTTCTAATTTATTTTTAATATAAATGACTTATTTTATAATTTGTTACTGCTGTATAAGACCCCATTGAAAGAAAATTATCATTTTCTTTATAGATTCCAATGTAAATTTTATTTTTATTTTAATAGAATGTTAGTTTTGAAAATACTGTTACAATGTTTTTACTTCCTTGTACGTAAGTAAAGGAAGTATTGTAATCGCGAAAAAATTCGGTTTTCAGATTTCAGCGGAAATATCCATTTTGATCATCCCTGAATCCATTTTGACTAATTTCGTCGTGACGTCTTTACGTACGTCCGTACGTACGTATCTCGCATAACTCAAAAACGGTAAGCCGTAGAAAGTTGAAATTTTGTATTTAGGACTCCTATAACATCTAGTTGTGCACCTCCCTTTCTGGTTATTATACAATTTCCAGAAGAAAAACATAAAAAAATGTTCATGTCAAATTACGTTACATACGTGCAATTTTATGATTCGTACAATAACAAATATTATATTTTTATTGTGAAATTAGTCATATTCATTGTTGTAATCAAATATTTCTTTGTTGTAATCAAAACTCTCTTTAAAAAGAACCGGGTTAGATTATGATCGCTATATATCTTACTGTTTTGAAGTTAAAATTAATATTTTGTAATGTATTTATTAAAAAAATATGTATAGTTTAATAGTCGTACAAGGAAGTCGTGTGGTGTCCACATCAGATTTTTTTCACATATTTTGCTATTAAAAACTACATTTTTATCTGAAAATCCATCATCAAAGTATAAAATTTATAATATATTTTAATACGAACCATGCATAATTTTAACAAATACGTGACAAATCAACTCCAAATCAAAATCAGCGCCTTCTCATTCCAATTCCCAAAAAAAATTCTAATCCCAACCGTACAAAATTTTATTTCCACATCAATCACATTATCTGGAGTTCTTGGAAGTTATCGGAAATAAGACCTGACATATCAGTCCCTTCAGGGCTGCGTCTTCACCCCTTCCCCCCTGTATCCTTCCACCACTCACCCCCATTAAAATCGCACACACATCTCCACTACATTCACGAGAATAAAATATCGCCTCTCATTACAGTAATTGACGGACGAGTATTGTGACATCTCTCTCGAATTGATCGGATTGAGTTTCGAGACAAAATAGAAGAATGGCAAAAGAAGGAATGGTGTAAGATTGGTGAAGAAAGAACTAATAAGAATTTGAACAAGATAAAGGGTTTGTTGTGTTAAGGGTTTTCATTTGCACATCCTGGGTTTTTGTTTAAGGTTCGAAATGGTGTAATTTGAAGTGATAGGTTAGGTTTGCTAAATGAGTGGATTGGATTTTGCGGATTGAATTTTAAAGATCAGGTGTCCATTTTGTTGAAGGATCATGCCAAATAATATAATAGATGAATAATCCCTGGGAAACAATTTAGATATCATAAAAAAAATGTACAGGTGTCCAGAGTAACTGTTTAACACGGGGAAAATATAAATTTTACATTTTTTTTTATTTTTTCAAGTAACTTCCCAGTATGAATAAATAGCAGATTTTAATTTACACTTTTTTAAACTCTTTCAAATGGCGATGCTCAATTTTTCTTATTATTCATTCTGATATGATATAAAAAGTACAGAAAAAATTACTTAGGTACCTATATTTCAAGAAATTTTGTGAATTTTCTTGACATGTTTCATATGATGAGCATAGAAATATATTTAATACTAGTCTTTTACAAACAAAAAGAGAATTCATATCTATGTTATTTATCATAAATTTAGTAAATGGAAATATTTGTCTGAGTGAAATATTACAAGAAAGTAATTTCTCCGTTCCAAATATGTCATTAAGACCACGATTTATATTGTTCGAAATTAAAAAATCATGTTTCCAATTAAATGACATTTTAAATGTAGTGAATAATGTAATTCTTACAAATAAAGATTTTGATTTGTTTAATTCTAACAAAATTGATGTATTTAATATATTTTTTAAGATTTAGAATAAGTTATACATGCACTGTAAAATGTTTATACTATGAACTGTTAATATGTAATTGAGTATTACCCTGTTTATTATCAGTATAAAAAAAATTATTATTATTATTGTTGAATGTTGGACCGAACTACGACGTCAAGTTTTAATTTTTATGGATGCCATAGTGGAAAGTTGTTATACTATTAAAAGAGAGTTTTAGTTTTCCAATGATGTATGATTTATCTTTAGTGTTATATATATAATCTATAAAAAATGTGCTTTTTAATGTTTGTTTTTAGAGTTAAAATATCATTTTATACCAGTAGTGTTAAAAGTGAATTAGTTACCTTATTTGTAGAAAAAATAATGTATGATATACGTGTTAAAAAATATTTTATTTTGTGAGAAGGAAGTTTGGAACAACAAACCGACATTTTTTTGCATATGTCAACAAATTACTAGAAATACAAATTTAAATAAAAACAATAGCGTTTGTAGAAAAAAAATGTATGATATAAGTGTTAAAAGTTATTTTATTTTGGCTGCAAAACTTCTTGACTGGAAAGGTGATGGAAGGAAGAAAATTACTGGAGTTCAGTCAAATAATCAATTTATTTTCCGCCTCTCACAAAATAAAATGTCACTTTTAACACATATCATAAATAGCTGTTAGTATTTATAACTTACACAGTATTAAATTAGTGAACATTTTATTTTCACTATATATAATAGTATATTAAAGAACGAATGTCATAATTGTCAGTTTATTTTTGTGTGAAGGAATCAACCCTTTAAACAAAATAATTATAAAAAAATGCATTTAATTTATTTCTCTATAACTGTTATTTTTCAAACATGCGTATAATTAATTACTCTGTAACTGTTATTTAAGGTATTTTTCTCTAAAATAACCCATAAACAATTGACAGAGTTAAAACACTGTTAGACAAATGCTTGCTAGTCACCCTTAATTACTTGTTCATGCTATCAGCCGATGTAATGTAACAAAGAATTAGTAAATTCAATAAATACTTGATTTACTAAACAAATTATGATCTGGTAAATTACTTGACTGGGATGGATGATGAAGGATGACGAAATTTCTGGAATTCAGTCAATCTTTATTTCAACCCGACTAGTTTCAACTCCGCATGAGCCTTCTTCAGGAGAACACCCCCTGAAGAAGACTCATGCAGAGTTGAAACTAGTCGGGTTGAAATAAAGATTGACTGAATTCCAGAAATTTCGTCATCCTTCATAAACAGTTTATGTTTTAATTTTATTGATTAATAATAATAATAATAATAATATAATTCTTTATTGTATATCAACTTTTTACAAGTTATTACAATTTGATAATAGGGTAGTCAATATTTCGTAAATTTGTCACGTTGTATTGATAAATATGACATGATGAAAGGCACAGACACGGACACAAACTTCCATACCTTACCCAGGATTCAAACCCAGAACCGCTGGCACGTTAAGCTAGTACCCTGTCACCAAGCCACCTCGGTCGGTATTTATTTATGCATTTTACAAATAATAAATAATAATAATAAAACAACCCGAGTGGGATTTGAACTTCTAAATAATCCCCAGCTATTGAATACGTTTCCATGGGAATTGTTTTTAATAACTCATAAATAATACCACATAAAATTATACTGTTGTAAATATTTCAATAATAAACCATTAAATTAGGAGTATTTAGATACTCTTCGCTGCCAAATTAAGACAGATGATATTTGAAGAACACTGTATTTCACGGTTTACAGTGTTCACCGTCATCCTGTATATGTAAGAACTAATCAAACTTCTAAACATCCATACAATAATCATTTAAAACGACAAATGATATTTCATGCTTTGTAAAAATTTTGCTCTTCATTGAGGACATTGGACTAGCAATCCTCACGTTCAGGTTCAAGTACGGGATTAAAAAAATCTGATGTGGCCAGCACATAACCTCTCGCCGTATATTTTACCTGGCTGTATGCATAAAGCAAAGAATATTTTTATAAATACAAATAATATATTCATATAAATCTATGACGTATAAACTTCTTTATTATTCAATAATAGCATGTCTCAACATGAAGATATTTACCATAAATTATGTTACAATAAATTACAAAGTAGAGTTTACCATATATAAATATTAGGCTGGTAATAGCAATTTTCAATTCGAACAACTTTGTTTACTTTCTCTTCATATTCTTCTAGTAAAAACATTAATTTTGGGCGGTCTAAAATGTATATATCTGGATTGTGCATCTATTCTTATATATCTTCTTTTACATTTTATTTTTTCATACTTGTTATATCTAAATAACCTTAATTCCCTTTAATAAAGTGACAGATAGATTGCACTCCGATTATTCTTATATCGATGTGTAATTTTGTCAATATTTACAACTTACTTGAGAAGAATTTGATAGCTTTTTCGCAATTCAAAGTTACTCTAGTCTACAGTACTGGTGTACATTGTCCCATAATGTTTGAAACAAATTTAAGTCCTTCAACCTAGACTTGTCATCTCCATAATAGTCACAGATCAAGAATTAAGGGATTCTCCAAATACATTTTTCTTTCATTACTCATTATTTCTGACACTGACATTTATCTGTCAGTTACAAATAATTTAAATTTGCAACTATTTTTCATGGCATCCTTTCGGTTGTAAAATTAATTACAACATTATTTTATATATTATATTCCTTTTATCTCTAAATCTATAAAATATGTATAAAAATATTTAAATGTATCAGAAAGAGAATTTATTTTTCTTTAATATTATCAAGAAAAATTTTCAAATAATAATATTTAGAAGATTTTTTTTCAAGAATCTTCTACTTCCGGTTGTCCAATTGTTACCAAAACCTTTTCAGATCTTCCCATG
This sequence comes from Harpalus rufipes, assembly GCA_951394225.1. Taxonomy (NCBI): domain Eukaryota; kingdom Metazoa; phylum Arthropoda; class Insecta; order Coleoptera; family Carabidae; genus Harpalus; species Harpalus rufipes. Next base: position 9,896,532 of record OX596276.1, on the reverse strand, counting down.
AATGTCCGATTGGGAAATACGTTGTTAAACAAATTTTAAGTCTTATAGTTTTTGAGTAACCGTCCTTCCAACATCCCACACACACACATCCACACACACACACACACACACACACACACACACAGACATCATCGTAAAAATGTTAAAATCGGATTGTAGGGACCTTAAAACGTGCTTATTCAATAAAATCTGGATATGCGATTTTTAGCATGAATCCAATACCTCTCTTAGCGAGAGGTAAAAATGAGTAAATATTTCACTTAATTTTATATAATAAACTTTGGTGTTCACTGGTTCTTTATTCCATCATATAATTCTCATATTCTATAAAACCCTTCCAAGTAAAATAAATGCCTTAAATATTACTAAAAATCACTCAGTGTTAAATTTTTCCTCGTGGACTACCCCATACAATAACTTTCCTGTAAAAAAGTGTAGTTTTGTGAAACCTGAAGTTCCAGATTCGTCCCACCACTAGACTCCAACTCCACACATTGGAGCAGCCCCAGGGCGTAAATGCCAATACCCTAAATCAAATCTTGTGGGGTGTAACAACCCTAAATCTCTAAAATGCCTATTACAGGAGGTAGTTCACCCCAGTACAAACGTGATGTGTGTGATTGACGTGACGGTTGTGATGCAACCATTTTGATTTTTTTTTTTTATTTAGTTAAGTTTAATTAATCCAGTAACTTAATTTTATATTATTTGTATAGTATATAGTTTATTTACACAAGTATCTGATTTTCAAAACATCTAAGATTAATTCAATAATAATGTAAACGATATCAATGAACAAATTTATATCGATAAATCCTAAATCTTGAGTGTTTATACCAAAAAATTAAAAAACAATCAAATTTGTTCGAATTTAATGCAAATTTAACAATATTTATAAGTCACACTGTTGGCATAACATAGAATGCATAGAACATTGTTGACCAGTATTAATTTTGACCATTTTGAACTGGCATTTGATATTTCACAGTTTCTGCCACTCCTATTGCTTTGAAATGTCTATCTCTTTAGCAATTTTTCTTTTCAGGATTAATTTCAAATTTCTTGTTGCTTACACATATTTCTCATTATTCTACTACTAATTACACTAATTTATTGTTGATATACGTAGAACGTGAAACTGTGAAAAATAAATAAATTACTCTGTTTTTGTTTCATTGATCAGTACCTATTAATTAATTTTCTGTTAAATCGCTGTATATCTCGCGAAAGTAAATCAAATTTAATTTATATATAAATATCATTGATATAGTCGATTTAGAATCCGATTCTGAATACAATCGTGGGCTTCTATTCTTGAGCATTCGTATTTGCCTAGGTTACTCGTATTCGCGGGAACACGAACGAAAATTATAGTAACGCTATTCTTGACCTTTCGTTTAATTCGAAATCGCTTGAGACGAATGAAAATTTCATTCGACGAATACTGAAACTCTTTCGGACAGTTCTAGTCTATTATTTATATACTTAGAAGTACTGTTTTTCATACATATTTTATAGATATGAAATAATATAATTTTGCAGTAAATAATTATTTATTTTATTAAGTTCTTGGATAACTACGTTTATAAATATAATATTACTCACTTAACACATATTACTAACAATATACTAAAACAATAATTAGTAACAAACAAAGTGACTTACAATATCTGCATCTTCATCAATTTCATGTTGTTATTGCACTATGTTTAATTGTTACTACCACTAACAATGAAAGTTACAATACTATTTACATTTAACCTACACTAAAAACACTACTAATAAGAATAGAAATAGTTCATAACATTTAGACATATTACAAATATTCTTTACACGGACAGAGAAACCGATAAACTAAAATTAAACACGATTCAATGCTACAATAAACGAAGAGACATGTTAGAACAAAAAGCGCCGCCTAGTGCAAGCTTGTTCAGTGAATTTCATATGAAAGAAATCAGTTGTTTTTTTTTTTGTTATTGCAGTGTTAATATCAAATTTCGTGTGATGATTTTTTTTAAATTATGAGCCAGAGACGATTTTGAATTATCTATATAAACTTTTCCTTCTTCCTCAAGGTCTATGGTTCGCACCCATACAGAGCATACTCCATATAAAGCATTTTGCAAATATTTTTGGTAATTCTATGTTACTGAATGTTTTCTCTCTCTCTCCTCTTATTTTTTCCACCCAGTTGCTAGATGTACATATTTAAAGGAACTTATTCTATCCTCTTTCCATTCAGCCATCTGTGTATGGGTCCCTTGTCCTTAGCTATTCTCATTACTTTATTTCATCAGAAATATATTGTTTAAGCTGATTTGGCGTATGTCATAACGTAAGTGAATGGAATGGTTATTGAAATTCGAAGTTGCCAAATATACTTTTCCGTCTTATACGAATGACAATAACGAATGCTCTAGAATACACACTATTCATACTATTCATTTCCATAGTCACAATCTTCGTTCGTTTTGATACGAATACGAAAAAAATCTGATGTGACCAACACAATACCTCTCGCCATTTAATTTTTATTAATTTAAATAAATACCTATGGGGTCGCGTGCCTGATGTCTGCTTGCGAATCTGAGAAACCCGATTCGATCAACACTAAATATTTCGAATTTTAAATGGCACAAAATTGTCCCCTGTGTTGCACTCTCCATGTCAGCAATGACACGATGCTTGACAAACGCCCGCACGATATAAATATGTCATTATCATTACCGAAATCTGCGTACAAAGCAGAGTAGCACACCCAACAATGGGTAATATGCTGTGATAATATATGTATATAGTTATTTTTATTTAAATACATACTTGTATATTTACTAATGCTAGAAATTATGTATATTAAATTCCTTTCCATATAAGTATTGTTCTCTTTACAATTTTCGTTTTAAAACATTATTATTAATTTAAAATTATGTATATTAAGTTCCTTTCCATATAACTATTGTTCTATTTACAATTTTCTTTTTAAAACGTTACTGTTATTAATTTGAAATCATTATTTTTTCGACAGTGACATTTATCTGTCAATTACAAACATTTGAGCTGAAATGTGTAACCATGGAGTTGTGTCTATAGCATAAGTCCGAGATATAATTTTTATAATACTTTCTTTATAAATTTATCCATAAAATATATAGAAAAATTATTAATACAAACCTGTAGAAAATGGAATAATCCTTAATTTTTATAATAAGAAATTGCGAAAAAGTAACATTTAAAGGTATTTTTTGAAGAAAAACAATTTTGAGGTTCAAGTAAACTGCCATTTCCGGTTATTCGATTAACACCAAAATCTAATGGCTTCTTTTCATATTAGAATAAGGTAGAAATACATGGTTTGAAAAATTTCTGAATGATGGTATTTAAGTTAAAGTGCCCAGAAGATCCACACACACATACACTCACATACACACCCACAGACATCATCGTGAAAATGTTAAAATTGGATTCTAGGGACCTTAAAACGTGAGCATTTACCAAAATCTCGATATGCGGTTTCTAGCACGATCCCTATACCTTCCTTACCAAGGGTAGCGGGAGGTAAAAATTACGAAATCTCAAGAATAGAGGCCTAGATCGTTTATAACGATTTCTTAAATACGATTTTTAATCTTATATCCGATTAAGGACGTCGATATAAACTTGTTAAATGAATTTACTATCAAATAAGACTTAAAACTTGAAATCTCAAATTAGATTCTATAATAAGTTTTCCCCAGTTTTATTTCATAAATAAATTATTCCGTGAACCTAGAGATATTCTATAGATAAATACTGAATAATCCGTACCAAGACCAAGATTAAACAACCAAAATTAAAACTTTATATTTCATGCAACCAAAATCTGACAAATATATTACATTTCGTCAAATAACCCTAAAGATTTCAATGTATAATCAAGAAAGGAAATTGTTTTTAGTTTAGTTTGCGCGCGTAGTACATTACATAGTATCCAAGGTAAACCTGAGAAACCTATCATGTAAAGTAAATATTCGTTTGGGTGAAGAGGATGTGTAGGCGAGTGGGCGGAATACACGGCGACTTGACTCAACAAGCAGGACGGCCGAGATAGTCCGGGCACTCCGGGACACCACTCCGGACTCCGGCCTTTGTAAGCCAAGCCGACCGCACTGGGCGAACGAAAAACGAAACGAACAGATAGATCTGTACAGGGATGGATTCCAAAATCGAAATAAAATTTCTTTTAGTGAATTTACTTGATGAACTGTTTTGAAACTATTCTTTACCTTTTTCCGTAACTAATATTGATTTAAAAAATGACATTTAATTATTTCATGCTACAAGGGATGTAGGTACCATTTACTATTTGAGGATGATTTTATGACCGAACGATAGCGATGGGCTGTCAAGGAGTGACGCTTAAAATTTGAGACTAGTTTCGAATAACCATAAAAAGTACACTTAATTAAAAATGCATACTGGTTGAGTTCCAGTATTGAAGGACAAAAAATGGTTGAGAAATCCCTAAATCTGAAATTGCCAGCCATACGAGAAATTCGAATTTCTTTTTAGTTTTTGCTTGAACTTTATCAGGAATAGTCTCAATGTAAAACTCTGCATTTGCATTTTATCAAAGTTCTTAAAAGTAAAATAACTTTCATCATTCAAAATGAAAAAAACAATCGCCAACATCTTGAATATATTTTTTGCTTTTGATCCTCATTTCTCTTGAGGATGGCAATCTTCTTGTGTATTTAATGTTGCCTTTGTTTTTTTAATGTTTTGGCAATATGAGACTGTCCAGTTAAATATTTTTGCTAGCATTCTCGTTGTGATTCCAGATTTGTTGTTAACTTGCTCATCCAGTCGACGGTTGTTGGAATTCGTCATTTTTGTGGCTTTTCTACCAAACCTTGACTTGTGTTTCGAAAAAATACTTTCTTCTCAACGTTTAATGTAGCGATATATAGTAGCTCTTGATACATTTTCTTTTAAAAAATGATCTGCCATAAATTTATTTCCTGTCGAAATATGTAATTCACAGAACTAGTACATACGTTTAATTAACAGTTCATGATTCATGATGATACAATTCGGAACAACTTAGAAAATTCAAATCGTGAATGATGAAAAGTAATATTACTGTGCTTCTAAATGTCAAATAAAAACCAATGTTTCTAACGCTTAATATATTTTTCCTACAACCGTGCGTAAAGTGCATATTTTACAAACTCCTTACAATGTGTAAAGAGTCACTTTTCAAGCACTAGTGCGCGAAAAGTACTTTTTAAACACTAGTGCGTGAAAAGTACTTTTCAAACACTAGTGCGTGAAAAATAAATAGACATTGCTAGCTAACATACATAATCGGTTAACTTACCTGTCAAGTAGATAATTATGTAGTAAATAATAATGAAAGTAATTTTTTTATGAAATACTAATGTACACTGTATAAATGATATAAGTGTAATATTTTTTATTACAGATTGAGTACTAACCTAATTCTTAAGAACATTAATATTTTTTGGCGTAGTTAGTACTAACCTAACCTAATTTCTAATATTAATATTGATTGTCTTTGAGATTCTTTCGAATGTATTCTATATAAGTTACATTTTGTACAGAATTTGAAGATGCCTGTACACTCAGTATGATGAGAAACATCACTAACATTTCGGTTGTAGGAAAAATATTGTATGCAACACGTGTGTAAAATAGTGATTTTGTCTCGTGCTACAATTTACGCATTCGGCTACGGCTCATGCGTAAAACATCTCGCTCGACCAAAAAATACTACTTTACGCACTTGTTGCATAAATAACTATTTTACTGCCAGATATGTCAAGGCATTCCATGGAAAATTTAAGAAGAAAAACGCTGTCATCTGTCATTTGACAAGTCAATGGTAACATTTAAATGGAAATAATTATGGAATGAAGACAATTTGATAGAAATTAAAATCAATATCAAAAATTATAAGAATGAGCAAATATTTGACACAAGTTTAAAATATCTATTGGTATTTCACAAAGCGGGAGGTAAATCCAGCTGTTTAAGGAAGTAAGGACAATACTTACGTCCCATTGCAAATAGAAACATACATCGCTACAAACAATGTCCTAATAGCCTACTTACGATATCGGGAGTGGGAAAAATACTATTATTAAACAAATATTAAATTGAAATTATTATTTCATCATTATTAACATTAAGTGAAGTTTACGAAAATTTTTATTGTTTCCAGATAGTCTAGTAAGCAAATTAAGACCATTAGAAATGAACTGTAATCGTTGATCATAAAATCACCGTTTTAATCCACAAATTCCCAATCTCCTCAGAAAAAAATCCCTACATAGTCCGATTCTGTCGTCGCGTACGCTTCAACAAGATTGGATAAGTGTGCGCGTTTATATCGGGAAAAGAAGAAAATGCTTTCCAAGACATTTCCCGGAGTTGACAGTTCAGTAAACACCGTTCCATCCACAAATCCTGACCCTTATCTCCTCTTCTAGACGACTCAGAATCCATCAGCCAGCTTCTACGTCCGTGATGAGCTATTGTGGGGCTCTCTGCAAGTCACTAGCAGGCTACGGGTTTAATCCAATTTATTTTGTCATTGTTACGTCACGGACCGAGGTATCCCGCTGATAGCAGCGCGAGATAAGAGGATGGCGAGGCGAACAAAAATAGCGAAACCTAAGGAAACCGACGTGGGAGAACCGGCAGGGCCGGAACTATTATTAAATTGCCACCGGTGGCTATATATTTTTTCTAGAGAAAAAGGATCATTCAGGGTTCATGAGAATTATCATTATTGTGAGTGGAATACAACAGGTATTGCTTACTTTTTGTCATCATTAAAATTTCTTAATTATTTTGAATGTGATCGAAAAAATATATATTGAAAAATGGTTTAATTGTTTTGACTGGTTTGTGCATAACATGAGACACAAATATTGAAATAAAATGCTGGTGTATGTGTAACATCATTCTCTACACACATGAATGCTTTAAAATGACAAAGATTTCGTACAATTTAAACTGATTTTGCAAGGACTATTAATCTTAATTTCAAGCCAAATACCCTAATACGGTAAAATTTTATTACATTTTTTCCAAAAATTCTCCATTATAGTCAATACATTTTTACAATCAAATCAGGACGTCTTATTTTCCCCAACCCAGAAAAGCCCCTGTGGTGCACTCTCCACGCCAGCAATAAGCGCTCATGAGGTGACACCTGGAAAACGCTCGCACGGTACAAATATGTCAACATCGTTATCGAAATCTATGTAAAAAGCAGATTGGCAGACCCAGCAATGGGTAATATGCCGTGATGATATATTTATTTTATTTATTTATATACTTACCTATATTCATTGCTGGCGTGGAGAGTGCAATACAGTCAATTTTATGCCATTTAAAATTCTAAAATATTTGGCGTCGGTCGGAATCGAATCCGTTCCCAAGATTCGCGTGAAATGACGCCTGATAAACGCCTGCACGAAACGAATATGTCATCATTATTACTGACATCTGCGTACAAAGCAGAAGGGCTCATCTATCAATGGGTAATATGCCGTGATGATATATATTTTTATTATCTTACCTATATTTTTACATATTTATTTATGCTGGAAACTGTATTAAGTTCCTTTCCATATAATTATTGTCCCATTTACTATTTTCCTTTTAAAACGTTAATATTATTACTTGAAATGATTAGATTGTTGACAGTGACATATATTTGTCAGTTACAAATATTTGAGATTTGAATTGTGTAACCGTGTGTATGAGTTATGTTTAAAGCGCAGGCTTCGGGATTAAAATTATAGATAGTTTTATAAATTTATCCATAAAATATATAGAAAAAGTATTAATGCAAACCTGTAGAAAATTTAATAATCTTTAATTTTTATATAACATAAATCTCGAAAAAATAACATTTAAAGGTATTTTTACAAGAAAAACTATTTAGAGCTTCCGGTTATCTGATTTACTCCAAAATCTAATGGCATCTTTCCATATAAGAATAAGGTAAAAATACAAGGTTTCAAAAGTTTCTGAACGATAGTATTTGAGTTAGAGCGTAAAGAGGATCCACACACACAAACACACAGACATCATCGTGAAAATGTTAAAATTGGATTATAGGGACCTTAAAACGTGGCAATTTACCAAAATCTCGATATGCGATTTTTAGCACGATCCCTATAAGTACCTCCCTTGCCAAGGGTAGCGGAAGGTAAAAACGATCAACTTTTTGTTCCGGCTTTTTCGCAAACAACTGTTGGTGGAGAAGACTCAATTTTGGAAGTCCATACATCAGGGTGATACTTTTTGAATCATATAAATAAATCTAATCCGCACGGTTCAAACATGTCATCATTACCGATATCTGCATATAAAGTAGATTGGCCATAATCATATATTTCTATCAAAAAAAAAAAAAATACACCACAAAACACTATTTAAAAATCTGATGTGGACACCACACGACTTCCTTGTACGTTTATTAAACTATACACATTTTTTTAATAAATAATTTACAAAATATTAATTTTAACTACAAAACAGTAAGATATATAGCGACCATAAAGGGAGTTTTTAAAGAGAGTTTTGATTACAACAAAGAAATATTTGATTACAACAATGAATATGACTAATTTCACAATAAAAATATAATATTTGTTATTGTACGAATCATAAAATTGCACGTATTTAACGTAATTTGACATGAACATTTTTTTTATGTTTTTGTCCTAATCCATAGCAAGCTTTATTACAAAAACAAAAAAATATAATTTTTAAATTTACATATCTCGCTTATACAAAGGGCTAATTTAATAATACTTGATGTGCTAGACGCAGAAATTAATTCTCTAAAATTTTTATTTGAGCATTTATTTCTAAAATCAAAATAAAATCATTTTCAAGAAAAACTGTTAACAACTTCAAGTAATGTACCACTTCCGGTTAGCCTATTTTAACCAAAATCTATTATGTTATTTCGATTGACATAAAAGTCTTGTATACCAAATTTGAAAAGTTTTGGATTATATTTTAAAACAGTTTTGCATTAAAATCTATTATAGGCTTCATGTAGAGTGCCACTTCTGGAAATTGTGTAATAACCAGAAAGGGAGGTGCACAACTAGATGTTATAGGAGTCCTAAATACAAAATTTCAACTTTCTACGGCTTACCGTTTTTGAGTTATGCGAGATACGTACGTACGTACGTACAAACGTCACGACGAAATTAGTCAAAATGGATTCAGGGATGATCAAAATGGATATTTCCGCTGAAATCTGAAAACCGAAATTTTTCGCGATTACAATACTTCCTTTACTTACGTACAAGGAAGTAAAAAGTACATTTATCCATTTCCTATATAAATATCAAACTTTTAAATTTATCTAAAAGTTCGGTCCTGCCTTTCTTCACTATCCTAGCTCCTACAGCAAATTTCAAACTTCCGAAAGGATATAATACAACTACAAGTATATCGACATGATGCTTCATACTCTATCTATACGACCTGACGTTGACATTCTATATTGAAAACAGAAAACATGAACCCCGTTGTCCTGTACGGTACGCCATACTGACATTTTGATTTTATCAGAGAATGAAGGACTTTATATAATGGTTTATTTTATCTCTGATGGGAAATTTGTTCGTGATTTGATTGTTCCTATCTTGTTATTTGATCTAATAAAAGCTGTTGACAGGTGTTTGATTTTTTCAAACAACAACAGATTCTACAAAACAAACAAAAAGAGAAAAATAACTTCGTTTAGTATTTTTACCTTCAGTCACCTTTAGGTAAGGAAGGTATTGTCTTTGGTCAAAAAATTCAATGATGAGTTTTTAGTGAATAAGAATGTGTTAGGGTCCCTATAATACGATTTTACCAATTTTACGATGATATCTGTATGTATGTATGTCTGTGTGTGTGACAAAAGTTTCGAATCGCATAACTTCAATACCATGATTCCAAAAATTTTTTTTTTTCGTATTCTTTAAGTTTACATCTAGAAGAACAACTTACTAGATTTTAATTATAATTGGTGAACCGGAAGTAGCCTCATTTGAAGACTTAATAGTTAAATTTGATTTATTGACATTTAACGTTATGATAACTTAAAGAATATATTATTCTCTATACGATTTGATTACATTTTATACTTCATATTCAATAGATACAGAGTTAAAGAATTTTAAAGAAATTAAATTTTATAAATCAACCAGCTATGCTAAACATGGAAACTACTAATATATTCATATAATTCAAATTGACAGATGCCAATATGTCCAATTGTTACCAAAACCTTTTCAGATTTTCCCATGAATGTCCGATTGGGAAATACGTAATTAAAGAAATATAAAGTCTTATAGTTTTTGAGTAATCGTTTTTCCAATATCCCACATACATACATACACCCACACACACACACACTCACACACACACATACACACACACACACACACACACACAGATATCATCGTAAAAATGTTAAAATCGGATTGTAGGGACCTTAAGACGTGCTTATTCAATAAAATCTGGATATGCGATTTTTAGCATGCATCCAATACCTCTCTTAGCGAGAGGTAAAAACAAATTAACCTGAACCTGAAACGAACCCAGTTTTTGGCGGGTTCGATGCACTGATTTTAAATAAATAAAAAACTGTACGAATATATTCCAGAAGAGGACGAAAATTTCAAGTACCTATATGTTATTGTTATTCCACATACGAGTACATTTAATGATGAATTTTGTTCCATAACAAAATACTTCTACCCTCTTGCCTCTGTTTAGAATGAAGAGTACTCCCTACTTCCTAAATCATTTTTAAACCCTTCCCACATATGAGTCAGTTCAATCAAGCTAAAAATCATATTCCGCTGCCATTTTCAAGTCGACCACGAAAAACGGAAGCCATTACAGAATTACACGCACCGACACCGCACAACATCACATAACCTCAACCATGGAGTATGAAGAAATCTCTCATTCCTACAATGTATTGCATCGCTGCACTTTGCTCATTAAAATACTGTAATTACTGCTACACTCTTCATCCGGGGAGGGGATGATCAAAAACAAACAAAAACCTCAGCTTTCAAATCAGAACAATAGTCGACCAAAAAAGTTACAACTTTCAGAGGCGATTCTCACGGTGAAAAAGTAAGTGAGCGACTGTCCTCACGTCACATATGGCTTAGATCATTATCCCAAAACTATAATGACTCCTCAAGTGTTATATTTTAATAAAAAGCAGCCATTTTGTTTGGCCGAGGAGCGAGTAATGACGAATGTTTGCAAAAGCGTAAGATCTAGAAATTCTCCTGGCTGATGAGTGAGATTCGTGATCATGTCGTTAACGAGAATTATTAAGAAGATTTGAGGGATTTGTAAGTAGTATTGACATATTAATGAAATATCTGCATTTCTAAAATCAATATTACAATAACTATTAAACAAACCTGAGAAAAATTGCAAAATTTAAATTAAGAAGATGTAACATATTGTTTCCACACGATTACGAAAATTGACAATATCGTTCATGTATCAGATAAATAATAACACACTAGTATGTTATATGAGGTTAAAAAAATATTAAATTGTGCCGTTTTTTGTGGTCCTGAAATAAACAGTGTACAAAACTCATTATGAAATGGCATTCTTAGCTCGTTATGTAAATAACTATTTCGTTATACCTACTACGAAAATTTGACATTATGTCATTGTTTTATTGACAGTGATAGTTTACACTCAAATGCACCGGGTTGAAATATTTCATTAGGTGTCTAAGGCAAAAAAGTAAATTGTTATAAATACCTTTGTAGGCATTTCGGAAGTAATAAAATATAGGAAGTTACATTTTTTCGGTTAAGCAGTTATAATTTTATTGCACAAAATTAAAAATTGAACTGACACTCATACGTAACAAATTTGAAGTTTTTTAAATAATCTACGTTTTTTACTGTTTATAAATTATTAATTATTACTTGAAAATATTAATTTTCCATTTATTAAAAAATAATTGTTCTACTGTAAATCCTTAAACTTGAAACGACAACAAAAGCAGAAATGATTGTTAACCCTAGATCCATAGTGAACACAAATTAACACCAATATTTAATAAAACTAAAGACCGAGCAATATGTAACACCTCCATAAATGATAATCAATCTTTAGTAGTTGGCTATATTTTGTTTGGTCATCAATAATTATTGGGAGTCCTTGTACACAATGTATGCGAATATGTCAGTTTCATGTCACGGCCGATTTTGCACTATTTGAAATTGTGTTCGGATCCCTACTAGCAACTTGCTATTTTATAATAAGTAATTTATGTGTATATACGAGTATATTTTTTCATTTTTGTTTTGTTAGAAAGAATTTTAAATAAAATAAGAATGATTTAAAAAAACTGACGAAACTCAAAATGTTATAATACATAAATAAATAAATAAATATTTCATCACGGCATATTACCCATTGCTGGGTGTGCCAATCTGCTGTACACATATCGGTAATGATGGAATATTTGTACCGTGCGGGCGTCACTCCACAGACACTCATTGCTGGCGTGGAGAGTGCGTCACAGGGGTCAATTTTGTGCCATTAAAATTCGATGTAATTTTTGGCGTCGGTCGGGATCGAACCCGGGTCCCCAGATTCACGACCATGCAGCCTAGTGATGCCGTGGGATCTCGCGTGTTCGAGATCTCGTCTCGAAAATCGAGAAATTTCAAGACGAGACTATCATAAGTCTCGTCTCGAAAAATCGAGACGAGACGAGAGGAATGCCCTCGAGATTTGCTCGAGACGAGAGTAGGTATTCGAGATCTCGATTGTACGATTTTTTTTTTAATATGTATATAATTAAAGATATACAATAAGAAAAATAATTATCAGTACAAATATTTTCATTGCCTGTTAATTATTTATTTATTCATTTTAAATTTATAGGGTTTTAGTATAAAGAATAGGAACACGAGTGTTCCCTGTGATGTACTCTCCACGCTAGTATTAAATGCCCTTGCTGCGAGTAATATTTGTTCAGTATTTTTTTACTTACCTGTTAAATGCCAGACATAGTAAAAATAAAGTTTTAATCAGTACTTACTCCTTTATTACGTCCAAGTTGATGCTAATTTATTTTCCTGATAGATGTAAGTATAGAAAATTTATAACATGTAAGGGTAATATTTTATGAATTTATTTTATATGTATTCATATACAAATAATAAATAATTAGAGCGTCACTGCTTGCTACCTTCAACCATACAAACACGTTCTGATCTGCCAACTTATGGAACACCAATACAGCTAATTATAAATTCGAGAAATTCGAGACTCTCGAGTCGAGATCGAGAATAGAGGTTGAAAAATATGACGAGACGAGACGGAAACAAATCTCGTCTCGAATTTTCGAGACGAGACGAGAGTGAACTGTTTCTCGCCGTTTCTCGTCTCGCGGCATCACTAATGCAGCCACTCAGGCACACGGCCACGAGACCCCATAATAAGAAAAAATGGATTTACGTAAGTTCTGTAATTTATTTAATTTAAATCGACGATCTGTTTGAAACGCCGTCGAAATTGAATAAGTAACAGAAAAATTAACTCAAATATCGTTGTAAAGTATCTTTTTATTAAGTTTCCGTATTGATTTCAGTAGAAATCGATTTTTTTACAAAAAATACTAAATGATTTCGAAGTTGAATTATCAAATTATTTACTAAAACTTTTTTTAAGTTATACTGGTTTTGACAATATCAATATCCAAAATTGAAATAAAGGATTTTGAAACAATTGAGCAATTTGCTAGAAACGATTTAGCAAAACTATCAAGTGGAGATGAGTACATAAAATTTTATGGCATATATTCAAATAATACAAATTTATTCATAATTAGCGAGTGACACAAAAAATAGTTTATTTTTTAAATGACTTTAAAAAATCACAAACATACAGCTACAGAGAAAAACGAAGAAATTTCAGGCATAAAAGAAAAAGAAAAGTAAAATTAATGATCTTTATGGTACTGAAGATGTTACTCAACAACCGAGCCAACAACAGATTTTAGCAAAAAACATATTGAAACTCTAGCAAAAAATTACGTTATTAAATTTTGTAAGGAGAATTACCCTGTCGATGATATAAATAATATATTGAAAATGTAAATAACATTGAAGCTGAAGTGCTGTTTCTGTAAATTTATTTCCACAAGCTATTCAGTACAAAATGTGGAAGAATAGCAAAACCAATCATGAAAGTGTAAAAGAAAAGAAAGCTAAGAAAACTCAGAAAAAAATAGGTACCGGGAACAAACGACACAGAAACAAGCTCAAATAAGTCATAGAGCTGTACAAGTGATGCAGTTTTCGAAAATTTTGAATTAGGACAAGATAAAAAGAAAAAGATGGTAGTACAAATACCGAAGTGACAATAATATGGTAATACTTTGGCAATCCTGGCAATAAACTCGATTTTGGTATTATATCGTCATAGTATAAAGTACTCATATTCCATAACTTAATAATATTGTTGTACATCACAAGCAGTAATTATTGGAGCATCTTTTTATCTGCACTTTTAAAACAGTATTTCCTCTCGGAGATAGCTTCCTGCTGGTCTCCAGCAGGGCGGTAATCTGTCTAGATTGACCAGCTCCTGCCAGAAGCCATCCTACGGATGCAGGATCCCTCTGACTCAGACTAATCACCAATATTGCAGAAAAAGGGAAGGAAAATTTGAATTTTGTTCTTTCTCTTTCATAGTTCGTACATGGTCATTGCATTAGTTGGTTGTAAAAACTTGAAAACGCCTTTATTAGAAGCATTCTTCTTTTTTGTAAAATGAAAGCAATTCAAAAGGAATAGATTAATATCATTTAATGTTTAATGTGACATTTGTCAACTTGAAGGGTTGATTGGGATAGATGAAAAAGATTATCCGTCATATTTTATAGTAAAATTTTGGTGTAAATTGCGCGCTTGAATCATTCTTTATGAAGAAAAATCTGTTGTGGCCAGCACAATACCTCTCGCCACAGAATTTCAAGATTTTCTAAATACACGTAGTTAATTTGTCACCAGAAGTGTGGAATTTACTTGTCGAGGAAAATAAACCATATGGAATTGGAAAATCACTAAATTTAGAATGAGAAATTATATCCCCATATCTGCTTGTCAAGGCGCCCTATTGTATTTAACATTTCTTGTATACCTACATTCTACACCAAAAATTGTACTTACATATATCTATTCCTTATATTTAGATTGTTTAATTTTAAATTCATTATATGAAGAAATTTTGTCCTCTTCTAATTTTTCGAAATGTTTCCAATTCATTGTCAGGATTGACTGTATTTTTGAAGGATATATGTAATAGACCTATAATCTTAAATATTTAACTACTAATACATTAAGAAATAATATAATGTATATGTACTTCCCAGAAAAACTCTTTAGTAATATCTATGAATTTCTGACACTGACATTTATCTGTCAGTTACAAACAGTTCAACTGGTCAACTATTTTCCATGGCATCCTTTCGGCTGTAAAATTTATTATAACGTTATTTTATTTATTATATTTCTTTTATCTCTAAATCCATAGAATATATAATAAAATATTTAAATGTATCAGATAGAGAATTTAATTTTCTTTAATATTACCAAGAAAAATTTTCAAAAAATATTATTTAGAAGATTTTTTTTCAAGAATCTTCTACTTCCGGTTGTCCAATTGTTACCAAAACCTTTTCAGATCTTCCCATGAATGTCCGATTGGAAAATACGTAATTAAACAATTTTTAAGTCTTATAGTTTTTGAGTAATCGTCCTTCCAACATCCTACATACATACACACACACATACATCCACACACACACACACACACACACACACACACACACACACACACACACACACACACACACACACACAGACATCATCGTAAAAATGTTAAAATCGGATTGTAGGGACCTTAAAACGTGCTTATTCAATAAAATATCGATATGTGATTTTTAGCATGAATGCAATACCTCTCTTAGCGAGAGGTAAAAATAGATATTAATGAAACCACAAAGTTACTGTGTCGAATTTATTTTTAACCCTACTGTTATTTTCCTACATGTTTTTGACCTTGGAACCCTTCAGCAAGCGCCGCCATCTTGGAAAAACGGTGCGAAAAACCTTTTTTTCAACATATCTCTTCACCAATAAGCATTAGGGCAAAAATAGTTATTTCGACACGTATTAAATACGTAACACTGTTTATCTAACTAAGCAGATGTTTAAAATTTTAAAGGGATTTTTTTCATATAAGTTTATATTGTTAGTAATTAGAAAATCGCTCATCGGCAAAGATCGTATACTATACATGATATGAAAGAGAATTTCATGCTAAAATCAAATTTTCAAACCGCGGTATCGTATGTTTAACAGGATTACAGTGGTGGATGAAAAAATAAAAAAATGCAGGAAAACGTAGACATTTTTTTTTATTAAAAATCATCGGTAATTTATTCTTTTGATGTCACGACGAATATAACCTGTTATAAATGTAAAAGTTATTAGACTAAGTATTAAATGCGTAATATTATTTATTATTTGAATAATTTAAATATCTTTATATTAATTGGCGGGAGGTTCGCATTCTCTGATTTCCGGAAACTTTTGATATGTTATTCAGCGCATAATTCTGGACAGGACTCCGTAAAAGTTCTTTAGTTGCAATTACTTTGGGGTAATATCGTATTTCCTGGACTATTCAACCTCTTCAGAATGTAAAAAAATCTGTTGTGGCCAGCATAATACCTCTCGCCACTTCCGTTTTTGGTTACATAAGTTTAGGGCGCGAGCAATCATGTGACATTGTTGGCCTTGACAAGCAGATATTGGGGCTCGTGTCAGAATGACAATTAGTAATTATGTACATAGTTATCAAAGATCAGAATTTTTCATTAAAAATTTCAAGATTTTCTAAATTCAGTTAATTTGTCACCAGGAGTGTGGAATTTACTTGTCGAGGAAAATAAACCACATGGATTTGGAAAATCACTAAATTTAGAATGCAATCTATGTACATAATTACTAGCTATGATTTTGACACGGGCCCCCCATTTTTTTGCTTGTCAAGGCCAACAAAGTCACACGACTGCTCACGTCTTATTGAATTAACATTTTTTATATACCTACAATCTACACCAAAAATTCTACTTACGAGTATATCTATTCTTTACATTTAGATTTTTTGATTGTAAATTCATTCTATGAAGAATTTTGTCCTACTCTTCTAATTTTTCGAAATGTTTCCAATTCATTGTCAGGATTGACAATATTTTTGAAGGGTATATGTAATATGCCTATAATTTTAAATATGTAACTATTAATACAATAAGAAATAATATAATGTATGTATTTCACAGAAAAAATCTGCAGTAATGTCTCTCGATTTTTGACACTGACATTTATCTGTCAGTTACAAACATTTCAATATTTCAATTGGTTTCCATGACATTATTTGGGCTGCGAGATTTATTACAACAGATTATTATATACCTTATATTTTTTTATCTCTAAATCTATAAAAGATATAATAAAATATTTAATTGTATCACCTAGATAATTTCCTCTTTTTTAATACGAGCAAAAACAAAAATTTTGAAAAAATAATATTTAGAATTTTTTTTTAAGAATTTGCTACTTCCGGTTGTTCAATTATTACCAAAACCTTTTCAGCTCTTCCCAGTAATGTCCGACTGAGAAATACGTAGTTAAACAGATATTAAGTATTATAGTTTTTGAGAAATCGTCCTTACAACATCCACACACATACACAAACACACACACACACATACACACACATTCATTAAAATCTGTATATGCAATTTTTAGCATTAATCCAATACCTCTTAGCAAGAGGTAAAAATGTAAACCAAAAATAATGCTTGTTTGAAAAAAACAATTTTTCGCGTCATATTTCCAAGATAGCGGCGCTTCCCGAAGGGCCCCATTGTATTTTTTATTAGGACCCCTAAATATATAACATATCCAACATAGGACTTTAACTTGTAAAATCAGACTCCTAATTTCCTGCTTCCCTAATTATTGTAGATAAAAGAATAAAAGTTGTAGTGTATAAAATTCTGCATCTGATTCAATAAGCAAAATTAATTTCGTATAACGTACTTAATATACAAATTAACTATACAGAATTACCTATTAATATTAACACCCAATCAGAAAAATCGATTGGGAAAAAAATGAAAGTTGAAATCGCCGTGGGCGAAATGCAAAAATACAAATCGACTCTTCGCAATCGCATCGCAACCCTAACTGCCTATTGGTGGCCTCTAATTCGATGACGAGCAGAATTTTTAATTATCCACTTAACTGGATTACAATGCATCAATACACAATCATTTCAGCCATCAGTCGCTCTCAATGTTCGCCATTCGCCATCCGAAACAATTCAATATTTTACACTCCACGATTTAGAATTTTATCTAACGGGCAGAACAAGATTTCCATTTCATCCTAATAACGAATTAAATGGAATTTCCAATTGTCAAATGTTCATTCACTGTGAAATATATAATTGTGGGAAGCGGAAGAGATTTGATGTAATTTTAAATTTATATAAAAATACAGTTGAATGTTCTTTCAAGAAAATCACATATGTAATGTATTGTCATTAAATTTAAATATGGCATATACATATAATTACAAAATTATGTTCTTTTTACCTTCCGTTACCTATGGTGAGTTTTTAATGAATAAGCACGTTTTACTGTCCCTAGAATACAAATTTACTGTTTGATGTCTATATGGGGTGTGTGTGTATGTGTGTGTGTGTCTGCTTGTGTGTGTGTGACGAAAATTTCTCCTTCGATAACTCCAATACTACAATTACAAAAATTATTTATTTTTTTCGTATTCCTCTTAGGTCCATATGGAGAGTTGATTAGATTTTGGTTATAATTGGTCAACTGCGGCAATACTCTTAATTGAAGTTTTTAATAGTTTTTCTTGAAAAAACGCAGTTAAATATCATATTTTCACAATTTACGTTGTTTAAATACTAAAGAATATTTTATTCTCTAAACGGTTTGATTTAATTTTTTCCTTGATGTTCAATGCATATACGTAAAGTTAAAAAATTATAAAGAAATTAAATTTCATAAATCAGCCAGCTATGCTATAATCATGGAAACTACTAATATATTCAGATAATTCTAATTGACAGATCGCGGGTCAAGAATAATAAGATTGTAACTGCTAATTTTTGGAAAATAAGATTTTTGCTTAATTTGGTTATATTTGCCATACTCTATATCTCTATCTGATATTAGATTTTAAATATTGCTGCCCCGAGATAGTACAAAAAACAGAAACTAAGTTATATCTGCCAAAAAATTATTATATTATAATTAAACGTGCAGTGACGAAGTTCTATCTGCAACATAGTACAGATAGAAGTTCTTTAAAAAAGTATTTCATGAGCCAAAGAAGCTAAAAAGATATTAAAAAATCTGTTGTGGCCAGCACAATACCTCTCGCCACTGTCTTTTTTTGATTACATAAGTATAGGGCGCGAACAGTCATGTTTCATTGTTGGCCTTGACAAGCAGACGTGGGGGCCCGTTTCAGAATGATAATTATTAATTATGTACATAAATGTCAGAACTTTTCATTAAAAATTTCAAGATTTTCTAAATTCACGTAGTTAATTTGTCATCAGGAGTGTGGAATTTACTTGTCGAGGAAAATAAACCACATGGAATTGGAAAATCATTAAATTTAGAATGAGAAATTATGATATATGACATCTATATATATAATTACTAGCTATCATTCTGACATGGGCTCCCATATCTGCTTGTCAAGGCCAACAAAGTCACATGACTGCTCGCGCCCTAATGTATTTAACATTTCTTGTATACTTACACTCTACACCAAAAATTCTACTTATATCTATTCCATATATTTAGATTTTTTAAATTATTCCACATAATTAGATTCTATGAAGAAGTTTTGTCCTACCCTTGTTTCTCGAGATGATTCCAATTCATTGTCAGAAATAACAGTATATATGAAGGGTATGTGTAATATACCTATAAATATTTAACTAATAATGCATTTAGAAATAATATAATGTATGTACTTACCAGAAAAAGTGTTCAGTAATGTCTCCGGATTTCTGACACTGACATTTATCTGTCAGTTACAAATAATTTAAATTATCAACTATTTTTCATGGCATTCTTTCGGCTGTCAAATTTATTACAACAGATTATTTTATATATTATACTTCTTTTATCTCTAAATCTATGGAATATATAATAAAATATTTAAATGTATCAGATAGAGAATTTAATTTTCTTTAATATTACCACGAAAAATTTTCAAAAAATAATATTTAGAATATTTTTTTTCAAGAATCTTCTACTTCCGGTCGTCCAATTATTACCAAAACCTTTTCAGATCATCCCATGAATGTCCGATTGGGAAATACGTTGTTAAACAAATTTTAAGTCTTATAGTTTTTGAGTAACCGTCCTTCCAACATCCCACACACACACACACACACATACACACACACACACATCCACACACACACACACACACACACACACACACACACACACACACAGACATCATCGTAAAAATGTTAAAATCGGATTGTAAGGACCTTAAAACGTGCTTATTCAATAAAATCTGGATATGCGATTTTTAGCATGAATGCAATACCTCTCTTAGCGAGAGGTAAAAATTAGCGTCGAAAAGTGGAAGTGAAAACAATTATGGCTGTAATGACTGAGCAAAACCAAATATAGTATAGATAAAACAATGTTAAAATTAAATTAGAGAAATTTATTATTTCTAAATTTGTTTAATTATTATTTGTAGCAGCGCATTTTATTATTTTCATGTTTTGTTCATAAAAAAAAAATCCTAATTTTCTATTATGTGTTGAGTTCTTAGATAGAACTTTGATCCCATGAAAGATGTAAAAAATTTGAGGTACATAGTTCTGCGTATTATTCTAATATTTGTTCGGTTACTAAGCATACCATTGTAATTTTTCTTCCATATTCTTATAATAGAGTTTAATCCATTATAGTTAAAAAACGGCTTTCGATAACAATAATATATCTAATAACAGCATTTCAAATCACTTCACCATTATACTTTCTTGCGTTATATAGTTACAACCTTGTTTTTCTAGACCAGCGAGATGTCAGTGTCAAGTACAATTTACATAGTTTGTTACTGAAATAATTTTAGTGGAAATTTAGAATCTTTTGCAAGAATGGTTAGGTATGGAATGTGTACAAAATTCACAGAATTGAGGGAAGGTATTGTGCTGGCCACATTAGATTTTTTTACGTAAAATGCAGAACTTTTGATCGAGGGTCTTACAAAGTTCTTAAACACAAGAAAATAGAAATGAGAAATTAAAATAATAATACGAAATTTTATCATGGATATTACCCATTGCTGAGTGTGCCAATCTACTTCTCTTCGAATACCTAATTTAATTGTTTTCAAAGCTTCATATTTAATATTTTAGTATCCTTCGGCATAAAGAACATTTTAATTTAGATAAAATATTTGTATTGCCGTACTTACCCTAGGTACAGAGAAATTTTTATTGGAAAATATTTTTATTATACCAATCTTACATTTATATAAAATTCCATTTTGTGTATTCAGCAACGCAGACTTCGTACGAAAATTGACTATTTACCATCCAGTTGGATATGAAAATATCACTTGACGTGAACTCTTCCCGACGTATTTTAAATTGAAAATTGAAGATTGACAATCAGTCAATATTCAAAATTCAATATAAAAATACAATATCAAGTACTGTCGCACGCACCAACACATGCAAACTTTGATCGGAGAAAATGTGCCTATACAATATATTTAGGATTTATATTTTAATTTCATTTTGTAAAATATTCTTAGAATTTGTCACTAATGTATAACGATGTTGTCTACCTATTCTACTGAGATTTAAATCGCTGAAAATTACTTTCGTAGCACAAGCTACGATGAATAACAAATTATAAAAAATAATAAGGCCGAGTAAAGATAGATACTTTCGTTTATGATTATTTTTAAGCTCGCTACACATTTCATAATTATAAATTTTATTAATAAAATACATATTTGTACCTTCCGTCACCTTCGGTAAGGAAGATATTGTAAAAAAATTAAATGATGAGTTTTTAGTGAATAAGCACGTTATAGGGTCAATGTGTGACGAAAGTGTCGGATCGCATAACTTCAATACCACGATTCAAAAATTATATTTTTTTCGTATTCCTCAAGTTTACATTCAGAAGAAGAGGTGATTAGATTTTGGTTATAATTGGTCAACCGGAAGTACCCTCATTTGAACAGTTTTTCTTGAAAGAACGCAGTTAAATATCATTTATTGACATTTAACGATATTATAACTTAAAAAATATGTTATTCTCTATACGATTTTGCATTTTATACTTCATATTCAATAGATATAAAGTTAAAAAATTATAAAGATATTAAATTTCATAAATCAGCCAGTTATGCTAACCATGGAAACTGCTAATATATTCAGATAGTTCGAATTGACTGATATCAGTATCAATAAAAAGTAAATGAATATGGCAGAGATGAGGATGTTGAGATAGATATTGGGGAAGACTCGGAAAGATACGGTAAGGAATGAAAGAATAAAGGAAATAACTCTAGTGAGAGAAGTTTCTAGAAAGATACAAGAGAGACGATTACATTGGTTTGAAGATGTTATGAGGAGAGATGAAGAATATATTGGAGAATAATGAATAGCTTAGTAATAGAAGGTTAAAGAAGCAGAGAAAGAACAAAGATAAGATCTAAGGACTGTATTGCAGATGACTTGACAGATAAGGAACTTAATAAGGACGACACGCAAAACAGAAATGAGTGGAAGAAGAAAATAAAAAATAGCGACCCCTAACGAATGGGAAAAGCTAAAGAAGAAGAAGAAGAAGATGTCAGTGTCAAGTGCAATTTGCATAGTTTTGTTTATGAAAGAATTTTACTGGAAATTTAGGATCTTAAAACTTAAAACAACTATAAAGATGGTAAGGTAGATTTTAAACATTTTTAAAGGAGACATATTGAACACATATAAGTGTATAAAATTAATGTTGTATGTGAACATTATACGGTTAATTATATTTATTCGTGTTACTTTTAGGTAACTTAAATAAATTATAAGACCTTGTTACTTTTGGTGGAATATGAAAATTAAACAGTGAAATAATATTAGTAGAATGAAATAAAATATTGAAAACTTTATACAAAAAAATCACATCAAAATAAGTTCGCCTACTCTCTGAACTGCTCATATTGAATTTTTCTAGTTTGCATATGTAAGTTGGACAGTTAATATTAAGCTTATAACAAAGTAAATTTAGTACATTTTCAATAATATTAATATTTTTTCTGTACATTGGATTCCATACTGTGGACGCGTATTCAAGTATGGAGCGTACTAAAGAATTAGACAAATAACAGTGTTTGGATTTTTAAAAACTTTGCAGTGTCGAAATGAAACCCATTGTCGGTATGAGTCTTTCCTGATGGCGTCAATATGAGATGTCATCAAAAGTTTAGAATCAAAGAGTACACCCAATTCTCGTATTATGGACTTTACTTGCAGAGGAACATTATTAATATTATAATTAAAGCTGATTAAATTGCGATTTCTAGTGAATTTCATAACATAATATTTAGATGAATTAAGATGTAAATAATTATGTTGACAATAAATATATAATTTAGTTAGATCAGTTTGTAATGCAATACAGTCATTTATGTTTGTAATGGCTTTAAAAATTTTCAAATCGTAGGCGTATAATAAATATTTTGAATGATCAAAGCATTGCGAAATATCATTTATAAATAAGTTAAATAATAAAGGGCCCATATGTGATCCTTGACCTTGAGGTACACCTGAAGATATTTTTATACTTTGATATATATTTATTAATATACAACAATTTTTTCAACTGTAGGCTCTGAAGATGCTATATATTATTCAAAAGCGAAATCGATAAGTAAGCCATATAGAATACATAAAATATTTATTTAAAAAATCGGCGTTCTATTTTCCATGAAAATGAACTCTGATTTAGAATCGTTCATCAATAAAATTCATCAATAAAAAAGAATGGTACTTTCCCGATCCTCAGATTCTTAGAAAAAGTATATGATTTTGTCGGACTTGTCAGCAATTCTTATGAAAATTTATAAAAATAAATCTTTATTATTTAAAACTTACTTAATATTTAAACAAGTAAACGAGATAACAATAAGATGCGAAATTATTGTTTCATATTCATTTAATCGTAATCAACCTTGTAGCAGATTTTTTTTTCTATAATGGGACAGATAAAATCCGTTTATAATACTTATATTAAAAAGAACAAGAAATATACATTAAAACCCTCACCCTTTTAAAAACGTCAAAAATTACCACTTTTACATCTCTTAACACGTCAAACAGCTCAAAACAATAAAACAAACGAACATTAACTATCAACAAATGACTGCATTACAATGGCCTCACATCCAGGTGGCCGTGGTCGTCTTTCTTTTGTTGCAATCACCGCTTGCATTGAACAAAATGGCCGCAGCTTCGCTGATTCGCTCGGTGTTTGAAAGGGCGCGAGATTATAATGTTTAACGAACTGAATTGAGCTGACTGCTGATTACCATAATGTTTAATATAATAAAGACTTCGTTGGCAGACGGCCGACAATCGCAAAGCCGAAGCCGGAGGACATGTGCAATGAAGCCTTTGTCACGGTGACTTCAATGACGGCAAAATGGTAGTAATTCCACACTGAACTGAATGTTTGATGGTATTAAAAATGTGAATGTGTGACTTGATTTTAATGTCGTTACGTTAGCGTAGGAGGGTTTTATGCACATCCTACATGATTCATAAAATTCAATTATTTATTTTATTTCATATGTGGAAAATTTATTTGTAAGAAAATATTTTTATACGACTAATTTTATAAAATAAAAACTCTTCTTTAACTAAAGAAGCTTATCTAAAAATAAGAAAATACAGAGAGACAACACTAATGCATCAATAAGAAAAAGATACAAACTGTTTCTATAGTTTCTAGTGAGGAGTTCTGAATTCATCTCAATATAAATATTTTTATCAACATTAATTGTATCAAATTAAACCTGACATTAATAATTATATCTAACTTTTTATAGTAAAAAAATCTGACGTGGCCAGCACATTACCTTCCGTCTATCCTGTGTATTATGTACAAATTCCATACATAAATTTTCTTGCAAAAGATCTTATATTTCCAGTAAAATTATTTCATAAACAAACTATGCAAATTGCACTTGACACTGGCATCTTCTTCTTTAGCTTTTCTCATTCGTTGAGGGTCGCTGTTTTTTATTTTCTTCTTCCACTCATTTCTGATTTGCGTGTCGCCCTTATTCATTTCCTTTTCTCTCAAGTTTTTGCAATACAGTCCTTCTACTAAGCTATTCGTTCTTCTTTCAATATATTTTTCATCTCTCCTTATGACATGTTCAAACCAATGTAATCGTCTCTCTTGTATCTTTCTAGAAACTTGTAACACTAGAGATATTTCCTTACCTTTCCGTGTCTTCCCAACATCTACTTCAACATTCTCATCTCTGCCACATTAATTTACTTTTTATTTATACTGACATCTGTCAATTTGAATTATATGAATATATTAATAGCTTTCATGCTTAGCATAGCTGGCTGATTTATAAAATTTAATTTCTTTAAAATTCCCAACATCTATCTCAATATCTTAGTCTGTGCCATATTCATTATTTTTTCATTGATACTGGCATCTGTCAATTTGAATTATCTGAATATATTAGCAGTTTCCATTTTCCATGGTTAGCATAGCTAGCTGATTTATGAAATTTAATATCTTTATAATTCTTTAACTCTATATGTTTTGAATAAGAAGTATAAAATGCAATCAAATCGTATTGAGAATAATATTCTTTAAATTATAATAACGTTAAATGTCAATAAATGGTATTTAACTGCGTTTTTTCAAGAAAAAATGTTAAAAATTGCAATTGGGGGTACTTCCGGTGGAGCAATTATAACCTAAATCTAATCACGTCTGCGTGTGGATCTAAACTCGAGGAATACGAAAAAATTATAATTTTTGTAATCGTAATATTTGAGCTCTGCGATCCGAAAAGTTCGTCACATACACACACACACACACACACACACACACACACACACACACATACACACACACACATACAGACATCATCGTAAAAGTAGTAAATTCGTATTCTAGGGAACCCAAAACGTGGTTATTCTTTAGAAACTCACTATCGAAATTTTTGACCAAAGACAATACTTTCCTTACCTAAAGGTGACGGAAGGTAAAAAAAAAAACTAATGATTGTCGAGAGTAACAATATTTCTTATAACGTTTTCCATTTGGTGGCGATTAGGGTGTGAACATTGGGATATAACATGATATTTTTGTTTTATGCAATTTCCTGCTCTCCTGTTCATTTTACACACGGCTTTTAAAACAGTCGCATTCTCGCATTTTAGTATATTATAGTAGGGATGCATCAATATTTAATTCTGTAGATACGATACCGATATTTGTTAAAAAAGTAATTTTAGAAGTATGGGACTGAAAGGATTAAGATTTTTCTTTGTAATATAAAAATGTCAAAATCAACATTTTTCTTTAGAAATGAATTTTATTGTAATATTAATACAGTTAATAAAAAATTCAAAAATCTGTAAATTATTTCAGCTGCTATTGTAAAATGATGATAAAAATTGCATAATGAAGAAACTTCCAATCTTCAGTATTCAAATATTCCATTAATCCTTATAACCAATACGAAATTACTATATACAATCACAAATCACAAAGCTTCAAAATTTACATAAAAATATCATTAAACAAACTTGTTATATTCACAAAAAAATCAGTTATAAACATTAACATTTCAAAGCGACCATTACATATCCGAGATTGCTGTAGTTGTACACACAAAAAGAGAGAACGTTCACTGGAAGTCATTAGCAAGATGGAAAAAATTCATAGCCCGCTCGACTGGAATGAAGCACGGAGTCATGATCCGGCATCTGGAATAAAAAGTAGGGAGGGTGGTCCGGACCTATAATTTCAGGAGGCGGTACTTTTCCCCCTCCTAGAGGGGAACTCTCAATGCACTCGGGAACCACGAGGAGTTCACAGTGAGTACATTAAAGGGGAAGGATTTTTATTGGTGTGTGTACGCTGTAAACTAAACGTGGTACGAGTTCATATTTGAATATGTATATTAATGTTGGAAAGAGACGGATGCCATTTTTTACTGCATGTAAGAAAAAGATGCAGATAAATGAAAGAGATTCGCAATGGCTGCAAATGTTTGAAGTACATTCTGTGGGAAAAGTTGCTGCACCAGGAATTTTTGATTAATAGATTCATGAATGATGGTTTCTCCCAATAAGTTGTTTGTTTATTCATATACTCTATTACCTCTCGCTAAGAGAGGTATTGGATTTATGCTAAAAATCGCATATCCAGATTTTAATAAATAAGCACGTTTTAAGGTCCCTACAATCCGATTTTAACATTTTTACGATGATGTCTGTGTGTGGATGTATGTGTATGTCAATGTCTGTGTGTATGTATGTGTGTTTTGTGTGTGTGTGTGTGTGTGTGTGTGTTGAATAGATTTTGGTAGCAATTGGACAACCAAAAGTAGCAGATCCTTAAAAAAATAATTAAAATAATTATTGTTCATACAAATATTAAAGAAGATTAAATTCTCTATCTGATACATTTAAATATTTTATTATATCTTTTATTAATTTAGAGATAAAAGAATATAATACATAAAATAATCTGTTGTAATAAATCTCACAGCCCAAATAATGTCATGGAAACCAATTGTTACGCTTTTGTTCGTCTCTTGTGGCTAATACCATTAAATTGTAATTCCATGAATTTTCAAATTTTATTTCTGCAGTTATGAAGTAGCCAAAACGAATTTTTTAGTTGATTAGATTTTAGTTATGATTGGTTAACCGGAAGTACCCTAGCTTGAAGATTTTAACAGTATTTCTTGAAAAAACGCTGTTAAATATCATTTTTTGACCTTTTATGTTATTATAGATAAAAGAATATGTTATTCTCTATTCGATTTAATTATATTTTTTTCTTCATATTCAATGAATTTAGAAATAAAGAATTTATAAAGAAATAACTTGCAACCTAATTCTGCTAAAAGCTGCACCATGGAAACAGTTAGAATATTCAAATATTACTAATTAACTGATGTAAGTGTCAAATAAAATTTATATAATATCTTTGTGAAATGATTCTACTGGAAATATAAAATAATTTAAAGTGGCAAAAACAAATCACATAAGGTAATACATCAGATTATAGCTATAAGCCAATTCAGCAGATTATTATGTTATAAGGAAGGTATTGTCTTTGGTCAAAAAATTCAGTGATGAGTTTTTAGTGAATAAGCATGTTTTAGGGTCCATATAATACGATTTTACCATTTTTACGATGATGTAGCCTCATTTGAATATTTAACAGTTAAATTTGATTTATTGACATTTAACGTTATTATAACTTAAAGAATATATTATTCTCTATACGACTTGAATGCATTTTATACTTCATATTCCATAGATATAGAGTTAAAGAATTATAAAGAAATTAAATTTTATAAATCAACCAGTTATGCTAAACATGGAAACTACTAATATATTCATATAATTCAAATTTACAGACGTCAGTATCAATAAAAAGTAAATTAATGTGGCTGAAATGAGGATGTTGAAGTAGATGTTGGGAAGACACGGAAAAATAGGTAAGGAAATAACTCTAGTGTTTCAAGTTTCTAGAAAGATACAAGAGAGATAATTACATTGGTTTGAAAATGTCATAAGGAGAAATGAAGAATATATTGGATGAACAATGAATATAGCTTAGTAATAGAAGGTTGAACAAACAGAGGAAGACCAAAGATAAGATGGAAGGACTGTATTGCGGAAGACTTAAGAGAAAAGGAACTGAATGAGAATGATACGTAAAACATAAATGAGTGGAAGAAGAAAATAAAAAATAGCGACCCCTAACGAAGAAGATAGAAGAAGAAGATAGTTTGCATAGTTTGTTTATGAAATAATTTTATTGGAAATTTAGAATCTTGTGCAAGAACATTTATGTATGGAATTTATACATAATACACAGGATTGACGGAAGGTATTGTGCTGGCCACAACAGATTTTTTATTATTTATACTATACGCTTCAGAATATAATGTACACAAATATATTCAGAAAATTATTTTTTAATAAAGCCCCCCCCCCTCCCTATATTTGTATCCTAGATACGCCACTGTTACTGTTTATTACTTATTACTAGATGTGTTAACCGACTTTTGATTTCGGTAATGACGATATGTATCTGTACCGTACAAAACATTTATTAAAAAATAAAATAAATTCTCTGGTGGGAATATAAATCATTAACTTTTAATAAACCAGAACATTGATAATAACTGCATCAAATCAAACAAATTTAAATAAATTAATTGGAAATACATTCGTTAAGTAATACAAAAAATGTATTTAAATATAATATTGTGTTTACAATAGTAAATTAAATAAATATTAACAAAGCTTCATCACAAATTTCCAAACTAATAATTCAACTTAAATTCTAATTACTCAATCACTTCCTACAGTCATCCAATTACCACATTCACAATAATAACCAAACAAAAAAAAAGAAAAAACGTGGCATGAAAGAAAAAACATCTGCCACAAACAAATTCATCTTACAAGACATCAACACTACAATTTGGTTATTCAACAAAGGCATGAATAACGTCCCTTGTATACAGTAATTTTATATATTTAAGATTTTATATCAGTGACATATGAAAGCGACAGCCATCACCGCCATCTGCCCACCGATGCTGAAGCCTAACCTCCGTTGTTACCTGAAACAACTGGGGCTAATTTGCCATGGGAACCGAACGGTGAACGCTGCGACGTGAATGGCTGGCCTCTGACAACTCTGTTTTGTTCTGTTTACGGAGGTATGCGGGATTGTTGATATTTTAATGTCCAAAATGTATTTGAATTTGGTGCACGATTGTAATCGCTCAAGTGTTTACAACGTTTCAATAGCGATGGAGGAGGAAATGGTTATTTGAGGTTAAAGGGAGATTTTTGGAAATGATAAAAATTTGAAATTTAAATGAAGGAAGTTACAGTGAATGGAAGGATGATTATAGTTGATGTTTCTAATGTCACTGAAATTCTTGACTTTGTATTTTATCTTTCATTCGGTTTTACCTTCCGTCACCTTTAGGTAAGGAAGGAATTGTCTGGTCAAAAATGAAATGATGAGTTTCAAGTGAATAAGCATGTTTTAGGGTCCCTATAA
Source organism: Harpalus rufipes (assembly GCA_951394225.1). Lineage (NCBI taxonomy): Eukaryota > Metazoa > Arthropoda > Insecta > Coleoptera > Carabidae > Harpalus > Harpalus rufipes. Next base: position 9,866,009 of record OX596276.1, on the reverse strand, counting down.
TACGATTTTACCATTTTTATGGTGATGTCTGTATGTATGTATGTATGTATGTATGTATGTATGTATGTATGTATGTATGTGTGTCTGTGTGTGTGTGTGTGTTCGGATCGCATAACATCAATACCTCGACTCCAAAAATTATATTTTTTTTTGTATTCCTCAAGTTTACATCCAAAAGAAGAGGTGATTAGATTTTGGTTATAATTAGTCAACAGAAAGTACCCTCATTTGAAGATTTTAAGTTTTTCTTGAAAAAACGCTGTTATCAATCTTTTTTGACAATTAATGTTAATATAAATATTAAATAATATAGTATTAACGACACGATAAAAAATATTGACGTTTTTGGGTCCATCCCCTGTTACACGCAAGATACGTAGATGGTGCTTCCTTTTTTGACTCGAAATTTATAATTTTCTACAGATTTATCTCAGATGCTACGAAAATAATATGATTATATACAAAAAAATCTTTTGTGGCCAACAAATTACCTTCCGTCAATCCTGTGTATTCGGTATAAATTCCATACATAAATTTTCTTGCAAATGATACTATATTTCCAGTAAAATTATTTCATAAACAAACTATGCAAATTGCATTTGACACTAACATCTTCTTTAGCTTTCCCCATTCGTTATGGGTCGCTATTTTTTATTTTCTTGTTCCACTCATTTCTGTTTTGCGTGTCGTCCTCATTCAGTTCCTTTTCTCTCAAATCTTCCGCAATACAGTCCTTCCATATTATCTTTAATCTTCCTCTGTTTCTTCAACCTTCTATTACTAAGCTATTCATTCTTCTTCCAATATATTCTTCATCTCTCCTCAAGAAACTTGTAACACTAGAGTTATTTCATTCCTTATCCTGTTTTTCCGTGTCTTCTTCAACATCTATCTGAACATCCTCATCTCTGCCACATTCATTTTATTTTCATTGGTACTGACATCTGTCAATTTGAATTATCTGAATATATTAGCAGTATCCATGGTTAGCAAAGCTGACTGATTTATGAAATTTAATATCTTTATAATAATTTAACTCTATATTTATTGAATATGAAGTATAAAATGCAATCATTTCGTATAGAGAATAATACTATTCTTAAAAATATAATAAAATTAAATCTCAAAAATGTTATTTAACTGCTTAAACAAAAACTTAAATAAATAAATAAATAAATATTTCATCACGGCATATTACCCATTGCTGGGTGTGCCAATCTGCTTCGTATACAGATATCGGTAATGCAAATGAGGGTACTTCCGGTGGACCAATTATAACCAAAATCTAATCATGTCTACATATGGATCTAAACTCGAGGAATACAAAAAAATGATCGTCACATACACCTGCACACACTCACATACACACACAGATGCACACACACACATACACACACATACACACACACACACACACACACACACACACACACACACACACACATACAGACATCGTAAAAATAGTAAATTCGTATTCTAGGGACCCCAAAACGTGCTTATTCATTAGAAACTCACAACCGAAATTTTTGACTAAAGACAATACCTTCCTGACCTAAAGGTGACGGAAGGTAAACATAATGCAGATGAGGATGAGATGTATGATAGTATAAAAAGACCACCCATTGATAAGAACTAGAATCTATTACACTTGACTAGAACCTTCGGGTCTCGATGTCTCGATGCACCATCGATCTATGAAAATAATTTACATTATATATTTGTCTGCACCATCGATCTATGAAAATAATTTACATTATATATTTGTCTTTTTGTCAATTGTCAAACTGTTCTGTGGTAATGAGAATTAAGTATTAACATCCTAGAAAGTATTAATATACTGCCGAAAAACAAAATATTTTTTCTGTTTTAACAAAATATAATTATATAATTGAGCACAAACACTTTACCTATATTTTACCATCGTTTAAAAAAGATTTTATATACTTTAATATGATTCATCATTAAAACATCTTTTTTCAAATTAAATTCATATTTATTCATTCCGTTTTATAAGACACTTAAACATTCCACATCAGAGATCGCAATGAAGTAATCTGTATACATCATATAAAAATCGTTACTATACTATTGCGCCTCTTCGTTCCTTTCCTGAGCTGGAATCCATCTCCGCAAAGTGAAAAGCTGAGAAAGAAAGGCAGGAAACGAGGCAGAGTGTGAAATATGCATGAATACGAATGAGGCATTATTCGAACCCAGGCCGCTGCAGGTGGAGGGCCTTTAAGTGCGGGTTTTACAATTAGAGATAATTATAACTGCAGCGCCAGACCTGGCGAGATTAACTAACGAACACTAATTGGATCCCGCGGATTCTGCTGGAGACCCAGATTTTTATCCCAGTCAAAACTAATTAATGAACACATTGCATTGCTGAGGAGAGAACTGAAAGGAGAAATGAGTACCTAAATGCATATTTTAATGCATATTGGATCTAAGTTTTAATTACTGATCGATTAATATTAATTTGAACGAAATAAAAGCAAAATAAGCAGCGTACAGACTTCAATATACTTTTTGTAAAATTTAATATTTACCTCCCGCTACTCTTGGTAATGCCGGTTTAACATTGGGCAACAGTTGCGCGTGCAACTGCAACTTGCAATTGATAGCAGCAATATTGCATAGTGTAATATGAAAATTGCACGTGCAACACATACCCGCAACCTATTGCACGAAAATAGCGCATGTTCTAATTCATGCAACAATTGCACGCGCAAGTTGGTAATTTACGGTACTACCAACTTATTGTTTATCTGCCATTTATAGGTTATGTATTTATTTTGATCGGTGAGTCACCTTTTGATGTCCATTTAAACCATACTTAATTGTAAATTTAATTATAAAAGTATTTAAAATAATTAAAATTACCTTACAACGCTGAAATTATTTCTCCATTTATTCACCCGTAATGTTAAAATACTAGTAATGTTGGTAATACTGCTGGTGACACTTTAAAAATGTTTAAGTTGCATATTGCTCAATGTAAATCAAGAAAAATTGCATATGCAAGTTATTGCCGCTATCAATTGCAAGTTTCAGTTGCACTCGCAACTGTTGCCCAATGTAAAACCGGCATAAGGGAGGTATAGGGATCGTGCTAAAAATCACATATCGAGATTTTGATAAATGACCACGTTTTAAGGTCCTTAAAATCCATTTTTAATATTTTCACGATGATGTCTTACCTTATTCTAATATGGAAAGAAGTCATTAGATTTTGGTGATAACCGGAAATGGCACTTTACTGGAAACTCAAAATAGTTTTTCGTCGAAAAATACCTTTAAATGTTATTTTTTCGAGATTTGTTATTATAATTTTTTTTAAATTTTCTACAGATTTGCATTAATACTTTTTGTATATATTTTATGGATAAAATTATCTATAATTTTAATCCAGGAGCCTACGCTTTAAGGACAACTCCATGGTTACACAGTTCAGATCTCAAATCTTTGTAACTGACAGATATATGTCACTGTCAACAAACTAATCACTTCAAATAATATTAGTAACTTTGGAGAGGTAAAATAACGGAGATTCAGTCCTTGGTTAAAATATTTTTATTTAAAAAAACATTACCGACGTTTCGGTCTCAAATAGACCATCCTCAGGGTTCTGGAAACATCACGGAGGTACAAATATCATGTTCTATAAATGTTAAGGTAATGGTCACTTACATGTTAAAATGTTTTTAGATTTTTTGAAAAATGGTAAAATGTACATAATTAAAAGAATAAATAATAAATAAATAAAATAAAAATCTGTTGTGGCCAGCACAATACCTCTCGCCACTTCCTTTTTTTGGTTACATAAGTATAGGGCGCGAACAGTAATGTTACATTTTTGGGCTTCACAAGCAGATGTGTGGGCCCGTTTCACAATGATAATTTGTAATTATGTACATAGATGTCAAATGTTAGAATTTTTCATTAAAAATTTTAAGATTTTCTAAATTTACGTCAATTTATCACCAGGAGTTTAAAATTTACTTGTATGCCTTAGATATTTAACATTTAATTCTGCTCCACATGGAATTGGAAAATCACTAAATTTAGAATGAGAAATTTATACATAATTACTAGCTATCATTCTGACATGGGCCTCCATATCTGCTTGTCAAGGCCAACAAAATCATATGACTGCTCGCTCCCTATTGTATTTAACATTTCTTGTATACCTACACTCTACACCAAAAATTCTACTTACGCATATATCTATTCCATATATATTTAGATTGTTTAATTTTAAATTCATTTTTGATGAAGAAATTTTGTCCTCTTCTAATTTTTCGAAATGTTTCCAATTCTATTAATACATTAAGAAATAATATAATGTATGTACTTCCCAGAAAAACTCTTCAGTAATGTCTTCGGATTTCTGACACTGACATTTATCTGTCAGTTACAAAAAAATTTAATTTTCAACTATTTTCCATGGCCATTCTTTCGGCTGTAAAATTTATTATAACAGATTATTTTACATATTATATTTCTTTTATCTCTAAATCTATAGAATATATTATAAAATATTTAAATGTATCAGAAAGAAAATTTATTTTTCTTTAATATTATCAAGAAAAAATTTCAAAAAATATTATTTAGAAGATTTTTTTTCAAGAATCTTCTACTTCCGGTTGTTCAATTGTTACCAAAACCTTTTCAGATCTTCCCATGAATGTCCGATTGGGAAATACGTAGTTAAACAAATTTAAAGTCTTATAGTTTTTGAGTAATCGTCCTTCCAACATCCTACATACATACACACACACATACATCCACACATACACACACACACACACACACACACACACACACACACACACACACACACACACAGACATCATCGTAAAAATGTTAAAATCGGATTGTAGGGACCTTAAAACGTGCTTATTCAATAAAATCTGGATATGCGATTTTTAGCATGAATCCAATACCTCTCTTAGCGAGAGGTAAAAAGGAGGTTGTAGATATCGTCAAACTATAAAATCATAAAAAACATGTACATTCTTATCACAGATCAATATAAAACTGACGAAGGGTTGGTTCTCGTATTGGAAGTAGCAAGGTACAACACGTATTTATTTTATTAGATTTTTGTAGTATTTCATCAGTATGCCTTTGTAAATGATACTTAGATTTTGTATGTCTGTCTGCTAGTTAACCGAGTTTTTATGTTTGTGTATTTCTAACATCTCTAGTGTAAGTCTTTTATTTCTATTTCTACAAACTTGAAAAATATAGCACTCTTTACTAATCCGTTTTCATTAATTGAACAGCAAATAAAACAAATTGATACTGAGTTGTAGTTAGAAATAATGGATATTAATGCTGCATTAAAAAACAAATACGATGAATTTTGTAATTATTTAAATGTAGATGCGAAATTACAATTTTTTCGGAATTATTAGTACACCAAAATTTAAGTTAAGACAATTTACACAATGATATGTTTTTTTTGTAATAATTGTATTTGTAATTATGTGACTATTAATAGATTACTTATTTATTATTAATTATATACCTGTCCACTTATTTTTACAATTTCGAATACAAAATTTTTGCTATCTTATCTAAGTGGCCCTTTGGGAAAATGAAATTATTTTTTTGTTCCGCAATTTAAATAATTTAAACACCACTGATGTAGATAGATAGTTATGTAGCAACAAACTTTCAATTGCATTAATAACGAGTTTAAAATACGAAAATTTCTTATGGAACGAATGGCGAATAAACGTTTCAAAAGTACGAGTATTTTTGTTAGAATTATCAAATTGTGATCTAGTTCGTTTATTCCTAAACTTTTCATTTGCGCTAATATTTAATTATGATGCTAATTTGATTTATAAATTTTGATACCACAATGTAAATAGCAACAAACTCGAAAAATGTCTACAAAATTTGAATATACACACATTTCAATACGACTTTAATAATTAATATTCAGCTCATGGATAAACAAAAGCAGCATAACGAATGCGAACTTATAATTTGAAGTGTAAAATGCATATTTTCGCTGAAGTTTGAATGAGTATTGAATGGTTGTCCGACGCCCGAGCGAGCGTCGCGTCGCTAAATGGAAGTGTTTTAAAACCGTCGCTGAATTTGTCATCTCACTATTTTCCCATAACGCACAGTGTGGCTATGGTTACATATGCATTTCAAGCGATGAGTGCTCCAGAAAATTAATTCAGCCTGCTTTTAAATCCATCTTAAAATCCTTATTGTTTCACCAGACAATTAAAAGTCATTTTGTTGTTAGTAAATATGGACCTGATGTAACTGAAAATGTATTCGATTGCATGTCGAAATTACGGGTGTTTTAAATATTACAACGGTAACGGGACTTATTCTCATAAGTATAAAAAATCGGCGCAATAATTCTCATTTTCTGTCTACATATATAATTACTCGTATTTTAATTATTAAATTATAAAATTAACGTACTTATACAGAATATTTCGTTTCATTAAACCAGCGCTTTTCTGATTGAACTAATGACTATGAAAAAAATGTTATATACAAAAAATCTAATGTGGCCAGCACAATACCTTCCGTCAATTCTGTGTATTATGTATAAATTCCATACATAAATTTTCTTGCAAAAGATTCTAAATTTCCAGTAAAAGTATTTCATAAACAAACTATGCAAGTTGCACTTGACTCTGACATCTTCTTCTTCTTCTATTTCTTCTTTAGCTTTTCCCATTCGTTAGGGGTCGCTATTTTTTTCTTCTTCCACTCATTTCCGTTTTGCGTGTCGTCATTCAGCTCCTTTTCTCTCAAATTTTCCGCAATACAGTCCTTCCATCTTATCTTTGGTCTTCCTCTGTTTCTCACCTTGTATTACTAAGCTATTCATTCTTTTTCTAATATATTCTTCATCTCTCCTCATAACATGTTCAAACCAATGTAATCATCTCTCTTGTATCTTTCTAGAAACTTCTAACATTAAGTTATTTCCCTTATTCTTTTATTCCTTACCGTATCTTTCCGTGTCTTCCCCAACATCTATCTCAACATCCTCATCTCTGCCACATTCATTTACTTTTCATTGATACTGACATCTGAATTATCTGTATACATATATTAGCAGTTTCCATGGTTAGCATTGCTGGCTGATTTATGAAATTTAATATCTTTATAATTCTTTAATTCTATATCTATTGAATATGAAGTATAAAATGCAATGAAATCGTATAGAGAATAATATATTATTTATGTAATAATAACGTTAAATGTCAATAAATAATATTTAACTGCTAAAATCTTCATACAGACATCATCGTAAAAATAGTAAAATCGTATTATATGGATCTTAAAACGTGCTTATTCACTAAAAACTCATCATTTTTTCCTAAAGGTGACGGAAGGTAAAAATATGATCTCTATAGTAGGTACTTGCTGTAAATAAAAATGGCTAAATTCTTAAACTACTCTTGCATTATTTTCATTACGGTACGATTAATTTGATTCAGGTTTATTACAAAATATCTGATGATTTTAATAGACATATTAAGACTCATTTATAGTGCAAAATATCGAATAATTTTGTTTTATTTTCTAAAACAGAAAAGTCTTTTCACAATATGTCAACTTTTATCAAATCAGGGCTATTACGAAAGGAAACAATTTATAGTTAACGCAAAAAAAAATAATGGTTCTTCCTATAAAAACATGTCCAAAAATTCAAATTTTCAGAAAATAATGAACTTCGCATTTCAAAATTATGAAAGCGAAAAGAAATGACGTTTAAAAATAACGAGTATATTTTTAAACTTTTTATTCTTATTTTGTTAAAAAAATCAGACTTCTTATCAAAATATTTTCATATTTAAAGACGCGGACATCTCATAAACATAAACCCATTTTCGTGCTTAACTTGATTTTTGACAAATCCTTCTCACTCACAATATATTTCTACGGGAGTCGAACAATATGGAGTCGTAACCCAGAAACTTCAATAAATAGATTTACTCCGATTCTTCTGGAAAACCCCTCATACTTGTTTTCGCCGAAAAAATATTTTAAAAACTGCATATTATACATTTGGCAAAACTGTTAAACTCATCTGGTTTAGTCAAATGCGTACCTTGAAGAATTTAATATAAAATCGTAATATATTCCTAGATCTTAAAAATGAACGTTGATTCATAAATTGATTAGAAGAGTTCAAAAAATACGCCCAAAGGGCTTACAGTTAAAATTTATTCTTTAAAGAATAAACAGAATTTCGGAATTTAGTTTTTCTCGTATTAACTACCATATAATTACATACATTACATAATAGAATTATGTATGTATATAATAATATATTAATGAAATAATATCCTTAGGTTTCTGATTACTTAGCATAAACATAAACATTTCTGTTATACAGGGAGATTTATATGTATGCACCCGCAGGTACATATTCACATCTGTTGAAATTATGAAATTAGATATGACACGAGATACAAGTTAGGTCGTTATGGATGACATGTATTCATGCAACATCATCACTACGAATAATCATTTATTGTGAGCTGGAGTTGGATATATTGGAATTAAGTTTTGATCTTATCATACCCACAAAAAGGATAATATATGATTTTAAATGTACAGTACAACGTACAATTAACGTTATTTTATTGAAGGAAAGAATAAATTTTATTTCTATTGATTATTAATTTTTTTTTAATATATTACCAAATTATCGAAAAAAAAAGTTTTTATTTAAATATGACGACAAAAAAAACATTTCGATAACCAATCTGCCTTCTTCAAGATACTAAAATAGTAAAATTGATAGACACGCAGACAAATTTTCATAATAAATAGATAACTTACATGTCAAAATATTAATTAATGAATTTCTGTATACAGATATACATTGTTAAAATTTTATAAAAATGTAAAGTATATTTATCATTTCCTAACAATTTATTATAACGTGTAAAATTAAATTGTGTAATTGGTAACAATATATTGTGTTAACCCAATTTACTGTGTTCTTCTAACACTCTTCAGTTTGGTAAATGAAAAATGTGTTAAATTTTGAATGGAGTAAAAGACTTTCATTTCGTACCTGATATTAATATGTTCGTTTTTGTTGATAAAGTAATAATTTAACATCAACAATAGATAAAGTAATTTTTACCTTCCGTCACCTCTAGGTAAGGAAGGTATTGTCTTTGGTCAAAAAATTCGATGGTAGGTTTTCATTGAATAAGCACGTTTTAGGGTCTTTACAATACGATTTTACTATTTTTACGATGATTTCTGTATGTGTGTGTGTGGAAGTGTGTGCGTGTATGTGTGTGTTCGTTTGTGTGCGACCACGGTTTCGGCCGCGATATCTCCAATACTAGAATTCCAAAAATTACAATTCTTGCGTATTCCTCTTCCTTACAACCATATGCAGACTTGATTAGATTTTGGTTATAATTGGTCAACCGGAAGTATCCTCATTTGAAGATTTTAACAGTTTTTCTTGAAAAACTCAGTTAAATATTATTATAACTTAAAGAATATATTATTGTCTATACGATTTGATTGCATTTTATATTTCATATTCGGCAGATATATAGTTAAAGAATTATAAAGATAACTTAACCATGGAAACTGCTAATATATTCAGGTAATTCAAATTGACAAATGTCAGTATCAATAAAAAGTAAATGAATGAAAGAATAAGGGAAATAACTCTAATGTTTCTAGAAAGATATAAGACAGACTATTTGGTTTGAACATGTCATGAGGATGAATAAATTGGAAGAAAAATGAATAGTTTAGTAATAGAAGGTAGAAGAAACATAGGAAGACCAAATATAAGATGGAAGGACTGTATTTCGGAAGACTTGAGGAGAGAAAGGAACTGAATGACGACGACACGCAAAACAAAAATGAGTGGAAGAAGAAAATAAAAATAGCGACCCCTAACAAATAAGAAAAACCAAAGAAGTAGATGTCAGTGTCAAGTGAAATTTGCATAGTTTGTTTATGAAATAATTTTACTGGAAATAAAAGATCTTTTGCAAGAAAATTTATGTATAGGGCGCGTGCAGTGACGTGACTTTACTGACTTTGGCAAGCAGATATGGGGACCCGTGTCAAAATGACAGCAATTAATTATGTCCATAACTGACAAGTGTCATAATTTTTCATTCAAAATTTCATGATTTTCTTATTTCATGTGGTTTGTTTGTTACCAGGAGTATGGAATTCAGTTGCCGAGAAAGGGAATCATAAAATACCAAAAATTTAGAATCTTTTCCAAGAAAATTTATGTATGGAATTTGTACATAATACACAGGATTGACGGAAGGTATTGTGCTGGCCACATCAGATTTTTTTATCTACACTTTATAAAAATAATAATATATTTGAAGGTTTTGGGAACTTAAATTATATAATAATTATATAATAATAAATGTAAAGAAAAGTTGTTATTTATAATTTTCACAAACCCGCATAAAGTTAGTTTTAGTAAGTTTAGGAACAAAGATACGGCTTGACATTTTAATATCGAAAACACCAAGTACAAAATTAAATAATACATTATACACGACGACTAAGAGTGTTTATAATACCTTCCATTTGTCGATAAAGTAACTCTTTATCGTCTTGTATAATAAATAACTATTATACATATTAGGAAAAATTTAATATAGTATACATATTTTCATGAAATCGTCCTATAATTAATTACTTTAGTGCCGATTTCTGAACTTTTAATGACGTTTTTTGTGCACTTAGTGACGATTTCAAATAAACAATAATTATTTCACACACTCACTATCCGTTTCCGTTAATCAAAGTGGCGATAAATAGAATTTTAGTGCAATTAATTTTAACTTTATTTGAACATGTATTATCCAAACAACAACCGATCAACTTTCAATAAATTTTTCGTGTAGAACGCCAATATCATATATTTGAGGTTAAGTAATCCAATAACATCAATCCAATCACCATCTCTACTCCATTCAGTGTAAAACAAAACCCATAGTTGAATAGCCCACAAACCTTCATTCCGACACCGGATACCATCCCGGTTACCGGTATCCACCCGTTCTTCTACCATGAATGCCCTATTTCGACATCTCCAACACTCAGCAGCTAATCAGCGTCAAAAGACGCTATGGCTGACACGAAAAGACACGCAGGACATTGACAACATGAATGCATACGCGTCAAAACATCTCGTGACTAGAGCGGGGCTATGTTGAAAGACACTTCACACCTACGTAGATGTGGATTGTACTCTTGTTGAGGAGAGCTATGAGATGCTAACAATGATGCTTTGCTGGACACTAGTAGCAAGTAAGGAATGGTTTTCTTGGGAAAGTGGACGATATATGTTTAGGGTATTCATGGATAGATGACAGATTTTATATGATGTGAGAAATTTTGGGATTCTCACGCTATGCTACAAATTGATGCTCCAATTCATACTGATCGGTAAATACGAACATAATTATAATATAAAAATTAATGGATAATATAATAAAATTATGTACAGGGTGTCTGCCGTAAACGGGCCACCATTGCTAACTTTTTTATTTGAAGAGATAGAAAGACGGTTGGGCGATATTATGCGATAAATTTAACGGTGAAACATACACAACAAGTGAACATCAAATACGCTATTTATTCAATAAAATAACATTTTTTTAAACGAAATGACATATTGAAAGTGGTATTCGTACCATTTAAAAGATGCCTCTAAAATTAAAAACAAAAGAGTTATTTCAACTTGAAATTTAAATATTATGAGCCAAGCTCCATAATATTTTACTAAATATTAGTAGCACTATTAATGCAACTACTCACTATTAAATTATTCGCGCTCATAAAGAAAAATTAGTACAAGTATAACTTAATAGTACCTAATAAAAGAGAAATTTCGTATTGATAATTAGTAGCAACAAAAGACAATTTTAAGTACTATTGCATGTCAATCAAAAAACTGTAGTGATAATTAAAAATTATTTAAAAAGATATAAAGATGGATGGAGTATAAAAATATACAGATTTTCAAAAGAGACTGCAAGAAAAATAATAAATGTAATCAGAAATGATATAAAACCAATATCTAGAAACGGTGGTACTTATACATATATGCAGAACTACAAGTTTGTATTACTCTACGTAGCCACTGCTACTTAATTCGCTATACTTTTCAGTAGCACCTTCTTCTTGTACTTGCCATTTTCAGTGGTGGATTAACGATTTTGCCGCCTGTAGTCTGATATATTAGTTTTCCACCTAAATCCGACAATGATTATAATCAATTTATTTTTGTCTAATTATTGATATTTATTATTGCAATCAAATTTTCTTTATTGTAATAAAAAAAATCTGTTGTGGCCAGCACAATACCTTCCGTCATTCTCGTGTATAATGTATAAATTCCATAATTTTTCTTACAAAAGATTCTAAATTTCCAATAAAATTATTTCATAAACAAACTATTCAAATTGCACTTGACACTGGCATCTTCTTCTTCTTTAGCTTTTCCCATTCGTTAGGGGTCGCTATTTTTGCATGTCATTCTCATTCAGTTCCTTTTCTCTCAAATCTTCCGCAATACAGTCCTTCCATCTTATCTTTGGTTTTCCTCTGTTTCTTTAACGTCCTATTACTAAACTATTCATTCTTCATCCAATATATTCTTCATTTCTCCTCATGACATGTTCAAACCAATGTAATCGTCTTTCTTGTATCTTTCTAAAAACTTGTAACACTAGAGTTATTTTCTTACCGTATCTTTCCGTGTATTCCCTAATATCTACTTCAACATCCTCATATCTGCCACATTAATTTACTTTTTATTGATACTGACATCTGTCAATTTGAATTATATGAATATATTACTAGTTCCCAAGTTTGGCATAGCTGGCTGAATTATAAAATTTAATTTCTTTAAAATTCTTTAACTCTGTATCTTTTGAATATGAAGTATAAATTGTAATCAAATCGTATAGAGAATAATATATTCTTTAAGTTATAATAACGTTAAATGTCAATAAATCAAATTTAACTGTTAAATCTTCAAATGAGACTACTTCCGGTTGACCAATTATAACCAAAATCTAATCAGTTGTTCTTCTGGATGTAAACTTGAGGAATACGAAAAAATTATAATTTTTGGAATCGTGGTATTGAAGTTATTGGATCCGGAAATTTTGTTACACACACACAGACACACAGACACACATACATACAGACATCATCGTAAAAATGGTAAAATCGTATTATATGGACCCTAAAACGTGCTTATTCAGTAAAAACTCATCATTGAATTTTTTGACCAAAGACAATACCTTCCTTACCTAAAGGTGACGGAAGGTAAAAATCTGTTGTAATTAAATCATACTAGAACAATTAATATAATCAATTTTTTTATGTGATTGGTAATTTTCTTTGTTGGAATCACTCTCTCATTATTGTAATCAAGCATTTCTTTGTTACAATTAAAAAACTTTTAAAGGTTCTTTTAAAATCTTACAGCTTGACTTTTATTCACTATTATTTCTAAATTTTCCTCAAATAAATTTAATAAAAATATTTTATCGTCTCGTGTTCAGTTTTCCCCACGCTCCCGTTCATTTGTCTTTTTTTTTAATACCTAATCTTATTTTTCATATTCAATAAATACAACACTAATAGTACAGGGTTGCCACATATACTTTACTACTAGTTAAAATAAGCTATAATAGTGTACTTATGAGAACCAATATCACTATTATTATACTAAGCTATTTTAGGAAGTAACTCTTAGTTGTAAAATTTAGTAGAAGGTTATGAGCTTGTTGCTATGGAAACAACAAAAACAAATAACGAAATTAATTATTGACTAACACTGATTAAAGAACAAATAAATTAAATGATACAACCTATTTTAGTTTTATTTCTGTTTATTTATTTAAATATCGACGTTTCGGCAGTATTACCTACTGGCTTCTTCAGGAATGAACAACAAATCAACAAATATATAAATAAATAAATACAAAAACATTAGCAACAGGTAACCAAGGTGACAATTACAACATATATAATATAGGAAGCCATGCACGACTAAGATCTAGACCGTCACAATGATTGAGATTATTACTATTGGTTTTGAAAATCTCAATGGCTTCTCTAATTAACCTGTTGTTTAGGTGTGTTGGTCTCGCCTGTATTTTTGTATCTTCCAATTTTATACGGTGGAATTCTTCCAGGGCATGCTCTGCAACTGAAGATTTTATTTATTTATATATTTGATGATTTGTTGTTCATTACATGTTTTGTGTAAGAAGATCATGTCTGCTAAAATTCTTCTGTTTTCCAAAGAACGCATATTGTTCACATATTCGTACCGTGCAAGCGTTTACCAAGCACTCATTGCTGGCGTGGAGAGTGAACTACAGGGGTCCAGTGTTGAATCCAGAGGGGTTCCCAGGGAGAATTTCCTCTTTGTGTAAAAAAAAAAACATTTTCATTTATATTAAAAATTCGAAATAATTTTAGCGTCTTTCTTTCTATTTATCACAAATACTTTACATTTGACAATTAGAGCCTTACCTTTTAACAAACATATTTTCAATCTTACTCTTCAAAACACCCCCGTTCTGTATAATCATCGCAATTGTAGGTTAGGTCCTATTTGCCATATAAGCGTAGCATGTTCACTGTTCACGGATGCATATTATAATTTGTTGCGGCAGGAATACCACAGATCGCGGAATCCAGTAAGCGACGGTAGCACCGTCTTTTGTTTACCTCGTACGCTATGTTGAACACGCACACGCACCCGAATACTAAATGAAAATCTCTCAAATCTGACTTTTGTTCCGTGGTATGCGAGCATGGGTATATTCATGAACAAATGAAAATAACGAAATGGTAGGACGAAAATGAAAAATAAACTTCAATGTCTTGAACGTAGGTATACCTATGTTTATTTGTTTTAATTGTAATTCGTTTTTTACGTTATATGAAAATATAAAAATATTCATGATAAACTATTCAATGAGCATTAGTATTATAAAAAGAAATAGAAAAGATCCCTTTTATATTTAAACTTACCTACAGTATCTTCTTCTACGGCCTTTTTTAACCTGTAAATAAAGGAATATACATCATTTACATTGATTTACCAAAGCATTCTCCAACGCCATTACACAATTTGCACATACTGTTACTGTAGGAATAATTTATTATATTTCCATAAAGAATATATAATTAATTCGTAGAAATGGACTTAATAGATCACGGAGACTTTAAATAAACGAAGAAAGAAATTATGAAAAATTCATGGCCCTCGTTGGGATTGATAGAAAGGCCCTGGATTCAAATCCCAGCGAACCGTGAATTTTTCAAAATTTATTTCTTCGTTTATTTGAAATATTCTTGATTTATTAAGCCCATTTCTACGATTAAACATTTAGAAATTATCACAACTAATTATTATCCATAAACAATATACGAGTAATTGCCTTTGCGTATGTACAGTAATAAAAAAAAATCTGTTGTGGCCAGCACAATACCTCTCGCCACTTCATAAGTATAGGGCGCGAGTAGTCATGTCACTTTGTTGGCCTTGACAAGCAGATATGGGCGCTCATGTCAGAATGATAATTAGTAATTATGTAGATAGATGTCAAATGTCAGAATTTTCCATTAAAAATTTCAAGATTTTTTAAATTCACGTAGTTAATTTGTTACCAGGAGTGTGGAATTTACTTGTCGAGAAAAATGAACGACATGGAATTGGAAAGTCATACTAAATTTAGAATGAAAAATTATGATATTTGACATCTATATACATAATTATTAGCTATCATTCTGACACGGACTCCCATATCTGCTTGTCAAGGCCAACAATGTCACATGACTGCTCCTGCCCCATTATATTTAACATTTATTGTATACCTACACTCTACACCAAATATTCTACTTATATCTATTCTTTATATTTAGATTTTTTAATTTTAAATTCATTCTATGACAAAATTTTGTCCTACTCTTCTAATTTTTCGAAATGTTTCCAATTCATTTATTTTATTTTATTTATTTATTTATTTATAAAGATAGGCCATGCAACAGCATAGCACTAATTAACAGATAAACAATAATAATACAAAAGTTGTAGTGTACAAATTTAAACACATTTCAAACTTTACATCAGAAGGAATGCATTTAATTTAACTTACTTAACACATATGTATGTACGTATAAGGTATGAACACAATGTAGTTATGAATTTATTGTTGAGATATGGATGTTAACAATCCTCTTAAATTTAAATAAATTGCAAGAAAATATATCTATTTCATAAATATGTGACAATAAGTTATTGTATGATAAAGATAATCTAATCATAGGTGAATTCATTTCAGAATTAGTTTTAATATTTTTAATAAAGAACAAGTTAGTTGACCGAGTTGAATGAACAGGTATTTTTATGTGGAATTTGCGAATGAGATAAGGGCTATCAAAGCAGTTATTAAAGATTTTATACAAAAACATCAGATCGAGAACTGTACGTCTATTTTGTAACGTTATGAAGTTGGTGTGGTTCACGGGAAATTTCCAATTTAAGAAAGAGATAAATTTTCGTTGCACTCGTTCAATTCTATTTATATATATTTGTAGGGATTGACAGTATTTTTGAAGGGTATATATCTAATATACCTGTAATTATAAATGTTTAACTATTATATCAAATAGAGAATTTACTCTTCTTTAATACTAGCAAGAACAAAAAATTTCAAAAAATAATATTTAGAAGATTTTTTTTAAGAATCTGCTACTTCCGGTTGTCCAATTATTACCAAAACCTTTTCAGCTCTTCCCAGTAATGTCCGATTGAGAAATACGTAGTTAAACAGATATTAAGTATTATGGTTTTCGAGAAATCGTCCAACATCCCACACATACACACACACATACATCCACACACACACACACACACACACACACACACACACACACACACACACATACACACACACAGACAGCATCGTAAAAATATTAAAGTCGGATTGTAGGGACCTTAAACTGCGTTTAATCATTAAAATCTGGTGATGCGGTTTTTAACATGAATGCAATACCTCTCTTAGCCAGAGGTAAAAAGCATCTGATATTTTATTATTTGAAATTAACCATAAATTATACTGTTACGAAATTTGCGTAAAACAGATTGATACCAAATAATGATGAAATATTTATTTACAGTAAAAATTTTGAAAGATGTCCGATCAAGGTTGTCTACGAATTGTATGAATTCAGATTTTTGCTCCGCCCATCATGACAAATTCAGTAGTGTCGTTTGCTTAGTTTTTATAAGGGTACGTAAGATACTACTGTTATTTTATTATTATAAAAATATATATATTACAGGAAAAACATTCAAAATTCAAAAATAAGTCAACTAGTAGGTTTATAAGCAAATGTAAAACCAAATATGTTAAAAATAAGATACTGACACAATGTCAGTGTCAGTGACTCTGACAGAATATAACGTTATACGTACGGCTATGAATCCAGGTAATGTATCTGTAATAATAAATAAACTTACGTTACAACGAAAGTATTATCAACAACGAGCATCGTTTATAAATGGAATGTCCTAACTTAGTCGAAACAATATGAATTTTTTAAAGACAAGCGTGTTATATCCATCCTTATCACACACTCTTACAGCCTTTGCAAAAGAAAGAGATAAATGTATGCCTATTTGTTAATTCGTTCGTGATACAGGTGCCCTTGATCGGACATCTTTCAAAAATTTTACTGTACTTATATTTATTATTACAATTATAAAATATGTATATGAAGTTTTAAAATAATTTTGTGTAACTCACCATATTGAAGGCACAATGTTGCCTTCAGGAATATAAAATCTTCAGTAGAAACTGTCAAGTGTCAAATAACTACACTACACTGCACCACGTAATGAAATAAAGAATATGTTACGGACAAATTCGTTAAAAAGTTGAATGATTTAAAAATAATAAATGTGAGCAGAATTATTTGTTTGAGTACCTATGACATTTTTAAATATCACTTCTCAATGATAAAATACTGTTCTATTAAAAAATACTTCTAATATGTATATAATATTATTTAAACTGATGAATATTTCTGATTTGCAATAATAATTATCTACATTTCATTGTCAAAATAATGAAAAACAGCCACACACTACTAAGTACATCAGACATCACCATGATTTTTGTCTAGAATCACAGCAAAGCAAAACATTTGTTTAAACAAGACTGCTAGATTCAAAATAAGAATTAAAAACTGATTGATTAAAATATTGTACCAATAAAATAAAGTATGTAATAAAAATATTATGAATTTTAACTTACACACCGTATAGGAACATGCCAATATTTTATATTCATATATTCTGCATATAAAAGTAGTATATGTCACAAACTCATTATAAATATCAATTTTATAACTTCTTATTAATAATTACAATGACCAAGCAGTTAATTCTTACAAGAAATGTTTATTTTACTTAGAAAACACTACTAATAATGAAAATAAATCGTTACACTTCATACGTCAAAAATCTCACAAATAAGGTTATACGTTATATTCACGTTCGCACTCAAACACGAATGAGCTAATTAGAAACAAAATCCTTGAAGTGATTATACTTCTTAAAAACATATAAATTTCGAGGCAATACATGCTGTATAAATAAATTATTATAAAATTACAGGGTTCATGATCACATAAATAAATATTCTATAGTAATTTATTACCGTTTTAAAATAATGCACATAAAAAAATGTTACATATTTTTTCACATTTTATATATATTGAACTTGAAATATTTATGCCTATGTTTTAATGTATATTTTATTAGGGTATATGTGTTCGTGTGATTTTGGTAACTCGACTTTGAATAAGCATAAGTTAATAATTAGTTTAAATTAGTAAATTGCAGAAAAATATTTAATTAGCACACACTCACCATAGCTTTAAGTCAAGAGGTAAATGATCTTCAAGATAAAAATATATCATCATTGGGTTTCGTGGCCCCGAATCTGGGGAACCGGGTTCGATTCTAACCGACAAATACTTCGAATTTTAAATGGCACAAAATTTGGGGATCGTGGGTGTTAATCGATCGCTACTGAAAGGCTTATGTTTCCCACACACATTCATATCCTGTTGGTTCCAAAATGGGTAAATTGTACATTATCATAGTTTATAGGTAGATTGTATCAACCAAGCACAAATGTAATTCTCGCTAATAGATGCAGTTATAGAAATTGAAAACTAGTATATTTGACAAAAACAACCTTAGTCCATTTTTTTGAATTTGAGATAATATAAAAACACTTTCTTGTCCTTAATGTTATTGATAGATATCTTAATTTAACTTAAGATCATGTTTAAATATTAAAAAAAAAATTATGTGACCAACACAATACCTCCCGCCATTTAATTTTTATTAATTTAAATACATATACGTATATGGGGTCTCGTGGCCGCGTGCCTGAATGTTTGGTCGCGAATCTGGGGAACCAGGTTCGATTTTAACCGACACCAAATATTTCGAATTTTAAATGACACAAAATTGACCCCTGTTGTGCACCCTTCACACCAGCAATGAGTGTCCGTGAGGTAACGCCTGGTAAACACCCGCACGGTATAAATGTGTCTCCGTCATTACCGAAATCTGTGCACACAGCAGATTGGCACACCCAGAAATGGAAAAAAATGCTGTGATGATATATTATTATTTTATTATCATTGCCAAAATATGCTAATAAAATTACAACATTTACTAAGGGAACTTTACGTTTATTTAATCATGTAAATACTTAATTCTGTTTACCTGTTAATAATAAGTGTACATTTTATTCATATCGAAAAAATGATCGTATATTCGCACACAACTTAAGCTGTTTATACGAGGGTCTCGTTAGAATTATTGAACAATGGTTCAATTATTTCAGAATTTTATTTTAAATGTGTTCAGTATGTGGTCTTGTGGTCGTGTACCTGAGTGTCTGGTCGGGACCGACGTCAAATATTTCGAATTTTAAATGGCACGAAATTGACCCCTGTGGTGCACTCTCCACGCCTGCAATGAGTAAGGTGACGCCTGGTATGCGCCCACACGGTACAGATATTTCATCATTACCGATATCTGTGTACACATAGCAGATTGACACACCCAGCAATGGGTAATATACCGTGATGATATATTTATTTATTTTATTTGTTCAAAGTAGCTCCCATCAACAATAATATGCATGTGGATGATGAAACTTCTTGAATGGATTGGTGTATGGAAATAAGTAAATTCCTGGATGTAAGGTATGAACGTGTTCATACAAATATATTTAAAAAATCACTCCTGAAGAAGGCATAAGAGATGCCGAAACCGGTTGAGGCCGAAAATTAAATAAAATAATTTTGAGTGCAAAAATTTACTTATTTTTCCAATAATTAGGTACGTTACTACCGGGTGTAACACGAAAAGCAAACCATCCCATAGACAGTTCTTCCTAACGCAAAAGTGGCCCATTAATTTTATACAGTAATTCTTCAAATATTTGTTGTACAGAATTAAATTCGACATCTAACTCAGTAATCACATTTTGTTTTGCACGTTTTGTAACCGAGTAAATTGAATTAAAATTTTGTAAAAGTTTTATAGTGTTACAGGCATGGCATTCGAATAAAATCACAAACATTGGACTTGTCAGAAACGTATCTGTCACATCGTGACATTTTACCTGTCAGAAGTACTCTTGAGTCATTATTATTGAAAATGAAGAATTATTCACACGAAGAAAATTATTTAGTAGTATTATTTTGACGCAAATTATATTTTATAATTTCTGACAGGAAAAATTTCGTTACAGTTGTTTATGATTTTATTTCAATACTATGGCAAACACTATAAAGAAGTAACTTTTATAAAAAAAAACAATTTGTTCGATTATAAACCGTGCACAAAAAATGATTATTGAATTAGATGCAGAATTTAATTCTCTACAATATTTATTTGAAGCATTATTGTTTAAAATGAATAGGCTACTTTTCCACAAGGAAAAACTGTTTTCCCATGTTAAACGCATATGGCCCGCTTTTCGAGTTACACCCGGTATATTATTTCCCTTCTTTTTGAGTGCTTTAAAAATTATCATAAATTAAAGCATCAATTTTTACAGACAAAAACATTCCACCTCGTATTTTTTAAATAAAATTGTCGCCCAATATCAAATTATTTGTATGGCGGGTGTTCTTATACCTTTTTTGCCAAAAACTGGAGAAAATGTTCTTTGGTTACTGTTAAATATAAACTCTTTTTATACAGATATTTTAATAACATTTAGAACCGTAAACAATTCAATTTTAAATACCGAAGAAAGAATTTTTGTGAACTTAAGACTTTTTTACGTCTGATGTCAAAAACGGGAGAAAATGCTCTGCAGTTAATTCCATATTTGCACTCACAACGGTACTTAAAACTAAGTTCTAACTAACCTCATTTCAAATGATAGATAATTTTGTTTTCCATAACCTACCTGATTTTCCCAACGCTTTCAAATAAATCACGACAAAAAATCTAAATAACCGTCTCTATCACCTTGAAAATATCCCCTTACCACGGAACAGAACAAAATTACGTCTTGAATTTGTCATAAACTCTCAGCATTCCTTAAGAGTTTAATAACACTGCATCAACGTGAAATTAGCGCTGTCAACAATGCCTGTAACTACTTGAAGCCGAGCTGCTGAAGAACGAAACGAAGAACCCTGAGCAGGGCGTGACGGAATAGGTGACTGGGGCCTAGGGGCACAGAGGGAAACATGGCTGCTTGACGTCACTCCGATTGGATAATGAATCATTTCTGGATGAAATATTAGTCACAATTGAAGGATTTCACACTTGATCGCACGAAAATGATAGATTCGTTGGGAATTAATGCATTTTATAGGTTATTCGCATTCGAAAAAAATTCATTAAGTTGTAAGATATATAATAATACGAGAATAAAAAAATTAGGTAGGCCGTGAAAAACAAAATCATCATCAACAGTTATTTATTTATCATTTGAAATTGTTGTAAAAGTTAAGTTACAACTTAACCAATTTTTTAAAATATCGTTGTGAGTCAAAATATGGAATTAACAAGAGAGCGTCTTCCTTAATTTTTGGCGAAAAAATTAATACCCGCCATGCTCACCTGATTTGGTAATGTGCAATTTTAGGCTAATTTTTTTTGGACTTACCATTTCGTTTAAAGTACAGATTCATGCTGCAATAACGCAATTCATATTTATTTTAAAACTATTCCAAAAGAGGACTCGATGTGAGCTTTTCAAAATTGAAAGGAAAGAATAATGATGAGTTTTATTGTTCAAGAGAACTACTTTTGAAATATTTAAAATAAAATTCTAAAATATATGAACCCTATTATGTCTTATTCTCAATAATACTTGCATTTTTATCAAAAATCTACCTAGCTATTAGATTTTCAAAATTATGAAACTTTAAGGCATTATCGTGTTTGCTAAGATGCCAAGGTAATTGTTTTAATTTTACCTCATGTATTATTTGTAGTGCGTAAAATTGATGTTTAGATGTTAGTTTTAAGTTTGTAAAACGCTTGTTTAGTAACAAGGTTACATTAGTCACGGGTTGCCGAGCAACGAGTGATTAAAATTTTTAAACACGCTAAATTTGTAAAACCAGGGTGAAAATTTTGTTATCATGGCAAACTTCTCATTTAATATTGTGATCCTGATTCATAAATAAAATAAATTCTGACCCATTCGTGACTAAAGACTAGCTTTACTTACTTGTATCGTAAATAACTATTAATTTCACTCTTCATTGAATGTTGACAGTTTGATTTATTCGAACTAAGCAAAAACAAATGATACATCAAAGTATTTCCTGAAACAAAGAAGATACCTAAGAACTAAGAAAGAGGGTCATATAATGAGTGCGAATGCTAATACACACGTGTTTGAAACCTCTTTCTAGCGAATTTTGTAAATTATTTTTCTCATGACCACAAAAAACGGCACAATTTAATATATTGTTAACCTCAAATTAGTTATCATCTGCACAGCTGCATTCACGTTGTCTCTACAAATAAGTTTTATTGTAATAATATTGTATTAACCACGTATTCAATATTTTATAAATTTTCGAACGATTCTAACCTCAAATCAAATGTCAAATAACACAAAGTAAAACGGAAGTGAACTGTGTAGTGTGACCAATTACCAAACGTTCTGTTTCTACATACCATATGTTAAATTATCATGCCAACTATAATTATTATAAAGAAAAAGGGTTAAATTTGCATATTATCATTCATATTATTTATTTTCATACTTTAATATTTAAAAGACAAAGTCAAATTACCGGTCAGTTAGCAACAATCCCGTGCGTTATAATAACACACTAGTGTGTTACGATTTTTCTGATACATGAACGATATAAATTATCCATAATTTTGAAAAATTAATAACTAAGTTAATTTTTGATGAAAATGCGAATATGTATTTGGCATCACTCCAAAACTACTTTAAATTACTTTTAGGAAATATAATATACAAATATCAAACTATTTAAAAAATCAATAATGATGTTTCCGGGTAAAACTGGAAGTAAAATTCTGTACCTTTTCAGTCCAAAAAGTAGTATTTATTTCACCCCTAACTTTATAATAAACCTAAAGGTCTAAAATTAATAATAAAGAAAATAGGCATGTGTCCCTATTTTTTCAATCTCACTATATGCTATTTTTCGTATACAATTGCGTTCTATAAAATCCACAAATCGAAGACAACTTGTTAACTCAAAATGAAGTAGAACAAGTTATCGATAAAGAGCGATTCGAGGTCTGGAACTGTCAGATACAATTTAAGAACTTCCTGTCGCGAATCAAATCATCCGGAAGTATTGTCAAAATGGTTGCCGCAAATTATTCAACTCCCTTCAAATTGATTGGCAATTCAACGCTTCTCGTCCCTCGATAAAAAAAAATCAACTTCGCATCCTCGCCACACGTATGAACTTTATTTATTTCCACAATTTAAAGTTACCGGGAAATCGCTTAGGGAAAAATCACAAGAAAATTAATATTTCTAAAGGATTTTCTTTTAATACAATCTAAATAATATTATAAATTGTATTTGACTACTGACTACATACTGACTATTATAAATAATAAACTTGTTTTTACTTTTATACAAAATAATAATTCTAAATTTTCAAACCGAAAATTAATATTTCTTTTAGTTCCAGAGATATTTGTATTCCAACTTGGAACCCAAAAATGGGTAGAAATACATACGTGACGACTTCGCCATTAGATTCTAAGGGTAAAATTACATAACCACACAAATTTTCAAAATTTTGAACGATGGATACAATTTCTATACTTCATCTCACGTAAGAAAATTGTAGATGGCGCTTGAGAGCTGACCGTTTTTACATGCATTAAACATATAATTTAAATTCGTGTAACCAAACTTTATCAACAATAAATAATTTTATCTGTAAAAATGTACAAGACCTAAATATTAAAAATTGCAAAAAAACATGAATAAGCATCACTTAATTCTGAAGATTTTATTACTGCCAACTGACAGGTGATATTTATTTTGTTTTTGTGAACTAGGTTTGTATTCTGACCAATCAAAAGGCAGAATTTGTATCCCTATCTAAACCAACGCTATTTATACATACATATAAATAATAAATCTAAAGTTTCATTTTGACCATTATCAGATATTTCAGTTTCTTGGCTGTGAAATCTGAACGAATGGGAAAAAGATTGTGAAAATTGATAAACTTGTGTAATTTTGTCCGTATAATCGAACAGCAAAGTTGCCAGATTCGTATCTCCACCCATTTTTGGGCACATAAATCCAGAAATGGGCAATTTTAAATATAAATATCTCGAGAACAAAAAGAGATATCGATCCGCGATTTGAATATTACGAATCAGCGAGTTGAATTGTATGTAAGCATATAACAATTGGAATTCCAAATTTTTTAAAGATTCTAGAGAAAATGGGTGTATATTCATTACATTTTTTTTCCACCGGGCATCTTCAATACTTGTCCGGAACATAAATGGGTCATAAATTAAATTTAAATGCTTCATATCTTTTCTACTTGTAAACGTTTGGGAAACTCTGGAATTCTACCATTAATACCTCTCTTGGTAGAACTTATGTACTAAACGTACGCTCTGCCGGTAATATATAACGCTTCTTATTTTGATTGTAGGTCTAGCTATTACTCGTGTTCTAACCTAACAATTTGACATTTATAAATAAGTGTTAAACTCTAACAAAAGTCAGTTTCTAAACATGAATATATGTAAAAAACTGACACAATTATCACCAACAATAGTCCTAAAAAGAAATTTTCATATAACATCTCAATGTTTTGAAATAAGAAAACTTGCACGTTTGCGTGTTGTTGATAACAGTGATATCGGAAAAAGTGCTATGGCTGAAGGCAAACCACCGAAATGTATACATATTTATAACAAACAAAGCATTGGAAAAATAGGTACATTTTAATTACAATGATATTATGTTTTGTTTACTATCTACTTTTAAGGTGACAAAGTGCTAGTAGCCATAAAAGGAGAAAAGAAAAAAGCAATACTAGTTGGCCTAAAACAAAATCAAAAGCCCAAAGTTCCGAAATTTGATAGCAACAATATTGTTTTAATAGATGACAACGGAACACCACTAGGAACTAGAATCCATACACCAATACCAACAATTCTCCGAACAATTTTAAAAGAAAGAACTCAAGCAAAAGGTGCAGATTACACAAAATTGTTAGGAATAGCTACAAGGTTTGTCTAATATGTTATATACAACAACAAAAACTGTAAATATTTATATAAATATAGTACGTACAAATTAAAATGCCCTTTTTTGCAATCCTACATATATTCTCCACTTGTTTTTAAATTACCAAAAGATATCTAAGACAAATTTATAAATAAAAATTGACTACTTAATTATGTTTTGGTATTTTGTCACTTATTATTGTTATTTGTAAACTTTTGAATAGATTTGAAGCGCAAAACTAAAAAAAAAAATGTTTTGCTAAATATATTTTTTTCTGTTATTATTTTGTAATATTTAAATTTTGATATTCAATAGTCAAATATAGATTTTTTTAACTGATAATATTTAAATAATTCTTTAACTACTTTGAAAAGAAATCAGAAAATCTTTCGATAATACGATAATTTTACTAAATTTATGTATTTTATATTTTTGCGTAATATTACGAATTTCGAAATTTTCTAATATTTACACGTTCATGTAAGACTACGAAATTACTGTATAACAGTATATTATACAACAAGGGAGAAAAGCATTTTTTTAAACCCGAGGGTTACAAAGCACCGAAGGAAAAGTGGTATTCTCTCCGAGCTGTGTATACTATATTTTCCATTTATAAAAGAATAAATAATTTCGAAATTTTATTGTGTCACATATATAGTCGGTGACACGAGAGAAAGTTGGTCTGAGAAATGTTAAATGCTAGCAAAATTTCTGTAAAGCGGCACTACGATTAAATAGTTACCTATTTATGTACGAAAAGTCATATGTATACAGTTTTTCGATCAAAAATACATTTTACAACGGCAAGGCCTGTATATATCATTTAACAAGAAATAAAATTAAGTATATTTCGTTTCCTACACATATCAAAAATTAAATTAGCGGTGCTTTAGATATCCTTGATAACGAAATAATACATATTTATTTCAACAAGAAAATTTCAAATGTATTACATGTCAGTGTCTGTTCAATTTATAATTTTGTGTAATAAACTTGTAACTATTTAATCGAAAACATCTCAAGAATACATGAGGCGGCACATGCAACCTCCCATATTTTATTACATGCGAAATCCCCACTAAGGTATTTGTAGACAATTTACTTTTTTGTCCTGGATATCTAATGAAATATTTCAACCCGCTGCCTACGGTAATTAACTTGTGAATGTACACTGTCAACAAAACAATGTCATATCATATTTTCGCACCAGCTTTCTTTCGTGTCACCGACTGTAGTTGCCTTTGAATCGTTGCAAAAGATACAAAATTTCTTTCGATAATATAATATAATTCAGAATCCTCCTTGTGTTCAGTCTTAAAGAATCGCAAAAAATAGTTGATGTTGCCGGTGTGTTAAGTATTGATAAAACATTAAATGCCATTACTAGTCAAAATAATAGCATCTCCCATAGGAGCAAAATGTACTTCTCATTCAAGACACTGCTTATCGCTACTACAATGGGAGCAGACAGGCAATGTCATTCATAGCCATATACTGTTACCGCGGATAAATTTGAATGACTTCACTGACAATTTTTTTATTACATTTCTGTCCTAAAAGTACAATTATATAGTCAAATCCACATGAAACAATGCTAATTATTATAATTGTATAACTAATTTTTTTTTTAATGTTTCGCACAAACAAATACTTGTTTTGTATTTGAACTTATATTTTATTATTCTTCATTTCTTCTTTCATGGTTTGGTAAACTATAAAGATTACTTGCACTTCAGCATATATCTACTACAAAAAAGCATTTTTTTTAAGAAGAATCCAAATAATAAATTATCTGTCACTTTTAATACAGGATTCTCCAATTTTGAGTACTTTTGAACTAGCGTGCGCCTAATAAATTGTGCAATTTTTTAAATTTTATTTAGTTCTAGAAAGTACATGGCTATGGTGGCGCCATAGTTATACTTATATCAGCCGTGTTCCTTCGGACTGTGATTTTGTGAATCCTGATTAAGTTTTGAATCATGATTTAATTTTTTTATCAAGACGACTTGAATATCATATGCAGACCAATGCGAACTAATTTACTTTATTTTATAAATAATCTACCGTCGAGTGTTATAGCCAGCACATTAAAAATAGATCATATAGAAGTAAAAAAAATGTTCTTGATAACATATGAAGTATGCTTATTTAAAACAAATCTTTTATGTAGCATATTTTCATTGTTTTCAAAAGTATGGTGGATCATTACATGCTTTTGTAGGAAAATCATATTTCCTTTGATGCAACAAACCCCACATTGATAATTTTTTACGCTCAAAAACCTATTGTCGTTAGCCATTTTTAAATTTGCTCTGAAATGAATCTGTGTAATCACTCAAAAAGGATGATTCAGAAGGGAAAGGGGAAGGTTTTCTAGTGATCACAAAATGAGAAAGTGGGGATAACGAATAGGACACGTAAAGACATACTTCTTCTTAACCATGATCACTTTGATGATTTAGATTGCAAATCACAGTCCGAAGAAACACGGCTATATCATCAACACCTGCTTACATTATCGCGGTTTTCAGTAGTTTAAAAATCTGTTGTTGATTATTCTTTACTTCTTTATCCTATAAACAACAATTTTAAAGAATTTATATTAAACGCATTCATAAAAATGGAGTGTTTATTAACCTAATGTCATCAACAACATAACAATAATATAGTAAATTAATTTTATAAAAATAACTAACATTAATGTATAAAACAGGTAAAACAACATGTATATAAAAGTAATTACAAATGATATATGTCTGTTTAAAATTAAATTTTAAAATATATATACAAAATTTAAGTATTTTTAAATTATCCTTACAAACTGGCTAACAATATTTATAAATTCCAAAATTTTAACAATATTCAAATGAGTTATAATCGACATATTCACAAAATATGTAATATACTTTTGAAGTGGAATTAAAAATTAAGTTCTTAACATTTATGACCCTTTTACTCCAATGTAATCAGTAAGTCTTCAGCCTCTAATTTCATTCCCATATTGACGCTCAAACTCTTCACAACACCAGAAACTGGCGACTGTACTACGGTTTCCATTTTCATGGCAGATAAAATAATCAGCGGAGTGCCCTTTTCTACTGTATCTCCTACCTTCACTCTGATATCAATTACAGTTCCAGGCATGGGAGCACCTACTTGACTCTTGTCTCCCTTCACAGCCTTAGGATGCACGTGAACTTCTTCCGATGAAGATTTATCTCTAATGAAGACAGATCGTAACTGACCATTAAGTTCGAAGAACACTTCTCTTTCTGCCCTTTCTGTCAAATCTTCAGCCATTGCAAGGGTTTTGATTCCTAAAGTCTTTCCTCTCTCGATTGTAACTTCGAATTCTTCGCCTACTTTAGGTCCAGTTAAGAATATTCTAGTGTCAAGTTTATCTACAGGTCCGTATTTCTCTCTGAAAGTTAAATATTCGTTGGTTACTTGAGGATATAAAGCAGATGACATAACATCGCGATTGGTAGCGGTAGGATGAACTTCTTTGAGATCAGCTTCAAGTTTGTCAAAATCTAAAGGTTGGAGAGTAGCACCAGGTCTTCCTTCAATTCTGGGCATGTTTTTAAGTACTTGAGATCTGAAAGGTTCTGGGTATCCACCGTACGGTTGACCAATAGCACCTTGCAAAAATTCCACCACAGATTTCGGGAAAGATAATTCTTCAGCGCGTTCTTGTACATCTTTAATTGTAAGTTTGTTTTGTACTATGAACTGCGCTAAATCTCCCACAACTTTAGAGGAAGGTGTTACTTTAATAAGATCCCCTAAAAGTTGATTTGCTTCGCTGTAAGCCTTCTTAACATCTTCAAAGAAATCTCCAAGACCCAAAGAATAAGCCTGGAATTGCAAGTTGGTGTACTGGCCGCCAGGAATTTCGTTGATGTATACATCAGCATTTCCTGATTTCATTGTTGTTGTACATTCGAAAGGCGCGTATAATGTTCTGGTTTGTTCCCAATACGCAGAATATTCAGATACTTGAGACAAATTATATTGAGTATCTAATGGAGTTCCTTGTAAAGAAGCAACTATTGCCCCCATACTTGGTTGACTGGTCAGTCCAGACATAGAATCAACAGCGACATCTACGACGTCTGCGCCAGCTTCTGCGCAGGCTAACATGGCAGCAACACCCGCTCCAGAAGTGTCATGAGTATGAATATGAATAGGAATATCAGGATGTTTATCTCTTAAAGCACTGATTAAAATCCGTGCTGCAGCAGGTTTAAGTAATCCAGCCATATCTTTAATCGAAAGAACATGAGTTCCTGCTTTAACCAATTCATCTGCTAAGTCTGTGTAATATTTAAGGTTATATTTTGTACGAGTAGGATCGCTAACATCTCCAGAATATGAAATAGCGGCTTCAACAATACCTCCCGCCTTTCCAGCGGCTTCCATTCCCAAAATCAAATTCGGCAAGTAGTTAAGTGAGTCGAAAACTCGGAAAATGTCCATTCCAGTTTGTACGGCAAGTTCGCAGAACTTAAAAACAACATTGTCAGGATAGTTGGTATAACCAACAGCATTGGCTCCTCTCAACAACATTTGGAAAGGAATATTAGGAATCAATTTGCGCATTTCTTCTAAACGTTCCCAGGGACATTCGTGTAAAAAGCGGAGAGCAACGTCGAAAGTAGCACCACCCCAGTTTTCCAAAGCGTATAAACTGCTGAAATTATGCGCAACGTAAGGTGAGATCTTCAAAAGGTCATGGGTTCGAACACGGGTAGCGAGTAAACTCTGATGAGCATCACGGAAAGTGGTGTCCATAAGCAGCAATCCTTTATGGTTTCGGACTGCTTTTGCAAAGGCTTCTGGACCTTGTTCCTTGTACAACTGGCGCAAACCTTTTGGAGGGTCCATCCCTAATAGCACAAAAATATTAGAAATGATTCACAAATAAGTATTAGAACACAATAAAGTTAAATTTTGCGTGATTTTGAAAAAGAAACAGAAAATATGGTCTGATTTAAGCTTATGACAAGGGTAGTGCAAAAATTAAATACAAGAATGAGTACAAGGACTGTTATCTTAATATTGAGCCTAACTACTATTTTATTGACATTTTAACTTTTGTTAGTTCAGCAAAAACAACAGATAAAAAATATTGTAGTGTTTTCAAGCTACAGTTATTGGAAGTGCTGTGAAAAATCATGAAATTTAACGAGCATTTTCGAGCTGTAATTTTCTACAATTAACAGCGTAGGTTAATGAATGAATTTATTGATGAACTGAAGGTGTTTGTTCCTGCAAAGAAAAACAGTAAATGAGTCTGCTCCACCAAAACTTCTTCGTAAAAAAAAAAACCGTAATAACAGAATTATCACTACTTTTTTGGTATTTGGTACTGGGCATGTTGCAACTATAGCACTACATGATTATAGTTCGGTCAATTCATAATGGAATACAACTGTGTGCTTGCCTACATTCTTTCAAAGGATCATTCATATATTTAAATGAGCACAACATTGATGGATCATCCACCATATAATCCCGACTTAACACCCAACGACTTCTTATTACAAGCTAGAGTAAAATAAAAACATTAAATATGCCCTAAAAATTGTACCAAATGAAATTATGGCTTGTAGGTTGGCATAAATATTGTTTTTGAGATATGAAAGATTTTGCTAAATAATGACTCATCAAAACAATTCATTTTTTTTACATAACGACAGTTTAAAAAGACAACTTTACTAGGGCACTGCACCAGAACGGCGCAATGTTCTGTTATTCGTTTCCTGCACATTGAAGGGGTGAAACACATTGTTACCCATCGAAGAATGAAGCTACAATATTGAAATTCATTAGTGGTACTACATACTACAGCAAGTGTATGAATATACAAATTCAAAAACGGGCTGATTTCCAAACCGTGTTCAAAACTCCTAAAGAACCGTCTTAACCCTGCCATCAGAACTAAATTTCTGAATATTTGAAAACTGGTTTCTTTTGCAACACAACGCGCGGTCAACAGTGGCAACCATTCAAGATCTGAAATTTAAGTGCATCACATACTCCTTATTTCCCTGGCCCCACCCCGATTGATTAATATTGTAACAAAGTGAAATGATGTTTTAACTTGGGGAGTCCCTGCGTAGCTTAATCGAGCACATATACATGGACAGGTTTTTATTTGGCTACGCCAATGTTTTTAGTTATACGCGTTGAAAGATAATTTTTTTTATATTGTTTCAACTATTCTCTCGGCGTGTCTGGTTTTTACTCTCGTGGAGTAAACATGTAGTTTTGTGTTTCAGTTCGCGTTTAGAAATGGGTGTATATCCGTCTTAAAGATGACGTTTTAGTTTAATTGTACCTATTGTAATTGTAAATATTAATTATAATAATGTGAATAGTGTGTAACAATCACATTCATCATCACATCATACTTTAGATTTTGGTCATCGTCGGTTAAATAAATGGCGGCTCTTTGATGGTAGAGCCACTCAGCATAAAATATATACCTCCCCCACCTTTTTTCAAGAAAAAAAAACTATTTATCTTCAAAGTCCAAGGTTATTTTGAGTTGTAAAGTAAGGGTTTATAATTTCAAACAGTTTTATTTAAAGATGTACAGTAATGTTCACTTATAATAAACTCCACGGGACCGGCAAAAACTGTTCGTAATAAACGAGAACAAGAGCACTGTTCTTCTACAGTTTGTACTTTTAAATTAGTTCGTTTTACCTGGAAGATCGCTATAATCGGGTTCGTAATAAACAGACATTACTGTATATTTAAAAAGCTGCAAAAAGTTTATTCCACAATGAACTAACATTTATTCATCATGAATCGCGGAGCGGAGCTATTCGACCGTCTTAGTTTGGCTGGACCTGGACGTTGGCTCAATACGACTAACAAGTGCAGGTCGCCTTGCATGAGCCAGCAGGCGCAACCTCTCCCGTCCCCCACACATTGTAACACTATGTCTAAAATCCACTTAAGGAGACATTAAGGTACTCATGCCCTCCCAGAACAGTTGACGACGTAATGGGGACTATGCCGAAAAATAACATTGTTTCAATATTTTTTATGTAACAAACTTTTTTAAGCTTTTCATTGGAGAAAGATAAAGAACATTTTTCAAGAAACAGAGAAAAAATGTTTTGAAAACTGGCTCCTTCAAACGCAAAAATGTATTTTGAGAAGATAAAATTTTCGTAATAAAATACCGTATTTTACTGTATTAGGCTCGAAATTAAGAGAACAGCCCTTGTATGTATATAAAATTATAAAAATAATTACAGTTTGTGTTCTCATCCTGCTTATGTTTCGCTGCTTCTGCCTGGAGATCTGTCAAAAAAATATAATGCATGCAAATTAAAACCACTCCACGTGAAAACAAAGACGATACATACAACTTTGTTTTAACACATGATAGCCTAACTATACGTAGAACAAGTTAACGATATAAAGGACAGAACCAAAACCAAAATGAATATAGCAGGCACTTAATAATAACGAAAAGCGTTCAAAATTTCAAGTACCTGAATGAGTTTCCGGGACATGTGGTCTAATCTCCGCAGGTTTGAGTTTTGTCGCTAGAGGCGTTGTAGGTCCATTAACCAGCACCTCACCAATATAATTCAACAATTTTTGAGCTCGATTTTGTGTTGGCTTAAACACAAACAGCTGCGGATTTTCATCTATGAAATAAGTATCAACAGACCCATTAATAAACTTTTGGTTCTCAAGTACATTCAGTAAAAATGGAATGTTAGTTTTGACACCGCGTACTCTGAATTCTCTCAGAGCACGGTTCATTTTAGCACAAGATGACTGTAAATCTTTAGAGTGAGAGATAACTTTAACTAAAAGAGAATCATAATAAGGAGAGATGATGGCTCCAGCGAAGGCAGAAGCTCCATCGAGACGAATGCCCATGCCCTCTCCAGAACGGAAGACTTCGATTCTGCCGGTGTCTGGTTGGAAGTTCTTGGCAGGATCTTCTGTTGTAACACGACATTGGATAGCATAACCCTATAAAAAATAAGTGGTAAATGAAAGAATTGGACAATATAATTATAATTACATCAGGTCTGATTTTATCTTGTGTCATGCCTAATTCCGGTAAGGTAATTCCTTCAGCGATCCTAATTTGAGACTGGACTAAATCCACTCCAGTAATTTCTTCAGTCACGGTGTGTTCTACTTGTAACCTACAAATAATATTTTATATTTAAAATAATAAATCAGTACTGTCCTGTTGCATCACTAACACTTAAAATTTAAACTTGGTTTTATTAGTTAGTCAACTTAATTTAAATTAAAAAAATATGGGGTTTCGTGGTCGTGTGCCTGAGTGTTTGGTCGCGAATCTGGGGACCCGGGTTTGATTCCGACTGACGCCAAAAATTACTTCGAATTTTAATGACACTAAATTGACCCCTGTGGTACACTCCCCACGCCAGCATTGACTACCCATGAGGTGACGCCTGGTAAGCGCCCGCACGGTACAAATATTTCATCATTACCGATATCTGTGTACAAAGCAGATTTGGCACACCCAGCAATGGGTAATATGCCGTGATGATATGTTTATTTTATTTATATAATGTATAAATTTCAACTTGAAATAACTTTTTGGTTTTAATTTTAGAGGTATAGTGATAATGAACTTTTAATATTCAGATAAAAAATCTTTTAAATAGTACCAGTTTCAATATGGCATTCCATTTAAAAAATGTTATTTTATTAAATAAGTCACGTATTTGATGTTCAATTGTTATGCACTTTACACAGTTAAATTTGTCGTATAACGCCCAGCTTTGTCCATTTAACCCTCTTTTTATCCGTACAAATAAAAAAGTTAATAATGGTGGCCCGCTTACGGCAGACACTGACGTTTATTAAGCCGGCCGTAAATAAAATTCGCCTAGTAAGCGCAAGTATTTCATCATTACCGATATCTGTGTACAAAGCATATTTGGCACACCCAGCAATGGGTAATATGCCGTGATGATTTATTTATTTAATTTAAAAAATTATTCAATTGGAATTAATTCATTGGCTAACTGAATAAAACCAAGTTCAAATTTTAAGTGTCAACGTGCACTGGGCATAAATTAACTAAAAAATGATTAATAAAGTTTTTTTTTAGTAAAGTAATTAAAAAAGTAATTAAAATGTCAATCACAATGAAAATGTAATTAGTAATTTAATTACATTCTTGTAGCAGTAATTATTTTTTAAAAAAGTAATTTGAGTATATTTTGGTTAAAGTAATTGTAATTGTACTCAATTACTTTTTGAAAGTAATTTGCCCAGCTCTGATAAATAGTAGGTAATAGGTGCAATTTATTATTCATTCTCATGAAAATGTTGAATTTTACCTGGCATTGACTTCAATGAAGTAGAAATTGCCTCTTTCGTCACAGAGAAACTCAACAGTGCCAGCATTTTCATATCCTACATATCTAGCCAGTTGTACAGCTTTGTCTGTCATCTGATCACGAATTTTGCGATCAAGGTGAGGAGCGGGAGCAATTTCTACAACTTTTTGATGACGTCTCTGTACTGAACAATCTCTTTCGTACAAGTGGACGACGTTTCCAGCACGATCACCTACATAATAATAATACAATATAATAAGTTTGATATTAGTAATAGAAAATAATATTACCCAATAATTGTACTTCTATGTGCCTGGGTCGTTCGATGAACTTTTCAATAAACATAGCACCATTTCCGAAAGCAGCAGCGGCTTCAGATGACGCCCGGATGAAGCTTTCTTCGACTTCTTCCATTCGGCGGACAACACGCATACCACGACCACCACCTCCAAACGCAGCCTAAAAAATATTTTTTTATTATTATAAGTAATCTAAGATGACCAACTGAACAAACACCTGCTCCCAGCAGGACTTCTAAGAGACCTGGACCTCTGGCGTGATTGACACGCTGAGTAAACCAGATCTCTAAACTGAATTACTATATGATCTTAATCTAATTAAAATATATTATGATGGTAGAATATCCAGGTTATTTTCAGGAAATTATTTTCATGATAATCCGATAATTGGTATGTGATCCTGACTGATCTACGTTCAATACATAGATCAAGAACCTAATCATTAGAATTTCAAGATCAAATTCTGCATTTTAGTGTTTCTACAATCGTTCGGAACATAAGTGTTCTCAAACTCAAAATTAGTACGAAAAATATTCAATTTTCGCACTAATACGAGAAATTAAAAATAAGAGTTTTGTTTTGTTACAAACCGATCGGTGATGATCGCTTAAAAATACCATGTATAGCCATCCAAGTAGTAGATATATAATTATTTACACAACGAGTTAAGAAAGAAGGTGATTTCATAACGAGTGTGAATGTTTTGTACAATATTTTTGTCACGGCCACAAAAAACGGCACAATTTAATATATTCTTAACCTCAAATTAGTTGTCACCTGCACGACACCCGGTGGAATACATTGACATTCCATAGAGATGAATTATTGTAACTACAATCCATTTTTGTGATAATCACATTCACGTTGTCTCTACAAATAAATTTTATTGTTTAATAATAATGTATTGTCACGTATTCATTGTTTTATTTATGGTCAAATAATTTTAACCACAAATAAAATGTCAAATAACGCAAAGTAAAAACGGAAGTGAACAGTCGAGTGTAGTAATATTACTGTTCCGTTTATAAGTACCTTACCATAAATATGAAATTATCGTGCCAACTATAATTCTTATAAAGAAAAAGTGTTAAATGTGCAAATTATCTCTTATTTATTTTCATACTTTGATATTTGGCGATTTCACGTAAAAGATAAAGTCATATTATCAATCAGTTGGCAATGCATGAACGATGGTGTCAATTTTCGCACCTAGGTAATCGTATGGAAAAAATGTTTCTTATGTGGTCGTGAGAAAAATACATTTCGTAAAAAAATATTGTTTGCAAAATATGTGGAAAACGTGATTCTGAAACTCCATGCAAATTCCGAATCTTGCATTCATCTTAAAATTACACTTGTTACAAAAATAAATATTTTAACATGTTGACTGCCTCGGCCGAAAAATCGATGAGTCACAAAAAATCAATGGTTGTTTTTTATTATAAAATCGTGAAATCCATCTCATTTAATAAATATAGGAATATAAAATAACATGAAATATGCGACTTTTCATTCATAAATTTACTAATAAACTTTCGCGGCTGTAAAATTCGTGACGTCACGGCTTGTTACTCCCACAAAGACATTCCTCTCACCACACACAACGGTCCACTTAGTTTCCGTTTTCTGTTGTAAACAAATTAACCTAAAATTGTGATAGGTGACAGCAGAGTTAAAGTAAAGGTATGTAAATAAAACATTTATTAAAATAAATACCTAAAGTTGCATGAAATATGTTTTTCGGTAAGAATATGTTGCTGTCATAAAATCAGACAATTAATGACAACTTTTAAAAAAATCATATGTCTGATTCTAAAAACTTGTAACGTGTGAAACATACACCAACATATTTAATTTGACCTATTCTTTCAAGAAAAAAAATAATTAGAAAATGTGAAATGACTCTATTGATTGCAGTAGAATTAAAAAAAATAAGAATCAAGATTATATACTATTATTATTAAAATTTTAAAAATTATTGACATATTTGATAAGGAAAAATGATTAATTTTTCACTAATGGATTGAGAAATATTTAGCACGAAAAAAATTATGCGTATCATCCATTCATCATCACTACCGCTTGAGCACGTGCTATTAAGCTACACGTGCCAAGCCAAATTGCGTCCAATTTTCATGACAAATCCCAAAATTATATTTCAACAATAAACAGTTGTAATGCTACTATACTGTACACACTGAAAACATGTTTTGGCTGTATTTTACTGGGCAGTCATACTACAAAGGTTTCCACAAAATTTATTACGAAAATAATTTTATCTCTAAATATTCTAATTGCTTACTATATTATAAATAAATCTACCATGAATGAAGAGACTCAAAGTTCACTGTTGGTAGATGTATTTATAAATTGTTACAAAACGAAATTAGCATGCTTTAGAATAGACAACTGGCATGAAGACAACCAATAGGTGCCAGTATGTCAACGACAACAATCTTAGTAATAAATGACATTTCTTGCACTTCATGTTCGTCTGCACATATTAGGTCCAAAGTTCAAACATTTGGCACAATAGTACTACCGTTTTAAATGTTTATGAATTTATTATTAAGCAAAATACACAAAGTAGCGAAAAAGGATTTATAGACCATTAAATTTTTATGTAATGTTTAACATAATCTTAATTTTTTATTTGTCTGCCCAAAACATAGTAATATAGTACTCACTACAACAATATATATATTGGTCAAATGAGCAATGGTAAGATATCAAAATAAATATGATAACAAATTAAAGATTGTACAAAACAACAAAATGATTTATGATCAGTTGCATCGTTTATAATTAAATTTTAACTGTTGGTTAAATTGATATCTAATCGAAAAGAAAAGTCAAACGGTTTATTAAATATTAATATCCAAATTTCAATTAGCATTTTTTTGTTACCCCGTAATTAAGAATTTAACTACATACGAGTATGTATATTTCACGTAAGAAAATAGCGTTGGTATTGGCAAGAATTGCTAAGCGATATGACATCTGGTGGCAAAATAATGAACTAAAAACTTGCTATTAAAGTATGTAATATTAGAAATTTGTTGTTTATTATTAGTTTAGGTAAAATATATTTCCTTGATTTCTGTTTTAGTAATTGTAGTAGTTGAAAAAATATTATTTTTCATTTTAAATACTGGCTGCGTTCGGTTTTAAGCTCTGAGCGATCTGAGCGCTCAATGCCGTTCGGTAATTACATCTGAGCGATCTTTTTGCTCAGATCTACTTTCGGTTATTAGCTCACTGAGCGCACAGAACCCGATCTAGTCGCTCGGTCTCTAACCATGGAGCATTTTGAGCAGTTGTTTGGCGCATGCGTATTTAAACGCACATTTAAAATGTTTGTCGCCGGCAATGCAAACAGTGTCTATTCTATGAATGAATGTTGTCGTTATCGTATATCAACCAAAAATGTTTGAAATGTATAAATTGGTCATTTTACGAAACATTTTTCGACATAATTTTTAGCTTTAAGTTTTCCATAATCATTTCCACATTCTTAATCAGTATCATCAAAAAAACGTTCATAACTCAAACACAGTACACATGTTAACAGTTCTTTATTATTTTCCATTTTTATTTTGGCGCAAATTAATAAGTGTCAAAATGGCAAATAAACGCTCTATCCGTTCGGTTATTCAAGCTACAGATCGGAAATCGCAGATGAATCTGTCACGTGATAAGATTGCTCAGAGTGCTCGACAGATTTAAATACCGAACGCACCCAGTGTAGTTATTAGTTGTAAGATTATGTTCACAGTTTAGTTTTTTCTTCGGGCCAATTTTACAATTAATATTAGATAATAGTAGATTAATTAATTGTAAATATTAGTTCTATTATCTATTTCTCACTATATAAACTGTATGGGCCTATTTAAAAGCATACGAATCAAATAAAATAGTTCCTTTGTTTTAGTTCCAAATTTAGCCACAGGTTCGCATTCTTATTTACATATCCCAATTTCCCAATACGAATTTAAATTATTTATTTAATGCATATAAAACGGTCGGCCTTCAAGCGTCATCTGCTATTTCTTGTATTAAACGCACTATACGCGTTGCAATTTCGATTTAAAATATATTTTAAATCGTGAGCGCAACTGAACATAAATGTTTAAATTTGTAATGTTTCACACGTTAACTTTGCTAATTCATTAATTTATGACCGTCTAAAACGAATTTTATTTACGGCCGGCTTAATAAACGTCAGTTAAATTTACTTCTATAGTAAATTTAATGAAATGTACAGAGTGTCTGCCGTAAGCGGGCCACCATTATTAACTTTTTTAATTGTACGGATAAAAAGAGGGTTAAATGGATAAAGCTGGGCGTAATTATACGACAAATTTAACTGAGTAAAGTGCAAAACAATTGAACATCAAATATGCGACTTATTTAACAAAATAACATTTTTTTAAACGGAATGTCATATTGAAAGTGGTACCATATAAAAGATGTTTTTCATCTGAATATAAAAGTTCATTATCACTATACCTCTACAATTAAAAACAAAAGAGTTATTTCAAGTTGAAATTTATATATTATATAAATAAATAAAATAAATATATCATCACGGCATATTACCGATTGCTGGGTGTGCCAATCTGCTTTGTACACAGATATTGGTAATGATGAAATAGTTGTACCATGCGGCGCTTACCAGGCGTCACCTCACGGGCACTCAATGTTGGCGTGGAGAGTGCACCACAAAGGTCAATTTTGTGCCATTAAAATTCGAAGTAATTTTTTTTATATTTCTTATTTTAATAGAAATATAACGTTTTGCTATGGAAACAACAAAAACTAACATTAATCAAAGAATAATTGACATTTTGTTTATTTATTTACATTACTAATAGATGCTGTCAACACAATGGAAAAATATACTAATAGTGAATTAGTTGAAATGGTCAATATTTTAAACTTTTTTTTTGTTTTACTCATAAAAACCAAACATTATTATTAGTAATTATTTATTTGTTCTTTGATCAGTGTTAATTAATAACTAATTTCGTTATTTGTTTTTGTTGTTTCCATAGCAACAATGTCATATTTGTATTAAAATAAGAAATGTAATATTTAAATACCAACTTGAAATAATTCTTGTTTTTAATTTTAGTGGTACAGTGATAATGAACTTTTAATATTCAGATAAAAAAATCTTGTAAATGGTACCACTTTCAATATGGTATTCCATTTAAAAAAATGTTATTTTGTTGAATAAGTCGCGTATTTGATGTTCAATTGTTTTGCACTTCACACCGTTAAATTTGTCATATAATATCGCACTTTGTCCATTTACCCGTCTTTCTATCTCTTCAAATAAGAAATTTAGCAATGGTGGTCAGCTTACGGCAGACACCCTGTACAAATGCAGCAAGATTATTATTAACAGCAATGATTTTAATGTAAGAACTTAAAAATTGATTCGAATTTATTGAATGAAATGAATTTACTTTACAAATAAATTTAGATGTTTTTTACCTTCCGTCATCCTAGTTAAGGAAGATATTGTCTTTAGTCAAAAAAATCGATGGTGAGTTTTTAATGAATAAGCATGTTTTCGGATCCCTGAATACGAATTTACTATATTTACGATGATGTGTGTGTGCGGGTGTGCGAGTGGATGCGCGCGTGTGGCAAAACAAATCACATAAGGTAATACAACAGATTATAGCCACAAGTCAATTCAGCAGATTATTATGTTGTAAATATAATACTATACCTATTTTTTTTATATTCTACTTCTTATTTTAAAAAATATACTGTTCTTTTTAGGAGTAGTTCAGTTCATTTCAGTACGAGGTAAGATCTGTTTATTTCTCCCCTAAAAAGAAAGTACCTTTTGCAAGAAAAATTCTGTGTGGTATTTGTACAAAAAATACGAATAATTGATGGAAGGTAATGTTCTGGCCACATCAGATTTTTTAAAATTTAATTCCTTAATAAATTAATTGAATTTTACAAATGAACGCGACTTTTTGAAACAAAAATTTCAATTTGAAAAGAACTGGGGATGTCAGAAACAAATAAATAAAATATTACTTTCATTCAGTTGTTTTCCTTTATGATCATAACATTTTAAATCAATAATTTTAATATTGTAAGGATGGACAAGAAAAGTATTTCATATTACATAAACTTACTTTGGGAGTTAATTTACTTAAACCATTATAAAATCAGTTGTTAGCCTCTTTTCGCTTAACAGTTTCAGTTTTATTCAGTATGAGGTTTCATATGCTTTATGCAGGTTTGATTCGATTGATTTGCGGTTCTAGTCATACCGTAATCCAAGAAGTTTCGTACTACCCTGTTAGACTATATTACTTATACCTATTTTAAAAATAAATATACCTTAAAAATAACTGGCAATCCATGTTTTAAACAGAAGTCTTTCGCTGCTTCCTTGGTTGTTATAGGTCCGTCAGTGCCAGGTACGATGGGGACACCTGTACAACAGTGAATGCATTACAAAATGTTTCAAATAATATGCAATGATTAATTATTTATGTAAAGAGTAAAAAGAAGTGTATTATTTGACGGATAAAATATTTAACACGTGAACCGTAGGCGTGTTGTAATTCGTATAAATTGATTAAACCCTTTTTTCTACGCCTGTAATTAAAGAAATTTAAAAGAAATACTTCACATTTGCAAAAGCGTCTTTTCGAAAATTAACAAAATTAGTAATATTTTTCGGCATTTTTTTTTTTTATTGTAACAAATAGCTTCATTTATTGTAAATATTAACAGTAACATTTTTACAATTATTTCAAATGGTAGAAAAAAATCTTGTGTGCAACCAGAAGGAAAATTATATTTTTCTTTACTTCTATAAATACTTATTATATACGTATATAAATAAAATAAGTAAAATTATTTTACGGACGACATGTTTACATTTATGATAAAAACATTTTTTTCTCTTATCAATCAAAAATATAGGTACAGTAAAAATTTTGAAAGATCAAGGGCACCTGTATCACGAACGAATTAACAAATAGGCATACATTTATCTCTTTCTTTTGCAAAGGCTATAAAAGTGTGCGATAAGGATGGATATATCACGCTTATCTTTCAAAAATTCATATTGTTTCGACTAAGTTAGGACATTCCATTTATAAACGATGCTCGTTGTTGATAATACTTTCGCTGTAACGTAAGTTTATTTATTAATTCAGATACATTACCTGGATTCATAGCCGTACGTATAACGTTATATTCTGTCAGAGTCACTGACACTGACAGTGTGTCAGTATCTTATTTTTAACATATTTGGTTTTACATTTGCTTATAAACTTACTAGTTGACTTATTTTGAATGCTTTTCCTGTAATATATATTTTTATAATAATAAAATAACAGTAGTATCTTACGTACCCTCATAAAAACTAAGCAAACGACACTACTGAATTTGTCATGATGGGCGGAGCAAAATCTGAATTCATACAATTCGTAGACAACCTTGATCGGACATCTTTCAAAAATTTTACTGTACTAGTAATTATTTTAAAATAAATAAATATATCATCACGGCATATTACCCATTGTTAGGTGTGCCAATCTGCTTTGTACGCAAATTTTGTAATAATGATGACATATTTGTACCGTGCGGGCGTTTACTAGGCGTCACCTCACGGGCACATTTCTTTTGGAGTCAGTCGGGATCGAACCCGGTTCCCCAGATTCGCGACCTGGGTAGGAATCCCAAGAATACGCTATGATAGCGTAGCGACAAATAATACCTCGTCACCTCGTTCCCTAACAACTGTGGAAGTTGATAGGGAAAGGTGAAACGTAAGGGGTATTTTTTTAAAAAAAAGATTATATGGTATATGTATATGTGATGTATTCAGGCCAAATGTGTATAAACATGTAGACCTCCATTTTAAGAAATCTAGAACACTAGAACAGTAGATTTACTTTCATTGTAGCATATCCAGTATTCAGTAAGCGTAAATGATGTAAGTAAAACAGACGAATTTTTAGATGATCAGGGAATTTAACCTTGGTACACTTTTTTAACAAGATAAACATGATGCAATAATTTTTTTATATTACAATTATTTCTGTTTGAATGACAATAAAACAATAATAAATTATTATAGTATATAATTAAATATGTAATTACCTATGCATAAGGTTAATGCTTTCCTCCTTGGCCATGAAAAAGAAATTTGTGATTTAATTTTTTATTAAAATAAAAATGTGTTATTGTTATTATATAACCAATTAGTAATAAAGTAAATAAAAATAATAGATTAAATCATGTCTAAAATCATAAAAGTATCTATATTTACAAACTGATGTGTACTGATAAATATAAATCTTTGAAGTGCTTAAATAATTCTTCGAAAGATAACCCATGTAATGATGTATGCATTCTAAATATTTTCAAATTATTAGTAAACTGATTAAAGTACATATTTAAATGATGTCTATATTTTTGTTATTTAATTTGAGTCAAACATACAGGGTGATACTGAAAAACGGGCCATTCAAAATAACGTTTTTATATATAATTATTTTTTAATTCTCTTTACATATTTGTAAACT
Source organism: Harpalus rufipes (assembly GCA_951394225.1). NCBI lineage: Eukaryota > Metazoa > Arthropoda > Insecta > Coleoptera > Carabidae > Harpalus > Harpalus rufipes. The sequence goes on along the minus strand of OX596276.1, from coordinate 9,821,922 downwards.
AGATTTAGGGGCTCAAAAATCATGGCATTTGCATGACGGTAGTGGTTCCGGTTTAACCGGAAATGACAACTATCATATTTCAAATAGGAAATCCTATATATTTTTATATATTTGGAATCTACGTAAAATGACGAATTCTTATTGAAGAAATAAATTATATAATCGTAAAAGAAAATGATGAATAATTAACCTGGTAAGCCATATCAGGTAGGCTGTGATAACAAATTGATCATTTTTACCTTCCGTCACCTTTAGGTAAGGAAGGTATTGTCTTTGGTCAAAAAATTCAATGATGAGTTTTTACTGAATAAGCATGTTTTAGGGTCCCTATAATACGATTTTACCATTTTTACGACGATGTCTGTATGTATGTATGTGTGTGTGTCTGTGTGTCTGTGTGTGTGTGTGTGTGTCTGAGTGTGTGTGACAAAAGTTCCGGATCCCATAACTTCAATACCACGATTCCAAAAATTATAATTTTTTCGTATTCCCCAAGTTTACATTCAGAAGAACAAGTGATTAGATTTTGGTTATAATTGGTGAACCGGAAGTAGCCTCATTTGAAGATTTAACAGTTAAATTTGATATATTGAGATTTAATATTATGTATTATAATTTAAAAAATATATTATTCTCTATACGACACGCAAAAATATCAACTCCTAGAAGATGTCAGTGTCAAGTGCAATTTGAATAGTTTGTTTATGAAATAATTTTACTGAAAATTTAGAATCTTTTCCAAGAAAAATTATGTATGAAATTTATACATTATACACAGGATTGACGGAAGGTATTGTGCTGGCCACAACAGATTTTTTTTTGTAACAATAAATATGGAATCTTACAAAAATAACTTACTATTTAAACAATTAACTTAAATATTACTTAATATTTGTAATTTATTTCTTCAATAAAAAAGCATATCGTTGAATTTGTAATTTTATTTAGATTCCAAATATATAAAAATATATAAGGGTCACATTTGAAATATGAAAATTATTGCCACTTCCGGTCAAACCAGGATCGCGACCATCATGAAAAATACCATGATTTGTGAGCCCCTAAGCCTAGTTTACAAATATTTAAACAATTAGAAAATAATTATAAATAAAAAAGTTATTTTTCGTGGCCCGTTTTTCAATGTCACCTGTATATTTACTGGCTTTTAAAAACAAAATACATATTCTACGTGTAATAATTTTATTAGGTATATATTTATTACTCCTTAAATGTTTATTAAACTGTAAAGTATACAAAGTAATAATAATAAATATATGAAAAGTAAAGTAAAATATTTTACTAAGTACACAGAAATCGGCACTAAAGTAATCCATTATACGACAATTTCATGCATATTTAGTGCTGCCATCTTTATGATAATTATTGTATATGTAAGATAATTTGGGCAGGTTACGATGTACATGTACATTTGTACGTAAAATCATAATAAAATATGTGCAAGAAGGACGAACTACATAATTCCGATGAATAAGGTTGAAATAAAACACAATTTTGAGTACGTTTAAGATAACATCAATTTCTGTGATTAGCAACATTGAATGTCAAACTAACAGATAAGTAAACGCATAACCTATACAAATAATATTTTTTTTCAAATAAAATTTTATATGCACCTCGGTACTGAAGTTCCTTTTTATCACTTATATACTTTATTTTCCTCGGCAACTAAATTCCACATTCATGGTAAAAAAAATAATAGAATTTCAGTGCCTCGATACATAATAACTACTATTGTAATATCTTAAACAATTTCAATTATGGAAAACAAAAAGTAGAATATAAAACTATAATTTAAATAAGCTTAGTTAACGAAAATTTTCCTTAATGTATGTGCTCATTATTAGCTAATGTTTTTTACATTTATTAATAAATTTTAAAACATACACACACATACATATTTACTTAATTACCTACACTTCCTAAGTAGGTATTTTTTTAATGAACTATTGTATAATTAATTCAGTACGCAGAAACAAATTATAATTAATTACTTTTATTTTTAAATGAACTATTATAAGTCCCTTCTTTCGTTAGATGAAGAAGATTAACATTGACATTGAAATTAAAACTAGTCCCAAGGTCAACATAAGTTGTAGGCAGGATACAAATGTTTATTTGGTTTAAAATTTCATGGTGGACTACTGAATTCTATTTTTGTGAACATTGCTTATGAATTTTTACTTAAAGTTACATCACAAACCAGTCTAATTGACGCAGTGCATGCAAATTAGAATATCATATACCGTCTTCAATAAATGCATTTTATAAGAGAAGATTTTGTTTCAATTACATTAAGGTTAATAAATGTTAATAATATTAGGTTTTTTGGCAATCTATCAAAACCGAGGATGAAACTAAACAGCGGTGCATGAAATAAGGAAACTAGGTTAATTGTTGTATAATCTACATGTAAATTATAATAATCTTAAAAATGCCAAAATACACCTCTAAAAAAAAATCTGTTGTGGCCAGCACAATACCTCTCGCCACTTCCTTTTTTTGATTACATAAGTATAAGTATAGGGCGCGAACAGTCATGTTACATTGTTGGCCATGGCAAACATATGTGGGGGCCCGTTTCAGAATGATAATTAGTAATTATGTACATAGATGTCGAATGTCAGAATTTTTCATTAAAAATTTCAAGATTTTCTAAATTCACGTAGTTAATTTGTCACCAGGAGTGTGGAATTTACTTGTCGAGGAAAATAAACCACATGGAATTGGAAAATCACTAAATTTAGAATGAGAAATTATGATATTTGACATCTATATACATAATTACTAGCTATCATTCTGACATGGGGATCTGCTTGTCAAGACCAACAAAGTCACATGACTGCTCGCGCCCTAATATATTTAACATTTCTTGTATACCTACACACTACACCAAAAATTCTACTTATATCTATTCCTTATATTTAGATTTTTAAAATTTAATTTCATTCTATGAAGAAATTTTGTCCTACTCTTCTAATTTTTCGAGATGTTTCCAATTCATTGTCGGGAGTAACAGTATTTCTGAAGGGTATGTGTAATATACCTATAATATTAAATATTTAACTACCAATACATTAAGAAATAATATAATGTATGTACTTCCCAGAAAAAGTCTTCCAGTAATGTCTCCAGATTTCTAACACTGATATTTATCTGTCAGTTACAAACAATTTAAATTTTCAACTATTTTCCATGGCATTCTTTCGGCTGTAAAATTTATTACAACAGATTATTTTATATATTATATTTCTTGTATCTCTAAATCTATAGAATATATAATAAAATATTTAAATGTATAAGATAGAGAATTTAATTTTCTTTAATATTACCAAGAAATTTTCAAAAAATAATATTTAGAAGTTTTTTTTTCAAGAATCTTCTACTTCTGGTTGTCCAATTGTTACTAAAACCTTTTCAGATCTTCCCATGAATGTCCGATTGGGAAATACGTAGTTAAACAAGTATAAAGTCTTATAGTTTTTGAGTAATCGTCCTTCCAACATCCCACATACACACATACACACACACACACACACACACACATCCACACATACACACTCACACACACACACAGACATCGTAAAAATGTTAAAATCGGATTACAGTGAGGTACTGTCAACTCTGTCATTTGGTTACACCAAAGCTCTTTGTAAACAATAACTTCTTGTAACAATCTACAAACTGTACTTTGCAGACCAGTGTATTATTTCTCTAGTTACAGTAATTTTTTCAAAGATGTCCGATCAAGGTCTTGTACGAATTATATGAATTAATAAGCTCCGTCCATTCTTTCAAATTCATTAGTGTCGTTTACTTAGTTTTTATGAGAGTACATAAGATACTACTGTTCTTTTATTATTATAAAAATATATATTACAGTAAAACCATTCAAAAATAAGGCAACTGGTAAGTTTATTAGCAAATGTAAAACCAAATATATGAAAAATAAGATATTGACACAATGTCAGTGTCAGTGACACTGACAAAAAATTACGTTATTCGTACGGCTATGAACCAAGGTAATATATCTGAATTAATAAATAAACTTACGTTACAGCGAAAGTATTGTCAACAACGAACATCATTTTAAAATGGAATGTCCTAACTTAGTCGAAACAATATGAATTTTTGAAAGACAAGCGTGTTATATCCATCCTGATCGCACGTGTTCGTAGTCTTTGCAAATAAATGTATGCCGATTTGTTAATTCGTTCATGATACAGATGACCTTGATCGAACATCTTTAAAAAAAATTACTGTACTACATTAAAAAAAATCGCTTTCGATAGATGCGATGATACAATCGTCCAAATAAATATTCCTAATTCCGTTTCATTTCATGTCAACTTTTTGTTATTAAATCAATCTGTTTTTTTCATAAATCCATTTGGTTTTTTTTTTGTGAACGTCTTAATAATTGTCTTTTACGCATTATAGTTCCTTTCAAGTAACAAAATAACGTTAGTTTAGATAAATAAAATAAATAAATATTTCATCACGGCATATTACCCATTACTGGGTGTGCCAATCTGCTTTGTATACAGATTTCGGTAATGATGGAATATTTGTACCGTGTGGGCGCTTACCAGGCGTCACCTCACGGGCACTCATAGATAGCGTGGAGAGTGCACCACAGGGGTCAATTTTGTGCCATTAAAATTCGATGTAATTTTTGGCGTCGGTCGGGATCGAACCCAGGTCCCCAGATTCGCGACCAGACACTCAGGCACACGGCACACTTTGATTGGTCAGAATGCAAACCTAGTTCAAGTTCACAAAAGCGAAAAAAATATCTTCTGTTAACTCTATTATCAAATAAAATCGACAGAATAAAGTGATATTTAACCATGTGTTGTAATTTTTATTATTCAGGACTTTTACATTTTGACAGATAAAAATATTTATTATTGACGAAGTTTGGTTTCACGAATTTAAATTATTTATTTAATTCATGCAAACATGGCTCTTACGGCTTACGTGAAATGAATCTATTATCGATTAGTTTGTCTATGATTTGGAAGGAGTATATCATGTATTTATATTATTTGCAAATCAAATAATTGTTAATTAATTTAGAAATGCATTACTTTCGGAAATTTCTACTTATAAAATTTAAGGAAAATTTATACAAAAATATTTAAAACTAAAAACATTTTATATCGAGTAGGTAATAGAAGGTTTTTCCAGTCATTCGAAAAGAGAAATTTATTATTTATACATTCCATTCATCATATTTTAAATAATACCTTTTCAAATTGAACGTTTTAATACTCATAAAATAAATTTAATAGTATTTATTATACTAATAAAATTCATTTCAATAAAAATTAAGTTTAGTTCGTTAAACACTGTATACATATTATGATTGAAATTCGTAATACTAATTTTAATAAATCCATATAACATAAATGATAAAACAAAGAGTACAAAGGTTAACGACAATGTCTGGGATTTATGAACAACGTCCAGATAATTAAACAAACCTGTAAACATTATGTATTCCAATAAAGTCTGTGACTGTGTTATCCATTACTGATGGAAAAATAAACAGGCGACCTTTGGAATTTGCGTAATTTTACCAAGTCATTATTGCATACGTAAAAACACACCTACAACAACAGACCAACCAGCGTTAATATTCAGTAGGTGAACATCGAACGATGTACTAATCAATATTATCGATTTTTATTTTGATAAATAATGGAAATCAAAATTATTTAATTACTCGTAATCTAAATTGAATGATATGATTATTAGAACTAGTACAATTTCAATTAAAAGATTAAGTTAAATATGTAGAAAAAAAATTAACAAGTGATAAAAATCTAATGTTATTTGTATCTTCTCCTATTCATAATAAAGGTTTTCTTCGTATGGAAATAGGGTTATCCCACATTTTTCAATTAATTTGTTTTCCTTCTATACTACATCTAGTATAAGATTGCAGTGGTGGACGGAGCTTGAAAAAGAGATTTACGCAGCAACAGTTTAAGATTAAATACGAATCTAAGTTTTATTTTTATTAACACAATATTACAATAATTGAAACATCATTTGGAGGTGGAACATCTTCAATACAGAGGCGAATTAACTAGCAAGCAAAAGAAGCTAGCCATAGATTAAGGAAATTTATAGTAGAAGATTGGGTATCTACCTTATAAACCGTGATAACAAGTTTTAGTGCCGTCTATGAAAAGGTCAGAGAACTAAATTTGACAGCCAAGAAAGTGGCGGGAAATATGAATTCATTTTGAATTACTCGAAACTTTAAATTTTATTTCTTGATAATGTAATTAATAAAAAATCTATCGAAAATAGATTATTTATTAAAGACATTATCAAGAAATGTGAAATATATGTTGAACTATGAAAAATAATTACAGTACTTAACATGTTAATGTCTTTATTTAAAAATAGATACATTACATTATTTAAATTAAATCATAAATAAATAACTACAAATCTCAAACTACACGGCGACAACTATTAAAATTTAAGCACATACTACTCAAGGAATCAAAAATTTGAATTATTATTACAAGAGGTAATTTTATTTCAAAAGTGGGATGTTACTTTAAATGTCTGCCAGAATTGCACTGCTTCATTGACCTCGTTATCGATGTTCGTCCACTTTTTAACAAATCTAGCCACTTCTATACTCCTTTTTTCTTAAAACTGACACCATACTATTTCAACATTCTTTCATGAATCTTATGAAGTTTCACGTCCTTTCGCCTAATAATGTAATATTTTGTTGCTCTTGTACGGTGTAAATATCTAAGTGCACCACTATGATGTAAATTCTTCTGGTCCACTTACACAAACCATTTCTTCCATTGGGCACTGTTAATTTCTGCAAATGTGTCTTCACTATGCAGGAGTTACAAATATTTCATGTGATTTTTTTCTGAAATATTATTAATTTGTTGTTATATTTTATATCACCCCTGTATAATAATGCTAGTATGAAAACTAATATACGTCCCGAGAATATATTGAATGATAAAGTAATATATTGCAATAAAGATACAAATTCACAAATAACAATTTTAAACGTCAAAGAATTTCGAACTTTCGAACGATACAATAGAGAATTGTGGGAAATTTTCAGTAGTTCTCAAACATATGTTACCTTTTTATAGTATTTTGATATTAAAGTTTGAGAATCCCTGTAAAATTTGTACTACTAAAGCCATCTATGAAAGGGTCAGGAAGTATTTCCAAACGCTACTAGATTGAAAACTTGTTATCACGTTTCTGAATGCAGTTTCACCCCCCTGAAGCTAGCGGTTTGGGCGTCAAACGTTTTTTAAAAACAATGGCTAGTACCACAAGCCTTGATTTGAAAACACTTTATTGAAAATGTCAAATTTCATTATTTCATCATTATGTGTGAAGAACGATGTTTTCCAAAATATTTTTTTAAAGCAGAACATACTTTCTATTCAAATATAAAAAATAAGGGTGAAATTAAATATCGAAATTTGGCATTTTCAAAACAAGGCTTGTGGTACCAGCCAATGTGTGTACCTACAAGTTTGTAGTGATGTTTTTTCAAAAATAAATAATGTAATTTCATAAATATTTGTTTCAGTTTTATTTATCAAAATAAAAATATATATTTAATACGGTATTGTTACGAAAACAATATTTTCATATGAAATATATTTAATATTGTGTTATTAAGGAAATAGATAAAAATTACAAAATATTTATAATATCCTGATGAGTGTTCGAATTTATAAATCATGAAATAAAAGACTAATCCACATTATATGAAAGTCAAAAATATTCCTAGAAAAATCACTTTCGTCGCAATCATATGGATCAATGTTGTTTATTAATTTAATTTTATCTAAGTAGCGATTTTTTACGTCACTACTTAATGCTTTAAAATTAGCTGACATTCTCAAACACAATTTATAAAAAAACTTTAAGCGCAAAATAAATGTTGTTTACACCACACCTCAATGTGAGACAGCAAACTGATTCCAATTTTTGAATTAGCGCTAAGGAAAAATATGACAGAACAGATGGCGCTGTTATCAGGCGCCGGAACAGCTGATCGCAAGGTTACTGGAAACAGCTGAGTGTCCAAGCCCTATTGACAACAGACAAGCTGCGACGTGACATCTGGTGGGAAAAATATGAACTTTCCGATTTGGTACTATATTGTGACTGTATGCTTGAGTTACATGTGGTTTGATCATTTGATGTGAATAAAAATGGGAAAAAATCGTACAAATTGTTGTATATTCTGACGTCACTCTCAAGATCTGGTCGAGACACAGGCATTGGGTTTTATAATTTTCCGAAACATGGCCAAAATAAAGTTAAAATTACGACAAGAGCAAGTGTTGAAATGGATATGGATCGACGAAAAGCATGGGAATATGCAATTCGTAGTGCAAAACAAATAACAAAACATATGAAAATTTGTTCTCGTCATTTTAAATCGGATAATTACATATTTCGTGGTCTTTATCTAGCTTTACACGTGCATTCTGCATTAATAATTTTTAAATTTTGCAGAAATTGCACTGGTTCGCAGACAAAGAGCAAATATTACCCACATTATACCGTCATTTTTTAATACTCCACATAATATTATGTGGTTAGCGTTTATAATTCGCTCACCTGCGATCATCTATTTCGATTGATTAAATATATATAAAATTATAAATACATTTTAACACATCTTCTATAATACATTTAGAAGTACGAGGTGTGTTCAAAAACTATCGCGAATTTTGAATTTTCGCGGGTTACGTATATTCGAATTTCGATCTTTTTGTGGCTTTATGTTGGTACTCATGTCTCTCACTTATGTCGACAAGCTCGGCCATTTTGAATGTTCACTTACTTGTTGACAGCTGCTTTGCTTGCACGTGTTTTGGATCGTCTTCGATTTTTACCTAATGTGCTTATTCGTTAAAAACTGACATTTTATGACAATGACAAATTTTAAATGAATTATTTTTTTCTACGTTCCGTCGCCTTTAGATAAGCAAGATATTGTCTTGGTCAAAAAATTCATAGTCAGTTTTTAACGAATAAGCACAATAGGTAAAAATCGAAGACGATCCGAAACACGTGCAAGCAAAGCAGCTGTCAACAAGTAAGTGAATATTCAAAATGGCCGAGCTTGTCGACATAAGTGAGAGACATGAGTACCAACATAAAGCCACAAAAAGATTGAAATTCGAATATACGTAACCCGCGAAAATTCAAAATTCGCGATAGTTTTTGAACACACCTCGTAGCTGTTGCTTCCAGAAATCTAAAATGTTCTGTGGTACCAAACCCCATTTTAAGTGAAACAAATTGCTTTTGTTGTTTGTTTTCATATGTCACACCACTGCGAGTACCAATTCAGAAGCAGCTGATCGGCCCGATGGTGCTGCCGCCATCGGACATGTCAGTTCTCAATAGAGAGACACAATTGCACCTGCACCCCATGAACAAGAAAGCTTGCTTGTGTTCAAGCAGTCAATAGGATACGTGCCTTCTTACGTCATAAGGGTGGGGAGTAGTTTTTGTCTAGAGTTTTTAGAGCGATTATTTTTAATTCAATAGTTATAAATATGTGAACAAAAAATTATTTTTCAGCTTACTATGAATTAATTTATATAATCTTTCACATAAAATAATAATAAAAAAAACTATGCAACCACTCTATTACCAATAACAAAAAAAAATCAAATTAAGGATAGAATTAGATACGAATAATTATTTCATGTATACATATAACATGAAAATGAAAATTGCCAAAGTAACGCAAAGCACTTAGCAAATGAAAAAATCATTTTTTTTCCTTCATTATACTGATATTAGTTACTTGAACTGGTATAAAAACGATGTCCGATTACCAGCGTAATACTATTAGCATTTGTACTCATTAAAGTAATGAATGTTTTAAAGGAAAAACAATGTGGTAGATACGTTTATCAGTCAGTTTTTCCAATATTGTATAACCGGAAGTAATTGCTTATACAAAAGAACATTTTACTTTTTAACAATCTAATAAAAATGTAATTACACTTCCATAAATTAACATACAGTATGTTTAGATATCAAATGCCGTCAAACTTCATGTTTTTAAGTATTATTTCACGAAATTCAAAATTAGATAATTTATTATTTTAAATTTTGGAAAACAAAAAACAATCAAACGAAATACTTGCAAAACATTACTTCTTATAGTTTGTTGGAGTAGTGAAATAAATGTTTATTTTTAATATAAATATTTTTCAATAAATCATTTTGATGTTTATACTCTGCAGTAAAAACAACAAATGATATCACTACTAGTACGAATCCCTCATTTGGCCGTCATTTTGTGGTCGTCCGACTGCCATCTACATTTTTTTTCCGTAGCAGAAAAAAAATAATTGCAGATGGCAGGCCGGACGATGACAAAATCCCCCATTTAGCCGCCATTTATATTCAAAATAAAAGTCCGTTGTCACGACTTGATCCCCACGTCATTAATTTTAACTATATGATTAAAATCGCCAGGAGTGGGAGGGAATTAATGACGTCATGTTGTCGGGTGAAATCTGGCGAAATCATCATTCGAAGTGAGACATTTATATGTTGCAATAATTGCCGACAATCTTAGAAACACCGTCTTTGCAATACTAAGAATTAACAAAACTACCAACACACAACGAAACACAAATTATCGACGCCAAAATCATCATGATTGACAGAATGACATGAATATTCAAATAATTCAAATATTTGAAAATGACATTTGTTGCCGCGGTTAAAGTACAGTTTCTTTTTCATTTTTTGCCATCGGTTGGACAGAAATAGCGTATACCCCTCTGAAACACCAACGACAATGAGATAGCGAATAAAAGTCTCATAATGCCCATGCATTGACAAAGATGCTATATAAGTTATTAATTCTTGAATCAGAAATTAATACCGTGGGAATTAACTCGGAGATACAGACTGTAAACATTAATTTCACTACACCTACAAATGGTAAAAAGTAATGTTTTCCCCATTTGCTAAGTTCACAAATCTCTCACCAGATGTCAGCTACTTTAATTTATTTCTCCGATAAGGCTGAATATTGGCAAATATGTCACGGACATGTCTACCGACATTAAGTAACAATGTTTCAATTGGATACGTATAGCCACGGTATAACATTCATAATTCAAAAATTCTCGGATCTTTTTGACCAAATCTTTTACACTTTAAGAGATGAAATAAGGCCGGAAAAACAAAAACAACGTTTTGGGTACCAAAATAGAGCACATATTAGAAAAACTGTATTAAATACTATTAAATTTTATGCTTTTTACTTCAATGTACCAATAAAAGTTTGCTTGTTTCTAAAATTAGAAAGGTAAATTAGTCATTAGGTCATTTATACTATTTTATTTCGCATATCTATTAGCTGTTAAGTCAAAACAAAGACTGCAAAATAATATACAGATTGTCTTATTTTTACGACCACCAAATTTTGCAATCGAATAATTTTTTTTCTGGTGTTACCGTTGGAATTCGTAATCATTTTATTTTGAATTAGCAATTCTACTTTCGTCTTGTTCTTAAAAAAACCCAAACAACAAACAATTATAAATCAAATTGAATGAAAAGTATGTAAATCTGTGACAAACTACACTTGAATGTTAACCTTGGATTTAATTTGGTAAACAGAGAATGAAGCAAAAACCTTACCGGCAGCAATAGCGGCTTCTCTGGCCGCCACCTTGTCACCCATCTGCTGCACGACCTTGGGCGTGGGGCCGATGAAGCGCAGCCCCGCGTCCACCACTGCCTGGGCAAAGTCCGAGCGCTCGGACAGGAATCCATAACCGGGGTGGACTGCGTCTACATTGTTTTCCAAACATACCTAAAAGAAAAATGTCATTAAATCTGCGGTATAAGTTTTTCTACAAGCTGTTGAATTTTTACGCAATGGTATGTAACTTTATATTTTCAAATGGAACACCCTATATATTTACTCAAATTTGAAAAGTACATGAAATTTGATATCCAATAGTTCTGTTATATTATTAAAAATGCAAAAAAAAAAATACAGAAGGATTTGCAAGTCATTATTTTTACATTACAACCTTTCAAATTTAAAGAAAATTAAATATTTCATTTTCGTCTATTTCAATTCGATATTTCATTATTAACCTTTTATTTAATATTATTAGATGTCTAATTTAAAAATTTGATGTGGCCAACACAATACCTCCCGTTTAATTTAATTTTTATTCATGTAAATACTTAAAATTAAATTAAATACCGGGTTCGATCCCGACCGACGCCAAATATTTCGAATTTTAAATGGCACAAAAATGCCCCGTGTAGTGCACTCTCCACGCCAGCAATAAGTGCTTGTGAGGTGACACCTGGTAAACGCCAGCACGATACAAATATGTCATCATCGTTACCGAAATCTGTGTACAAAGCAGATTGGTAGACCCAGCAATGGGTAATATGCCGTGATAATATATTTATTTTATTTATTTATCTACTTACTTATACTCATTGCTGGCGTGTAGAGTGCACGACAGGGATCAATTTTTTGCCATTTAATATTGTAAATTTTTTGGCGTCAGTCGGAATCGAACCTGTTTTCAAAATTCGCGTGAAGTGACGCTGGGTACAAAGCAGATTGGCTCACCCATCAATGTGTAATTGTCGTGATGATATATTATGTTTTTATCTTACCTATATTTTTACATATTTACTTATGCTGGAAACTGTATTAAGTTCCTTTCCATATAATTATTGTTTCATTTACTATTTTCTTTTTAAAACGTTAATATTATTATTTGAAATGATTAGTTTGTTGGCAGTGACATATCTGTCAGTTACAAACATTTGAGATATGAATTGTGTAACCATGTGAATGAGTTGTGTTTAAAGCGTAGGCTCCGGGATTAAAATTATAGTTTTATAAATTTATCCATAAAATATATAGAAAAAGTACTAATGCAAACCTGTAGAAAATTTAATAATCTTTAATTTTTATATAACATAAATCTCGAAAAAATAATATTTAAAGGTATTTTTCGAAAAAAAACTATTTTGAGTTTCCAGTAAAGTGCCATTTTCGGTTATCTGATTTACTTCAAAATCTAATGGCATCTTTCCATATAAGAGTAAGGTAGAAATACAAGGTTTCAAAATTTTCTGAACGATAGTTTTGAGTTAGAGCGTAAAGAGGACACACACACACACGCACACGCACATGCACACACGCACACACACACACACACACACACACACACACACACACACACACACACACACACACACATCATCGTGAAAATGTTCAAACTGGATTGTAGGGACCTTATATAACGTGGTCATTTACCAAAATGCGATGCGATTTTTAGCACGATCCCTATACCTTCCTTACCAAGGGTTAGCGGGAGGTAAAAAATAGGATTGCAAAGCCTTCTGTATCTAACAAAAATGTAATATTTTAATCATTCGAAAATGGTAGATAGAACTCATTAAAACAAACAACTTTTCTTAGCTCAAATTTTTGATTTGGAGCCCCAGTTCATAGTTATTGGCGTTCTCTTGTTTTTCGAAAAATCGTCATAACTCCCTTATTTTAAGGAATATTTAAAAAATACAAAAACTTTCAGCATTTGCTTTCGGTTCTCTAAAACACTTGTATTTACAATTATTTTCTATTTCATCAAATAACAAAATGGCGACCAATCAAAAATTTCAAAACGATATTTTGAAAACCATCCCATCGATTTTCGAAAATAAAACATTTTTAAAATCCTTAAACTTTCTATTACAATATTTGTCTGAAACATTTTTTTCTATCTGTCCAAAAAAAAAAAATTTTATTCACTTACTTGGCTTGCATAAGTATTAACAAACTAAAAAAAAGCATTTAAAACGAAGTAGTGAATTGGGAGGAGAGGTCCAGTTGCGTGGCCAGCCTGGAGCCCCGACCTAACTCCACTAGATTTCTTTTTTTGGGGTCAGATGAAGACCTCTGTTTACGAGACACCGGTGAACACAGAGTTAAAACTAGTGGCTAGAATCGTGGTTGCAGCAGTAGATATAAAAGAGAAGCAGGCAGTCCTTGCGAAGGCCTCCACCAACATCAAAGCACGCTGCCGGGCTTGCGTTGTTGCGAATGGTGGCCACTTTGAAAATCATATTTAGTCCCACCCTTGTTGTTTCATTTTTTATTGTTTTATTTTTCTTGTTTGTTTCTTGTTTTTCTTGTTTAATGGCAACAAGCCTACTTTGTTTTAAATGATTGTTGCAGTTTGTTAAAATTTATCTTGCAATTCAATTTGAATAAAAACTTTTTTTGGCCAGATAGAAAAAAATGTTTCCGACAAATATTGTAGTAGAAAGTTTATGGATTTTAAAAATGTTTTATTTTCGAAAATCGATGGAGTGGTTTTCAAAATATCAACAATATCAAAATAAAACAATAAAAAATGAAACAACAAGGGTGGGACTAAATATGATTTTCAAAGTGGCCACCATTCGCAGCAACGCAAGCCCGGCAGCGTGCTTTGATGTTGGTGGAGACCTTCGCAAGGACTGCCTGCTTCTCTTTTATATCTACTGCTGCAACCACGATTCTAGCCACTAGTTTTAACTCTGTGTTCACCGGTGTCTCGTAAACAGAGGTCTTCATCTGACCCCAAAAAAAGAAATCTAGTGGAGTTAGGTCGGGGCTCCAGGCTGGCTACGCAACTGGACCTCTCCTCCCAATTCACTACTTCGTTTTAAATGCTTTTTTTTAGTTTGTTAATACTTATGCAAGCCAAGTAAGTGAATAAAAATTTTTTTTTTGGACAGATAGAAAAAAATGTTTCAGACAAATATTGTAATAGAAAGTTTAAGGATTTTAAAAATGTTTTATTTTCGAAAATCGATGGGATGGTTTTCAAAATATCGTTTTGAAATTTTTGATTGGTCGCCATTTTGTTATTTGATGAAATAGAAAATAATTGTAAATACAAGTGTTTTAGAGAACCGAAAGCAAATGCTGAAAGTTTTTGTATTTTTTAAATATTCCTTAAAATAAGGGAGTTATGACGATTTTTCGAAAAACAAGAGAACGCCAATAACTATGATCTAGGGCTCCAAATCAAAAATTTGAGCTTAGAAAAGTTGTTTGTTTTAATGAGTTCTATCTACCATTTTCGGGTGTAACGACTTAGTATTAACACCCTGTATAAAGTTATATACAGTCAAAATTTTGAAAGATGTCCGATCAAGGGCACCTGTATCACGAACGAATTAAGAAATAGGCATACATTTATCTCTTTCTTTTGAAAAGGCTGTAAGACTGTGTGATAAGGATGGATATAACACGCTTGTCTTTCAAAAATTCATATTGTTTCGACTAAGTTAGGACATTCCATTTATAAACGATGCTCGTTGTTGATAATACTTTCGCTGTAACGTAAGTTTATTTATTAATTCAGATACATTACCTGGATTCATAGCTGTACGTATCACGTTATATTCTGTCAGAGTCACTGACACTGACATTGTGTCAGTATCTTATTTTTAACATATCTGGTTTTACATTTGCTTATAAACTTACTAGTTGACTTATTTTTGAATTTTGAATGTTTTTCCTGTAATATATATTTTTATAATAATAAAATAACAGTAGTATCTTACGTACCCTCATAAAAACTAAGCAAACGACACTACTGAATTTGTCATGATGGGCGGAGCAAAAATCTGAATTCATACAATTCGTAGACAACCTTGATCGGACATCTTTCAAAAATTTTACTGTACCATTGCATGAAAATGGAATAGCCTGTAGAAAAACCTAAACTACAGATTTATAGGCATTTTAATATAAAATAAACTTAGTTTGATTTTTTTTCCAAAATATTTAAAATAATCGAGTTATTTTAAAAAGAACAGACCGATGAATCATCCTGTATATTTATCTCGGTATTTATTTTGTTTCTCTAATTTTAATGTGTCAATCTACAATATACGCAGTTTCTGTATTATGTTAAGATTATATTATATATGTTGTGTATTACTTAATTAAGTAGTTATTTGATAAACATAAACAACAACAAGAATAACAATAAAGCCCAACCTATACTAATATTGATTTTATCATAAATATAATAATTATCTAAAGTACTCATGCATACAAACTTCAAATGTAACAAGTTTAATTATGTAGATTTTAATCATGATTTATGAACACAAAACTTAAATATTAATACTGATAACAAACTATAAAATGAATATTTCAATTAAAATTTATAATTAATAATAGTACAAATTTGTACTACCACTTTAAACAGTTATTTATGTCTTGAAATAAGTGATCACTCAAAAAGGATGATTCAGAAAGGAAAGGGGAAGGTTGTCTAGTGATCACAAAATGAGACAGTGGGAATAACGAATAAGAAACGAAAAAACATACTTCTTCTTAATCATAATTACTTTGATAATTTAGATTGTGAATCACAGCACGAAAAAACACGGCTATAGTTGCCATAATTGATTGAAAAATCAAAATGTACACTGTATGCTGCAGCGCGATAGCGGTGTAGATGACGTCATCACCAAAACTTTAACAAGCTGTGTCGCAGAAACTGAGGCACGTAGCAAAATTTGGTTTTGACTGTTTTTGTCTAATTATAATATAATTTTGATTTATGAAAAGTAAATTTTAAACTTGCCAATGTCTTTAACTAAAAATTACTCTGTACATCAAAAATGAACAGGGTGACCTCCTACAGCTGTTACCGAAAAGAACATTACTACTGTTTAGAAAATAATAGAAGACAATAGAGCCACTTATGACGTGAATGGTAGCCAAAAAAGCGCTTGTTCATTAGATTAGATCCTCAACTATTAATAGAATCATACACGATCACCTGCATTTAAAAAAGATGACAGTCGTTTTGTGCAACACCAACTTTCCAAAAGATGGAACGTGTAAGAATTTGCCAAAAAAATAACATTGACACTATTACATAGTGTAAATACGAGAAACAGTAGGAATTATAAAATTTTCCCAATGATTTACCTAAAATATTTTTCAAAATACTTTAAAATTTAAATTAGGAATTTACATAAATATAACTTGCAGTTTTTTTGTTTGTTTATGTGTTTTTTAATCTATAGATCCGGTGCATGTTTTTATATTTTTAAAATTTTAGATTGATTATGTTGCAATTAATTTTGTTATTCTATTATTTTTTCTGCCAATATGAGTAATGTACTGGATTTTGTAGGAAATATAACTTTCTCTTGAATTATGTTAGCGCTCTTATGCCCATATTCATAAGGACTCGTAAAGTATCAAAACGGCTCGTTACAATTTTTGACAAATAGAATCACTTGACAAATTACATTTCGATTTTTCTTTCAGTGTCGACTCTTTTTAATAGATAAAAATTTAAAAATTATAACGAACCGTTTAAAATTTTACGAGTGTTTATGAATATGGGCATTAATAATTTATCTTGAGCATGTTTGTAAAATAAACATTTGAAAAGATAGTGATTTATTGCGGCTCGATCCGTGCCATTGCAACTACGAGTACATATTTCTAATTCAACTATTTTAAGAGTACGAGGTCCAACCCAATTAAAAAAAACTATTTTAAGTTTATATAGGTGACTGTGGTGATTCAATCATAGTATGCACTTCTGCATGTAGAAGAAATAACGTTTATACTCAGATTAGATTTATCAATAATTAGTTGTAAACTTTATATATGTAGCAAAATATAGTGTTCAAAAAAAAAAATCTAACTCGGAGTAGGCTATGAACAAAGAAACATGTCTTAATTAAAAATCTGTTGTGACCAGCACAATACCTCTCGCCACTTCCTTTTTTTTTGTTACGTCAGTATAGGGCTATGTTACATTGTTGGCATTGACAAGCAGATGTGGGGGCCCGTTACAGAATGATAATTCGTAATTATGTACATAGATGTCAAATGTCAGAATTATTTATTAAAAATTTCAAGATTTTCTAAATTCACGTAGTTAATTTGTCACCAGGAGTGTGGAATTTACTTGTCGAGGAAAATAAACCACATGGAATTGAAAAATCACTAAATTTAGAATGAGAAATTATGATATATGACATCTATATACATAATTAATTATGTATATAGATGTCATGATAGCTATAGCTATCATTCTGACATGGGCCCCCATATCTGCTTGTCAAGGCCAACAAAGTCACATGACTGCTCGCGACCTAATGTATTTAACATTTCTTGTATACGAAATACGTAGTAAAACAAATATAAAGTCTTATAGTTTTTGAGTAATCGTCGTTCCAAACATCCCCCCATACACACACACACACACACACACACACACACACACACCCACACCCACACCCAGTCACACACACACACCCACACCCACACACACACACACACACACACACCCACACCCAGTCACACACAGACATCACCGTAAAAATGTTAAGATCGGATTGTAGGGACCTTAAAACGTGCTTATTCAATAAAATGTGGATATGCGATTTTTAGCATGAATCCAATACCTCCCTTAGCGAGAGGTAAAAAGTATTTAATTAAATGTCAGTTAGACACGAGACAGTGTCAAAAATGTTATCTAAAGAAATGAAAGCTTTTCTTTTTGAATCTTATTTTAGAAATAGAAATTAATTAGAATACAGCGAATATAGTGAAAATGATTAGGCAATAGACCCACGTCATCAACCTGAAAAAATCTTATAAAATGAAACATAACTTGTAGAAATTATTGGGTGTTATTTATTTTTAAAAGAAGAATAATTACTAGTATTAAGTAATGTATATATTAATGATATTTACAATTATTTCTAAGTCAATCGTTATTCCTTTTACGGAATATAAAATTATTTGAAATAATCGTAGTTTATTTTTGTACCATACGTTGGCACTATTGAGAATGACAATGTTGTGTCAAATAATTTTATATTCCGTAAAAGGAATAAGGATTGACTAAGAAATAATTGTAAATTCATTAATATATTCGTTTCTTTAATACTAGTATATGTTTTCTTCTTTGTTTAAAAATAAATAACAACTAATAATTTCTACAAGTTATATTTGTTTTTATAAGGTTTTTTTCAGGTTGATGACGTGAGTCGTCTGTCTAATCATTTTCACCATAACAATTCAGGAAAATTACATTTCAAAAAAAATTTGACAATTGACTTTTGAATTGAATAATGATCAGACATACGTTTCTCTGTTATAAGCCTACTCCGAGTTAAGGTTTTTTTGAACACACTAATTTAAATAATTTTGATCTTTATTAATTAATTTAAATCATATTTATTTTAAATATTCTCGCCTACCTTGATAATTTCAGGGATATTCAAATATGCCGCCACTGGCGGCAAACCCTCTCCCACTATATACGACTCATCAGCTTTCTGTCTGTGGATATGTGCGCGGTCCTCTTTGGAGTAGATCGCCACGGATTTGATCCCGAGTTCATTACAGGCACGGAAAACTCTCACTGCAATCTCTCCTCTGTTGGCTACCAGCACTTTTCGGATGGGTCTGTACTGCACTTCTGTGGAAAATTCACGTTTGTTCGTCCATTTGTATCGTGGTTTCGTGTGGAGACATCTGGTGGATGTCAAGAGTCGGTAGAACATGGTTCTTTAATGTGATGTTGATGCACTTGGTGGTGGTGTTGGTGTACTGCGATTGAAGTGTTTTTGCAGTACCTACCTGTAAATAAGGTTCTGATAGAGTTATCTCTACTGTTATCTGTCGTATGTTAAGACAAGGTTTAGGAGGTTCAACGAACAGAATATAAAATTAATGATTTCTTATTAATTATCGTATGTTATGCTAACTTAATTTACATTTTAACCTTTGATATTGACAATTACAAGGCAGAATGTCCAGGATAACGTGTGCAACATGGGAATCTCAAGGAGATATCACGATATAGACGAAAATATAAATTTTGTACTTCATTTTTGTTAATATCCAGTGACTTATGCATTTTTCTGGAATAACAAATACATACATGATTAAAATTGGCTGCTAATGAGATAACTTTTGTCTAATTTAATTATTATAAACTTTTTCCTTATAATTGGGAATACATATTACATTGCTCTGTTTCCTCAATAATTACTTCCTTGTACGTAAGTACAGGAAGTATTGTAATCGCGAAAAATTTCGGTTTTCAGAATTCAGCGGAAATATCGATTTTGACTAATTTCGTCGTGACGTCTGTACGTACGTACGTACGTACGTATCTCGCATAACTCAAAAACGGTAAGCCGTAGAAAGTTGAAATTTTGTATTTAAGACTGCTATAACATCTAGTTGTGCACCTCCCTTTCTGGTTATTACACAATTTCCAGAACTGGCACTTTACATGAAGCGTATAATAGATTTTAATGAAAAACTGTTTTAAAATATAATCCAAAACTTTTCAAATTTGGTATACAAGACTTTTAGTCAATCGAAATAACATAATAGATTTTGGTTAAAATCAGCTAACCGGAAGTGGTACATTACTTGAAGTTGTTAACAGTTTTTCTTGAATAAAATGATTTTATTTTCATTTTAGAAATAAATGCTTCAAATAAAAGTTTTAGAACATTAATTACTGCGTCTAGCACAAGTATTATTAAATTAGCCCTTTGTATAAGCGAGATATGTAAATTTAAAAATCATATATTTTTTTGTTTTTGTAATAAAGCTTGCTATGGATTAGGACTAAAAAATAAAAATAAAATGTTCATGTCAAATTACGTTAAATACGTGCAATTTTATGATTCGTACAATAACAAATATTATATTTTTATTGTAAAATTAGTCATATTCATTGTTGTAATCAAATATTTCTTTGTTGTAATCAAAACTCTCTTTAAAATGAACCGTGTTAAATTAATGTTATTTTAAGAATGATAGTAGTAAATGAATTATTTTTTGTTCTATATCAAAATATTTCTGGGGCTTGGCTTAAGCCTGTCAATATTTTGTAATTTAATTATTAAAAAAAATGTATAGGTTAATAGGCGCACAAAGAAGTCGTGTGGTGTCCACATCACTCATGACATGTTATTAAAAAAATATTTATAGTTTAATAATCGTACAAGGAAGTCGTGTGGTGTCCACATCAGATTTTTTTAATATATAGTGATTATATTTTATCAAAACTTCAAAAAGGATAATTGATAAAATAAAATTAAGGG
The DNA here is from genome assembly GCA_951394225.1 of Harpalus rufipes. NCBI lineage: Eukaryota > Metazoa > Arthropoda > Insecta > Coleoptera > Carabidae > Harpalus > Harpalus rufipes. The sequence goes on along the minus strand of OX596276.1, from coordinate 9,800,700 downwards.
TATATAGCATAATAACCGAAAACCACAATGGAACGTAAAAATAGCGTTTTCAATTTGAATAGACCAATATTAAAAAAATATTTAAAAAATCAAAGTTGATCAGCAAACAAGACAAAAAAAAAAACCTGATGTGGCCAACACAAAACCTCCCGCCAATTAATTTTTATTAATTTAAATATATAACCTATGGGGTCTCATGGCCGCGTGCCTGAGTGTCTGGTCGCGAATCTGGGGAACCGGATTCAATTCCTACTATCAAATATTGCGAATTTTAAATGACACAAAACTGACCCCTGTGATGCACTCTCCACGCCAGAAATGAATACCCGTGAGCTAACGTATGCATGGTAATATGCCGTGATAATATATTTATTTTCTTATTTAAATACATATCTGCATACTTACTAATACTAGAAATTATGTATCTTAAGTTCCTCTCCAAATAACTATTGTTCTATTTACAGTTTTCTTTTGAAAACTGTTATTAATTTGAAATGATTATGTTTTTGACAATGACATTTATCTGTCAGTTACATACATTTGAGCTGAACTGCGTAACCATGGAGTTGTGTGCATAAGCTTCGAGATATAATTTTTATATTATTTTATAAATTTATGCTTAAAATATATAGAAAAAGTATTAATGCAAACCTGTAGAAAATGAAATAATCTTTAAGTTTTATAATAACAAATTGCGAAAAAATAACATTTAAAGGTATTTTTTTGAAGAAAAACTATTTTGAGCTTCCAGTATACTGCCATTTCCGGTTATCCGATTGACACCAAAATCTAAAATGGTTTCTTTCCATATTAGAATAAGGTAGAAATACAAGATTTCAAAATTTTCTGAACGATAGTATTTGAGTTACAGCGTAAAGAGAATCCACACATACACATACTACAGTAAAATTTTTGAAAGATGTCCGATCAAGGTCGTCTACGAATTGTATGAATTCAGATTTTTGCTCATTATGACAAATTCAGTAGTGTCGTTTGCTAAGTTTTTATGAGGGTACGTAAGATACTACTGTTATTTTATTATTATAAAAATATATGTTACAGTAAAAGCATTCAAAATTCAAAAAAAAGGCAACTGGTAAGTTTATTAGCAAATTTAAAACCAAATATGTGAAAAATAAGATACTGACACAATGTCAGTGTCAGTGACTCTGACACAAAATAACGTTATTCGTACGGCTATGAATTAAGGTAATGTATCTGAATTAATAAATAAACTTACGTTACAGCGAAAGTATTATCCACAACGAGCATCGTTTATAAATGGAATGTCCTAGCTTATTCGCAACAATATGAATTTTAGAAAGACAAGCGTGTTATTTCTATCCTTATCGCACATGCTTGTAGCTTTTGCAAAGGAAAGAGATAAATGTATGCCATTTTGTTAATTCATTCATGATACAGATGACCTTGATCGGACATCTTTCAAAATTTTTACTGTACACACATACACACAGATATTTATCAAAATCTCGACATGCGATTTTTAACACGATCCCTACACAGTAAAATTTTTGAAAGATGTCCGATCAAGGTCGTCTACGAATTGTATGAATTCAGATTTTTGCGCCGCCAATTATGACAAATTCAGTAGTGTCGTTTGCTTAGTTTTTATGAGGGTACGTAAGATACTACTGTTATTTTATTATTATAAGCATATATATTACAGTAAAAGCATTCAAAATTCAAAAATAAATCAACTGGTCAGTTTATAAGCAAATGTAAAACCAAATATGTTCAAAATAAGATAATGATACAATGTCAGTGTCAGTGACTCTGACAGAAAATAACGTTATTCGTACGGCTATGTATCAAGGTAATGTATTTGAATTAATAAATAAACTTACGTTACAGCGAAAGTATTATCAACAACGAGCATCGTTTTAAAATGGAATGTCCTAACTTAGTCGAAATAATATCAATTTTCGAAAGACAAGCGTGTTATATCCATCCTTATCGCACACTCTTATAGACAGAGATAAATGTATACCTATTTGTTAATTCGTTCATGATACAAATGACCTTGATCGGACATCTTTCAAAATTTTTACTGTACCTTATTTCAAAAATAAGAATAAAACAGTCAGGATAATGATAGAAAATACATTTTGTTTTTAAACAATTATTCCGTTACTTGTACCGTAAATATTTCCCATTCAGTTTAAAATAAAATAGGAAGCATGAAACGACAATTTTTAAATCATACATATCATAGTAGGTAATTTATTTTTATGTTGTTTATTAGACTTTAAACTTTACAAACGATTATGTACTTTATCGGAAGACAACTTTTCAATGAAATGATTTTTCAGATAAGTGTGAAAATAAACATCAGGTTAGATAACGCATGGGAACGTGTTTTTAATGATAACTGTGTAAATACGCACAGTAGTGTTTGTATTCACTCTTGAATATTATACAAACGTAATTTAATGTTTCAATAACAGTAGAAGGTAATGATGATTATTAATAATTCCCCTAGACATAATTATATTTAGATCTGGTACAAGTAAACAAAGTTACAATAAGACTACGATTGATCTAAAATAATTTGCGTGATATAGAATAAACTTTGAACTGTCCTCTGTAATTTATCAATTTTAAGTTATCAAAAATTGTCTGTGAGAAGAGAAGATAAAAAAACGTACATCAAAATAAAATTAAAGTACAAAGATACATGCACCACTTATAGTTATCCGAACTTATTATATATCAACTAGAACTAAAAATATAATTTTCTACCGACTGACGTTGTTGTTGAATCCTTTTTAGACGAATCTCATAGCATAATTTTTGTTTATTTATAACACACTCTACAATACGTAATATGACAATATATGAAGATATAATGAACATGATAACTTGACAAATTAGTAAGTATGACAATACAATATTATCATACGACCAGAAGTGATAAAACCATACGTGATGAAATCTTATGTGATAAAATCTTACGCTTTAAGATTTTTTAGACTTTTCTTTTTAGTTTGTCAAAATTCAACACTTTTCTTGACAGCTCTTATGTCTTCAATCCTTTTTCAAAATTCCTGGACAACTTAATTTGTTAATAAAAAAATAAATAAATAAATATTTCATCACGGCATATTACCCATTGCTGGGTGTGCCAATCTGCTTCATACACAGATATCGGTAATGATGGAATATTTGTACCGTGCGGGCGCTTAATGTTAATGAAAATTATATTTACATATTTACTAATTTGTTTCGCCGTCTGCCGTAACAGACATTAAATATCACTTTTACTGCCTAGGCAGTAAATATATTTTTAATACATGACACAGCAAGCACTCAACAAACGCGTAGCAATAGCAACGTAATTTGATGGCTATAACTTTCAAAATAGGTATTAAAAATAATCACTAAATTAATATACATACATACATACATAAAATCACGCGTGTCCCAAAAAGAATGTGTTTAACACGGCACTAAACACAGATTTACAGTTTCGGCTCTTCGGCAGCATTCATTGTCGAGGCGAAACGGCAGTGTCTGCTGTAAATCTGGTATATTAGTGCCTAGTTAAACAAATAACTATTTTCTAATCCCATGTGTCAATTAGCACCTTTACACATTTATCCCAGTACGTAAATTTAACTTTTAATAATGATACGTAAAATACAATGCATTTATTATGGATACCTATTATTTTTTTGTACCCCGTCTGGTATAACTTGTATTAACATATCTCTAAATTGTACAGAAATGCTTTTTTACCGGTCTAGACTAGCAAAAAGATAAGGACTTTTATGTTTATAAGTTGGTATTATTCTGGGGATATGCCAATTTATGGGGATTTTTATTCTAGTTGCATTTTTTACGTCCACAATAAAAGCGTGAAATACGAGCCAGTGTTTCATTTTTTCACACGTTTGCGTTAAAAAAGTATAAATGCTGACGTGACCTTCATTTTAACATTTCAATTCCCCCGCCAAATAAATCTAGTGACTTATTTTGGTAATTTCTAGCGGTGTAAATGTGACTTCGTCTAGTGCTGTCTATAGTTTAAAAACAGAGTATAGGTTGTAGGTTGTCTTACTTTGATTTTAGGACTGTATATCTTGGTACTGGGGTATAAAACCCCAGAACACTAACGAAAGGGTAAATAAATATGAACTCGTATAAGAGTAGAGTTGATTTCAAATATTGTATATTATTGATCATACTGTTTTCTATTTTATATTGACGCAAATACAAAGATTTGACTGAAATTTAGTAAAATTAGGTATTGCAAAAATTTGTAGAAATAATTATGTCTACTTATCCAGTCATTTCCGGATAATTTTGGTAGTGCTTAGCTTACATATTTTTTTTAATAATAAACTTAGAAATATTAACACCACGTGGTTATGTCAAAAATAACTAAAATCGAGCATTTGAACTCCAACTAACGGACAGACAATCACCTGTCGTCCCAAGTTCTAAGTTTATTTTCGCTACAGATCTGTAATTACAGAAATCTATTGAACAAAATTTCCTAATTTCAAAAATTATAAAAATTAAATATAAGTAGTTAGATAGTTTATTTTATATCTAATGGAATTATCTTTATCATAAAATAAAAATAGTATGTAAACTACTTGTTTATATCATACTTTGATATCAATCTTACACTTGAAACATATATTTTAAATACGTCTCTGATTTGTGACACAGATTTTTTTTCCTAAAATTTTGTCTTTCGCAAAGAATTTCATAATAGAACAAAAACTACGATCATATTTCTGTTTTTGTTGTTTATCTGTTACCTTCAATATAAGAACAAAAAAATTGCATGTCGAATGATTAAGAAATATAGTATGAGGGTCACGGTTGAATTATTGAGAAGAAAAAAAAAGGTAGGCCGCGGAAAACAATATTTATAAAATCATTTTAATAGTTATTATTTACTTATCTGCCATTTGAAATACAAGTAATAAGTAGCAAATCCGCTATACTCACCCGATTTGCCAAATTGCGACTTTTGACTATTTTTTGGATTTAAACAATTTATGGGGTAGAAGGTTTTCGTATGAAGAAGAGGACAATGCTGCAATAATGCAATTCATATTTATTTTGAAAGCATTCAAAAGGAAGATTATTGGTTGGGAACTTTTAAGAAATGGAAGGAAAGAATCACGAAGAGTATTATTATAGAAGAAATATACTTTGAACATATTTAAACTAAAATTTTAAAAAATATTAATCATGTGTAATGCGGTCATTTAAAAAAAAAGTCACTTTTTTATAAAATCGTGGAATCTGTCTTATTTCAAATATAGTAATAAACTATATTAAAGAAATAGCTAAGTATAACGGTTTCCCGGTTAAAACTATCGATAAATTAGTTCATAAATTTAAACATCCCCAATCCGTTTCTAATTTTACAACATTAACACCATTTAATAATAAAAATAATAATAAATACATAACAATACCGTACGATAACGCTTCTAAAAACTTAAACAAAACTTTTCAAAATCAAAATTTAACCGTTACTTACAAATCAAGTAATACCATTAAATATTTATTAGGTAATCCTAAAGATAAATAGATACTAACAAAAAATCCGGTATTTATAAAATTAGCTGTAATGATTGTAATAAAGTTTACATCGGGCAAACTAAAAGACAAATTGACACTCGTATTAAATCTTAAATATCATTGGACGCTAAATCTTAGTTTTAATTGGTATTCATTCGCCTGTGAGTCTCATCCTTATATAATCCCAGTTCTCTCCCTTGTTTTTTCAGAGTTCTTAAACCTCTGGCATGGTTTACATGTTGATTAATCTTAACTATTCTGCTTATATTTGCACTACTGATGATGAGAACTTAGTTCTCGAAATACGTATAGGTATAGCTTATTTTATTATTTTAAGGTTAAGGGATAATTGTATTAGTTTTAGTTAATATAAAATAATTTGAAATATGCGACTTTTCATTCATAAATTTGCTAATAAATCTTCGCGGCTGTATACACGTATTAAATTCGTGACGTCACAGCTTCATACACACACAAAGGTGACAGTAGAGTATACAGAAGAGAAGAGAGAAAAGATTATTATTGTGTATTTCTTTAAAAGTACAAGTGTAGTAGAAGGTAAGTAAATAAAACATTTATTAAATTAAATACAAGTTTCATTAAATAGTTCCAAGTTAAACCGGTAGAGCTCCACTACCGTATCCTTGACACTGTGAGATCAGCGTTAAAGTATTTGAAATTAAACAATTAAAGGTAGCTATTAAAGTATCATAAGATTTTAAATGACCCCATTTTAGCGTGACCGCATACCCAGAATAGTATTATTTTGCCCTCGATTTTGCCATTTTATGTAGGTATGGAGATACTTGTACTTAGGTATTACAAGAAAATTAACAGTTATGTACTAATACTAGTTTATTTTTGTACAAATCTATTTTTTTATTGTTAAAAAACACCAAACACCCAAATATTGTGCGGCACGCAATAATTTTTAATCTTAAAACCCTTTTGTCAAGAAATAAAACTTATCTATTTCGGAATTTCTAAAACATAAAATATAAAAATGATAAACTTGAAGCATTGCGAAGAAACAATTTTCGAACATTTATTAAAACTTTGAATTTTATTTCACATTTTACATCTCTATAGGTATGATCTTAAAATAGTACAAAAGTCAACGATCTACTAATATAAATATTAGTAGCTTACGTAAGGAAAGAACATGATTATGTTGTCCAGGTCTAGACTTAATCTCATTATTAATGGCTTTGTTCGCCGATACGACCGTTTTGCAATCTCTATCCACGTTATTGGCTATCGATTCATTTCTCCCTGACCTTGTCAAAACCTTTGGTTTTTTGCAATCCTTATGTAATTAAAGTGACTATATTCGTGACCTTATTACAGTATAAATGGATCTAGCTTGTTGACGTATAGACATGAAACAATGGATGATTGATTATGTTTTAACAAGACTAAAAATACAAAGTTAAAAATAATGTTACAGATTTCCAACAAAACTAAAAATTGCAAATAATAGTATTTGGAGTCATTTGCTATGCTAATTTTTTTAGTTAATTGTTTATTGTTCGAATATGTATAGTGCGTTTCAAAATCAATTTAGAAAATTTCAATTTTTGTTTCAATAGACCTTTTCAATTTAAAGAGATAGAAGATATGCGCAATGAGATTCTGCGCATAGTAAGTTAACAAATGGCGGGAGTCATGTTTATTATTTACGCGCTTGTTATGAGATCCGTCGCGTCGTGTATTCTTTCAAAATTTATACGTAAAATGCGAGGAAAGTGTTTGAAAACTTTAAAAAACTTCTCGAAAGAAGTTACAAAAGTTTTTATTGAAGCTAAAATAGCCAACGATGCAAATTTTCACCGTGAATACAGGTATTTTAGTGACTGCAATATTTTTGTCGTTTCGTTTGACAGCCCAGTTAACAGTTGTAGGCGCCATTTTACTTTCTAGGTGCGTTCAGTACTTAAATCTGTCGAGCACTCTGAGCAATCTGATCAATTGACAGATGCATCTGCGATTTCCGATCTGTAGCTTGAATAACCGAACGGATAGAGCGTTTAGCTGCCATTTTGACACTTATTAATTTGCGCCCGAATAAAAACGGAAAATAATATAACTGTTAACGTGTGTACTGTGCGCAAGTTATGAACGTTTTTTTGATGATACTGATTAAGTATGTGGAAATGATTACGGACAACTTAAAGCACAAAATTATGTAGAAAAATGTTTCCTAAAATGACTAATTTATACATTTCAAACATGTTTGATTGATATACGAAAACGACAGCATTCATTCATATAATAGACACTGTTTGCATTGCCGGCGACAAATATTTTCAATTTGCATTTAAATACGCATGCGCCCAACAACTGGTCAACATGCTCCATAGTTAGAAAACGAGTAAACAGATCAGGATCTGTGCGCTCCGTGAGCTAATAACCGAACAGAGCTGAGCAAAAAGATCGCTCAAATGTAATTACCGAACGGCATCGAGGGCTCAGACCGCTCATAGCGTAAAACCGAACGCAGCCAGTATGTGCAGAGATAGTTGTTAAATTGGAAAGATCTATTTTGAGGTTGTTGTTTGCTTTATAGGCAAAAAAAAAAACAAAAATGCACAAAAATATAAATATAAAACAAGTTTTTATAATAGCAGATAGAACATTAATATAACATTCTTTTCAGTTTGATGTTTAAATTTTGTCTATAAATATAAATAAAAAAAATTTAAATTTAATGTTTATATTTGCCTGTTTTATTATGAAAATATTTTGTTTGTTGCAAGATGTAAGTTTATAGTCCATGGAATAAACGCATGTAATCTTTTAATTCTAATAATTTGATAACAAGACAAATAAATCATACTTTTTTATCTGACGATCTAAACAGCTTAAAAGAAAGTTATAAGAAAGAGGAAAGTTAATTGGATTGGATATATTAAAGAACGGTGGTATACAGAAAATTATAATTGACGGGAAAATACATGTGGGAAGGCGAAGAGGACGAAAAAAAATTGTAATAACTGAAATTAAGGACGGACAGAATAATGGGGTACTGTATCATACTCAAATTTTAACTATCTTAGATAAGAAAACTAAAATATACGTACATTCATGTTATATTCGTGAAAATAGTTTGTTTAAATATTAATTAGTTTGCAAACTACAAGCGATTGTAGTCAATTAATAATTAACATGACGAAGCATGTCCTAAACAATTTAATTGGTTGCTTGATTTTAAAAGCGAGACTCGCGTGTCTTTTACACTCGCCCACCATGAAACCACCAGTGGACAAACACAAGCGTCACCTGCCGCCATAGTTTGTTCCACAATATTGTCAAACAATGGTCAAACTGTTTCAATGTTCTATAATTTATATTATTTTATTTTCTTGTTCCACTCATTTCTGTTTTGCGTGTCGTCCTCATTCAGTTTCTTTTCTTTCAAGTCTTCCACAATACAGTCCTTCCATCTTATTTTTGGTCTTTCTCTGTTTCTTGTACCTTCTACTACTTAGCTATTCATTCTTATTCCAATATATTCTTCATCTCTCCTCATGACATGTTCAAACCAATGTAATCGTCTCTCTTGTATCTTTTTAGAAACTTCTAATATTAGAGTTATTTCCCTTATTCTTTCATTCCTTACCGTATCTTTCTGTGTATTAATACATTAAGAAATAATATAATGTATGTACTTCCCAGAAAAAGTCTTCAGTAATGTCTCCGAATTTCTGACACTAACATTTATCTGTCAGTTACAAACAATTTAAATTTTCAAATATTTTCCATGGCATTCTTTCGGCTGTAAAATTTATTACAACAGATTATTTTATATATTATGTTTATTTTATCTCTAAATCTATAGAATATATAATAAATATGTAAATGCATCAGATAGAGAATTTTCTTTTCTTTAATATTACCAAGAAAAAATTTCAAAAAATAATATTTAGAAGATTTTTCTTCAAGAATCTTCTACTTCTGGTAGTCCAATTGTTACCAAAACCTTTTCAGATCTTCCCATAAATGTCCGATTGGGAAATACGTAGTAAATCAAATATAAAGTCTTATAGTTTTTGAGTAATCATCCTTCCAATATCCCACACACACACACGCGCACATACACCCACACACAGACATCATCGTAAAAATGTTAAAATCGGATTGCAGGGACCTTAAAACGTGCTTATTCAATAAAATCTGGATATGCGATTTTTAGCATGAATCCAATACCTCTCTTAGCGAGAGGTAAAATTGGTATATGGCCATTACGAGAGACTGAAGAGAGGCGCAGGATAGATTAGTAAGAAGACATTTCCGTTGAGACCTGTTCAAGGACAGAACCTACCAATGATGATGATGATGATGATGATGAACGGTCTAACTTATAAATTATACGTCTTAATAATTTAATAAAGAAATGCCACTATTTAAAATTCATAATATCGAAGTAAAAAGTATTTAGTTTAAAATTAATTATTTTCTCATTTAATTATATCCGGAAATTCAATTTAATTTCCTTTTAATTATTATATTATTGCAGAATTAATTAATGATAAGTTTAATAACCTTAGCAATTATTGTGAGTTCAAATTTTATACATTAATTGCAGAAATAATTAAAAACTAGTTTAGTGTTGCCGTTTAAAAATAACTGTCACTTATTTATAAAAATTCTTTTCAATTAGCACTTGAATAACGTGCAAATATTTAAATACATTACAAATGCAAAACATTTTCTATTTCAATTAATACTTTGAAAAGAATAAATGTTATTTATGATAAACAATTCGAAGCATGACATTTTGCAACATAAAGTGAAGTATAAAGTTCATTACCTCACAGTAAGAGAGGTTACGATTATATTTAGAGGAGCAGCTGACTATTGAATGGTGAATCCATGCCAGTTTTTTTTCATCATGGATGATCGCGTGATATGAATATTATAGTGTAATCATGATCACGCTGCAATCATAAACAAATTGCCCTTTAATAAACTTTAATTACATAACCTAACTTCAAATTTAAATCATTTTAAAATTAAAATACATACATCATCTATTAATCATGTGGTTTCAAAATATGAATTCAGCATGAAATTCTCTTTCTTATTATGTATTACATGACTTTAGCGAATGAATTTTGAACAGTTACAAATCGGCAAATTTCTCATATTTCATCCACTACTCCGACACCGTTAAAGACATTATAACGCGGATTGAATTCGATATAAATTTTTCTTTCCTATCCTGTATTTGCACGATTGTTACTGAGGAGTGGTTAGTACCGTTAGTAAGTTTGCAGATGTTCAATATATTACAGAAATTTCTTTGAAATTGAAGTGCGTTTTATTTTTGAACCACTCATTCGCTAAAATCGTGTAATATATAATAAGGAAGAATTTCATGATGAATACATATTTTGAAACCGCATTGTCCTATTTTTAACCGTGTGAGAGTGGTGAATGAAAAAAGTAATGAGCTGATTTGAATGTGTCTATATCTCGCAAATACATAGTCACTTGATCTTTAATACAATTCAAAAAAAACCGTTGAAAACCATTGACAAGAATATTGGAAGGAATAATATTAATAAGTCCAAGTAATTATTTCAAATTATATAACGGATGCATTGAAATCTATAATCATAAAATCATCGATAATTTGCTTAATTCAATGCCACGCAGTGACGTATTATAATAATTTGCCGCCAGAAAACCCTTGAATTTTTGGGCCCCCCATAGATATGTCTGTTACTTTTTTTTTTGCTCCTCGCGGCCCTAAAACAATTGTGCATCTTGGGCTCGTAGGATTTTTTGCGCCCCCTGTAAATTTTGCGCCAGTAGCCCGGGCTTCTGCGTTAATACGCCACTGAAATAATTATTAAAGTATTAAATATGTAACATTGTTTATTTTTTATCTAAGTTTTTTTCTTTATTTGTTATTGTGATTAATTTTTTTAAAGCAAATATAAGATTTTTATACAATCGCTCTATTTTTGTCGCACCTCACATCTTTATTCAAATACATAAAGTGCTTGTGAAATTTAATACGACATTTTTGAATTATTTATTTAACTAGGTGTTAACAATTACTCGAAAGTTCAGTCAAACAGCATTTATTCTTACTAAACCAACATTTCGTTGCACCCTTGCACCTTCTTCAGGGTAGTAAGATCTTACAAATTGTTACAAATCATGTACACAAAATACATTCGTACAAAACATTCAGTTAATATTTTGTACGATGTTTAATAAATTAACAATTAACTGAATGTTTTATATGAATGTATGTTGTGTACATAATTGTAACAATTTGTAAGATTTAGCTAGCCTGAAGAAGGTGCAAGGGTGCACCGAAACGTTGGTTTAGTCAGAATAAATGCTGTTTGACTGAATTTTCGAGTAATTGTTAACATCTAATCCACATCACAGTCTAGAAATTACGCATAATTATTTATTTAACGTCCATAAGGTGTTATGAATAAGTCACCTTTACATTATATATATTGAATATTTAGGGGAGTATTTTTTATTTGTTCCTCCGGAGTCTCTATATTTATGCTTTTAAAATCCATTTTCTCTGAACGAATCAAAAATAAATATTTAAAAAGATACTATCGCTTTACAGAACTATTTTTCTCCGCGAATTACTCCAGTAAAATATCTCAAAACAACGTGCGTTGCTATGGAAACGAGTCAATAAAATGCGCAGAAAATCGTCCTCCAGCTATTTCAACTTTTCTATTTTAAATTGTATTTTTGCATGTCTCTACTTTTGAATAGACTCTTTAACAGATAAAATTATTTCCAGTATATTATTGGAGATGGAGGCTTTCATAATTCCTTATTTATGCATACTCTATGTGCAAATATGTACTTTCAGCCATATTTCTTGTAACAAAAAATTGTTAAATTCAATTCCTAAGACTACAGACTATCTAAGATTAGAATAAATTCCAGTCTGTCGTCTTGAAATTGTCCCAAAATAAACTGGCATATTGTAGGTTACTTGTATACACTTTGAAACATAATTGAAAATTTAATGTGCCCGTTGCAGTGGCGGAGTAATTTAATTATTATTATCATCATTTACGTATTATATAATAACAATATGTACTAAGAAAATAAAAATAATAAAAAATACAGCATTAATGTAATGTGTGCGGCACGATAAAACAAGACGATATAAACATTATTGTTTGGGGCTGTATGTCTGCTGACGGGTTGGGTAATTTATATTTTATTAATGTCGGGGATTTTATATTCGAGCAAGATAATGATCCCAAACATACATCACTTATTGTTAACGAATGTCTGTTCTACAACATACCGAAAAAACTAACAACACCGCCCCAGTCTCCTGATTTTACCCGAACCGAGAATTTGTGGTCGGAACTAATATGTGACCCCGCAATAAATATTTGCCACTAATTAGCAACTACGGGCGAATTTGACTGAAGAATGGGGAAAATTCCACCTTCAATGTAATCTAATTTAATAAAATTAATGCCTAGTTTACTTGATGCTGTAATTAAAGCCAATGACTATCCTATTAAATATTAAAATGTAGTATTATGTGTTAAATAATTTTATAACTGTAGGTTTATGAATAATTTTATCACAATTTTTGTATATAAATTGTTTTCAGTAATAGTAACATTTCTTAAATTTGTTAACCATCATTTGATTTTGATATATTGAAAGAAGACTATGTTTAATTTTTTAAATGAATTGGTAACCCTTTTTATTTTACTAAAGTAAAGTGTACGAATCATTTTGTGCCCCCCTATCATAATTTTCTAAATCCGCCACAGGCCCATTGTACAATATGGCTCCAATTATTTTATTTCCTTATAAGATACAAAATAAGAAATTTGCGTATATAAGTAAAGGATTTTTTTAAAATAATAACATTTAAAAATCTAAATAGGTATTATGTTAGAAGAAAATAACAAATTATTCAGTTTGCATTATTTAATACGAAATTAAAAGTAATATAAATTCAATAAATATTATTATTAATAAAATAATTAATATATTCATTTGAAGCAAAATGTATAATCAAATTATAAATAATAAAACTGCACTAAAGTTTTTACTTAAAATTTTCAGAATATAATAATTCATATTTAAAAGATAAAATGGATCAGTAATAGCCAAATATATGTTATCAACAAAAATATATCCGAGACATTTTAATTTTAATGATAAATTACCCAATATTTTTTCCCAAAAGTTTAAACATTAATGACGAGATAAAAGATTACTATATACTACAATATTTTAAGTACATGTTACAATTTTATCAACAAAGGTCTTAAAGATAAAAATAAATTTATTGCCTAAATTTATTTTGAAAAAATTGTAATACGTCTTTCATTACGTAAAATCTTATTTACATCAGAGTCATGATTATTATTCATTATTCAATGTAAATCACAGACAGTAAAAAAAATCATTATACATTAAGGGTTATTTTATGTGTAAAATTTAAATATGTACAAAAAATAAAATTCTTTAAAAAAAATGTAATAAAGGGTTAAAAGATCATGTCATAATGTTCAAGATACAAAGGTTAAAAATAATGAAAGATGATTTGACAACATTAGTTAATATTTAATCAATGCCGCTTTTAGTCTGCACGAAAAACAAAAACATTTATTTAATATAAAATATTGTTAATTTTAAACATTTGTTTAATATATAATTCATGTCAAGGTGAATAAAAATCGTTTTAAGTCAATGAACTGACTTTCAAAATTAATCTTTACGTAATAAATACATTTATGAAGGTTAAATAATTTGTTTATTTCTGTTGCTTCGCACTGAGTAAACATAAATGAAAAAGTTAGTATCAAGTTTACGTTATTGTGCATAAAATTAATGAAAAATATTTCCAGCAGTTTAAATCAATATTCTTACTTTGCGCGTTGTTACAGTCGGAGCCGGCTTTCTTCGGTAGGTATTATATTATCTGTGTTCTACACTAAACACGCACAACTTTACTCTCTCGCGACCTGAGCCGAACTGGCAACTGGTTTTTGAACCTTTGCGATTTACAACGAAATTATACGATTCAAAACCATTCGGATACGCATGCGCATTGCTACCCACACCATGTTGAGAATGTACCTATTCGTATCGCATCAATCTCATAAAATAATATTATAAAACATACCACGATCATCTCCGATTATATACGATGAAAGCAGTTCTTTTATCAGTTGGCGGCAAATAAGTATTTGTTGTTTTCTTAAAAAGTGGTAACAATGTGTGTATAATTATTCATTATTTATAATGTCTCAGTGTAATGATAATAAACAAAATATTATTTATATTTATGACAGTAAACTATGTGAAGAATGTGATCGTTTACCAACTATGAAAAAGAGAGTAAGTGTTATGTATTTTTTAGGTTAGATTAAATGAAAACAACGTGACAGCTGCAATTTATAAATTAAAGAAAATCAAATTTAACAAATCAAATAAAATCGGTGTAAATGGCCTCTTAATAACAGCACAATTATAACTAAATTTATTTTACGTACATAATAATAATAGCAGCAATAACAAAAAATGTTATGTTGTTATCAAACATAGACAAATATACATACAGACAGGATTTGTAATATTTTGTTTACATAATGATTGCAAAAAATAAATAATGCATTTAAATGCAATTCCAAGATGTTTATATACAGCTGTCCCAGATAAATTGTACATACGTTTATTTAGATACGAATTTAGTTAAATTTGCAAAAGCTGCCATATTAAATGTCTATTTTGGTCATGTATTTGGTTTTAGATAAAACACTGGATTGATAATATTTAAAAAAATCTATTCATACGTCGTTATTTTTAATAAAATAAACAACCATTTAAAGTTCTTATTGAATAAAAATGAAAATAAAAATAAATTTACATGAACGATGTGTGAAGTCTGTACTGATTTCTTCAAGTATTAGAAATTTCGGCTAAAGTCTAGAATAAAAAATACCTACCACTCAAGAATTTTATTTTGATGGTTGTATATAGTTGCAAAACCATGAAAACACTAAATTCCATAAAAATTAGGATGTGAAAAGCAATATTTATAGTGATTTTGGCTTTTTTTTTTAAAGTATGGTTAAATTCCTATAAAATGTATGTAACCACCTGAGTTTCATTAAATAGAATTCTGTGCATTAGAATACCTTTACATAAAAATATTTTTTTGAAAATTTGCAAGCGAAAAAGTTACATTTCATATTTCACAAAATCTAAAAAACTAATAAGCATTTTGGCGCGAAATTCCTATACAATGTATGCAACCACCCGAAATTCTTCACATGGGCCCGTACTACGATCACGGTTTTAACTAAAACACTGTTTTAAAAAATGTCAAATTCAAATTTCAACATTTAATTTTGCACGTATGTTTGAAGATCGATTTTTTAAAAAATATTTGTTTGAATACAAACTATGTTCTGCTTTTAAATCATATTTTGATAAATTCGATATTATTTATTATTGTTATTAAATAATGATATCTGACACTTCTTAAAACAGCGTTTTAGTTAAAACCGTGATCGTAGTACGGGCCGAGTTCTGTGCGTTAGGTTACGTTACTTGCAAGTATTTTTTAAAAATTTAGAAACGACTGATGGCTTAATTTTTGAAAAAAAAAACAAATATATACATTCTTCCGCGCTCTAAATTTGTTATATTTTTACCTAAACATCTGATGTGGCCAACACAAAACCTCCCAGCATTAGCATTTAATTTTTATTAATTTATATACATATCTACGTATTTACTAATGCTGCAAACTGTATTAAGTTCATTTCCATATACATAAATATTGCTCTATTTACTATTTTCTTTTTAAAATGTTACTATCATTAATTTGAAATGAATAGTTTTTTGACTGTTACATTTATCTGTCAGTTTGTCAGTTACATAAATTGAGATCTGAACCATTGTGTATGAGTTGTGTTTAAAGCGTAGGCTCCGGTATTTAAATTATAGATATAGATGTAGATTATTCATAAAATATATAGAAAAAGTATTATTGCAAACCTGTAGAATATTTAATAATCTTTAATTTTTATAATAACATAAATCTCGAAAAAATAACATGTAAAAGTATTTTTCGAAATTGTTGGTATTTTTGTAATAGAAAGTATTGCGGATTAATCATAATAGCAGGTGATTATGCATAATTACCGATTTATCATATTACCCGTAAATATATACATCAATTAGGTTGATATGGCTATTTACGCTGCTATGGCCCTAATAGATGAAAATACAACAGATGTGCAAAATATCTAATTTTCTAATATTATTCATTTTTTTGTTAATATTTTTTTACCATTAACTTTATAACGAAACAAATACCAAACGCACAGGCGACACTTTTGAGACATTCTGTATAAATTTTCCATTCTTACATAGATTACTTATCGTATTTAAAATTCTGATAATAATCCTCATTTTCCTTTCCAAATGGAAAATTTCTAATTAGTATCTTCTTTACAAATATGTTTAAGGCATCTATTGTACATGATCTAATACAGTCATTGGAATTATTAAACCATATGACAATTGAAAAAAGCGAACCAGCCACCGAAGATGATTTAAAATTATGCCATTCAAGTTCTTACATAGATTTTATCAAAAAAGTAAGCAATGTGGAAGTTGATGATGATGAAGATTTCGATCAGTTTGAAGAAGAGCAGTTAGAATACGGATTAGGATATGATTGTCCCATTCTAGATAAACTATTAGAATTTTCTCAAACTATTGCTGGTGGGTCATTAACTGCAGCCAAACACCTAATTAATGGAAAATGCAGAGTTGCCATAAACTGGTTTGGAGGATGGCATCACGCTCAACGGCAAGTAAACAAATATTTTTTTTTAATGTGGAATGTTTGTTTTTTAATGTTTACTGACAAAAACAGGGATGGCGCAGAAGGATTTTGTTATATTAATGATATTGCCATTGCAATTCAAAAACTTAGTGAACATTATAGAAGAATTCTGTACATAGATTTTGACATTCATCACGGTAAGAATCCTGTACTTATTTTTATTTTTTCACATAATGAATAGGAGTTTTAAAAAGATCTGTTGTGACCAGCACACTATTTCTCGCCATTTTCATTTTATGTTGCATAGAGCGCGAGCAATCATGTATCTGTGTTACTGTGTTGGCCTAATAATAGTAATAATGTACATACATAGGTGTCAAGTATCATAATTTTTCATTCAAAATCAAAACATCATGATTTTCTATCAATCAGAATATTTTGAAATTTTGAATGAAAAATTATGACATATGACAATTGTGACATTTATGTAAATAACTATTTAACATTTCTTGTACACACAAATAATTGAAATTGTATCTCTTCTTTCGTTCTATAAGGAATTTTGTCTTACTCTTCTAATATGTTCAAAATTCTTCAAATTCATTCACGGTATTAGCAGTATTTCTTGGATATATGTAATATTAATATACCTATAATTTTAAATACATATTTAATTAATAATACAATAAGATATATTAAATGTACTCGTACCTCCCAGAAAAATTTTCCAGTAATGTTAGTAAAACTGTTGATTTTTGACACTGACATAATGCATTTATCTGTCAATTACAAATATTTAAATATCTCAAGTGTTTTTAGGCAACGAGATTTATTACAACAGATTATTCTGTATTATTATATACTATATCCCTAAACCTATAGAAGATATAATAAAAAAATTAAATGTATCAGATTGAGAATTTAATTACCTATCTTTAATTTTCAAAAATAATATTTAGAAATTTTTTTTTAGAAACTACCACTTCCGGTTTTCCAATTGTTACCAGAACCTATTCAACTCTTCCCATTACTGTTAGATTGAGGAATCTGTTGTTACACAGGTCTTAATCTTATATAATTTGAGAAATCGTACCTCCAACAACCTAACACACACATCCACACACACAGACATCATCGTAAAAATGTTAAAATCGGATTGTAGGGACCTTAAAACGTGCTTATTCACTAAAATCTGGGTATGCGATTTTTAGCATGAATCCAATACCTCTCTTAGCGAGAGGTAAAAATACTTATTTCTTATGGTCATGTATAAGTATGTAACGTTTATTAATTTGGGTGAAGTGTAAAAATCAGAGAAATATTATTAATTAAAATAATACGTTTATTAAACGATAAATAATTAGGATAAAAATATAATAAAAATAACTAACACTATGATTAAATAATTATAAACAGTAATTTAAGACTAAGAAAATTATTAAATGCTTAAACACTAAGAATATTTATTTAAACAATATTTATATCACTACATTTATTTATATAACTACATTTATTTATGTTCACAACTCGTAGACTGTTTATTTATATCACCCACTGTTCATTGCTCGTTGCTTCTATATAACAGACTGTCCTATCGGCTGTCCTTGCGACGGTATTTATACAGCCCATGTCCTTCTGGAACTTTCCGATGCGACAATGACATCGAATACAAAGGATCCGCTCACTGGATGTAATTATACCAGTCTAGACGCGTATGGCCCGCCGCGGATTACGTCATCGCTCTGGATTATTCTACCAGTGCCGGCGCTCGCATTCGGATGCGTCAGGTGGGCGCGCTACACTACTTAGCACATAACTTTTATAGTTTTCGAGATAACAGGTAAACTCCGTAAAAACTTATCTTTCACTGCCTTATATTGCGGAAACTATTAAAGATCGGACCTATGTTAAGCCTTTTTTACTAATTTTCGTCAGTACTACATGCCCTTCAAATTTTTACACTTTTTTTAGCAGCCTGTATTTATATTTGCTCATACACTTGATTAGTTGTTCCCCTTACATATATGCAGTACTAGTTACAGAGGAGTATTCTTGTCGCCGCCTTCATTACAAGATGGCACTTGAAAGCCAACCGTTTATAATAAATTTTATATGCATTAAATAAAGCGAATTTTAGTCGATCTCAATTTCAACCCAAACTAACAAGCCTCAAAATATTAACATAATAAGAATAATTACAAATCTCCTTGTTCGAAGTATAACAGAACCAATATAAAAAATCTGATGTGGCCAACACAGTAATTTTTATTCTTGTAAATACTTAAAATTAAATTAAATTTAAATACCGGGTTCGATCCCGACTGACGCCAAATATGTCGAATTTTAAATGGCACAAAAATTACCCCTGTGGTGCACTCTCCACGCCAGCAATAAGTGCCCGTTATGTGACACTAATAAATATTTGAATTCTTGCTTTATGATTTTATTTATATCTTTTAATCTAATGCATATTTTATTTTTTTGACATGCTAATTTAAATATATATTTTTAGGAAATGGTGTACAAAATTTATTCGAAACAAGTCAAAGAATTTTAACATTGTCATTCCACAAATACGCACCTGGATTTTATCCAGGAACTGGAAACATCGACGATTTAGGATTTTCAAAAGGGAAATATTATTCCCTCAATGTTCCATTTTTAGAAGGTTTAGGTGATAATTCATTAATTTATTGTTTTAATAATATTTTTCCAAGGTATTGATATATTTATAATTACTAGAAATTGAATAAATCTGATTATTTTTTGTAGAATATATGAAGTATTCAAACCAGGTGCAATTGTAGTTCAATGCGGAGCAGATGGAATCCGGGGCGATCCGGTTGGTCAAGCGAACTTAACTCCTAAATCAATCGGACATTGCATAAAAGAAATATTAAAAGAAAACATTCCAACATTATTTTTAGGGGGAGGTGGATATAATTTTGCAAATACTGCACGACATTGGGCTTATTTAACATCTGTAATATCAAATCAAAGTTTACCTAGAGACATCCCTGATACATGTGAAGTAAGTAATTATATAATTGTTATTCGTTAAGCCGTAATATTTTTTTTAAATATTGGATGACGTAGATGTTATTTTTTTTCTCAAAAATTGAAGTTCGACAATAATTAGAGTAATATAAATTCACCTACATATTTCAGCATTTATAAAAATATACCGGGTGTAGAATAGACATATGATAGATCATTTCAGAAATTCAAAGCGCATGCTGCAGTTAAAAATGACATTGTTCAAAAAGCGGCTGATTTTCCCCGCCCCGCCTCTCGCCCAGTGACGTCACATTTCAATATCAACGGCCATTTTGATGTTTACTCTAGGTTTTAAACATCAAAGTGACATTTAAAGATAACCCGAAATTTACGAAAGTAAACATGTCAGTGAAGTGTTGTTTTATGCCATCGTGCTAAAATACTAGCGAAAATCACTGAACTCTATATATTAAATGGAACGCCAACTAGTGTCATTTAATAAGTAATACCAATAATGGCAACCTAAGGATAAAAAGTGTTGCGCCAAAAAAGATGCTTAGCGATACAGAGCCATCTATCCATAGATATATGAATTAAAGTCGGTATTTCAGAATACTGTATTTCGGTTTTAAAATAAGGTGTAAGCACATGGAAATTAATTTTGATATTTATTTGTAAGGGTATATACTTTCTATTGAAGATATTTATTATGGGTAATAAAGTTTTACATTGTCGGTGGTCGGAGAATACATCGCTTGCAATTTATGTAGTTTTTTCTCCAAATTATAAAAATATTATGAACTAACTAAATTTATTATTTGAAAATTTAAATAAAGTGTAAGATTATTATAAACTGTAATAGCGATTTTCATTTGTTTAATTGTGTTTTGCAATATTTATATTTAAATCCGATGTATGGCTTGACTTGATTTTGTATTATGATTCATTATATTATCAAGAACAAATCTATTATTTTGAAAAGAAAATGTAATTTATAAAATAGTTACATGTTACTTATACGAGCCCAACCCCAAATCTATTCGTACCCTCTGAAAAAAATATATTAACAGCATGAAGAAATATTTTTTTAGATTACAATAGTTAAGACCATATTTCATCATTACCGATATCTGTGTACAAAGCAGATTGGCACACCCAGCAATGGGTAACATGCCGTGATGATATATTTATTTATTTATTTAAGATCATATTTGGGCATTTTTTTGTTTTATGTATTAATAAAGTGTACTGGATTTAAATATAATTGTTTACCTAAATTTATCATTTTAACAATAATCTACGGGCAAATATATGACAACAGATACGTGCTAATTATTTTAGTTATGGTTAGAACAGTAAATAATACAATATTTATGTTAGTATTATTTATAAAACTGAAGGTAAAGGAAACTGACAATATGTTCAATTAATTACTATATGAAATATTATTTTTTTAGTAAAATTATTTGCAAAGTGATATTTATTTATTAAAGTACTACATGGTACTACCTACAATTCTCGATTAAAACCAAAAATTTTGGGACTTGTCTTTTGTCATATATTTGCCCGTAGATTGTTGTTTAAATGAGAAATTTAGTTAATAACATTGTATTTAAATCCAGTACACTTTATTAATACATAAAATAAAAAATGCCCAAATATAGTCTTAACTATTGTAACCTAAAAATTTATTTTTTATTGCTGTTAATTTATTTATTATTATTTATTTATTTATTTCAGAGGGTACGAATACATTTGGGGTTGGGCTCGTAACTATTTAGGAAAATTGTTAGCAAATATTCTGAAAACTGATATATAATATTTTTCTCTTAAGAACATATGCAAAATGCAGATACATCTTCCCCACCCGATACCATATCATAAAGTTAAGAATATAATATATTATATTCTTAACTCTATGTACCATATATAGAAATCTATGATTAAATTTCTATAGAAGTACAAATCCGTTTCGGGTAATTTTAATCTTAAAGTTTAGTTCATTCTTAGAAAATCATGGTATAAGTGAAATTTTAATATTCAAGAAAATTCCATCTTCATTTCTCGTACATGCTTTGTTATTCATAATTTTATGTTCATTCAATATTCAGCTCAATTGCCGACAGACTAGACATCATAAACGAATGAGTGAAGAAAATAGATAATAAATAAATAGGTATTCGCCCATATAATGACCTGTATCTGAGAGATTCATTAGAATGAATACAATGACGAGAAAAGGTTCTTACATCGGTAAAGATAACTAAAAGAAAGGATTAGGAAATGCAGGCCACTATACAATCCATAAATTGGAATGAATAAGATCTAGTTGTCCATTCATAGATTTAATACACCCCTTTATGTCTCTTTTAATTTCATAAGATTCTTGGAACGTAGGCGTCGGGTTTTTCCTTTCATTATGAAATATGGATGGGTTGTTTGAAATTAGGATTAATATTTTTGCCCTTTACGTAATGGTAGTGGTTCTCTTTGTACTTTTCATAAATTTATCATTTCTGTTTCAGTTTCATACAGTGTACTTCGTGTAATTTGGTGTTTTGAAAGTGTTACAATTATCTTGTAATAGTGATTCATTTCAAATTATTTTATTTAAAATGAATACAGCGGCGAATTGTTGTGTTTATATTAATTGTGATAATTCGCGGAAAAAATGTCCTCAGATGACGTTCTTTAAATTACCAGTGGATGTGAACAGACAAAAAAATTGGATTGATAACAGTGGCAACTTACGTTTATTGGAACTAAGTAGTGAACAATTAATAAAAAAAGTTATTTGTGAAAAACATTTTGATCCAAAACATTAATAGGTGGTAGTGCCCGGAGGAAATTGGTCCAACATGCAGTGCTGTATGATTTCGGTTTAATTACGACACCATCTTCATCAAAAATAATAAAACCATTAAAAGTTAAACAACCTGTGGTGAAGGTTTATATTAACAAAATGATTTGTGGTATTTCTTCACAGAAATGCAATAACTTACTATGCAGGAAATTTAGTATATAAATGTATAAATAAATATCCATGCAACATTTGTGAACATTATTTAAAAAAGAATGATGAATTATATACAAATAACGAAATTTTAATATTTTTAAGAGACTACGGTGAAAATGATAAAATGGAATGTTTATATAGACCGACCGAATTAGCAGTTGACATTTTATTTTTAATTTTAAATACAATGGAGACATTTTTCCAAGATAGTAAACTTATTTCGTTTTTTAACAAAACACTTTTAAATAAAATAGAAGAAAATATTAATGCAAAATATATTAACTGGTTGCATGTCAATGGGGAATGTAATGAACATAAAAAATATTTTATAAATTTAGCTCTAAATACAAAACTGTATAAAATGTTAGCAACTATGTCAAAATCTTTTAAATTTGCTAAAAATAAAAACAGCTATGATAGAAAGATAAAAATAATTCAAAATCTGTAAATATTTTGATAAATAATAGAAAAAAATTGAAAGTGATGACAAAAGTATTTCAATTTCCAGTATTTCCACATCCCTTATTTCTGTTAGGCAAATGCTACCTGCTACAACACAAGTAGCGGCACTGAAAAATATCAAAACTTTTTTCTGACCACTCTGGGCTTCCATATCTCAATATAATTTTTTACTTGCACGCTAGAGGCAGCACTAAACGAATACTAACTCTTCAAATGAACGCGAACGATTTTGCCCATTAGGTTGCCATTATTGGTATTACTTATTAAATGCTAGTGTATAAAATAGCATTCCAAATTGAATCTACGCACGGGGCTGACATGCGCAATACAGCTACAAACAGCAGCAATTTTAAATAGAATATTAAATATGAAAAGGAAAATTGTGAAAAACACTAATTTGTTTTATACAACATATATTATTAATTCAAAATATTACAATAATAAATTAAACCTATCGTGCCAAACCTATTGATTATGAAAGTATTAATTTTGAGTATGTGTTTCGAATATTTTTTACCTCCCGCTACCCTTGGTAAGGGAGGTATAGGGATCGTACTAAAAATCGCATATCGAGATTTTGGTAAATGACCACGTTTTGAGGTCCCTAGAATCCATTTTTAACAATTTCACGATGATGTCTGTGTGTATGTGTGTATGTATGTATGTGTGTATGTGTGTGTGTGTGTGTGTGTGTGTGTGTGGATCCTGTTTACGCTCTAATTCAAATACTATCATTCAGAAAGTTTTGAAACATTGTATTTCTACATTATTCTAATATAGAAAGATCTGATTAGATTTTGGTGGCAATCGGATAACCGGAAATGGCAGTTTACTTGAAGCTCAAGATAGTTTTTCTTCAAAAAATACCTTTAAATGTATTTTTTTCTCAATTTGTTATTATAAAAATTAAAGATTATTCCATTATCTACAAGTTTGCTTTAATACTTTTTCTATATATTGTATGGATAAATTTATAAAGTAATATAAAAATCATATACATAGGTAAATGGCGGGAGGTACTGTGTTGGTCACATCAGATTTTTAATTATAGTACTCATCCAGGAGGTGTACCTTTCTTTTATTAAACTGCATTAAATAAATTATTATTATTATTATTATGAGAAAAATTATAATAATTTTAGTTTTCATAACAATAGGTAGTGTCTAATTTTAAAACCAACAACAACGCTAAAGTACCAAGATCATCACCAGAGAGGTACTTTACTCTTGTGAAATTTTAAAAAAAATGATTACTTAAAGGAATGCTACTAATTTGAAACTTAATATCTTGCATAAGCAACACCTGATACACAATATAATAACGTGATTGTTGAGAACTCATCTTCAGAGGATATTAATTTTCACTACAGTACCTCTAATTTGAAATACGTGGTCAGTTAGCAATTTTTTTGGTTATCAATTAAATTTACCTGTAATAATGTTTGAAATAAATCAGAATAACATATAATAATAACAATGATAGATTTACATTTCATGTTCTCACCGAAAATAAGATAATCTTTCAACTTTACAACTACTTTGCGAAATGGTACAATACAATTTTTTCATATGGAAAACAAAAATACAACAAGCCGCACAAAATTCAAATCTTAAAATGGCGCTGTTTGCTGTTTATAAACAAACCTTAAACTTCCCTATTCTATGTTCTGCGCATGCTCCGCAGCCCCGTGCTTCACGATTTTCGTCCTTATCGTATATTTCAATTTGTCACACTTTGACTCCGCGCATACCGCTGGCTTTAGCCTTCCATTTAATATATAAAGTTCAGTGGCGAAAATATATTCAATACAATGCCTCGCGTGCGTTTCTATAACGAAACAAACTTCTAGCGTCTTATCTCAAATCTTTACAAAGTATAGCTGATATGACGCGTGGATAACTTCAGTCAAATGAAAATTATATTTATAAAAAATAAAAGAATGATGTTAAGTCTCTATGAAATGAGTCTGAACTTGCAGTTCTGAAACGTGACGTGACAACATGGCTGGTTTTTGCAAATTTTATACAACAAAAAATGTAAAAAAAATAATTGAATCATAAAGTACGATATGCTTGTTCGATTTAAACAGAAAAAAAAACAATTATTTTTTGCTTCCATTGACTGCTATACTTCATTTCACGTAAGAAAATAGTTTTAGTTCAGATAGGGATATAAATTCTGCCCTTTGATTGGTCAGAAAACAAACCTAGTTCACAAAAACGAAAAAAAATTGTCAGTTATCAAATAAAATCTACAGAATTAAGTTATGTTTAACCCTGTGTTGTTGTAATTTTTAATATTCAGGTTTAGTATATTTTTACACTTAAAAATATTTATTACGGACAGTTTGATTTTGCAACTTAAATTATTTATTTAATGCCTGTAAAAACGATCGGCTCTCAAGCGCCATCTATTATTTTCTTACGTGAAATGAAGTATAATAATTACTTGAAAACAAAAAGAATATAAAAAAATAACAAAAATAAAAAAAAAATGCGAAAAATTATTCCTTAAATTTAACTTACAATATAATAATATTAGTATATCGAAAGTATCACGTTTTAAAATATTTCATTTTAGTTTTTTACTGAATACGGCCCAGACTTCGAATTGGAAATTCCTTCTGGAAATATGAAAGATACTAATACCGAACAACATTTGCAGAATATAATTACTTCAATTTTAGATTATTGTAAACAAATACAATTGTAATTTGATGTTATTTATTTGTTTTATAATAAAAGAACCAGTTTTATGTAAGATGATTTGTAAGGTAGTCGTGGGAAGTCTACTTTTTATTCATGAATACTTAATGAGATGAGTTTCACCTTCATTCACCTACGTGGACAATGTAGCACATTAATCTCACAAAAACAGTAACTAAAGTTGTTTTAAAATGTGAAAATATAAAATAATAAATAATGTTCACAAAATATACAGCTGCTAATTGTTTAATATTTGTTTCGTGTTTAACAACTTGTTTAATGTTATTTTCTTTGGAAAATAAACATGAGCCTGTGTCACCGCTTATGGTTAAAAGTTCATATTATCCAAACATAATAAATTTGTTTGATTTAAAATTTAAATATTTGATTAACAATAAAATATGTGAAAACAATTTTGACATAACCGCGGTTATTATTGTGACGTCATATTATGGAAACATCGAAACAAGAAGTGCGATGCGACGATCGTTTTCAAATGAAAAACTGGAACAAATGAAACTAAGAAGAGTGTTCCTTCTTGGCATAGGCCCACAAGACACTAAATTTGATATTGATTATAAAGCGATTTTAAATGAAAATGAACGATTTGGGGATTTAATTCAAGGAAATTTTATTGAAGCCTATCGAAATTTAACCTACAAACATATTATGGGACTACAATGGGCTTCTACATACTGTAGAAATGCTAAATATGTTATAAAGATGGACGACGATATTGTTATCAACATGCATAAATTACTACACATCATTTCTAATCTACAACCGGCGTATAATAATGATCTATTAGCTGGTTATATTCTGAGAGGAATGGTACCTATCAGAGAACCAGCAAATAAATGGTACGTAACTAAAGAAGAATATCGAAATTCGATGTATCCACCATTTATTTCGGGCTGGTTCTACATCACTACACCAAAATTAGCAAGAAAATTTGTTGAAGTGTCACAAGTAACGCCATATTTCTGGATAGACGATGTGTATGTTACAGGAGTATTAGCGAAAAAATTACACATAAATCATTACAATTTAAATAATATTTATGCTGTACATGCAGAATATTTACAATGTTGTATTCAAGATACTCAGAAACATAATTACGATTGTGATTTCATCGTTGGGCCAAATGGAGGAGATAATAATTTATTTTTCACTTTTAATGAAGTTATGTCGAAGTGCATTTTGAATAAATGTGAACAAAGACCACTGGGAAATAATATCAACGATACATGTGTAGCTGAAAAGAAAATTCTTATTGGAAGAGGAAAAGCTCTCATTGAAAGCGTCCGATTATTTTAATTAAATATGCAACAATCACACGAGAAATTATAGTTGGTATTTTATGCAATGGAAATAGTAAAAGTGCATTTTTTATATATAAAAAACAGCGTGTTCATAATGTTTATCATTATAAAAATGATCGTGAGAAAATTTGGTCGTAGGATCATTATCGTAAAAAAAATTGGTTACTAACATAATTTATCGCCGGTAAATTAAATAAGGCCAAAAGTGTAACTGCAAAAAATATTTCATACTATTGACAACTGACAAGCTGCGACATGACATCTGGTGGGAAAAATATGAACTTTCCGGTTTGGTACTATATTGTAACTGTATGCTTGAGTTACATGTGGTTTGATCATTTGATGTGAATAAAAATGGGAAAAAGTCGTACAAATTGGTGTATATTCTGACGTCACTCTCAAGATCTGGTCGAGACACAGGTATTGGGTTTTATAATTTTCCGGAACATGGCCAAAATAAAGTTAAAATTACGACAAGAGCAAGTGTTGAAATGGATATGGATCGACGAAAAGCATGGGAATATGCAATTCGTAGTGCAAAACAAATAACAAAACATATGAAAGTTTGTTCTCGTCATTTTAAATCGGATAATTACATATTTCGTGGTCTTTATCTAGCTTTACACGTGCATTCTGCACTAATAATTTTTAAATTTTCTCTAAATGTATTTTGATTTCATGTGGTTTTGCAGAAATTGCACTGGTTCGCAGACAAAGTGCAAATATTACCCACATTATACCGTCATTTTTTAATACTCCACATAGTATTATGTGGTTAGCGTTTATAATTCGCTCACCTGCGATCATCAATTTCGATTGATTAAATATATATAAAATTATAAATACATTTTAACATATTTTCTATAATACATTTAGAAGTAGCTGTTGCTTCCAGAAATTTAAAATGTTCTGTGGTATCAAACCCCATTTTAAGTGAAAAAAAATTGCTTTTGTTGTTTGTTCTCATATGTCACAACACTGCGAGTACCAATTCAGAAGCAGCTGATCGGCCCGATGGTGCTGCCGCCATCGGACATGTCAGTTCTCAATACTTCATTTCACGTAAGAAAATAGATGGCGCTTGAGAGCTAACCAATTCGTGAAACTAAACTTGTAAAAATGTACAAAACCTGAATATTAAAAATCTGATGTGACCAACACAATACCTCCCGCCATTTACCTACGAGGTATAATTTTTATATTACTTTATAAATTTATCCATAGAATGTACAGAAAAAGTATTAAAGCAAACCTGTAGAAAATGGAATAATCTTTAATTTTTATAATAACAAATTGCGAAAAAAATATATTTTTAAAGGTATTTTTTGAAGAAAAACTATCTTGAGCTTCAAGTAAACTGCCATTTCCGTTTATCCGATTGCCACCAAAATCTAATCAGATATTTCCATATTAGAATAAGGTAGAAATACATGGTTTTAAAACTTTCTGAATAATAGTATTTGAGTTAGAGCGTAAACAGGATCCACACACACATACATATAGACATCATAGTGAAAATGTTAAAAATGGATTCTAAGGCCCTTAAAACGTGGTCATTTACCACAATCTCGATATGCGATTTTTAGCACAATCCCTATACCTCCCTTACGAGGGGCAGCGGGAGGTAAAAATTACAACACAACATGGTTAAACATCATTTAAGACTTCATTTGGTTACTCACAGATGATAGTTTTTTCAATTTTGTGAACTAGGTTTGTATTCTGACCAATCAAAAGGTAGAATTCATATCCTTATCTAAACTAACGCTATTTTCTTACGTGAAATGAAGTACAAGGAAATCAGCGATTCTGTTGTCAAATGAAATTGAATCAGTTTCATTTCATCTTCGATTATTTATCGCTGACTTCTCTATTGTGTTTGCGCATCTATCTCTGAAGTACGAGAATGTAACTTTATTGAGTAAAATGTAACTGCAAAAACGTCAGAAATTGGTATATTAGTAAATTACGTAAAATGACCTGAAAGTGATGCTTTACTGGGTGACCAAGCATATTCCAGAGTGAGCTTTGAAAGCTTGTAAAGACGCGTTCATGTTGGGTATAATTTTTTTTTCGCGGTCCTGAAAAAAAGAAATAAAAATCTATAGCTACGCATTTTATTTTTTATTGCGAGGAACTAAGAAATAAATAAATAACTGATTGCCTTGTATTGTATTGTTCATGTAGGAATCAGAAAGTTATAAACAATTTTCCAAGCTAGCTCAGTAAAACATGATTTTCCGGTTTAAAAGGTGATCAGAAACAGCTCATTTTCTAGAAGATAGCGAAAAAAAAATATTCTTGGACACAATTCCATTATTTTTCAATCGTTTTGTTTTATTTTACTAGAAATAATTTCTTATGTCAAACAAATTCGAAATATATTTTCATTAAAGACACCATAAGACATCATAACCAACTTAGAATGAAAATGCAAATTCAGAGAAAACGGTTGCTTGATCTTGCAGTGATGATAGATCGAGTTGGTCATACAAAGTAAATCAGCGAAAAAGAGTCAAAGATATGAATGTAGTGTGAGAAGGCCCTAAGAAACAAACGAAAAATTGCTTTCATATAGAAAATTATTACAAATTATTTTAGAAAATACTATGATTTTCGAATCATATTGACCCGGATAGAAGAAAATATATTTGACTGTATAATATGTAGTATATGTAAGATGTAATTTGTAGGCAAAGGGCGAAACCCGGAGGGTACAAAGCACCTAAAGAAAAATAGCATTCTCTCCACAGGTGTTTATACTATTTTTTCATTACTTGTCAAAATAATAAAATCTCTCCATGCCCGGTTTTATAAAAGCGAATTAATTTTTTATCCAGGATTATAACTATAATCCAAGATATTGTACATACAACCGGGCATTAGAGGAACAATATCGACATTTTCTTTGTAAAGGAAAAATAGTGTATTTCTCTTTCGAAATTAATTTATTTTATGGTTTGCTAATAATTTTTTAGACAAAAAAATTCTTAGCATTTAGGTTTATTTATCATTGACTCATTTGAAATATTGGGCGGCGGTCGGAATCGAACCCGGTTCCCCAGATTCGCGACCAGATACTCAGACACGCGGCCACGAAACCCCATACCATTGACTTTCTGGCGATAAATATTTTTTGAGATCAATTTTTCCGCAACAAATTTTCTTGATATCAATTTTTTTATAATCAATACATTTTCGTCGCGATCAATTTTCTTGCGATCATTTTTTCCGAGAACTTGAAGACATTGATTAATTTCGCTTTAGTCTCTACGGATGTAAAATAACATTTTTCTGCTCGGAACAAAAGATTATAATGGCAACTTTAACTTTCGAGAGTGCAAAAAATATTTTCATAAATGCATTATCTGTGATATTTATTTTGTATCTACAAATTTAACCACTGATATGTTAACAGTAGGTTTAAATATTTTTGTTTTATATTTATATAACTTGTATACATGAAAATTTACAAATAAAATATACATTATTTAATAATATGCAAATTAATATACATTATCACAATATTGAGTCATTCGTGTTCGTTACGTACGATAAAGATAAGCATTTATTGTTAAGTAACAACAAATTTAAACAAACGGAAATACCCTAAAAATTTAGTGATATTGATTATTTTTTTATCTAGAATGACCATATAGAAATGGAACTACTGGACTGCATTCAAAATTTTATATTCAATTTCGAATAAAATTGGATAGAAAATTTTGTCTGCAGTCCTCTAATTTCATTCCCATTAAAATTACAAGAATTTACTTTGAAGATTTAAAATGGTCAATCTATGATTGTTCTAATAATTTCATTCTCAAATATGGTACATCCTTCAAATTAATTTCAGAAAGTGGATACGAAGAATGTTTATCTTTAACAATCCAAAATTCATCAATGATTGCTCCTTCTTTATCATCAGATACTTGTTCCAAATGTAAATGCGTCCTGTTAAAAGCCTTTAGTCTCGTATAGCCATAATCCCTGCTTGTAAATGCTGACCATTCTGGTTTTGTGGAATTAAATGGTTCTCTTCCTTCTTTGCATCCTGCAGATCCTGTTACGATATGAACCGGAGCTTTAGGGTTCCTGTAAGGTTCATTATAACTGCCGTTATACACAACATAATCGTAAATAGGCCACAATCTTTCATATGAATGCTCATGAGCCCAAACTTCCAAGTCTACGCCATAATTATACAACAATTTTTCCAATCCAAAGAAATGGACGAATGGCAAACCAACTCTAGTTAATGTTTCATGGTGTGTACAGTCGTTATCGTTGCTGTTACTGCAATACATTGGTCTATGTCCCATAACTATGATCCATGGTCTTTTAGAACGATTTTCAGGGAGATTAGCTTCGATCAAATCTTTTTCTAACCACTGATATTGGAATACCAGAGGTTTAAGGCCGTAATTCATAAAATAGTAAACTTCGGTCGAAATTGAAATAAAGTGGATCGGGCCCATGTTAAAACTGTACATAATACTTTCTGTATCGCCGGGCATGCTGAATCGGGCACGGTAGTTACTGAAGTTGCTAAATTAGACAAATAAATAAAATTATCTTATGTTATACATCACAAATGACTGATATTTTATCAGTAACTGTTTATTTAACATTTTGAACGCAACTCGATTGCTTAAAGGTAAACAACGTTTGAAAGAAAATTTTCTAATATGATCAAACATCACTTATAAAGAATATTTCTCAAATAATTTTCTTAATTTAAATAAAAGAAAAAAATCTAAATAAAATCAAGGTCATGGAGGCAAATAAGGCCCACATTAATTAAAAATAAAATATTTTGTATAATTAATAATAATTTTTCTTCAAAAGCTTAAATAACATTTTTTTAAACTAATTTTCACATAAAAATACATCCTTATTAAATTGTGGTAGTATAATAAGTCTACTGAAAAAAATTGTACATTTTGAGAAAAATCAACAATATTATTAATGTTGGAGCAACGATAATCAACTGGAAGTTGATTGAGGGAAGAATAATTTAGTCGGAACTTAGTCTTAAGATGTTTATTTGATTTCAAACCGGCGTTTCATAAAATTGTTTTTCACTTCTGTTCCATTAAAATTATTATAGTTAAACGTTGTGTATTTCACATTAAAAAAATTATCCATGTTTGTTAACGTTTTCTTACAAAAACATTTTATTCTTTCTGATTTGATTTAACCCTGAAGATGATCATTGTCGATTTGAAATCAAATAAACATCTTAAGATTGCGTTCCGACTAAATTATTCTTCCCTCAATATTATTAATAGTCTTTTACATAGGAGATAAATTTAGATAAACTTTTGGCATAATTTTAGCCTAAATTGTGCCATCAGGGCATACATTTTTTTTTTCTAGTAAGCTCCGACACAGTTTATGGCACCATTTGAGGTACATTGTGCATTGTATTACAGCTATAGCAAAATCATGTCTCCGATATTATTTTCAGATTTTTTTTTAGTTTAATTCATATTTTTGACACCAAATTTACTGGGCTTTGTTTGCGCCGGGGTAGTAGGATAAATAAAGCTTATGTTTATTAAATATTTTCTTTCAAAAAAATTGATCTTGGTTCACAAACTATAAGGTTCGAAAAATAATTAAAGCATATAAACAACACAGGAAAATAAAAATTGCGGTTTGTCGGTTTTTATAAAATAAAATTTCCGCAACAACTTCCCAAAACAAACTCGAAACTACGACACAGGGGCAGTGCAAACGAGATAGCACTTCTGATTTATCTTTATATTACCGCTATCTACGAGTGTAGAAAACCACAACGGTGCAACTAATATAAATGTGATTTTCGGTACATGTGCCTTAATACACCCTGGGCCCTAATTGCCTCAGGTACCTTATGGGAAAATTGTTTTCATTTTTTTTCTGTCTTATAATTTTAGTATAATCTGTGCCGATTATTTCGTTTTTTTATACACGGAATTTCCTTTATAACAACCAGTGCTTTTTGTGCGAGCTAATGACTTCAGAGAAAAATGTTATATGTATATAAAAATGATCACAAATAAGCGGCTAATTTATCAGTAATAAAAAACCAAAAACTCAACCCATGGTTCTCAAACGGTAGAACAAAATTATACTTTTTTAAATGGAACCCGATTTAATTTTTTAGTCCATTAGATAGAGATTTTTTTCCGAATTCAATAATATATATACAGGGTGTTCATTTTAAAAGGACCACCATTTGTATCTCGAGAACTATAAGAGCTACAAAGGCGGTTAAATGAGCAAATAATTTCTATTTTACAAGACAAATTTAAAGAAAAGAAAATTAATTTATTACGATCAGTGGTTCTCAAAATACGGAACCTAATTTTTCCATTCTAAATGAGAACATATTTTGTATTTATTCATTCGATAGAGAATTTAATTCTTAATTCAATGATATATTTTTATATCTTTATATAAAGATTTTTTTGAGAAAAATGCATATAAATATAATTTATACTAATTTGATTAAAATATGGTTATAATAAGAGTGCGACGAATGGAAAAAATGTTAATTTTTTTAACAAAAAGAAGTGTATGTTTTGTTCTCATGACTGTCAAAGCTCACAAAATCTTCATGTATTTCTTTTATGGCAATCTAATTTTATGTAAAAAAAATAACACGTATTCATTTTTTCCATTGATGACACTCTTATTATAGCCATAATTTAATCAAATTTACATAAAATTTTACATGCATTTTTCTCATAAAAATCGTTATTTAAGGGTATATAACATTACATCACTGAATTCAGAATTACATTCTCTAATGAATGAGCAAATCAAAAATATATGTTCTCATTTAAAATAAAAAAGTTAAGTCTCGTATTTTGAGAACCACTGGTTGAAGAAAATAATTTTTCCTTTCTTTAAATTAAACTTAATAGAAATTATTTGCCCATTTAACTGTCTTTGTAGCTCTTACAGTTCCCGAGATAGTAATACACATGCTGTATTGTATAATAATTACCTATTAGTTGTATCAATAGTTGTGCATTGCATAGCCTATTTCAATATTGTAACATTATTTCTAATTTTTAATACCATTTTCCTCGAAAAAATTGTTATACAACCCTATAACATTTTTCTTTAAATTTATTAATACGCCCAAAAAAGCACTAGTTGTTTTAAAGGAAACACCCTTTAAAAAAATATTTACAAAATGGTAAAGCAACTATTATAATATTTGGTTAAAAAGAATAATAATGTTTACAATCAAACGCAAAATTCTAAAAACACATCTTAAAAAGAAAACAATTTCAATATTTCTTAAGGCTCTTTCTTAATCATTGGCACAAATATGGAACTAAATATTTACATGTACTTTTAACTTTTGATAACCTATTTTCTTCCTATTTGATAATGATGACGTTTCCTTATTATTTTTGTTGAAAACAATTACTTTTTTCCCTCAAATATTAATACAAGAAAACATTTTTAAAATATTTCTTTGAAAGGAATGTCTAAATAGCTCAGTAATATTATTCAAACAAATTGAAAAAGGAAAAATAGAAAACAATGATTATAAAATTTACAAATACTAAATAATTGAACATGATTACATGAGTTGAAAGAGCGGATGTTTTACCACAAAATTCCCACTATGACATCATTAATAATAATAAATAACATTGTTGAATATTTTACAAGCTTAAATTTGTATTTGTTAATGTATGCTCTTAAATAAAAAAGAAAAAAAAAACTTTAATTTTTTGAAAGTTGGCGCACACCCGAAATTCATTCATCAATCATTTTCAATCAAAATTTAATATGAATATAAAACGATTTATACTTACTATTTTTCTTCGTGATTTCCTGGACAAGTCATGTAGGGAACATATGCAGCAACAGTTTCAATTTGTTTCATAAATTCATCTCCAACTCTTGCATTTTCCTGGAGAAAAGTTACATAAAATTACACTTAAATAAAGAATTACACACCTTGTCCCAAATTATAATATACATTTTTGTATAATTACTTTTTAATTCTGGATAGTTACATAAAATTATATGTTTTTATAGATACATATTTTTCAAAATTAAGTGCTCTTGCTGATTATTGATGGTTTTTTTGGGGTCTCGTGGCCGTGTGCCTGAGTGTCTGGTCGCGAATCTGGAGACCCGGGTTCGATCACGACCGACGCCAAAAATTACATCGAATTTTAATGGCACAAAATTGACTCCGGTGGTGCACTCTCCACGCCAGCTATGAGTGCCTGTGAGGTGACGCCTGGTAAGCGCCCGCACGGTACAAATATTCCATCATTACCTATATCTGTACAAAGCAGATTGGCACACCCAGCAATGGGTAATATGTCGTGATGAAATATTTATTTTATTTATTTGTGTATATTTTGCTTTATTTTATATTTCTGATGTAAATATGATTCATAATTAACTGGCACCTGTTGTGCTTTAGATAAAGAAAATAACTGCTAATTAATCAATTATTAACTGCGTTTGCCGGTATCTATTATGTGCAGTTAAAACGCAATTGACAACGCGACAAAATATTACGGATATTGATCAATAAAAATCACGAGTATTAATCAATAAAACAAAAGTATTACTTAAATAATTTACCCCAATTACATTAATTTCCTATTTTGAATTTTTTATTTACCATAATTTGGGACATATAAAACCCGTAATGTATACCATAATTTGTGACAGAGTATAAGTTAAATACCGAATTCATGTCGTATGCAAAATCACCGACGTGTAAAATAGCATCATAAACTCCTCTTTGCGTTTCTTCTTGTAAGCGAGCTAACGATTGGGCATTTTCATTGCCCATATCGCCATATAACGCAATATGTGGTGACCAAATATTTTCATCTGGTGCTGTATGGAACCAGAACATTGGAGACCAGCCCAAATCACCTCCACAGTGGTAGACTAATTAAAATTAATTATTGCAACTGCACACTCATACTAATTAATTACGTACCATATTTACTGTTGGGGGAAAGATGGGAAAGAACTACTCGATGTATATACTGAGAATGCTTTTTAGGTCCACCATCAACAAATAATGTAGAAAATCCATGGGCCCTCAAAACTAAACCACCAATTCCATATTCAACAACTGATTCTTTTGTATCGTCGGTTGTCGACCATGTTACCACAATTTGGCTGACGTTGTTTCCATAAGCGAGATGCACTTGTTCTGGTTGAAAAGAAACAAAACAATAACAATAATTAAATAATAATGTGGTTAGAATTAATCCCAATAACATTATTGGAAAATAAATGTTAACCAATTCTTTATCTTTTCACTTCGCTGCTTTGCTTTGGTATACTAATATTAGCGATGACTTTGTACAAAGGACATTGAAACAGATATGCGAATGTATTATAAATTTGTTGTGTATACAATGAATATTGACACTGACGTCACGAGAAGTACATTTTTTGACATGTGCAGCGCAAAGTTGTCATGGGATTTGATTATAAATTTCTAGGAACATTTTGTGATGTGTATTGTTTAGTCATTGGCGGCGAGAAAGATTTTAATAAACTGTTCTAATTTAAAATTATATAAATGAATAATTTAAAATTATATTACTGTAAATATAAATGGGGGAGCACAGACAACATTCGAATACATTTATATTGACTTGGTCAAATCACGTTTTATACATCTTACGAATAGTCAAAATTCGAATTATTTTACATTGACTTATTCATGTCACAACTTATGCAATTTTCAACACTGCAAAGCTCGAAAAATATTTCCTCTTCTTATTCAAATCTCGAAATTTTTTATCCTGTGTAATGCAAGTCTCAACCAGTGCAAATCTCTACCACGCTGAAGTTGGTGCGCTTTAAAGAACAATGTCCGTTCACCATTGCTCAATTCCAATGTTGTTAGTAACTTTTGTTTTAAGTGGTATTTAAATTATTTATAACATTTCAAACAATCTTGAAAAATCATAACACAAATAAAACTAATAAATTTAAATACATTAATGTTAAAAATAATATTTTCTTCATTATATAAAATGTTATACATATTTTAAGCTGGAACATGTATTTTGAATGAAAATGCTTTGGTACAGAATATTTGTTATATTTTATTTTAGGATCAATATAACAATTCATTTATATTACATCAATGTTAAGGTAAATAAGTAGTTATAAATGTTTCATTTTAGAATTTATAAACAGGAATAAATTCATAACATAGGAAAAGTAAAATTAACTAATACAGTAGAATGGGTGGTATTGTTGAAAACAAATGTTAAATTTATAACATTTAATATGATTTTACAGTACTATATGTACACACTAAAAGCAATTATTAAGATAAATTACGTTTATAACCTTAAAAACAAAATAATCTGGTTTGATTAAAAGATAAATATTACGAAAATGATTAAATGTTTCAGGTCGGTCATCTTTGTTGGATATAATTGTTTAAATGCCATTAAACACGAAAAAAAATATGTTGGAAATTGCACGAAACATTGGGATATGGATATGTACAGTGGAATCTTATTGGATATCTTCATCTATTTCAAAAGTACAGAAGAACGTGTGTTGAAAAGCTACTATGGCAATTCTTTATCTTCTCTTCTTTTTTATCATACCAAATGTTAGTTTTATACCTTTAGTGATAATCCGAAAGTCTATACAGAAGATGAATACTGGATTGAACAGCTAAAACTTATGCATATATTCACTCAACACAACTATGTATTTA
The DNA here is from genome assembly GCA_951394225.1 of Harpalus rufipes. Classification (NCBI taxonomy): domain Eukaryota; kingdom Metazoa; phylum Arthropoda; class Insecta; order Coleoptera; family Carabidae; genus Harpalus; species Harpalus rufipes. Next base: position 9,762,076 of record OX596276.1, on the reverse strand, counting down.
AAACAATAATACGACTATAAATGAAGTGTTATTTCATATTTGTTATATAATATAATGTAAATGTAAAAAGGGGGAGTAGCAGCAAAAACATAGATATTTCAAAATATGGTAAGCTAATTGTTTATCTTTAGAATGAATCCAGAACCCACAAACTGAAAAAAGGCAAAAGTCCTTAAAAAAGAACATATAGAGCATTTTATGAAGGAGGCACTCAATGAAGAATAGTTGATGAAAGTAATAGTTCTCTATTATTATGTGATTTAGTACTTATTTAGAATCTTTATTGGTTACACTAATAATGGAAGTGGCTGGCCGATGTAACGAGTTGACGAAGCTAAACATTGATCACTGAGGATTTTATATAGATCATATCTGTATGTTTCTATACAGATGCGGAGATAAATGTTTCTCGCAGTTTGATTATTATTATGGAAGAAGGATTCTCTGTAAAGTTGTTAATATCTGCAGGAAGTACATGTTTTTATGCTCTATCCGTAATATTCACCACGGGAGATTGTAATTCACATTATTGAGAATACCGACGAAGATTGCTTCTTTTTTTAATTACCGGATGTAGAGTCCTACACTGGTCACAATATAAAACGTTCTTTGGCAATTTTATTGGAAAATGCGGGTGATAATATGACGACCATTAGACGCTACGGTGGATGGGATGGAAATCGTCCACTGTCACGGAAGGCTATATTGATGGAATCCGTATTAAATAAAATGAATGTTGCAAAGAGTGAGAGTTTTTAGAATAAAGAAGAAATCCACTTTTGCTTTTGTTGATAATCCATCTCAAAATATTTTTTGCGTGAATCTCGATAAACCGAAGAATGTTGCAACATAAGTGTAATTAAAATTGGCAAAGTTGAATTTGATGAAGTGAGTAAGATTATGGGGTGTATTCTGTATCATATCATGTTAATTTTAACATCCTGTTTTTTTTTACCAATAACACTAGAAGACACAGAATATAAAATTAAAATGATAGGTAATAAATTACGTTCTTTTGCTTATAAATTTTAATAGGCTGTTAAAATTAATATTAGCATATAGTCCATTCGCTAAGACGAGAGAATGTGGAGCCAATTCTTGAACAGAGACAAATTCTATTGATCAAAAAAGGATAATTTTGGAGCCGAACCAATAAAATGACTTGTTTCTGTTTAAGAATTAGTTCTACATTCTCTCGTCTCGGCGAATGGGGTATAGTAGGATACAGAGTACACCCCAATGTCTATTAATATCAATGTTAATGTAAATATTAATGTGATTTAATAAATTCGTGCAAAAAATTATTTATTTGAATTTCCCTGACAGAATGGAGTACATGTTATTTCAGTTTTGCTATTTTGACAAGTTATGCTCTGTTCCATTTAACGCATTCAACAGATGGCGTTCGCATCAGCGCCAGTTTTATGTAGCTGAAATTAGATTGGTAAACTTGTCTCTCATCCAATCAGAGAAGTCAAAACTATGACTTATTCTCTGCAATGCTGAATGCGTAAGATGGAACAAGGTATAGTAAATGTGCAAATGCTAGGTTCGCTAACCTTGTTTTATATATATAAGTGCTATAATGTAGTTATTACTGACGCAAGTAATATAAAGAGGGAAAATGACAGTTATCAATATAACAATATACATCGGGTGAACATGCGAAACCGTGACATAAGCGTGAAGACATTTTTTTTCAAATATCTGTCCCGTAAAACTTTATGGATTAGTTTATACATAGATATTTAGAGCAGGGGCACAGACCAAAAAAAAAAAACACTGAACAGGGGTCACCATCCTTTTTGCGAAACGGATAGCATACGAAGTTTTAAAATACATATATGGCGGGCCAAATATTAATTCTTATTGGAAACCCTATTATTGGATTATAAATTTAAAGAAACTCAAATTATACTTACATTTCTTTCGCATAATATGTATGTATATGTAGTAGTACCTACAAATTTAAAATAATAGTTTAAAGATTTTAAATACGATGTTCCACTTTGTAAAAAGTTTTCGAGATGGAAGATCAGTAATTCGCGTTCGATATCTTCGATGTTTCATCTTTAAGCTCGTATCTTTGTATGTGTACGTATACTTCATTTCACGTAAAAAATAGCGTTAGTTTAGATAGGGATATAAATTCTGCCATTTGATTAGTTAGAATGCAAACAAAAATGAAAAAAAATCACTTGTTAATCTACAGAATTAAGTGATGTTTAACCATGTTTTGTTATAATTTTTAATATTCAGGTCTTGTACATTTTTACAGATATTTTTTTTTATTAATGACAGTAAAAACGGTCGGTTCTCCAGCGACATATACCATTTTCTTCCGTGAAATGAAGTATAATAGGTACCAAAAATTAATATTGTAATCTGAGTGAAATTATTCAATAATGCATAAATTTGAATCAAATTTTCGTTTTTAAATAGTACGACTACGAGTAACTTCAACACATTAGCTTGAAGATTAAAGGATTCTAATTGTAAATTCTCTTCAGTATCGTTGATGACAACTTCGAACAAATTTTGAAAAACATTTATATATTTCTGAATTATTTTTAAAATCATTACATCGGCCGGCAGACATAGTCTTTAATAGAGTTTATCACAGCACGGAAAATGACAAAAATTCTTTTCAACACATTGGCTGGTAGCATGAAAAACTGATGGGGTGATTAGCGAGCAGTTGACTCGCAGTGTTTTATCTCTGTCAATCGTTCATGGATCATTTTGGAGAAAAATACTTCAAGTAAAAGATGCGTACAATTATTTTTTCTGTAACTGTTATTTGAAATATTATTCTCTAAAACAGCGGTTCACAATTTTTTACGATTATGGAACTCTTAAGAAACCGTCTGCATTTAGCGGAACCCTAACTATCCTACATTTTTATTGGCCATTGTGACCCCAAAATTAGAAATGTAAACGATATATTGGCGATATTGTTTTCTAGTCGATAAATCGGAATTGACGATATTTGTTTGCCGATCACCAATACATTTCGAATATGCGCGTTCGACCAACCAACCATTCAGTACCTGACCCCTGATTTCCACAAATAAGTCGAGAGATATATGAAAGCCCCTAATATTAGAAGAGAAGCGGATCCGTTGGTTTTCTGGCGCGATGCAGCCCTTTACCAAAATTTTAAAAAAGCGGCGCTGAAGTACTACAGTTTTCAGATGAGTTCTATGGAATTCCAGTGGCTCTTTTTAGCAGCAGGTCTCATTCAGACAGACTTGCATACTTGCAAAATCATTCGTATGCTAGCAAAATATAAGCAAAATTGTGTTTCCAAAGTAATTTTGGTTTCGCAAAAAAATTATAGGCATTAAGCTTTTATTTTAATTTAAGGATGTAGTAAAAATGGATTTAGTATGCGATTATTTAAAAAAAAAAAACGTTAAGTAAAGGGTCAAATCAATTAATAAGTTAAAAACAGATATTTGGTAATTAAGCTACGCTCAGTTCTTGAAATAACGCACATTTATAGCCGTATTATGACCGAAAACTGTGCATTACAGGTCTGAAAATATGTAAATAATCAAAATAAAAGTAAATTTATATATAATCTTTACCTCTCGCTAAGAGAGGTATTGCATTCATGCTAAAAATCGCATATCCAAATTTTATTGAATAAGCACGTTTTAAGGTCCCTACAATCCGATTTTAACATTTTTACGATGATGTGCGTGTGTGTGTGAGGATGTTGGAAGGAAAATTTCTTAAAAACTGATTTCTTAAAAACTGTTAAGACTTAATATCTGTTTAACTACGTATTTGTCAATCTGACAATAATGTGAAGAGTTGAAAAGGTTTTGGTAGCAATTGGACAACTGGAAGTAGCATATTCTTAAAAAAATGAAATATATTTTTTTGAAAATTATTATTCTTGCAAATATTAAAGAAGATTAAATTCTCTGTGTGATAAATATTTTATTATATTTTGTATTGATTTAGAGATAAAAGATTATAATATATAAAATAATCTGTTGTAAGTACCTATATTATTTCTTCTTATTGTATTAATAGTTAAATATTTAAAATTATAGGTATATTATATATACCATTCAGAAATACTGGCAATCCCGACAATGAATTGGAAAATTTCTTCATAAAATGAATTTAAAATTTAAAAATCTAAATATAAAGAATAGGCATAAGTAGAAATTTGGAGTGTATGTGTACAAGATATGTTAAATACAAAGTCATGTGACTTTCTTGGCCTTGACAAGCAGGTATGCGGGCCCATGTCAAAATGATAGGTAGTAATTATGTGCATAGATGTAAAATATCATAATTTTTCATTCTAATTTCGTAATTTTCCAATTCCATGTGGTTTATTTTCTTCGATAAATAAATTCCACACTCCTGGTGACAAATTAACCATGTGACCTTAGAAAATCTTGAAATTTTGAATGAAAAATTCTGATATTTGACATCTATGTACATAATTACTAGTATCTCAAAAGGATTATAAAAAAAAGCTGAAATATTTGTGATTTTTAAAATCATTAAATTGACCTGCAAAATATAATATAATATTTTGAATATGATCTTCAATAAAGAAATTGTAACTCGATAAAGTTTTCAACAAATTATTACTGCGTATTTCGAAGATGCATTAACAATTAGTCTTGTAATTCTTATAGTTCTCAAGCTCTTAAATAGTGATCACTGCAAATATAAACAAATAATTAATGTTTACAGGGAGTTTGTATCGTATGCCAGGTTGCACACACGCGTGTGCACCGTGCGGATATAAATGTTTATGTCGGGCCTGCAGCAACGAATTTATGGCACGTCAAACAATGACATGCCGAACCTGCAGAGCTGAAGTTTTGTTTTATATGGAGGTTTTTAATTTTTTTTATTTCCGTTCTTGTAGTTTATTATATTTTTTAGTTTTTAATTTTCTTTTTTAGTTTACTAGAATTGTTGTTTATTTTTTTAATTTTATTTTTTAGTTTATTAGAATTTTTTACTTTCTTTTTTACTTTATAAGAATTTTTCCTTTTTTTAAGTTATAAGAATATGATGAAATAAAAGAGGCAATAAAAGCGCTGAAAAACAACAAAACCCCTGGAATAGACGAGATCCCTTCCGAAGTATACAAACTAGGTGGCGAACACCTAAAAAAATATATTCATACACTGATAATAAAGATATGGAAGGAAGAAAAAATCCCCAACGACTGGAAGAAAAGCTTAATCTGTCCAATACATAAAAAGGGGATAAACTGGCATGTGAAAATTATCGTGGAATATCCCTCTTATGTACTGCATATAAAATATTAACATGCATAATAAACAAACGCATCCAGCCCTACTCAGAAAAACTTATCGGCGAATATCAAGCCGGATTTAGACATGGACGATCCACGATTGACCAGCTATTTACTGTAAAACAAATATTAGGAAAAGCATGGGAACATAATCGAGACATATACAATATATTTGTAGATTTTAAATAAGCCTATGATTCAATAGATAGAATAAAATATATGAAATACTACACATACTGAAGATTCCCCCTAAACTAATACGAATGATTAAGGTAACCATGGAGGACACGGTAGCGGTGGTGAGCGTACAAAACACACTTACAGAGGAATTTAAAATTTTGCGTGGACTGAAGCAAGGAGATGGGCTGGCCCCAACACTTCAATCTAATGCTCGAATATGTAATAAGACAAATGAACATTGGCAGATTAAACCTGCTAACGGTTAAAGCAATACAACTAGTCGCATATGCAGATGACATCATGAGCCGCGAGGCTCAACAAACATACTCAGAACTCAAAAGACATGCAAAGGAAATAGGCTTCCGCAAAATTCACCAAGAGTAAAAAAAGTAACCTTCTGAAGATGATTTTGAGTTTGAATTAAATTGTATATTACAAGGGATCACAAAAGCCATGCAAATTCCAAGTTTGATCGCTCTTGTTTTATTAGAAATGGCTAGTCCGCAAAACACACCAGGAGTAAAGTAATCTCTGCGGAGGTGATCTCGATCATCTTCCTGTTTTGTATACCACAGTTATTCAAAAGTAACTAGTATGTTGTGATTTAATACTATAGAACCAATAATTATGACCAGTCCGCTTTTTTTGTGGTCCGCAAAATAGAACTTCCCCATATCCATGATGTATTATAGTATTTTAATATAATAAAATTCTCCATACTTAACTGTTCTCGTTGTTAATTTAGTAATTTAAATTTAATTATTAAATAAGATCGATATGATCCAAACCTATGTAGGTTTATTTTGACTATGACATTACTTTCTGTCAAAATCATATGATCATGTGTTACTCGTTATTCTCTTCATTTCGTATATCCTCTATTAACCTCAAAATAAATATGTTAAAAACCCAAAACCAACAAAATCATGTAAATAGATATTATAAATAAAAATTAATATTTTTTTATTCATTTACCTCTTTTTTATAAACAAGGTTTGAGTTTTCTTTTAGCTCATCACAGCAGAACTTATTTTACTTTAATTTAGTTTGTACAATAATATACTTTGATTTTTATTTATTGACTTATAATAAGGTAAAATTTACAATAATTTATTTAACTAACCTATATATTATTTTATGTAGTCAGAAATATCGTTAGTGTTAAATAAAAATCATTAATATGAAACTATAGTGAATTTTTATAAAACCGGACCTGAGTTTCACTAAATACATGTTTATAAACAAAAGAGTTACTATATGATTATTTCATTAACATTTGTGTCAACTTGGTGCGTTTCACAATCCCCGGTTAGAATTTTAACTGTAAATTAAATAAACAATATTGAATCGGATTATTGACAGCAATGATCAATTTGTCATTTGACGGTTCATTTCGTTTCAACTGTTTTTTTAACTGGCAGTTAAAATTTTAACCAGAGATTGTTTGTCCCATATTGCATTTTAGGAAAAGAAGAGCAGCTGTGGAAAAAATGGATAGGATTTTCAGTCTGTTCTTGTCAGTATAATACATTTCGTCAATTCCATTTTATTTTACATTAATATCGTATATATGCATAATATTAATAACACAAATAAATTTTAAACAACTCAGTTTTATTACAATATGAACTATTTTGATTTGTAATCCACGTACACATAATTTAGTACATGATAAGGTAACATACAATATTCGGTACATTGTTGTTCTTTTAATATACTAGTATAAGTAATTTGTTTATTTATTTTCATAAAAAAGTAAATCATTTATTATTATACAGGGAGATGTAAAGATTGGACAATCGTATAATGTGTCTGTATTACTGCTTATGGTAGGTACATGTTTCATAAACCAGCTATAATTATCAAATAATTAATATATTTATTTTATTTTAAAGGTGATTTTATTTTTCCCATACATTTCATTTTATCTTCATAAATGTTTCACATTTAGCCCTTCCATGGCCTTTCTCTAATTATATTATAAAATGTTTATTGTTTTTATATACCTTCAATTAAATAGTTTTAATATTAGATTAATATTATTAACGAAGAAATATGTGCTAAATTTATATCAAAAATATGCACACATAATTTGTGAATAGATAAATTTATTTGGCATATATATAATATGTATTTGATCATTTTTAAATATTGTAACCCCAAATATATTAACATTTTCATTTGTTTGTAATTCAAATATAATTATAAAATCAAATATTACTAAACAGTACCGGAATGAAGCGGTAGTGAACAAACCAGAAATGAATAAATCAATGCTCAACCGACTTCATAGTGGTAGAGATTTGCACAAGTCGAGAATTGTATAAGACAGTATAATTTTTTCCGAGATTTGAATATTCGAAAAACGCATAAGTCGTTATTTGAATAAGGCGATGTTAATTTTTTTGATTTTTATCCAATACGATGTTTTATAAATTGATATGTGAATAAAGTGATATTTGAATTTTCGTACACTGTGACCCTACCCATAAATGGTATTTTTAAAAAAATGTGCTAGCAAGTTTTTATCTTTTCTTGGAACTTGTTAAGCCGAGTCCACATTGAAACGAAAACGAACATTGTTTGCTAACATGTTCGCTAACATTTGTTAGGAATTTATGCCCAGTTGCATCGTCGTATCTAAACTTAAACTGAATTTAAATTAAACCAATGGCTCCATTCTGAACAAGTTTGTTAAATCTTACATATCTGTAAATAATGAATAAAATCGCAATGAAAGCTGCTACTATATGTATAATTTTATATTAAACAACAAAAATAGATGTTTTTTTTAGTTTTTTACAGATCTATAGATCTGTAAGACTAATATTGTAACGTTTATTTATTTGGGTGAAGTCTATATATCAAAGAATTATTATTAATTAAAATAAAATAATTAAGATAAAGATAACACTATGATTAAACAATTATTATAAACACGAATTTAAGACTACGAATATTATCAAATACTTAAACACTAATATTATTTATTTAAACAATATTTATATAACTATATTTATTTATGTTCACCATTCGTAGACTATTTATATCACCAACTGTTCATCTCTTGATGCTTGTCTATATCTGAATGTCTCGGCTGGCTTCCCTGACCGTGTTTATATATCCGGCGTCCTTTTTCTGGAACATTCGACGCGATAATAACATTGAATACAACGGGATCAACCCACCGTACGTAATTAAGCAGGTCGAGACTTGTGCACGACAATTACGTCAACATTCGAGAAACGTTCTATCAGCGGCGGGGGTCGCGTACAGGCTAGACTCATTAGTGTCGGGTGCACGTGCGCTACAATATTTACGTTAGTTATATAATCAATAGAAGATTCCACCATATTTTTATCATCTGAAAGTATCTAAAACTAAGACTATTGGTGAAAATTCGGTGAAAACTTTTCTAAATTATGGTCCTTCGAAGTTTAAAAATGTAGATGTGACGTCACAAATATGTTTTCATATCAAACTGTTTTCTCCGTGGACCCAAATATTCTTGAAATATATGCTATTTCTAAATTATATTTATAAAAAATAACTGTGCAAGTCTACATGCTTTATAATTGCAAACGTATTTATATTATTACATTTAATGCAAAACATTTAAGAAGGATAACGATATTTTTGAGGATGAGTTCCCCTGAGGAAGATACATATGGTGTCGAAACTAGTCGGGAATGAAATAATGTTGACTGAATTTCAAAAATATCGTTATCCTTCATCATCCATCCCAATCAAGTAATTTACCAGATCACAAAACATTTATATTCAAATAAAAACTGTTTGAGAATTGCAATTGTATGCCACTCCTCCGCTATTTGAATTTCTCTACTTCATTGGTAGTAGATTTCTCCCACTAACTCCGTATTTTCTAAATATTTAAAGGCGGTCTTGAGACGCCAATCAAAATAATATATATGGAATCAATATGAGTTACGCGCAGCTATAAGAAAAAACTCCTTATTTTCGAAGTATTTCAATTATATAATTTTATTTCTTTATTAATATTCATTATTAAGCATATACTTTCACATTTTTTTATTAATTTCTCTTAATTCGATTGAACTGTAAATTTTATTGTTTGTTGCACCGTCTCCAAGCGGAGTTTTACAAAGCGTGAAAATCTAGTAACTTTTATGTTTCGTAGATATTTTTTTGTAATAGATCAATATACATATAAAACTATATACCGCTGAACACCTATCTCTCGTATAAGTGGAAAACGTCCGGGACATTAAATATGCAGTCTTGTCTAGCGTTCGGACACTTGTCTACAAGCGCATACGCGTACAGCCAGTAGACGAATAAATAACGAATCAAATGTATTGGCGCATGCGCACAAGGAGCCGTGTCCACTCTTAAAGAGTGTGAAATGTTCCATACAAATTAAAAAATTAAATATAAAGAATAGATATAAGTAGAATTTTTGGTGTAATGTTAAATACAATAGGGCGCAAGCAGTCATGTGACTTTGTTAGCCTTGACAAGTAGATATATGGGCTCGTGGCAGAACGATAGCTAGTAATTATGTACATAAATGTAAAATATAACTTTTCATTCTATATTTAGTAATTTTCCAATTCCATGTGGTTTATTTTCGTCGGTAATTACGTGCATTTATAAAATCTTCAATTTTTTAATGAAAAATTCTGACATTGGACATCTATTTACATAATTACTAATTGTCATTCTGACATGGGCCCCCATTTCTGCTTGTCAAGGCCAACAATGTCACATGACTGCTCGCGCCCTAAACTTATGTACCCAAAAACGGAAATGGTGAGAAGTATTGCGCTGGCCACAACAGATTTTTTCGTTTTTGTGAACTAAGTTTGCATTCTGACTAATCAGAAGACAAATAATATTATATGAAGTTTAATCATAGTATAACTTTCAAAATTCTTTTGCTATATCAAAAAAAGAGTATAGCACATACATTTCTAATAATTTTTTTACTTTAGTTTTTTTTCGGGGTCTCGTGGCCGTGTGCTTGAGTGTCTGTCCGCGAATCTGGGGCCCCGGGTTCGATCCCGACCGACGCCAAAAATTACTTCGAATTTTAATGGTTTAAAATTGAGCCCTGTCGTACACTCTCCACGCCAGCATTGAGTGCCTGTAAGGTGACGCCTGGTAAGCGCTCGCGCAGTACAAATATTTCATCATTACCGACATGTGTGTACAAAGCAGATTGGCACACCGGGCACACCCAACAATGGGTAATGCCGTGATGATATATTTGTTTTATTTAGTTTTTCAAGAGTTTTAAACTATTGTAATATATTGCTAAATAAACAAACTATCGAATTCATAACAAGAACTACTTAATTTCTTTTACAAAATATCTGTTTTTGTCAGTAAAATCAAGCTTCCATATAAAACCTACAGTAGGAATTTCGAACTAGGCCAAGGTAAATTCCAACCTAACTTTTCTGGTCTTATGACAACCAAGTATTAACGGTGTTGTTTATTTTGTGTTTCAATAAAATCAAATATTAATATGTCTCAAGGAATAGATACTACGAAAAGGTTCAGAAGTGCTAATTACAATTCTGAAGAAAAGTTATGTCTTCTGAAATTAGTAAGCGATTACAAACATGTAATCGAATGTAAAAAGACAGACTTGGTTACTTGCCAAGAAAAAGATAGATCATGGAAAGAAATACAAGCGAAATTTAATGCTCGTTCACCCAATAACATATACCGAAATGTAGAATCGCTGAAAAAGTACTACGAAAATATAAAGAATAAAACACGAAAACAAGCAGCCCAAGACAGGATGGAAAATATATTAAATGGCGGGGGCTGTAAAGACACAGCAATTTCATCCGATCCAATATTGACCCTACTTAATAAAAAAAATGTTTATGGTCTTAATAATAGCTACGATAGTGACAGTATTCCATGCTCGGAATCAAACGTGGATACAAGTGGAAGTACTGCTACTCCACTACCCACTGAAGAAATTTTAATAAAAGACGAAAATAATGACTTAGACGTCCAAAACATTCCGGATGAACCAAATGACACTTCACTAGCAGTGAAGCAAATAGCAGTTGTAAGCATGGACATTTTTAAATTTTATAAATACTATAAATTGTTTTATCTACACCTGTTTAGTAATATATTGATTATGTACGTAACCATGGATACATAATACCGTTCATTAACCACGCACCGTGGATTATGGCTTATAGTCCACGGGGCGTAGATTATGAGTCATATATGCTATACTTTGTTACAAAAAAAAAAAAGATCAAATTGTTTTCACAACCTATCTGATGTCATGGCTTACCATAATTTTCTCCGTTTTTATAATTTATTTGTTCATTAAAAATTAATTTCAAGCATATCGTTGAATTCATAATTTTACGTTGATTCTAAATATATAAAAATATATAGGATATCTCATTTGATATATGAAATTTAATGTCACTTCCGGTCAAACCGGTAACGCTACCCTCATGCCAAATACAATGATTTGTGAGCCCTTAAGCCTAGTTTCCAAATATAAAAAAAAATGAAAAATAATTATAAATAAGGAAATTATTTTGAGTGGATCATTTTTCAGTGTTATAATATGATTTTAATGGCAGGTGTAGACAAAATATCGTATTCTACTCGCGTATAATGGTTATTATTCAATCGAATGAATTAGCACACTCGCCTGCGGCTCGTGTTCTAAAATCATCCTCGTAAATAATAGCCATACGCTCGTTGAATAATATACTATTATCCACGACTGTAAAATAATATACCCATAATTCAACCGTTTTTTATGAATTAATGACCTTTGTTACTTTTGCTAATTGAATAATATTGACAGTTCGATGGAATAATATTATTCAATCGTAATGTCATATTCAAATCTTACCTTTCAAAAAGTACAAACGAATTAGTTTTAATAATCATTTTTTTCCAAATAAAAAGCCAAAATTATACTATTTTCTCATTTTTTTATAGTTTTATTTTCTTCTTAAGCATAAAATGTACCTGAATTAGTCGGTTTAAATTTTTCTGCTAAATGTCATATCACTTCATAATTTTGGTAAAACAGATACCTAGCGATCAACGCTAACTATGTTTTTATGTTTAAACAAACGACTTTCTATAATTTTTTAGGTTATTACTGATTTTATAATAGTATTTCACAGTTTTGGATAAAATATAGTATTCTATTCGTATGTAATGGCTATTATTCACTCGAATGATTTACATCACTCGCCTTCCGCCTCATGATGCAAACTTCATTCTCATGAGTAATAGCATACATTACATGCTCATTGAATAATATATTATCATTGCAGAACAACGACATTATTTCAATGTTGGAAGTGCCGAGTGCAACCGGTCCAATTTGGGAACCATACAAAGCTACAAATTTACAGACCCCTCATACCTTAGAAGATAAAAGATCAGAATCGTCATCGTCATGGAAAAAGAGAAGAAGGCCTGCAGTACCAACATCGGCGGGCAGCTCACAACTATCGAAGCAATATTCCGATCTCGCAAATGTTAAATTAGAAATTGCTGAACTGCAAAAACACTTCTTGCAAGAAGAGGAAAAAAATAAAAAGAAATATAACGAGAGAGAAGCAGCATTACGAATGCATTCATTACAATTAGAAATAGATATTAAAAAAATGCAACTAAAACGTGAAACGCAAGAGACACATTTCAGGGAACAACTTTGGAAGCTAGAGATTCAAATCAAAGAACAACAACTTAAAAAATTAGAATCTCTTAAAATCTTATTATAAATCAAATGCCCAGCAGTGGCAAACACACGCAGACATATTAATAATTTGTTAAAACAAATGATGAAGAAAGAGAAAAGGTTTGGTTAGTGAAGATGAAAGGAAAAAGATTACATACCGGATGGCGTTCGAAATCCGTTACATAGTATTTAATATAGAAAAATAGTTTTTCATCCGCTTTGCTTCCTAAATTATTTTAGAAAAAAATACTTCGAATAGAAATTGTAGAACATAAAATTCTGCTATACACTACACAAATTTTATTTCTTATGTTTAGTAACACTAGAAATTAAATATGAAAATTTTAGTTTAATAGTGCTAGCCATGGAATTAAAACAACAAAACAAATGAATAATTGAAATGTATAAAACTAAATTGTTATTTTGCTTAAGAATTTTATTTTATGATAATTTTATTAAACCATAAAAAGTAAATTAAATTTTATGACAAAAAAATCACACATTTAAGATTTTTGTTTTAATTAATGGCTATCACAATTTTTGAGGTGATTTTCGACATTTTCATACCTAATTTCTGCCGTTACAAAACATATAAAATTAATTTTGTTTATTGATTCAAATACAGAATTTTATGATCCACAACTTATATTTGAAGTATTTTTTTGTAAAAAATTGGGAAGCAACGCGCAAGGAAAAACTGCTTTCCTATGTAAATGCCTATGTACCGGATTTCGAGTGCCAGCCGGTAGATACAAAAAGGCATGCAAGAGACTCAATTTTAAATGTTGGGGATGCAGTAAAACAATCGAAAGACAGTAAATATGAAACTAGAAGAAGCTTCTGAGTCAAGAACCAGAAAACAACGAAGAATACGAAGAAGGAACTAAGATTATACAACCTGCTGCCAATCCTGAAATATTACTAGAAGATACGAGTATACGGCTGAGAAGAGAAAGAAAAATCCCAGAGAAATTCAAAGATTATTTATTAAAATAATTAGTTGTATTTCATTTTATATTTTATACGATTAGAGAAATTATTCATTTACTAAAAAGAAGAAGTAAATGTAGTGTATTTTGGTTTTTAAACTAAAATACCACCCATACCGGGTGATTTATTTACCAATACTATATCAATTTAGCTCGCATCCGATACGACATAAGCCGAAGTAACTTTCTAGCAATCCTAACGTTATTCAGCGCAAAACATAAAATAATAATCTAACCTAACGCACAAAAGTCACTCTTGGAAAACTCGGACCGAGTTTTGTTCGTTAGATTAAGTTATTGTTGTTGTTATCATCTCAAATGAGACGTCATAACTGAAGTCGGGATTAGACTGCGGTCTCTGTGTCGTCCTGCAGGGTACGCCGTTCCTTAAAAGAAAACTTAAATATACCTCGCATACCTTCTCTATACCAATTCAGTGTTTTGCGCTGAACAAGACAAGAACAACTATATATCGCTATTTCTTTCTACGATCCTTCCTATTGGTTCGTTCTTAAGTATAAAACATAAAACTAAAACCAAAGATTGGAGTTTGCAATGTTCTATGCTAAAACCAAAACTAAATACTGATTTGTGAATGCTTGTATAAGAAACCAATGCTACAAGGTCACTAAAACTAAAACGTAAAACGTAAAACATAAAACTAACACTAATTTTGATTTGTGAATGGGCCTTTAGGGTTGGTAGAAAGTTACTTCGGCTTAAGTCGGTATCGTTTGCGAGCTGAATTAGTAGAGTATCGGTATATAAACTACCGAGTGGTTTTATACTGTAGTTCAGTTAAGATTCTTTTATAAAATATGACATTTTGCAATAAATATTTAATTAGAAGTATTTTATTATTTAATTAATGAAGAATACTACCTGGTTCATGGGTGAAATGCAATTGTTGCTGAATTGATATATAAAAAAATGTCTTCAATTAAAAGATCCCACACAGTATTTTTTGTCAATCTGAATCTTTGAAAAAAAATCACTAAAACTTTGAAAATATCTAACATTAATTCTTCTTGGTATACCGTAAATAATTTATTTTACGTCTGTTAAAAAAGTATAGTTTTTTCACTAAAATAAGTTTATAAAGTATGTATTTTTTAAAATATAAAACTGAAAACAATACTTATTTTAACGGAAACGGGTGAAATAATGAAACGTTATGGCACTTTTTTTACATTTATTGCAAACGTAAAAAAATCTGTGCAACTAGAGTAAAAAATGTCTTATTTCACTCATAATCTTTGCCGAACTCACCTGCGGCTTGTTCGGTCAAACTTTCCTTTTCATGAAATAGGACTATAATTTTTACTTATACATATTGCATAAGTAACTATTTTTTTAAGTCTACAATAACAGTGTAAAAAAAATGCCACAGCGTTTCATTATTTCACCCGTTAGCGTTGAAAAAAGTGCATTTTTTCACACTTATGTATTAAAAAGTACATACTTTATAAATCTATTTTAATGGGTACTTTTTTAACAAACGTAAAAGATGTATATTTTGTATTATGGAAGTGTTTACAATGGGGTCATTTAAAATAAGTCGATTTTTTTTAAATCGTGACTTCCATCTTATTTAATAAATATAGTACATATAAAATAATTTGAAATATGTGACTTTTCATTCATAAATTTGCTAATAAATTTTAGCGGCTGTAAACACGGGCTAAATTTGTGACATTACAGCTTCGTACACCAAAGACATTTATTGCGCTCCACGTGATTTCCGTTTTAGCCGTTGTAAACACAAAATAGCAATCTAACCTAAAATTATGACAGGTGACAAGAGAGAATATTATTATTATAATTGAGTATTTAAAAGTACTAGTGCAGCAGAAGGTATGTAAATAAAACATTGAACACGGTAAAATATTTGAAATTAAAGGCAACTATTAAAAAAAACATCTTATGATTCTAGACTTATGACACCTATTCTTTCGAGAAAAAAATCAGAAAATGTGAAATGACCACGTTATAGTTATTTTTGGCCGATTGACATTAAAATTGCGATTTTTTTGACAGCTAACAGTCTGTAAAATGTCACTTTTACTGCCTATTGTTTACTTAGCAACCGCTCAACAAACGGATAGCAATATAATTTAATGCGATAACTTTCAAAATAGGTATTAAAAATAATCACTAAATTAATATTAATTCTAAAATCGAAAAAAAAATGTGTTCCACAGTCAACACAAATAAACACAATATTCCTAGTTTCATAGCCTCGGTTTTAAATGCGTAGTTAAATAAATACTTTTTTCTAGAAATTAGTGTCCTGGCGAGGAAGTTGGAATCCAATTAAATTTATCAAAAATAAAAAAATTGATGGTGACATTTTTATAAAAACGATAAAGCAATTGCCTTAAATATAAGAAAAGGAAAACTTCTCCTTTTTATTAAGGCCGTATTTATTTGGGACTTTTAGAGTAACTTTGTAGGTTAGTTTTGTTAGTTGGCACAATTTAAGTAACCCTGAAGTGATCGTGTATTAACCTTGAATCAACCTAACTCACCCAGCAGATTGGGTTAGTAGATCCAACCCGTCTACTCTCTCTTTCTAACCAGTTGCGTTATTTATTTATTTCTTAAAACGAATGTAGATTGCACGTGTGAGTTGTTTACAAAAAAATCTGTTGTGGCCAACACAAAACCTCCCGTTTAATTTAATTTTTATTCATGTAAATACTTAAAATTAAATTTAAATACCGAGTTCGATTCCGACCGACGCCAAATATTTCTAATTTTAAATGGCACAAAAATGACCCCTGTGGTGCACTCTCCACACCAGCAATAAGTGCTCGTGAGGCGACACCTGGTAAACGCCCCCACGGTACAAATATGTCATCATCGTTACCGAAATCTGTGTTCAAAGCAGGTTGGCAGACCCAGCAATGGGTAATATGCCGTAATGATATATTTATTTTATTTATTTATGTATTTATCTGATTTACTCCAAAATCTAATGGCATCTTTCCATATAAGAGCAAGGTGGAAATACAAGGTTTCAAAATTTTCTGAACGATAGTATTTGAGTTAGAGCCTTGGTAAGAGTCCTTAAGGTCCTTAAAACGTGGTCATTTACCAAAATCTCGCTATGCGATTTTTAGCACGATCCCTATACCTCCCTTACCAAGGGTAGCGCGAGGTAAAAAATCATAATCAAGCCAACTATACTATCAATGATGTGAATAAATGACGAATTCGAATATTCCGTAAAATTTTAGAACTGTATCATTTATTTGAAAGTAACACAGGTTGGTTAGAGATATGGTTCAAGGCTGAACCTGAAGTTCTCAAATAAATACGGCCTAAAACTATGACGAGCGTATTCTGATGTAATGTCTTGTACATTTTTACAGATAAAATATTTATTATTAACAGTTTCGTTTTACTAATTAAAATTATTTATTTAATATATGTAAAAACGGTCGGCTCTCAATCGCCATCTACTATTTTCTTACGTGTAATGAAGTATAACATTTTTACTAACAATTGTTCACGAACTATGTTGGTGAACATTCGTTCGCTAACAAAAATTGTTAGCTAACAATGTTCGTTTCAATGCGGACCCGGCTATGTACGTCGTTATCTGAACAACGTAAATTATTGCTCCTACGCTAATGGATAGTGTTGACAACAAGGAAAGAAAATAAATACTTTTTTTATTATTTCGGATTGTGACTGCGAAATAAATATGATTTGAAACAGCAAATTAGAAGTGTACTACAAACTGTTTCATTAAAGCATATCTATTTAAATTTTAAAGTTCTAAAAGTTTAGGTTAAGTTGTCATTTCTTTTCTGTTTTTGTTAAGTGACCTTGATATTTGAAACTTAGCTTAGGTATGTCAGTGATGTGTATCTTACGATTCTACTTTAAGAATTACTTCTAGCGTCTGTTATTAATTCTGATATAAAGGATTGTTAGGCATTTATGAGTTTGGATTTAAGAAAACACCAATTAATATGGATAATAAGGTAGGAACCAGCAACGAACTTTTTTTTAGGTTAATATCTCATAATGATTCCAGGAACTTAATCAGTTTTATGAAGACGTTTGTAATCTCGGAAGAGTTTTGCCAAATTTGGCAGCGTCTGTTATTTATACAGAGTTAAATAATTTTAAAGATAATCCAGATAGGGTACAATTGATTCTCAAAAAATATTTTTCGTCTTATGAACCCGAAGTACACAATTGTATGTCTGATGACATCAAGAAAATAAAGCGAGTTGTACCTAGTTATCCATTTATACATATTAATAACGATTTATTAGCGGTAGAAGAAAAGGATAATAGAGTACAATTAGTTCTAAAAACTTACTTTGATTCTCAACTAAAACTTTCAAAACGTTCGTTAGATGATATTAGTGAATGTGAAGCAAGTTCGGAGAAAAAAATAAAAACCGATGATATTTCAGCCGAAATATTTGAACAAGCTAATTTGCACCAAAATTTTCCAACTACATCTGAAACTGAAAGTTATACAATAGCATCAGATGATATAGATATAAATCAGCTTGAAAAGTCGGGGAACAATGATCAAAATTCAAATATTGTACCTGAAAAAGATCATACTATAGAGGAAATTCCTATTCTCTCAACTACAGACATTCAGGCTTTCGATATTTCACAACAACCCAACCAACAAATAGTCGAAATTAACAAAGAATCAGACAATCAAAATTTAAATAACACCTCAGAAAATCCAAGTATTCTTTGTCTTTTATCTAGCTTATTCCCTCAATATTCGTCAGAAGTAGTGAAAACCGTTTGTGAAAATTTCTCTATAGTTCCCGATGTTCCACCAGACGAAGCTACAATGAATATGATGGTGCAAGTAATGCTGAATTATAATATAAATGGAGAAACATTCGAACAAGATAAAACTGAAATTTGTGATAATCAAATTCCTGTTAGTGCATGTAGCTCAGCTGAAACTAACGAAAAAATACTAACCCAAGAAGATGGAATCAGAGAGAATGAGGATATTAATCTTCCAGTACCTTCTGAATGTGATAAACAATTATTAGAAGGATTTGAAGATAATAATCAAGAATGCTCTACGGAAAGTTACAAATTTGATGAATTACATGATTACTTCTTTCAAGAAGTTGTGAATGGTTTTGTGTTAGATTTAAGTCGAACAGCAGAAAACAGTAAGTCTTTTTTATATTCTTTCAAAAATTAATAAAGTTAAATTTTAAATAAGAAGATATTTATATTATGGTTCTTAAACTATTTTTCCTCTAAGTAAATTCAAAGCTAAGGTTTCTTATATAATTGTAATTATGAAAAAAGAGAAAATACATTTTACTGTTTTTCTCACTGGCCCTTCATATTCAGTGTTCAATTAACACATTCTGCATGGGAATTTCAAGGTCTCAAGAATTATAAGTCGGTTGAATTAGTCAAAAGTTGCTCCATTAGGAGGCCATCATAGATAGGTGAAAATGTAAATTTTGCAGTTTTTTTATTTGTACAAATAACTTCCAAATGTGAAATAATACTGGATTTTGGTTTGCACTCTTTAGAATACTTTTTCGTTCTTTTTCGAATAACTATGCTAATGGCCCAACATTTAGATATTTGTTTAGAAAAACAAAAAATATTAAATCTACTGGTTAGCTTAGGTTATGTTACGATGCTAATGGCCCAACATTTAGATATTTGTTTTGAAAAACAAAAAATATTAAATCTACTGGTTAGCTTAGGTTATGTTACGATGCTAATGGCCCAACATTTAGATATTTGTTTTGAAAAACAAAAAATATTAAATCTACTGGTTAGCTTAGGTTATGTTACGATGCTAATGGCCCAACATTTAGATATTTGTTTTGAAAAACAAAAAATATTAAATCTACAGGTTAAAAACAATGGTTATGGCAATAAAACAAATGAAAAATACAAAGATAATAATTTGGTTATTTCATTACGAATATCCCGATTTAGGGCCCGATTCTCAATTGATATCCAGTGAAAATTATCACCAAATATGACTTTATCACTTGGAGCTATTCTCAAAAACAAATGTATGATATATGGTGATATACTATACACTATACAGTTGTCCGTCTATAAATAAACCAGCAATTATCTCGCTTATTATTACGTTTAGCGATTTAACTATATAACATATATTACAGTATGTAAACTCCTCTATATAATAGCGAAATTGTTTAACATTACTTCCGGTTCCTCAGTAATTGATAGCAACTTTCAATTTTCAAATGAAACACTATATAAGTATTTATTCAAATTTGAAAAGTAAATGAAATTTACTATCCAACAATATACAGTAATTTTTTTAGATGTCCCATCAAGGTCATCTGTATCGTGAACGAATTAACAAATTGGCATACATTTATCTCTTTCCTTTGCAAAGGCTATAAACGTGTGCGATAAAGATGGATATAACACGCTTGTCTTTCAAAAATTCATATTGTTTCGACTAAGTTAGGACATTCCACTTTAAAACGATGCTCGTTGTTGATGATACTTTCGCTGTAACGTAAGTTAATTTATTAATTCAGATCAGATACATTACCTTGATTCATAGCCTTACGAATAACGTTATTTTGTGTCAGAGTCATTGACACTCACATTGTGTCTGTATCTTATTTTTCACATATTTGGTTTTACATTTGCTAATAATCACTACTGAATTTGTCATAATGCGCGGAGCAAAAATCTGAATTCATACTATTCGTAGACGACCTTGATCGGACATCTTTCAAAAATTTTACTGTAAAAACATTTATATGTCATAAAAAACCTAACTCGGAGCAAGCTATGAACAGAGAAACGTATGTCTTATCATTATTCAATTGAAACAGTGTTGTCAACTTGTGGGAAATTTTCCTTTTCGTGGGAATTTTTAGGAAAAAAACATGAAAAAGGGAAAAAAAACGAATAAAATTATAAATGAGGAATATTTTCCAGTTTTGAATTATTTGAAATTTAAATTGATGCAAATACATTTGTTTATAAAATTATAATAATTATCTACATATTTTGAATATTAAGGCTAACTTTTATGTACGAATTTAGTTCTAGACAGGATCTGAACATGCGCATACCAATTTGAACACCCGTGTGTTTCCGTTTCGCTTCGAACTGAGTCACGAGGTTTGTTAATTAGATTAATTTGTTTAAAAAAAATTCTGGCCATGTGGGCCTCTTCCCTTTTTTAAATGATGTCCACAAAAAAAATATATTCACATTTAAATGAAAATGTAAAAAAAGGATTTTTTCTGATAAAAAGGGAATATTTTCAGACAACAAAGGGAAATTCGTTAATAAACGGTTGGCAACACTGAATTGAAAAGTCAAGTTGTTAAAATTGATCTTGATATGTAATTTTAAGGAGAACAGATATATAGTGAAAATGATTAGGCAGAGGACTCACGTCATCAACCTGAAAAGAACCGTATAAAATGAAATATAACTTGTAGAAATTATTGGGTGTTTTAAAAGAAGAAGAAAAAAAGTACTGTAATGTATATATTTATAATATTTACAATTATTTCTAAGTCAATCGTTATTCCTTTTATGGAATATAAAATTATTTGACATAATTGTAGTTTATTTTCGTACCATACGTTAGCACTACTGAGAATGACTATATTGTGTCAAAAAATTTTATATTCCGTAAAAGGAATAAGGATTGACTTAGAAATAATTGTAAATTCATTAATATATACGTTTCTTTAATACTAGTATATTTTTCTACTTTTTTAAAAAATAAATAATAATTTCTACAAGTTAAATTTCTTTTTATAAGGTTTTTTTCAGGTTGATGACGTGAGTCTTCTGCTTAATCATTTTCACCATAGTGAAAATGATTAGGCAGAAGACTCACGTCATCAACCTGAAAAAACCTTATAAAAAGAATTTCAAATGGCACATAACAGAAGACTCACGTCATCAACCTGAAAAAAACCTGGCACAAAACTTACCCATGTGGTGCACTCTCTATGACAGCAATCAGTGCCCGTAAGGTGACGCCGTTATTGATGATACATTTATTTATTATTTAAAAAATGTTTCTATTAATAGATATTAATGAAATGAAAAAATAAATTTAAAAAAACAATTGATAATATCGGAATGATTATTTCATTTGTTGCATTATCCCTGTTTGAAAAAAATGAATATAGATAAGTTCAAGGATATGTTACATATCTTTTAAAAGCTGACCTATGCATTTCTTTTTTCAAACAACGATACACCACTAACATGGCCTCCTGATAGGGCAACTTTTGT
Source organism: Harpalus rufipes (assembly GCA_951394225.1). Lineage (NCBI taxonomy): Eukaryota > Metazoa > Arthropoda > Insecta > Coleoptera > Carabidae > Harpalus > Harpalus rufipes. The sequence continues at coordinate 9,739,608 of OX596276.1, read as the reverse complement.
TTAATTTAACACACTTGTATATGACCTGTACATAAAAATTTGAAAATATTTTTTTATTTTTCTTATAGATACTGCACCAAATAATAATATAATTAAACCAGCTACCTTTCATCCAAAACAGAACACAATGTCAACATTGTCAAATACAGGTAATATGTTTCACTGTATTTTTATCTACTGTATATAATTATATTTTAGTTTGCTTATTCTTACAGCCCTAGGGCTCTTCAGTCAATTCTGGTATGTAGTGTATATAGAATTTTCTGGCTTATTTTGATTTTCTTTACAAGGTTTTAGCAATTATTGTTCGAATAAGTTAATAGTGTTAGTTGCTGGGATTAAAAATACACAGAACTGCAATCAGTTAATATTTATTTTGTTTTAACGACGACCAATTGCAGAACTTTGGGCAATCCCTCAATTTTTATTTAATAATTATGTAGCCTAAATCAGAGACCTGAACCGAAATATATTTATGGTTCAGGTTCAATTTCGGCTCAAGAAATTCAAAGTTATAACGGTTCATTGGTTTTGGTTCATGATTACAAACACAAGATGATTATATGTATTTATTAATTTAAAATCGCAAAATTTATTTTTAATTGTATATTTAATTGACCTCTGAATCGAATCTGAATTTAAAATGGTTTAAATTAAAACCTTAGCAAATAAAGCTTCGATTGGGGTTCAGTTTTATCAAATATTCGGGTTTTCGGTTCAGGTTCGGGTTCAGTTTTAGGTCCCTGGTCTAAATGGCCATGAACTTACAATTGTGAAACTCAGGTTTGAATCATTAATGCCCAGTTGCACCGGTTTCAAAATTTCGATTAAGGGTCTCGACTCCTCGTGGCTCTACATGGAATCTGTTTATCTGAATGAGAAGTGTGGCGCGGTGCGGAGATGTTTAGTCCGGCCCACTTATAGTTGAACATTTGTATTGAGTTGATAGATCCAGAAGAAACGCGTTGGTCAATACAACATTACGTTGTGGTGTAGTGGGGTGGATATTGAAGAATGAATAGCAATAGATGGGGAGAAATGGATTGCTATCATATTCGGAATTTGGAATTCGGATGGGTGGACTTTGGTATATAATAATATATATAAGAAACAAAAAAACTATCATTTTATTGAAATTAAATTAAAAAATATACTTAATTATTAATTATTTCAATAACCAATTACATACTAGGTAATTATATATAATATATAAATCATATTCAAAAAGAAAAAAAATCGTTGACAATGAAGATTTCTAGATATAGAAAAAAAGTTTTTAGAGATGGAAAAATAAAAATTTCCTTATATAAAGAGCAAAATGGCAAAATAATATTCAGCAAGTACATTAAATCGGCAAACGAGCCGCAAAAAATGCAAACTTATGCCTCAATTTGTTTTTCGCGAAATGGAAGCCCTCTTGTATACCGGGGATCAATGAGCTCAGGAAGAACGCAATCCATATAGAACTTTATTAAATGTTGCTCCATGTTTATTTTTCCAAAAGTCTTCATCGTAATCAATTTTTTCCATTGATATACCTTTTGGAGTCCATATTACAAACATGCAATATTTTTTACCAGTAATTCGTAACTGACCCTGGACTTGATAGTAGTATGAATGATTTCATTTTAAATATAATTTATCATCACGTATTACGCAAAAATTCATTTTTTTTTCGAAATAACGCGCTAACCTAATAGGTGAAATTTTTTGTGCTGATGAAGGATATTTAATTTCAATTAATCCCGATTCCCCAATCAAACCCTCAGGACTTGCTCCTAAGAAAGGATATTCCTTATCAATGAACAATCCTGTGGGTTTTTACTTGCAAATTGCTCATTTCTTCAAATTTTTGTCTTGCAATGGGTTCATTTTCTATTCCAAATTTTGTTGCTGCATTTCCAGAAAATGACATATACAGCATATTGATTCTAAAATCGTTTTGCAAGAGGTAGAGCGGCGCATTTTACATATTTTGCCGAAATTAGACACAATCAATCTCTTCACTCTCTCAGTTTGCCATACTTGGCTTTGATTTTGCAATACAGTATCTTGAAATAATTTTTCCCTTTCTCCTTCAGTTTTTTCCAACGATTGTAGGAATTTTGTCTTTTTTTCTATAAATTCTCCGTCCGACATATCGAGGTCTGCCTCACCAAGAAGACCATACTCTTTATCAGGTCCAACCTTAGGTCCAGTTTTTCTCCTTTTATTTGGAGGAGCAAATAATCTTCGTCCTGCATTAGATTTTTCTTTTTCTTGTTTCTTCTTCTTCATATACAATTTCCTATATATACCTAGGCTTCTGTTTGAAATTTTTTTGTAAGAAAATACAAATTGTAGTCACTGGCATCGCCCAGGGTTGGAAAACCATCCCCTCTTCTATTGCTTTCTACCCGTACTCCACCTCGCCTGGACTATGGTAACTCATTTCAGCTTCCGTAAAATTCCGTAAAATTGGTTTAGAAATTTGTAAATTACATACGTAATTTTAAAGATAGAACAAAATTTCAAAAACGAGCGTATAGAAGGAAAGTAATACTATGCTTCTGCGTTCTTATATTTTCCAATAAATATGTATTTCATTAGATATATTATGTTGAATATTGTGTAAAATGTGTTATTTCGTAGTTTTGTAATATTAATTATAAACATTTTTTCAAATTTTTAACAACGGGTAAGCATTTTTTAAGAAATTATGTTGCACAATTTCATTTTTCAAAATTAATATGTAAGTCATAAAATAAAAACTACGACACCTCTAAACATGCAAAATTTTCCTCAGGAGACGGGAATAGCAATAGACGGAGAGAAATGGATTGCTTTCATTTTCGGAATTCGGGTTGGTGCTGTTGGTAGACTTCGGTATATGATAGAAAAATAAATATGAAAACTAATATCAAAAAATCATATTCAAATTAAATTAAAGGAATATACTTAATTATTTCAATAACCATTTACATACTACTAGGTAATAAAAAAAAGAATCATATTCAGAAAGAAAAAAATCTTTGACAATGAAGATTTCTATATATACAGAAAAAAAATACAGAAGAGAAAATAAGATATACATATACTAGTATTTCTCAAAAAATTAAAGGAATGTCAATTTCCTTACACAAAGAAAAAAATCTGATGTGGCTAGCACAATACCTTCCGTCAATCCCGTGTATTACGTATAAATTCTGTACATAAATTTTCTTGCGAAAGATTCTAAATTTCCAGTAAACGGCAAAATAATATTCAGTAAGTACACAGTGTAAAAAAAATATATGAGAATATTTCGAGGAGATTTTACAGCTAAAACAAAAATAATAAAGCAATCTCGAAAAAAAAGACACATTTAAAAATAGGAAACGATGAAATTGAAAAAGTAGACAACTTTATCTACTTAGGCGGCGAAAAGAAGTAAATTAAATGGATAAACGAGTCGCAAAAAATATCAAACGTATGCCTCAATGTGTTTTTCTCGAAATGGAAGCCCTCTCGTATAACGGGGATCAATGAGCACAAGAAAGAACGCAATCCATACAGACCTATTAAATGTTGCTCCATGTTTCTTTTCCAAAAACCTTCATCGTAATCGATTTTTATCTCCCGTCACCTTTAGGTAAGGAAGGTATTGTCTTTGGTCAAAAAAATCGATGATGAATTTTTAGTGAATAAGTACGTTTTAAAGTTCCCTAGAATACGATTTTACCATTTTTACGATGACGTGTGTCTGTGTGTGTGTGTGTGTGTTTGTGTGTGTATGTGTGTATGTGTGTGTGTGTGTGTGTGTGATGACTATTTCATAGACGATAACTCCAACACTACAATTCTAAAAATTATAATTCTTTCGTATTCCATTTATTTACATCCATATGAAGATCTGATTAGATTTTGGTTATAATTGGTCAACCGGAACTACCCTCATTTAAAGATTTTAACAGTTTCTCTTGAAAAAACGCTCTTGGCATTTAATGTTATTATAAACATTACAGAATATTATATTATCTATACGATTTGATTGCATTTTTTATTTTATATTCAATGGATATATAGTTAAACAATTTAAATTTCATAATTCAGTCAGCTATGCTACTACATTTAAGAAAATTCTAATTGACAGATGTCAGTGATTTTGCAGTACAGTATTGTGTAATAACTTTTCCTTTCGTCATCAGTTTTTAGCATCGATTAACTAAAAAAAGAACTAAATATATTAAAAAAAAAAACGAACTACCTTTTTCTTTGATAATATATTCAATTTTGTCCTTTGTTTTTTTTCTGGGAGCAGATAATCGTAGTCTAGTTTTTTTTTTTGCCACGGCGTCAATTCCGAACATCGGGTTATAGAAATATACAGTCTATAGTAACAATTTACTACGAATACAAAATACCCCGCACTGGTATCATCCAGAGTTGGAAAACCATCCCCTCTTCTATTCCTCTCTACCCGTACTCCACCGCGCCATGACTAGGGCAACTCATTTCTGCTTCCGTAAAATTGGTTTAGAAATTAGTAAATTACATACGTAGTTTTAAAGATAGAACAAAATTTCAAAAACAAACATATAGAAGGAAAGTGAAACTATGCTTCTACGTTCTTATATTTTCTAATAAATATCTATTTAATTAGATATATTATGTTGAATATTGTGTAAAATGTGTTTTTTCATTGTTTTGTAATATTGATTGTAAACATTTTTTCAAATTTTTAACAACAGGTAAGCGTAGATCCATTCTTTAAGAAATCATGTCGCACAATTTCATTTTTTCAAAATTAATATGTAAGTCATAAACTAAAAACTGCGACACCTCTAATCACGCAACATTTTGCTTAGGAGACGAGACCCTTAACACACGCAAATTATAGCTGACTGTAGAGAGAGTAAAGACCTAGGGCTACGCAGTTACATAAATATGAATAATAAGGTTTTTTTTTCTCAAATATTTTGCATTATGGAAATTATTATAAAGATATTATTAAAAATCCTTTATTTATAGGACTAACTTTGTATATTTGAATTTAATTTTATGCATAATAATCATTATTTCATTTCATCGCTGTACAGAAATTGAAATTTATTTGTAAGAATTATCGTAAGAAGATACATTTACAACCAAATTTAAACCCAGAACAATGTGATATTCTAAGTAAAAAAATCTGTTGTGGTCAGCACAATACCTTCCGACATTTCTATGTATTTAATATAAATTCCACATAGAAAGATTTTTGTGTTTTCAGTACAATTATTTCAGAGACATATTATGTAAATTGTACTTGACACTGACATCTGTCAATTAGTAATATTGAATTATTGAAACTGTTTCCATAGTGGCGCAGCAAAGATTGCAAGATTTATGAAAATTAATTTCTTTATAAATTTATCTCTCAATACATTAAATATGAAGAAAACAATGAAATCAAATAATAATAAAATATTCTTTAATATTTATAACAAAATGTCAAAAATGATATTTAACTTTTTTTTTAAGAAAAACGAGCTTCAAATTCCAAGTTAATCAATTGTAACCAAAATCTAATGAAGTCTTCATTTGGATGTAAGAATGAGGAATACGAAAAAAAATTGTTATTTTTGGAATTGTATTGGTGGCGGTCGAAACGAGCGTCACACACACATGCAAACACAGACATCATCGTAAAAATAGTAAATTCGTATTCTAGGGACTCCAAAACGTACTTATTGATTGAAATTCGAATTTTTTGACCAGACAATACCTTTCTTAACTAAATGTCATGGCAAACTGATGATACATTCAAATATCATAATTTTAAATAACTAATAACTGGGTTATTTTTAATGAAAATGCAAGTATTTGGCATGATTATGACAATAATTTTAAATACTTTCCGAATATATACCATTCTATTTTAAAAAATGAATGTCGTTTTTGATTCCGGCGAAACCGGAAGTAGAATTCAGTATCTTTTCATAGCAAAGAATTGTCCCTATTCAATCACCTGTATTTCTTATCAGCTCTTTCTACACTCATGTCGCTCAAATTAAATAAAAAGGAACTAATTTTTTTAAATTAAAAAATATTAGAATACCCATTTCATGATACCTAATCTTTTTTATAAAATAAATTTGACCCCAAAACACAGTTTTAATTTCAAGTTAAAATTCATCTGGTTCCAAAACAGTTGTAAATCTATCTTTAATACTAATTACACAATAATTATTAAAAAATATCTGTTTCAGATACTGGAAAAAGTATGACACCAACTAAACCCATATTAAAACCATCAATGTTGCATCGAACCCGCAAAACCGTATTATCGACTAATTTCAACACAGGTAGTAAACCACAAATCAAAACTAGCACCGCTTCAGTTGTTCATGACCTTCATAACCATCGCTTATCATCTAAATCTAAACCCATATTAAGACCCTCAATATTACAACGAAATTGTACTACAGCGTCATCAAGCAGATTAAACAAAGGTAGTAAAGATAAATTACAGGACAAAGTTGACACGTCAACACATCATGAGAAACTTAATCATATTCATAACACTCATTCAACAGAGACAAAAACTGATAGTTCTCCACTTAAACATGGAGAAATAAACATTGAAAATGTGGCACCTGTTTCAAATAATTTACAAATTTCCAATGAAGAAAAGCTACGTGAGGCAGTCAGATATAATTCGCCATTATATTTGCATAAAACCACAACAAAATCTCATATTGAGAAAAAGGAACCCTTAAAAAGTACTACAGTTGTAACAACTAGTTCTGTAACTATAAAAAAATCTGTATTAACTCTTACAGGAGCATCATATCCTGCTCCACTATTGAAGGGAAAAGATATTAATAAAACTTCTAAATATGCATATGTTATTAAAAGCAATAATACATTAGGTCCATCTAAAAATATAAATAATCTACCAAATTCAAATCATAATTCTGATTCTAAAAAGGACAAAAATATATTACAATTAAACACAAAAATATCAGGTCCATCTAAAAGTGTAAATAATCTACCAAATTCAAATTTTAATTCTGATTTTAAAAAGGACAAAAATACAGTGCAATTAAACACAAAAATTAATATACATTCAGGATTATCTCTAAATTCAAAAGTCAACACATTAAAACCACCATCCATCGTTACGAAACAACCAAATTCAAATATTATAAAGACCAATAATCCAAAATTAGAAAATTCTGTTCAAGGACTTACCGATTGCCGTCCTAGCACTTCAGGATTGAGAAATGGTAACACAATCGACACAGCTTCCAAAAGTTCAATTCGAGTGAGAACGGATTTGTATGACATGTATTTCAACGGCCCGGTCTATGATTCAAGTAGTGAAAGTTCTAGTGATAAGGATATTGATGATGTGATACTTGTATCAGTTGATCGTCTAAGTGATGATACATCAACAAATATAATACAAAATAATGATACATATAATGATATTGTGAAAGTTGAAGAAAATAGTACTGAGAGCGATGAACCATCTTCATCAAAAATACAGCTACCATCAAATTTACAAACAACGCATCCATTTTATTTCAAATTGATGGAAATTTTTCCTGATATTTGTCCAGATTATTTAAAGAAATATTGCAGCGAATTTACCGGCCAACAAACTATGGATGATATGATTTCAGTTTTATTAAATGGTATATTTGACTATATTGGGTTTTTAAACTAAGAGAAGCATATTCAAAATTTCTATAGACCGACCGATTTGACTGATTACAACTCAATCGTGTCTAAACCAAAGCATAAATAAAATTTACATTTTAACGTTTATTAATTTTAAAACCTCTTTACAAAGTATACAGGTGTTTTTCAATTTCGGGTAAAAACTTTAAGGGCATATAGTACTGACCAAAAGGTAAAAAAACTTGAAATAGGTGTAATCTTTAACTGTTTCCCAGAAAGAGGCCATTTTGTATTAGAATCGAAGAAAAATTGACAAAAGTAGTGACCGAACAATGCCAGTAATTAATCTATAAAATACAATAAAATTTGATATGATTTTTTTATTTGAAAATTAAATATTTGTCAAGGTCGATATAACATTTAACTTAGTACAATTTTTTTTATGTGAAACATCTAAAAGTGCGCCTCCTATGACACGACGGTAGTGCCATTCGGCCAGTCTCGTGACTCGTCGGCGACCTCCGCTTCGACTCTGTGCTGCTTCATCTATGTATATTACACGTTCACCGCTTTACTTATGTGTATATCGGTGTATCGGAGCGAATTTGCAAAAGCAGAGTGTCCTTTCGAGCAATAAACACTTCAATAAAAATAAATTTCGATATTTCACATCTCCCAGGCGTCCCGCGAGCGTTCATTTTTTTTTTTGAAAAACAAGCACATTTAAGATGACCTCTCATAAACAAAAAGTCTCATTTAATCAAAGTCTTATAACGTTCGACATAGCCGAGGTAAACCCTGTAAAATCTATTTTTTCACTTCAAATTAATGTAAATTCCTAGTACACTTTTATAAAACTTTAACTTAAATTGTATAACCACTTCTGTTTTAGATGAAATCTTCAAAAAAATAATTAAAATAGCAAAATTTCATGATTATATTTCGTATTCACTTGTGAACATAAGTATAGGATGTATTCGTGGAAGTGAAGATAACTTAAATGATATTTTCGTGAATATTTATAAAACTAACCTTGTTTTGAAATAATGTTTTCTTTGAAATATAATGAATAAATCTTCAAATTACACAAGACGGATATATTAATTTATAATTTTCTGTTTCACGCACTGTATTATTATCTTTTTTCATTTTGTCAAGCATATTTTTAATATAAACACGAACTTTTCGATTACGCGGGAATTCGTGACAACATAATTTATTACCTTTCTAACGTGACAATGTGCACTCAAGTAAGCAGCAATAATTGTTACTCATATTACAATATATATGTCACTTTACATACACAAATACGTATAATATTTAATAAATTTCTAAAATTACATACTTTAATTTCAAGTCAACCTGTAGTTCATTATTTTGCCACGAGATGTCATATCGCTTAGCAATACACGCCAAGAGTCTATATTTTTTTTTCTTGTAGAAATTCTGTGTTCATATGATGTCTCTATGAAATGAGTCTGAACTTGCAGCTATGAAACGTGATGTCACTACATGATTGGTTTTTGCAACTTTTTAAAAATATACTTTAAAATAATTTTATACAACAAAAAATAATTTAATCATACAGCACGATAAATTAGACCATACTTGTTCAAACAAAAAAACAACAATTATTTTTTTTGTATGACCTCATTTTCGGTTATGGTACATTTTTCTCTAAAGTCATTAATTCGCCCAGAAAAACGCTGGTTGTTTTAAAGGAAACACCTGTATATCTTTTAATAAGTTTAAGAAGGAAATTTATAACGGGAAAAAGACACAGACCTAGGCCTTTATTTTATACTGAAATGAGTTGACTTCTCCTAGTTTAAAATTAGAGTATGCATGTATAATAATTTACATACTTAATAGATTTTAATTTTAGGAGATTACAAAAAACGAGATAGACCTGTATCGCCCGAAAATGTTTTAGATTTTGAAGAACAACATAAAATTTTACAAGACTTATTTCCTGATGCAGATCCAAGCTATTTACAACATCATTGTGAACGATTAATAGACAATCCCGAAAATTTTAAACATTTTGTTTCTTCACTAATAGAATACAAGAACTATCCAACTAAAGCTGATTATCTAAAGTAAGTTATCGAAAGAAATTGATAGCAGCCGCACGCGTTATAGTGCTGGTACCGGTATGTAATACATATAAATGTCAAAATTCTAAAATATCAAAGCATTTGGTAATATTTTAAATATAAGGTTCGTAATCAAAGGTTGTATGGATTAAAGACTCAAACTACATTAACAAATTGGTCACTTTAGGGGCACAATAGCGTATTTTACTAATTAAAAAAAAAAACTGAATAATGAAAAAAAAATACTTTAAATTATTTTATTTAACATCTAACATAATTTGGCGCGTAAAATTGCGCGCAAAGGAGTATTCCAGCATTTTTAAATATGTTTTTCTACAGTCTGCATAGAAAGTAGCCATTTGCGCACACTTTTGTCCACGCAAAATGTCACTTTGCCGCTCTAGCGCGACAAAGCTTGCTGTCTAAATTTCTAACTATACAATGTTGAGAAATGTCACTTGTCTACATTCTTGATGGAAACATTTAGTCAGGAACTAATGGCACTGTAGTTACACATTTACCACTTTTACAAATAAATCGGACAACTGCTCTACCGGTATATTACATAACCAAAAAAAAAAAAAAAAAAATGCCGCACTATTGTGAAAATAAAATAGGGCATTCATTTACAAAAACGAAAGTATAAAATGTTTAGATTAGATTGAAGCAATAGGTCAAGAAGAATGGGAAATAATGATAAATTAAAATTAAATATAATAGACGTTTTTTTCTTTATATTAATCCTTATTAATTGATTGTAGTGTAAGTACAAAGTGTACATTTTTTTATGGTGGAGGACCCCACTGTGGCGACTGTAAAAAAATCTTGTGTGTGTTTCGAGCGCAAATGGACATTGTCGATTTCGAGAGAATGCCGCGCTCCAACAACCTCTCAATCGATAATGTCCTATTTTGTGCTCTTAATACACAAATAGCTATTTTCATTAATTCAGCAATGTAGGACTATAAGTATTTAATTTTGAAAAAAATTATATCAAGCGAGATGAATTTTTAAAAATTTCATCGAAATTCGAATTTTCCGTCATGGCGCGCTTATGACGTTCATCCGCCTGTTTACATCTGTACTGAACTTCAGTGTGTTAATAGATATCCATTTGCCTGTTTAAAACTTTTGAACAAGAAAACGTAGATAAACAAACAAATATCAAAGAAACATGTAATAATTACAGCAAACAAGATGAATAAAATATCAAATACAAAATACACACACATACTTGCTACTAGCATTATCTATGTTTCTAACCGTATATATTTAACCTGAAATGAGCAACAACATATTGAATCTATGTCACAATGGGGTCATTTCACATTTTCTAATTTATTTTTTTCTTGAAAGAATAGGTCAAATGTAGGTGTATGTTTTACACCTTACAAGTCTTTAATATCAGATATATGATTTTTTAAATGTCTTTAATTTCAAATATTTGGACGCTGACGTCATGGCTATACGTCACGGCTTGGCGGATGCGTCAGTAGCTCTCTATCGGTTGTGTTTAGAACTATGATTGTTTGAGTTATCACTTGTCAGATTGATTTTCTGACAGCAACATATTGTTAACGAAAAACATATTTCATACAACTTATGGTAGTTATATTAATAAATGTTTTATTTACATACCTTTACTCTTAACTTTGCTGTCACAATTTTAGGTTAGCTTGTTCACAACAGCAAACAGAAATCACCGTAAATGTGTGTGAGGGGAATGTCTTGTGCGAGTAACAAGCCGTGACGTCACGAATTTTACAACCGTGAAAGTTTATTAGCAAATTTATAAATGAAAAGTCGCATATTTCATGTTATTTTATATTACTATATTTATTAAGTGAGACGGATTTTACGATTTTATAAAAAAAACAACGATTTTTTTTTAAATGACCCCATTTTCAAAAATCGCATATACAGATTTTTTAAGGTCCCTAGAATCCGATTTTCATGATGATGTCTGTGGGTGTGTATGTGTGTATTTGTGAATCCCATGGGCGCTCTAACTCAAATACTGTCATTCAGAAAAATTTGAAATTTTCTACATTATTCTAATATGGAAAGAAACCATTAGAAGTTGGTGTAAATCGGAAAACCGGAAATAACACTTGAAGCTCAAAATAGTTTTTCTTCAAAAAATACCCTTTAATGTTATTTTTTGGCAATTTATGTTATTATAAAAATTAAAGATTATTAAATTTTCTCAGATTTGCATTAATACTTTTTGTACATATTTTATGGATAAATTTTTAAAGTAATCTATAATTTAAATCCCGGAGTCTGTGCTTTAAACACAGCTCCTTGGTTACACAGTTCAGCTCAAATGTATATAACTGACAGATAGATGTTAAAAACTGTCAAAAAAATAATCATTTCAAATTAATAATAGTAACGTTTTAAAAAGAAAATTGTAAATATAACAATAGTTATATGGAAAGAAACTTAATATAGTTTTATAATATACTTTTTCAAGATTCTAATAAATTTAAGAATTAAGATCTTTTATAGAGAGGATTACTTTTGGAATTTATTTGTGTTTCCCAGTGTGATATGTCAATTAATTTACCTCTTTTTATTGTAGAAAAATAAAGCTCTCCGCACAAGAAAAGCAGTACACCACCGAATTTAATGTAGAGAAATTCTTGGAAGTTATTCCAAATCCTGAAGAACATTTCAACGATCCAATGAGACGTGCAGTATCAGAAGACAATTTTGATGATATAAATTATGCAATAACATATCTAAAAAACACGTTTTCCACAACTGTAGTCAAAGATATTATTAACGTTTTTAAAAATAATGACTACAGTGTTATTAAATCAGCGCAAAAATTAGAAAAATTAAAAAATATGAAGACTAAAAGAAGACCTTATCCAGTCACAAGTTGTAAAAACATTCCTTTATTACAAGAGGTAGAAATAACTTGAAAATATTTAAGAAATAAATAATTTTTATTTGATTTTGTAGATTGCTTATGTTAAGCACAAAGATAAAATTTTATTGCATATTCGGAAAAAAGAATCAGAAAAACAAATTGCAAGAGAACAAGCAAAATCAGCTGGTTTAATGAAAACCTGTCAGTGTTGTTACGATGATGAGGTATGTACAAACAAATTACGCCATTTAACACAATGTAGGTTGATCCGACCTTATAGATTAATCAAAGAACAAGAATCCTTCACCCATTCCCTCCCTTAGTACACAATTTATAAGTTCCATTCACTTACATACCGGATGTCCACGCAAACCTTATTCATTTTTTTTCGAAATGAAGAGAAAATATTAAAATACAGATGATCGGCGTAATGGCTGTAATAAGGTCGATTCACATTATACATTCCGTTGCCGTTCCATAACCATTGCATATACGTCAATAAAATTCTTGTCTGTTCACATTTTCCGTTAGTGTTGTTTCATTTAGATAAAAGTAATAGTAAAATGTGGTCTGAGGAAAACTTTATCCTACTTGCTATTGCATTAGATGAAGATGCTGGCTTAAAAAAGAAAAAATCGACGACTTTGGGTACACGACATGTTAAAGAAAAGTAATATTGAAGGCGAATATATTACATTATTTAGAGAATTGGTAGATGAAAGAATTTAAACTGGAAATATTGGAAACTAGAAGAACTATTTTATCAATATCACATCTATATAAATTAGTTAATGGCATTATTGATGATTCTAGTACATTGGAAAATCTATATTTTAACGTTCCACGCTTGTGTTCTAGACAAAATATTACTTTTTATATCCCTATGTGTACTAGGAATTATCAAAATATGTCGCCTAGTATTCACATGTGTAAATTATTTAATTTAATATGTTCGGAAATTGATCTCTTTCGTCATGAAAAAACAAATAGCAAAAATGTAATATCTTTAACTTAAAATTAAATATCAAATAAAAATGCAAAAATAGAATGAAAAAAAAAGTATCATATGCATTAAATATTAACTGAATATAATCGTGCTACTTTTCTTTTACATGATTGTAAGTTGTCATAACTTACAATCATGTAAAAGAAAAGTAGCACGATTATATTCAGTTAATATTTAATGCATATGATACTTTTTTTTTTCATTTTATTTTTGCATTTTTATTTGATATTTAATTTTAAGTTAAAGATATTACATTTTTGCTATTTGTTTTTTCTTTGTTATTCATTTCGGTAATTTTCTCTAATTATTCTTTTAATATATTGTTTGTATCTTATTCTCCCTCTGTAATTGGGATTTCTTGTAATCCTGTTGAGTGGAAAATAAATAAATAAATAAATAAATGACGGCACCAAGTTCCTTGGCAATTACCGTCCAGATTTTCTCCTTATAGATGATGTCACTATATTTTGAATTTTTTAAATCATACAGGACCGCATTTTGCTTCACCAACTCTACCAATTTCTCGTCATTCATATTTAAAAGTTTTTATTGTAAAACACTGTCTACTCTCTGCACCTAATAAAGTATGGAACTGAAACGCATGTATATTCTCACTATCCATACCGTTGCAACAATATTGAACGGAACTGTATGGAAATGGTATGTAAACGAAACGGAAGATGTGTATACATACATTGATTTAAATCTAATAATATTTTATGTAAACGGAACGGAACAGGTATGGAACGGCAACGGAACGTATAATGTGAATCGACCTTTACACGTAACGATAGATCGACCGATTTATTGATCAACTGCTACCTTCAATTTATCGGTATGTGTAAAATGGCTGTATTACACGTAACGATAAATCGACCGATTTATTGATCAACTGCGACCTTCAATTTATTGGTATGTGTAATACAGAAAAATCGATCGATTTATTTACGAAAATAAATTGATGAAATAGAACGAGTTCTATTTTCCGTCGACTTTTTGGGGAATATTTGGTTACTTTTCTAGTGCCAACTCTATAACATTTGACATTTCAAACTATATTTGACGTATGCAGGTTATAAGTTTTCATTTCTGTTTTTTATACAAAAATGACAAGATCGGTGCTTAGCACGTAGAAGAAGAATCGAAAATCTAAAAAGGATAACGTTTGCGTTGAGGTTATTCTATATGTGAAAAACAAAAAATGTAGGAGATGGTGGGTGAGACCATGGTTTGATTTAATCTCTTCTTTATTAAACATATATCCGCTTTTACTTATTTTTAATTATAAATACACTGCAAACTCTAACAAAACTAATAAACGAAACGACAGAAGCCATAAATCTACTGAAGCGCCACGAAGTTAAATTCCAACCTCAAAAACATTCATAAAAGACATGAGTAGTTGGTAAGTTGATAGCCTTGATTCCAACAAAAATAAATTGATAGAAAATCGTTGTGTGTAAATTCTCAAGATTTCTGCGATAAATCGTTCGATTTATCGGTCAATAAATTGACTGATTTATTGTTACGTGTAAAACCGCTATAAGTCCGACACCAACAATATTTCGTTTATATAGAAAGATAAAAAAATGTTAATAAGCAAAGTTTAACTAGACAAAGGGACTCATAAGATGCGTGTTCAGAAAATGATCGCGGGGAAAATTGATCGCCGGTAAATTGAACACCGGAAAATTGATCGAAAGGAAAATTGATCGCCGGTAAATTTATTCCGGGGAAAATTGAAAACCAGAAAATTGATCGCCGAAGTATTGATCAAGTGGTAAATTGATCGCCAGGATATTTATGCATACAAAAAATGAGGTTATATATGGGACACATGTATAACTTCATGTATTTAAAAAAAATGGTAATAATCTCCTGATGGTAAGCATTTTTTATTGTATAATTATTTGCTGGGCTATACTCTGTTTTTATTCTGTAACATTTTATTCTTCCTTTCTCCTCCAGCACTGAGGATGGATTAATAAAATCCGAAACGTTTGCAACAAGAAGCATATTATTTTATTTTCGTCAATTTATCCACCATCCGTTGATATTCTTCTAATCATTACACTTTTGGATACGAACTATACATCGATTAAAACTATATCAACCGTTTCTTCATTTGTGTAACGCACTTGGGCCATAATTATTATAGCAAAAAAATGGTTACTGTCATATTAAATAATAAAATGTTTTATTTTGTATGGAATTTTATTACTGAAATAAATGGTTAAAATACAACTATGATATTTTGGTGTCGTGAAGATAATTTTATGTGCATTATAAAAATACCAATTCCGTATGCTAGATTTAAAGTTGTACACATTTCTGCTAAAACCGGAAGTGATATAAAATTCTTATTACATAGAACCCCGGTTAACCGAAATAAAGGGGGCGCAGCCGTTTCGGATAACGATTTTTTCGGTTAACCCATTAACATCTAAAAATAGCCTACATATGTACTAAAATGGGTGTGATGGGGAAATGAATTATTTTGAAACAATGTACATTACATAATATACATATGTAGTTACAGTTTTTAAATACAGTACAGTATGTACATAAGTTTTCAACTTCTTTGATAGCAGCTAATTTATCCGCAATAGAAATCACAACACGCTTTCGCTTAGATGCCATCTCACAACAATACGTAAAGACACACACAAAAAAAACCTACGTTCACTTTATTATTCATTTGCGAGCTCCCTGTCGCTACAATCCGCCTGTGGAATGAAGGAGCCGGACAGTAAGTGGGGCTACATAATCATTCGTGGCACTGATAATTATACGTGAAATTGTTTCGGATAACCCGGATTCCGGTTGACCCGAGTTCGCTTAACCGGGGTTCTACCGTACTATCATCTTATGAGCTCTTTTGTCACTTGCACCTACGTCACAACATGGCGGGTGAACAGCTGATTCTGGACAACCAAACATTGCGTCTTATGCAGCGAATGTGTTTTCTGTACAAGAAGTTCAGTTTTCCGCAAATTTATACATGCTGCTTTAAAATGTAACTAGCCAAAATTAATGATAAATGTATGAATTATTTACTAGTAAAACAAATCAATCGTATTTGTAAATATATTTTAAAAAATATTAAGCCCCGGTATTTTCACTTCCGAATAAAGTGTCGGATAAGTATTCGTTAAATAAATTTATTCTATATTATATTTATCCACCTTTTAACAGAAACGAATAGCTATTTGTCGAATAATTTTAACGTTTGTGAATTGGTAACCTTGCAGAGTGAATTTGTGTCAGTAGAGAAGGATGGAATTTACCGTAGCTACGTTAAGCAGACAAGGATAAAATGTGTCAACTTTTTTGAATCCGTACTTATCAAAATTTTGTTTGACATTCTTAATGTCATATTCTTCTGAATTTTTAGCCCCGGGAAACTGTAATTTAACAAATGTACCATCTATTGCAGAAATCATACGCGGTAAACGAAATATGTATATTGTAAAATTGTCCTTGTAATATTTGTATATTTCTTTCAGTTCGAGGTAAATGAATCTCACTGTATTCAACAAAAGTATCCAAAATCCGAAAATATTTAACCAGAGTCAAATGACAGGATCTTTATAATTAATTACCCTAGGAGGGATTTACCTATATACTGTTTGAGATCAAATTTGAAGCCAAATGTGTAAAAATAAATTGAGAACTGCTTGTTTTCATAATCGGAATCTGTCAAAAAATTCCTTGATGTGTGTGGTTATGTCGCTATCTGATTTATATTATTTGTTAATTCATAGGTCAAAGTATCATAATAATAAAAAATATTAAATATACCCTTTTTGTAAATAAATACCATATGTAGAAATGTAATGAACATACGAATAAACCCTTTATTCGCTACCCAACTACCGAATAATTTATTCCGCGAATAACAGATATTATTCTTTCGAATAAATTTATTTGCAAGTGAAAAGAACAAAAATATTTATCCGAAGGTTAAATTTATCTAAAGGTTTATTCGCAAGTGAAAATACCGGGCGTAAGTTGAAATAAGTAGATTGTAGCATCAGGTTGCATTTGAGTTTTTATAAGTATATTTTGTGTGTATTGTTAAATGAAAACATGAATATTGAAAAAATATAAATTGAACTATTAATTTTTTTAATTTAGGAAGAAAATTAAATTTGAAATATCTATAACGATATTTATCTTCGGGTCCCTTATTTATTATTATCATAATATGTATTTTTATTTGGTGTTTTTATTACAGATGATCTCAATAAGTTCGTACGCCAATAATTTATCGTTAGTAGCCAAAGTACATTAATCAGATTACAAATTTAATGGACAAATAATGTTCTTATACATTAACGCTTTGTTTTGACGAGGATTTTAAATGCCCCTCAAAAATCAATATGGAATCAATAATTAATTATCTAATTTTTTGCGAGAAACACAGGCACAAATATTTTTTTTCTGTTTCGCAGTTAATTCTTGTTGGAACAACAAACAACGGCACAGAAAGGTGGCATACTAAAAAATAATCATAATTTTGTGATTTTGTTTAAAAAATATTTTTTCATGTTTTTTATACAAATTATTAAAGAAAATTGCACATTTTTAAATATTATTATAATATATTTCTATCCGATTATATTTAAATTGTTTTATATGAAAAAAAGTATACAAAAATAATTACGATTAGATTAGTTTTAATTTAATAACCACGAACTCACTAAATAATAACAATATTCTCAAATATTTTTACGGAAAATACTGTTCATACATTCCAATCACTTTTTCCATAAGAAAATATTTAAGCCCTGTAAAAAAACAATAAAAGCTTACGGGACGATATTTCTCCGTAAGACGCAATGTAAATGGAAGATTTGCTTGTCCAGAATCAGCTGTTAGCCGCCATGTTGAAACGTCACGTGCAAGTGCCCCATTCTTGATGCCGGACTTACGGCGATCACCCTGTATGGTGAATACTATGAACACGAATTAAACACCCATATTCATTAAAACAAAATACCGAGCAATATGTAATAACTGGATAAATGATAATTATTTTTTATTGGGAGGCTATATTTAGGTATTATATCGCCATTTGTTATTTGTTATACGTGTAGAATTCAGGGACGTAGCTAGGGGTGGGCCAGGCCCACCCTGCAAAAACTCTGGCCCACCCAGTGGCCCACCCGTTTAAAAGTCAAATGAGAGAAAACAGTTCACGCACATTATTTGAACTGCATTTCTCATTCCAAAACAATAATGACATTTATGGTAAAGAAACAGTAATATTATTTTATTCACAATCATTATAGTTATATGTCGATTCCTAACTTTCTAGAGGTTGGGAAATACGTCATTCCTAACTGCAATGACAATCTCTTAGGTGGGAAATAATATATTTCACTTCCACCCCGCGGGTTGGAAATGTTTATGTTGGGGTTGCCTAGCAAAATTGTCATAGATCCGTATAATAAAGGATGTTTTTACTTTAATTTATGAGTAAGTACATATTAAATTATATGTATAAGTATTATTTTTATTTTTTAAACACAGTTTTACAGAAACGGGTTCATTTATTTATAGAATTTCAAAATGCCAAAAAGAAAGTGTGTTTATAAAGAAGACGAATATAAAAAAGAAATAGGAAAAATATGCAGCTTCACATCCCTTGAAAAATTGTAACTTTCAATTATAAGGCATTTGACCTTGAATGAAAAAAAAATTTCGCCTGCGGCGCTTATTTTTCTAGATACCTTCCCTCACCAAAGTCTTGATACACAAGCCGCAACTGTTTTTACAATCCTTTAAAAAATGTCCCGGTTTTGCAATTTATAAATCTGGTCACCCTAAGTACAAAACTTTTCATAATGGTCCACCTATAAAAATTTTGGTCCACCGGTGACCCACCCTACAAAAATATCCTGGCTACGTCCCTGGTAGAATTAACAACATAAACATGAAATCCAAAATTAAAACCTTCTTAAATACATAGCCTTTTTCCCCTAATTTTCCCGTTGTGTTATTGAACAAGAAATAGTAAAAATAATCTATTTTCTATTTAGATAATGCCGGAAGATATAGAAACTTGTGAATCTGGAAAACACATATTTTGTAAAGAGTGCGTGAAAAGAGGCTGTGAAGTTATAATTGGGGATGGTAAACTAGAATTTCCGTGTTTAGAAACATGTGATAGTTTCTTTACATTACAAGTATTACAGGTATGTTTTAAATTTTACAATTTAGGTAATATCATGTAATGAGAATTATATTTTAAAATGCAGACTGTATTAACCCCAAAAGTATTTTCTAAAATGGCACAAAGAAAACAAATGCAAGAGGTGAAATCAGCGGGAATAGAAGATTTAGAATCTTGTCCATTTTGCGATTTCGCTACTATTCCCGCCCCTGGTGATAAAATATTCCGTTGTCTCAACGACGATTGCATGAAAGAATCTTGCCGTCTTTGTAAAGAACCGTCACATATTCCTCTACGCTGTGACGAAGTTGAGAAAGACAAAGACGTGAAAATGAGAACTTATATAGAAAATAAAATGACGGAAGCTCTATTAAGGTATGTTGTGTTTTCTTCTATATGTGAAGTATATGTTATTGTTTATTATTTATTTGTAGAAAATGTTATAAATGTGGTTTGAAATTTATAAAAGAAAGCGGATGTAATAAAATGACGTGTTCCTGTGGTGCCATGATGTGTTATGTTTGTAATAAACCAGTTCAAGATTACAAACATTTCAACGGACAAGGTGGAGACCAATTTCATCTGTAAGTTTCATTATTATTTTTTAAATATATTTTGATACTGGTGTGCTAGCCGAAAATAACAGACATTTATAATCACTCAGGTCAGGGCCAACTTGACTTTTTGTGGGACCATGTATGCAACTTTATCCAATTTTTATAAAAGTGTAATAGCCGAGGTAATAGCTAAAAAAAATCGGTCCACCATATATACTTCTATTAAAATTCTTTATTTCATTTATTTTATATCACTGATGATGGTATCGTTTCGTCCCCGAAACATCCATTTATATACTTTGTTTTTTGTTGTAACAAAATAGTTAATTGTGTGACAAATACGTAAAATACGAGAGTGGAAATTGCAACACGAGCCATGCGCAATTATACATACACGCATATATAAAAAGCTTCACGCATATGTTGCAAACTATACTTTTCTACGATCGATTCAATTAAAATATTTTATTCAATGAGGTCATGCACAATTTTTCATTTTTATCTTTAATCAACAGAGTAATGAAAAATAATAGACCCATATTTTTTATTTTTCCTCAAATCGATCTTTAATAATGAAAAAAAATGCAATTAAAAATGACATTGTTCAAAAAGCGGCTGATTTTCTCCGTCTCGCCCCTTGCCCAGTGACGTCCTATTTCAATATCAATGGCCATTTTGATTTTTTCATACTAGGTTCTAAACGTCAAAGTGAAATTTAAAGACAACCTGAAATTTACGAAAGTAAACATGTCGGTGAAACGTTTTGTGCAAGGCTTCGAACCCGAACCTAAACCGAATCAAAACCGGAACCAAACCGTAACATTTTGGCGAACCCAAACCCGAAACCGAACCTCAAATATCTTTTTCAATTGAACCCGAGTCGGAACCGAACCGGGCATTAAAATTCGGGTCAGGGTTCAGCTCCGGTTCAGGTTCATTTTGAGTTCAAAACGTAAGCGTAATCGTAATACAGCCGATAATCGACGCCTGTGTTGTCTGTTTGTAAAAATTGTGTTTCTTGTTATTGTCTTGCGCAAATTCCGGCTCGGATTGTAAATTATATCTATATAAAGAATGTTATTCAAAAAAAACATTAATTTAATTTTCATTAGATCGAACCGAACCTGAACTCAATACCTGATTCCGGAACAAAACCACAAATTTTATTAATACTTGAACCAGAACCGCACCCGAACCCATCTCTCAAAAAAAAAAAAAAATTAACCCGAAGTATTATATTAGCATATTTAGAAAGATATGTAATTTTCAATTTATAGTCTATATTTTAAAAATATACATTAAAACAATTTTATACAACAACAAATGTAAATAAAAAAATAAGTGAATAATATAAATTAGACTATGCGTGTTCGATTTAAACCAAAAAATAGAACAATTCATTTTTTTGCATGACCTCATTGTCTGCATAAACCCAGCATAAGAAAATTTGACTTTGGTATAGTACCCCACTCAAAAGTAAAAAATAAGTCTCAGGAAATCTAATGTGCTAAAAACTAAAAGCTCTTAGGGGCGTAGTGCATAAGATAAACTCCATTACAAATCTATTGCATTTTGCACATTCAATGTGTGAAGTTACTACATATTTTACTCATGGTACTAGAACATCTTATTTTCTTTTATCCTACGGCCATCAACAATAAAAAAAATACAATACAAAGCAAATGTTTACACTCTAAAACACTAAATAAATAATGGGTGGTAACATGAACACGTGATTAAGGATAATTAGCAGTGTTTTTAGCTCTGTCAATCGTTTATGGGATATTTTAGAGAATAAAAGTTGCGTTACAATTCATTTTTCTATAACTGTAATTTGAAGCTTTTTTTTCTCCAAAATAATCAATAATCGATTGACAGAGCTGAAACACTACTAATCAACTTCTCGCTAATCACCCTTCGTCACATGTTTATGCTACCGCCCATTATATTTAAAATAAATTTAAATTATGGAACTTTTATTCTTTACAATTCAGTACATTCTATTATTGCCAGAAATTGGAAAAATAATAAGAAATTATAATAAAATGACAGAATGTCAGAATATTTATTTCCGTAAAAGCTTAGACGATAGAGCATTACTCCGATAAAGGTCTCGGGTTCAAATCCAGTGGCTGACCTGATCTTTTCACAATTTTATTTCGTTTATGTTCAATATTCTGAAATATATATTTTTTCTGAACTTTCTAAATTTTATTTAACTATTCTTATTTAACTCTTTATAAAATAAATTTGATTATTCCAAATTACAACTGACAATTTTTGAATTAAAATTAGCTATGTATTTTGAATTACAAGTAATGCTTTCTGACCATTTGGAAAAGATGTACTTTGGTAAAGTATTACTCTTAAAATTGTCCATTTAATGTTTATTTTCCAGGCTGCAAATAAAATTCTTATTTCCCTTTTTAGGTGTCCACTTTACAGCGACACTCACAAATTACATATGGATGCAATAAAACAAAGCGCAGAATCTGCAATGAAAGAGCTTGGGGTAAATAATACAAACGAATTAAAAATTGATCCAACTACAGATTTAGAGCAACATTATAGAAGACTTGCGGAACAAAATCCCGCCATTCCAAATGTTCCAATGATATTTCCGAATATAAATGTAATACCTCGATAAAATTTGTGCCTATCTTGGATAATTACCAAAGATATGTAAATATGCGTATATATGAGCTAAGTATAATGGGGTCATTTTACATTTTATAACTTATTTTTGTCTTGAAAGAATACATCATTAAATATGTAGGTGTATGTTTTGCACTTTAAAAGTCTTTAGAATCAGAGATATGATTTTTTAAAACTTGCCTTTAATTTCAAATATTTGGATGCTGACGTCACGGCTTAGCGGATGCGGCAGTAGAGCTCTCTACCGGTTTTGTTTGGAACTATGATTGTTTGGGTTATCACTTGTCAGTTTGATTTTGTGACAGCAACATATTGTTAACTAAAAACATATTTCATACAACTTTTGATAGTTATTTTAATAAATATTTTATTTACATATCTTTACTCATAACTCTGCTGTCACCTGTCACAATTTTAGGTTAGTTTGTTTACAACAGCAAACGGAAACCAAGTGGACCGTTGTGTGTGTGTGAGTAACAAACCGTGACGTCACGAATTTTACGGCCGCCAAAGTTTATTAGCAAAATTGTGAATGAAAAGACGCATATTTCATGTTATTTTATATTACTATATTAAATGAAACGGATTTCACGATTTTATAAAAACAAAACGATTTTTTTTAAATGACCCCATTCCATGTTTTTCTTAGAAATTTGTATCTTTTTTAAATTTTATCTACTTATTTAAGTTATGTTACCGTTAAAAATATATCGAAATCTTATTTATAATATCAAATACATATTTTGATTCCTTTGAAATACATGTTAATATTTTATCATTATTTTAAAACGGAGTAATCCTTATTTTTATATGGTAAGTTTATTTTTTATAAATTACTGTTGTTACGTATTTTGAAATAATAAAAAATTTCATGTACCTCATGATATATATTTCCTTATAAAATATTTATTTTACAACATATGTAAGTATAGTATGCATAAATAAGATGTTTTTCATATACGAGTGTCCCAAAAGTGACAACCGTGATTTTAGAATTTGATTCAAGGTTTAAAACAAATCGAAAATTATGAGTGGATAATTTCCTGATTGTCCCCCGATATCAAATTATTAATAAAAACGAATGTTAAGATTTAAATATTTAAAAAAAATTAATTCGTGGAATGCCGTTAGGCGTACAAACTAAAAAACCTTGGAACCCAATTCCAATGAATCAACTTTAATGAAACATTTTGCATTGTATTGCTAAAATCTAATACTAAAATGTTTATTGAAAACTTCTACAAATTCTTTGAAAAAATAGTCAATTAATAAGTTTTAATAATTTTTGTTCTGTACATAAAACAAATCGTACCTTAGTAGTTTTGGAGATTTGTGATTACAAATTTAAAGTATAAACTTTGTAATGTAGAACCCAAAATGACGGCCGAAAACCAAAATAAAATTTAACCAAAAGAAAGGAAACAAACTGAAATATATCTAATAATAAAATACATACTTTTCTTACTAATAAGTACGCAAGTTTGAAATGCAAATATGCAGGAACAAAATAAAATAAGAAAACAATTTAACGCACATAATTTTATCGCTTTTTTCTAATATTTTTATATTGCTTCTTTATAAAACTTATATCCTCTTTCTGAATTCCATCTGTTCTTCCTCTCGTTTTAAAGTATTTATTGCATTTACTATACCCAAATTTACTCAGTTTTTTTAAAATTTGTTGTATATGTATTTGCTGCCATATTTGAAATTTAAATGTTCTTTACCATATAATCCACCTGCGCTAAAAGTCAACTGCGCACTATGCACATCTCACTTGTTAATATCTCTCTCTTTTCATTTAATAGGTCCATAGACACGCAAATGTAATTTGCACACAGCGCATCTAGCGGCACTGCTTAGAAGTAATGGTTGCTAAAGATACGGTAATACAAACAAAGAACTGTCAGCCATTCACAGTACCTGACATATTGAAAATACAACGGAAGGGAGTTTGTTTGTATCGAGATGTTCTATCGCTCTCTTGCTTGTGACGTCAATTCTGTGTATTAATAACGTCACAACATCGTGAATACGAAATCGACATCTCGCTTAAATAAAATAAAAAACAATTTAAAATTTGTGATTCAATCAAGAGAAAATTTCATTGAAAAATAAATAAAAGGGTAGTAGAATATCGCATTATAGAAGTCAAAAATAATCTACTGTTTAAATATTGAGTACAAGACATAATACATATTTTATTGATAAGGATTTTTTTTAAGACACCAATTTTTATCTTAATTCTTAATTACATAAATTAGATCATTTGTCTATCATTAATAAAGTAGTTTGACATTTTTTATTAAGCAGTTTTTTTTTCGGAAGTTATGCGTTGCGAAACTTCGTTCATCATTTAACTAATTAATCTAAATTGCAAGAATATCTTGAATTTAATTTAATAAAAACTATGATAAAGTAAATTTTAATTTTATTATGATATGACTATCACGTCTGTGAAACGAATATGGAATAAGCGGACGTTACTTTAGTTCAAACCGTCTCTCCCTTTATAGAAATTATAAATGAAAACAATAATGATAATAACTTATGTCCCTTCCTTTTCTAATTGCTTATTAATGAGGTCGATTCCAAGGACTTTGACCTGCAAGCACACGTGGAGTGTGTTTTTTATGAAATATGTGCCCCTTTTCGGCGCTACTGGCTACATCACCATCAACCAATTATAAAAATCGTATCGTAACGGCAACCTTGCTACTTGTAGACTAGACACTCAGCAGCCACATAAGCGTTTTGTTTGTTTGATGATAAATTAGCTTGATAATAATTACTTCAGTGATTAATTATATGCAGTGTTTTTAATCTAAAATAATATGATGCCATTGATTTCAATTTCTTTCTTACATTTGAAACTATCGTACATTTAACTGAAAATCTGCTTTAAACTAAGCCAAAGATTAGTAATAGTTTATAACAGTGTTTTGTTTTAGTGATATAACAAGTAAGGATACATTAAGTTCTTTTTTTTATTTGTTTTTATAAACAAACTGTTTCTAACCTCATTTGTTTGTCAGCAAGTATATATTTAACAATACGTTTATATTGCTACTTTTTCTACAATGTAGTTACATTATAGATATTTAGATTAACCGTTATATTTATAGTTTCGTCCTTGACATATATATTTATGTAATTTGTAGCAATTCCAAATTTGAGTAAAAAATAGCAGTAGCGGCGACAGAATAATAGAATGTAATGCTTGTCATTGAAAGATAAAAGATATGTATTTTTACATTATTAATAAAATAAGCTATTCGATTATATCATTTTAGCAATAAATGAATAATATTTACTATATTTTCATAAAAATAATAGGTCATAAAACAATTCTTTCCAAAACAAGATTTACCCAGGAGATTGTATTTTGTTGTCGAATTCAAACAAAAGCAAATTTGTTTCCACCGCACTCTGTGTTGTTTGCATTTTAAAATTAAGCAATATACAGAGTGTTAAATGTATAAATAAACTAACAAATAGTATTACTTTAAGCGATTTCAACATTTCAAACGTAGGTTAATTATCACTTGGCTGAAACGAGAGAATGTGGAACTAATTCTTGAACAGAAACAACTTTCGACCAATAGAATGGCTTGCCTCTGTTCAAGAATTTTTAAATGGAACGTTCTATATATTTTTCAAAGTTGAAAAGTACATGAAATTTGCTATCCAGTAATATAAAAATAATCTTATTTATACAATGGGGAGTAGATGTTCCATTTAAAATTAAAATTTCCTATCAATGTCTCTAAAGTCGGAAGTAATAATATTAAGCTAAGATTAAGCTTCTGATATTAGAGAAGATTATATACATACTGAAATTTATGTTATGTAGTTGAAATCGCTAAAAGTAATATTAAGCGAGATATTTGCTAGTTTAGTTATAGAAGGAACATTCTGTATATTTTTTAATTCTAAACTTTTTTTTTCAAAAATAATGTGGAATAAATTACAGCCAAACATAATTTTTACTTTTATAACATAAAAATTATCTTCGTTGGCTAAAAATCTGCGATACAAAATATTTTTTTAATTATATACTTTTTACCAGGGACTAAAAAGAAAATGAAGACGCAAACAAAATAAATCGAACGCAAATATTATTGAATATCCAGATATCTATCATAATATGAGTTAACCGGTATACTCATAGTTTATTTATTAACACTTGACAGTGTTAAGTACTTATATACAACAAAAAAATATTTTATTTAATTTTCTACTAATATACATTCTATTATAAATATGTGCGCAATGTGGTCATTTCACATTTTCTAATTTATTTTTTTCTTGAACGCATAGGTCAAATGAAATATTTAGGTGTATGTTTTACACTTTACATATCAGAGATATGCTTTTTTAAATGTTGCCTTAATTTCAAATATTTGGACCCTGACGTCACGGCTTAACGGATGCGGCAGTAAAGCTCTGCCGGTTTTGTTTGGAACTATGATTGTTTGCGTTATCACTTGTCAGTTTGACTTTGTGTTGTGACAGCAACATATTGTCAACTAAAAACATATTTCATACGTTTGATTTTTATTTTAATAAATGTTTTATTTACATACCTTTACTTTTCACTCTGCTGTTACTTGACACAATTTTAGGTTAGTTTGTTTACAACAGCAAACGGAAACTACGTGGACCGTAAATGTGTGTGTGTGTGTGTGTGTGTGTGTGAGAGAGAGAGAGAGAGAAAGAGAGAGGAATATCTTTGTATGAGTAACAAGCCGTGACGTCACGAATTTTACAGCCGCGAAAGTTTATTAGCAAATTTATGATGAAAAGTCGCATATTTCATGTTATTTTATATTACTATATTTATTAAATGAGACGAATTTCACGATTTTGTAAAAAACAACGATTTTTTTAATGATCCCCCATTGTTTTGTTAATCAACAAATCATTTAAAATATGTACTAATAACTCTTATATTTGTTATAAATTAAAAAGAAACAAGATAAACCGATTTTGAATTTCGATTCACGAAAAAGATTTTTTTTAAATAAAGAACAAAACGAAATCTCGCGTTTTCGTTTCGAGTGGAAACGAACCAAATAATTTTCGTTTTTACTCCCTGGTTGTTACATTTTTATTAATGTAAAAAAAATACTACCTAATCCATATGAAATAAATCATTTATAAAGTAAATATTTTATGATTTCTCATTTAACATGAGAAATTATAGAAATTAAAAATATCAGAATTATTTGCAAGAATTTTTATGACTTCTGAGTACTAAATTTTAAAATATTTTGTTCTTTGAAGAGCCTCAAATTTGAAAATATCCGTTTGATATTTTACAATTAATTATTGAAATTTGAGTAATATTTTTAAAAAGTCACGTGATCTGAAGCAGAATGTGACGTCAGAGTACATACAGTTTAACATGTGAGAAACTATCGCCTACTATTATTTATATAAATAGTATTAATTGTTGTCCTATTGGCTATAAATGATGTGCTGGTATGTGGCGGGTTATTTTTCAAGACTATTTTAGAATCATTGTATTTAATTATTTACGAAAATAACAATGAATTACTTTTTTATTACTATGAAAAATATTGCATAAACGTCCATTTAAAATACTTATTTAAAAATGTGAAACGGGCTTATTGTTCTTCTAAATTGCAAACGTTATATTTTAATGTTAGGTATTTTTATGTAATACAAATCACATGTTAAACAACAAAATAACACACAACTGCAAGTGTATTACAATGTTTGGCTGTATATTTCAAACCGACCCTATACATATCCCCATTTCAAATGCTTTTTTTATTAGATTTAACCTTGGATTTAACATTTTATGATAATTATGAATTTTCATATAAGTGTGCCAGACGAATAATAAATAAATGTATTCAAATTTTTTTTTCATGGAAATTTATGAAAAATACAGGCGTCATTACATTATTTATTTTTACTGTAAAACTAGATATTTTACATATAAATTAATTTACTTCTTCCATTTCAAATTAACATTTTCAATTAATTTAACAAGTGTATTGAATTTTTTATTTTTAACACTATAGGATTAAAAAGCGCCTTGTGGAGAACAAGTAAATAAAATATCATTTTTAACACTTTTTTCATAAATAACTATTTATATTGTTAATATTAACAATGTTGGATGTGTAATATTATTATTTTCCATCATTCTATTTTAGTTTCAGGTATGACTTATTCATTAAAAGCAGGATTGAATGTAATACGCATTCTTTCATCACATGGTGATATAAAAAATCAGGTAATATTTTACCTGTAAACTGAAGATGCATTTATTGAAGAAGGGCTAATTATTGTCAAGTAATGTAGAGAATTATTTTTGTAAATGATATATTTTAATTATAATTCCCTATGCATTTTGTAATGTGTTTAAATTTTATATTTTATTGTATTATGCAATAAAGGAAATGCATACAGGTGGCGCGCTTAAGACGGTCCACCCTTAATAACTTGGAAACGAATTGTGATAGGCATACCCAGTTTGCGCTATATGTTTTAACATCTAGGGGGCCACATTTTTCTTTTATATTTTTGTTTTTCATGTGAAACATCTAATGGCGCGCCTATATGGGGGCAAGAACGGTTCCTATAACACGACCGTCATGCCATTCGGCCAGCCTCGTGATTCGTCGGCTCTTGCCGCCTCGATTCGGCGCTCCACGCTTGCCACTTTACTTGTGTGTATCGATATATCGGCGTCGTTTCCTCTATACTACACGCTCACCGATTTACTTATGTGTATATCGGTGTATCGGAGCGAATTTGAAAAAGCAGAGTATAGTTTCGAGCAAAACTGGGAACTACTTAAAGTAAAAGTACTGGAAGTTACTTTAAATACATCCAGTATTTACAATATTTTTTTAAAATACCTTTGAAAATTAGTACTTGGTACTGTACTTAAAATACTGTTTTTCATAAAAAGTACTTAAAATACTTTTTGGTACTTAAAGTATCTAAAAGTATTTAAAGTAACTTAAATACTAAATATTTCACGCATGCGCAAAAACATATTGATGTGTATTTTGAGCACTGCTGTCAACACGGGTGGAGCAAGGTACTAAAGTTTTCGCTATCTATAGTTTTAATCGAATAGTTGACGACGTAAATAAAGATAAATCAAGCCATAATTTTGAACAACTTATTTATTAAAGGTTATTTCTACATGCTCATCAATATTATAGAATTATATAAGTAAACAATTTCTCTACTCCAATGCGTGAAGTAGTAGCTACAAACTACAGGCATTAATCACAGAACGTGAAGTATGACTTTTAATAGCGATGCGTAAAATGCAATGCATTTCTTGTACAGTTTATTTTAAAATATTGTATATGCTATTTTTTTTAATAGATTTATAGGTATGATTTTAAAACTGGTAGGCTACTTTAACTGTCTTCTTGGATGAGAGTGATATTCGAATACCTATATTCGATAATTTATCGTCATTATTTTAATTGATTTCATTCAAAAATACTTAGTACTGGTACTGTAAGTAGGTAAAAAAATGTACTTAAAGTATTACTTTACTTAGTATTTGAATACTTTTCTTGTGAGTATTTAGTACTTAAATACTTTTTTTGTGTACTGGTCCCAGCTCTGGTTTCGAGCAATAAATATTTCAATAAAAATAAATTTCGATGTTTCATATCTGTCATAAGTAATATAACAAGTGATATTATTATCATCGATTATATTCTCGAGTGAAACCGAGTTGCAGAAATGTGCTGCTTCGGTTTCACGAGCAATATCTTCGATTATTAATCATATCACGAGTTTATATTTAATGAGAGAATATATTGAATTTTTATAACGAATTGTGTGTGCTGCTAACCTAACTTTTGATATACATATTCATATTGTATTAAATCATAGTACTTACGAGTTTTATTTAATATATCGGAGTTTGAGTTATTGTTATTACTTATTTTTTTATTTATATTCATCTAGTTTGAGTAGTTCGTAATCAAAAGTTTATGGGTTATCGCGGCAATAATTTATTGAGCTTCCCTATACTCGCTATGTTAAATCTTCCAACTTTGGAGTTCAATAACTCCGATCGGAACTGGGCAAGTTATTATTAAGATTTTATGTATTTTACTTCAAGCTCCAACTACCTTAAGCGCGCCACTCTGTATGTCTGTGAATATAAAGTACCGTATGTCATAATAAATTTGAATTAATTTACCTATTTGGTATAATCAATTTTCTTTAATATTTTTATCAAAATATTAAATAATTAACAAATTTAAATGTTCATAATTTCCAAACCTTTTGCAAATTTTTATATAATTAAAATTAGTGCTGATATTCTAACTCTAGGGACTTCGCATGACATTAGCAAACATGCGAAGCTTATCTACTCAACAAATAACGAAAAATATTTACTTAATTAGTGATGAAAAAAGAAAATTTGATAAAGATAATTTCATGGTCCCAGTGGATACCGAAAGACCATTAGTAGTTCTACTCACATGGCTTTTAGCAAAACAGAAACACATTAATAAATTTAACAAAATTTACGTCGACCAAGGATTTGACGTTTTGAATATCAATATAGCTCCGTGGCAAATTCTCTGGCCTGCTAAAGGAACTCAAGTAAGGGATTAGATTTAAACTTTTTGTCCGGTTTGACCATTGCCGAATAAATTCACCAATAGTTATCTGACGAGTAAATTTTATTCATTGATTCCTCAAAGTTCTTTTCACCAACCAAAATCGTTGAACAGTTAATAACTGTTGAAAGAAAAATATGGTATTTTATTCATTTATTCGATGAATACTAGATATTTATAAATGAGTTACGATAATATTTATTCATGAAAATAAAATGTAAGTCACGAGCCCATAGGTCGAGTAGGTTAAATTGAATTAAATAACATTCTTCAGTCAGGTGGTTCATACATTATTTTATTCAATTTTGACGAAATAATAATAAAAACCATTATATTATTTAATTTTGACAGAAGAAAAAAACTAATCAATTAATAGCTATGCATGACAATCGTCATTCATAGAAGTCAAGTCGTTTATTTATAAATTATAAACAAATCTTATTTTTTATCATTTGTGTCGTGAAAAATGATGAAAATGGCTAATCTGTCTGCTAAAGACTATGGTGAATGTTATTTTCGTTCCTGATGTAGTTTTAAATGCCTTATTTGTTTCATTATTTCTCTGACTTAATTTTTTTTTAATTCACTAGCATATAAACAGTTACTTAAAGTTGTTGCTATCGAGTTAATAATGACAGTTTAAAATGTCAAAATTGAATAGAGGGCGAGCAGACACGTGACTCGAGTAACATTGAAGTGCTTGAAACCTGCTGATATGTGTGCGCGTGTCACTTTGACAAGAACAATGTCACTTTGACAACACCTATATTTTGACTTATTTTAATTTTGAACTGTTATAAAGTTATTATTTTTAATTTCAAGTGTTTTACTGCCAAAAAATTGTAAAATAATAACAATTTAGCAGTTCAAAATCAAAATACATAATTCAAAACATTGGTCTTGTTAAAGTAACATTGTTCTTGTCAAAGTGACACGCACACACAAATCAGATGATTCCAAGCACTTCAAGATTAATCGAGTCACGTGTCCGCTTGCACAGATAATATAATACCTACCTACCCTATAAAATTTTATCTACGACTGTTATACGTACATTTTGCGCGTATCCATAGATATAAAAGCCCACTCATATAATTATTATATATTTATAATTTGTAAAATTGATAGTTGCAGATAAAGTATTGTATTTGATTCGCATATAATGGCTATATACTAAACTTCATCCTCATGTAATATAGCGTACATTACATGCTCATTAAATAATATTCGCAATGGTGAAACCAGAAATTACAGTAGTAGTAAAATTCATTAGTTCACATCTAAATAATAAGATAAAATTCTTTAAATCCATTAAAATATTTTAGCTAATATTTATAATCTTAAAACTGTTATTTCTGCGCGCTCTAGAAAATCCTTGAAAGCTGTGACAACTGATGTAGAAGGCTATACATAAAAAAGATGAAAAGCGAGAGAGATAGCAAGTGTTAAGTTATGTGGATTTTGTCAGCTGCTCAGCTGTTACAGATAGAGGTTAGGTTTTTGTTGTTGAAGTCTATAGAGGTTTATTTTTTGTATCTTGTGATATTTCAACACTATTTCATGTAAAATATGACCATTCGTCTAAGAACAAAAATTATTGCTAGCGGTGAAATAGATATAAATCTATAAGTTCGATTGTGGTTCGGCTATTTCCGTCATAAACATCAACATACGTCATCAAAAATTTATTAAAATATTTTTTTTCTGTTATTACAAATAATTTTTAACTTGGACAAAAAATAATATACAGGTATCCGGATTTTGAAGGCCGGAATCACCGAAACTATAGACCGTAAACAGACACGTGACTCGAGCGACCTTGAAGTACTTGAAATCAGTTAATATGTGTGCGGATATTACTTTCAAACAACAATGTCACTGACAAGAAAAATGTTTTGACTTATTTTGATTTTGAACTGCTAAAAGGTTATTTTACAATTTTTAGGAAGTAAACCACAAAATTAAAAATAGAAACTTTTTGCAATTAAAAATCGTAATAATTCAAAATACAGTAGAACCTCGATTATCCGGGCTAGCTGGGACCGAGCCTTTGCCGGATAATTGAAAACACGGATAATCCAAACACCTCATTTTCCAATTTTTAAATAATTTATTTGGACAAATACATATGTCAGAGGAACAAAACAAATGTGATACATGTAACAAAAAATAAAAGTTTTAATATTTATACATATGTATGAATGTACATTGTGCAATATGCAATATGTACATAATTATGTACATTTATGTATGTACATATGTGAATAAAATCATTTGAAAAAATCAGTTATTTTTTTTCTGTTTTTGGGCTTCGTAAATTTTACTCCTTATAAATTCCTTCATTTTTCTAAGCTGAAGTAATTTTAGATCAATGGTATCAGTTTCAGGTTGTTCTTCAAAATATTCGATGAGTACATTTACTGCATCTTAAAATGCCACACGGGAAATCCGTCGCCCGGATTAATCGCGCACGGATAACCGGGATTCTACTGTATTGTTCTTGTCAAAGTGACAAGTGCACAAAAATCAGCTGATTCCAAGCACTTCAAGATTGCTTAAGTCACGTGCCTGTTCGCAGCTCATGAGAGATTCGACTTCGGTTTAATGCGACATGGTGCGCCTTTAGGTGGCCATCTTAGATGTGCTTTTGTTTTACCAAAAATTCTCATAGATTACTAGATTATGGCGAAAAACTGAATTTGTTCGAAATTTTCATTTTCAAATAATTCGGAACAATTGTTAATTCCTTCATAGATAACCTGGATCAAAAATATTTAAAAAAATTACTGTATCTATCAATACGAATTTTTAGAAGTAAAAAAAAAGAAAAATGCCATTGTATAAATTTTTTGATTTATTTTAGGTTGTTGGTAACGATATTGTAAAATTTCTGGACACCAATCGTAGCTACTCGCCTTTATTACTCCATGGGTTTTCTGTGGGTGGTTACGTGTGGGGCGAAGCCCTAGTAAAATTAACAGACGAACAAGCTCGATACCAAAATGTTATTGATAGAATCTGTGGACAGATTTGGGATAGTGCAGCTGATATTACTGAAATACCTGTTGGATTCCCAAAAGCTGTTTTTCCTCACAATGCTGTTCTGGAAAAAACTCTCAGGCAATATATTCAGTAAGTAAAAATGGACTGATGAAGTTTACTTTTCATATAATTTAAGAACAGAAAATTTGTACGTTTAATCGTTTCGAAAAACATTTAACATGGCATTTAATTTCAGATACCATATGAAAACTTTCCACAGAGTAGCAACTCGTCATTACATCAGGGCTAGTCAGATATTCCACACCACTGTAGTCAGAGCTCCAGCTTTGTTTTTCTTAAGCAAAACAGACCCTGTTGGAGCATATTCATCTAATGAAAGAGTTAAAGATTCTTGGGTATCTTTGGGAATGGATGTATGTTAATTTTTATTTAATTTCAGTACATATTCTTAAAACAGAGAAATATACAGGGTTTTGACCGCGATGCCGGAACATAAGACTTTAACATGTAAAATTATATTTTCGTATTCTCCTGTTTCCCTAATTATTTTAGGTAAAAATGATTTAAATAAAAGTTAAAGAGCTTAAAATTCGACATCTGAATCAATAAGCAAAATTAATTTTACAAACTTTGTAACGAAATTAAGTATGAAAATGTCGAAAATCACTCTAAAAATAGGGATAGCCATGGAATTGAAACGGATAAATTAACAAATGTTTGACGCTTTATCTGTCAAGTTGGGTTTATATAATTTTAATAGGTATTATTTGTAATATCTATTCAAGTAAACAATTATCTATTAATTTAATTGAAACATTTTTCACTTAAAACAGAAATTATAAATAATAATAAAAATAAATTAACTTAGCTTGACATATATCGCTAACATTTGTTAATTTTTAGTTTTTATTTAACGGCTGTCGCTAATTTTGGGGTAATTTTCGAAATTTTCATACCTAATTTCCGCAAAATTAATTTTGTTTATTGATTCTGATGTAGAATTTTATACTTTAAAACACTTATTTGAAGTTTTTTTTACCTAAAATAATTAGGGAAGCAGGAAATTATAAAAATATGATTTTACTTGTTAAAGTCCTACGTTCCGGTGTCGCGATCAACACACTGTATAAGGTTCTACCAACGAAAAAAATAAAATAAAAGATTGATCTGATCATAAAATACTAAAAGAAAGCTGGCCATATGCACTAAAGAAATAACTTATATAAAAAAAAAATAATTTGCTCAAATACGAAACGTATACAATAAAATGTGATTATTTCATTAGATGCAGAATTTAATTATCTACGACATTTACTTGAAGCATTATTGTCTAAAATTAATGACCACTTTTGCGCAAGAAAAAACTTTTTTCCTATGTAAAGGCCTAAAGCCCCACTTTTTGTCTTACCCGATATACATGCTGCCGCCTTTGTTACATTAATTACCAATGATTTTGGCTTGAATTAAAAAAAATTAACTGCATTAACTATTTTTGGCACTTTATATAGAAAAGTGTCTAATGAAACTGTAAATATTTATACTTTTTATTTATTTGGAATTAAAGCATTTTTTTCTAAAAATAATCTGATTAGATAGTTTCATAATATTATTGTACTAAAAATATCTAATATTGTTATCGGCATCGGCTTGTATTTTTTTGAGATAACTACTTCCGAGAATGAGTCCAAAGGCAAATAACACATACTTGCTTAATCAGGATAGGGTTACCAATGATCGTTTAATTTATTGAAAATGTTTTTTTATTTATTTATTTAAGTGTCAATTAAAACGAAAATGACGCATCGAAAAATTAAAATATGTAATTTTTACAACTTATGCTATAATAATATCGATGTTATATTTTTCATTTTAACTGATAGTTGTTAATCTATAACAGGCAGTTTAATCAGTGTATCAGACATGCAAATACCCGGCCTAATGGCTGGTTGCATATATGTTAATTTAATTAAACAAACATTAAATTAAAATCAACACATGTGTTTTATACATACATATGTAAATATTTATTTTAATTTAATTTTTGTTTAATTCCCAATTAACATATTGCTATAACTAGCCATAGGTGTAGTTAATTAAACAAATTCAAATTCAATAAATATATTAGAAAAGTTGTTTTTAAAAACTGACCCTTATGGCCGCACCAATATAATTTTTCTCTTCACGTATCATTTTCGATCTTTGATGTTTTCTATATTCGATCAATATGAGGTCAAATGCCTTCTTTCTCGAATTCTATATGAATATATTTTTAAATTTAAATTAGATGTATTAACATACTTCATTGTTATTTTTATTTGAACATAAACACGCACTGTAAACGTGTAAACCAAGGTAGGATTTATATTGTAATCCCTATTTAGCAAAGCACTAAGAAATATTTCAAGCAAAATTATTGATTGTCTGGAGAGAATATTGAAATTGAATATTGCATCATTGTTATTAATGGCGGTTTCCACCGTAAGCAGAATAGTGAAAAATGACACTGTCACACTAAAATATTTCATAAAAAAAACTATAAAAACACTAACTAAATAGTTCAATATTTATACATTTTTTTTATTGCTTTTAAACATTACACTGCTTTCGAAACGTTCTGATTTCAAGCTGGATTATGTAATATGCCGGATCGAGTTTACAGTTTTGTTTTACCTCTCAACATAGAAATAATTTACATTACTTAATTATAATCAAATAATTTCAATATATTTACGCAGGTGAGACGATTTTAAGCACTTCTACTTCATTTCTCCAAAATAACAGAACTCAATTTTGAACTCTGAGCAAATATATGACGGTACGACCGCACCATCTATTGACCGTTAGCAGACACTGTCGCGGCGGTAAAAATTGACCATTTAAGGTAGTTGTCACTCGAGTGTACCTATTCAAAAACTTGTTCTATGTTCAAAATAAAAATTAAGCTAATGCAGTTTATATTTGTAATAACTTATATTTTTTAACATTATATTATATACACAGATTGCATCAAAATAGTTAAAAGCTAATATCAAACACTGTAACAGATTAATTTTCTTTATTTTTCCGTAGAAAAGTTTTTTTTTTTAACTGTACCACTCTCACTAACACATACACAAGTATCGTATTTCAATGTACTCACACTACAGTATGAATGTTGGAGAATAACTGTGGCAACGTCGCACCTAGACATTTATTGGTACATTCGGGTATAAAAGTAATAAGATATTTTGAGATATAATACTAATTTTAAACGACAAGTGGAAACTACAAAACAAATTAATATATTTCTTTCTTAAAATTACAAAAGTAGTATTATACTGTTTAAAGTTTTCATGCTTTTCACGTAAAATACCAATTTAAAAAATATTTCCTTCGAATGTACGTCTGAAATTCCTCTTATTCGCTAATACCAAGCGGGTGTTAACTTAACTGATACTCCAAATGGAACGCTTGTACATGGTTGTCAAGTATAATTCCACCTATTTATCGTATCTTCAGATTATAATTTTCTAAAGGCAATAAAATTAAATCTGGATGGTAAATAATTTTCAAATTTTTACATAAAATCCGTTAATTAGTTTTCTATAACATATTAGTTTTTCAATTAAATGTCGGTATGGATATAAAAGTTATAATTTAAAATGTTGTGTTTATTTTGCCATTTCCTATTCTTCACGTGTTATAAAGGCCAAATTTAATTGCAAATATCTCAGGTACCGCGTGGTCAATTGTTTTAAAACTTGGAAAGCAGATATATTATACTTCAGTTGAGATGTACTTAAAATTTCAATTAATTGTGGGTAAATTGGTTTCACGGTATAACTACCTTAAATGGGCTACAAAAAATACTGTTTTCAATATTTTTCTTTTACAGAAAATCTGGTATAATAAAAATGTTTTACGTATTCTAATACATATAACTTTTCATGAAGAATAACATAAAAAGAGTGAAAAATTGTGAAAACCCCGTTTATTTATGAGATACTTAATGAGACCGTGTCATGTACTATCTTCATCGTGACCAAAGTGTGATGAAAATTAGATAATACGTCTATAATTTGTATTGCATTGTAATCACAAGTTAACAAAGTACTGAAAAATATTCTAAAACAAAATTATTGATTGTTGAAACTTTATTAAATGTCGTTGAGAACGTGTCTTTCACTATCTTTGTCGTGACAAAACTGTAATAAAAATTAGATCAGATTAATAATACAATTGGTTTCCGTCAGATTAATTATATGTAATGAGGTCATACAAAAAAAAATATTTTTTTTTTGTTTAAATCGAACAAGTTTAGTCTAATTTATCGTGCTTTATGATTAAATTATTTTTAGTTGTATAAATTTGTTTTAAAGTATAATTTTAAAAAGTTGCAAATTCCAGCCATGTTGTGACGTCACGTTTAAGAACTGCATTTCATAGAGACTTATCATATAAACACAGAATTTCTAAAAGAAAAAAAATATGTAGACTATAAATTGAAAATTACTTATCTAAATATGCTATAATATATTATTATAACATCATTCTTTTCATTTTTATAAATATAATTTTCATTTGGCCTGAAGTTATCCACGCGTCACATCAGCTGTGCTTCTTTGTAAAGATTTGAGATTAGACGCTAGAAGTTTGTTGCGTTATAGAAACGCACGCGAGACATTGAATTGAATATATTTTCGCTAGTATTTTGGCACGATGGCACAAAACAACGTTTCACCGACATGTTTACTTTCGTAAATTTCAAGTTATCTTTAAATGTTTTTTTGACGTTTAACCTAGTCTGAAAATCAAAATGGCCGTTGATATTGAAATGTGACGTCACTGGGCGAGGGACGAGGCGAGGAAAATTAGCCCCTTTTTGAATAATGTCATTTTTAATTGCAATTTTCTCATTATTAATGATCGATTTGAGAAAATATAAAAAATACGGGTCTATTAGTTTTCATTCTTCTTTTGATTAAAGTTAAAAATGATAAATCGTACATGACCTCATTTTTCGTTTGCTATTTTTTTAAAATTATAATTATTTCAGGTTACTTGGAAATGCTGGGATAAGTCACCTCACGTAAGCCACTTCTATTACCATCCAAAAGAATATATGGTGGAGCTTTACAAGTTTTTGGAAAAACTGGAATTAATCCATTATCCCGAGAGAATGCAATCAAAATTATAACGTTTCATTTGATGTTTAAAGCTGCAGATGCTTTTTCTTTAGGTAATCGTGAAAATTGCACATTTTTTTAAGTTTCATTGCGATATTGTAATTTAATATTAATTCCAGTATTTTTGATTTATATTAATTTTAATTTTCAATATATAGATTAGCATACAGAACAATGCAAGCTTGTAATGTTTTTTTTTTATAATATAGTGTGATAATAAAAAATTACGTGTGAATAATACATTTGTGTAAATTAATAAAATATACCACGACTTATTGCCCAGTATTGTGTGTGACTATTTACTCTTTTATTCGCAGATTTCTGTAATGACGATATACAAGCCCGGCGTATCCGCGGGGGTTTGGTTACACGGTCTTCCGCACATACCAAAAATAGCAGATATTAGCGAACTACTTGTTAAGCCCCAGATTTTTGCAAGATGGGAGCAGGCGGACAAAGCTCAATGTAGATGGAAGCATCCTAGCCATGTACTATTGCCTCGGATAATCTTGAATGACTTCACTGACTGACAATTTTTTTATTATTTCTGTCCTCAAAGTACAATTATAAAGTCTAATCCACATGAAACAATGTTTATTATAATTTTTATCAGTTGTATAACTAAAAATTCATTTTTTTCGAAATTTTCTGCACAAACAAATATTTGTTTTGTATTTGGACTTAAATTTTAATAATCCTTTCTACTTTCATCTTTTGGTAAACTATAAAGATTACTTACACTTATATTCCTAATACAAATACGTATTTTTTTTTTTAAGAAAAATCCAAATAACAAGCTCTGTCACTTTTAATAGCGTTTTCTCTAATTATGAGTACTTTGTGCTAGCGCGTGCCTTCTAAAGTGCACAAATTTTATTACATAGTGCTAGAAAGTACATGGCTAGTGTGGCGCCGTATTTACACTATATCACCACCACCTGCTTCCATCAGAAAAGAAAAAATGTTCTGCTATTTTTTAAAAATTATTACGGAATAATTGTTTTTAGGTAAATAAATACAATTTTTGATGAGAGCCTTAACACAATATTTTTCCCGGTAGATTTGCTAGTGAGCTAGTTACTTTTAACCTGCAAAAAACTCAAACGTTAGACGAGCATCAAACATATCCATTAACTAAAACAATAAAGTTAAACTACGTATTTCTCAAATTATATTAACGTTTGTTTTTTTGCACCTATTGTATATATAAATAAAATAAATATTTCATCACAGCATATTACCCATTGCTGAGTGTGCCAATTTGCTTTGTACACAGACCACATGGGTCCAATTTGTGCCGTTAAAATTCGGCTTATAAATGAATTCCCTTTATACCAATTTTAGATGTTGACGGAGTGTCCAAATACGAATTTTAGGTTCTGCGTATCAAGGTCAGTCTCAACTTTACGCGCGGCAGTTATAATGGACCTTTTACATTTTTATTGCACCGTGATGTCATTTTTCAATGCGCCACGTAATGAAATTTTTATGGACTAGAGATGAGTAGGCACCATGTCAAATAAAATGATTAAGCATTTATTTTTGATAATAAATTGTTTAAACAACACAGAAACTTAAATTATTTTAACTTTGATTAATCACAAACTTTTTGTGTGAATTTATTTAATATAGTTTCGTTCTTATTTCCGCCCTTTCAAATTTTGTTTGTAATATATCTGGCCTCCTCAATGCGCAAACAAACTACTGCGCACTACATATATGCCATTTTTCCCTATTTCTCTCTTTATGTAAAAGGTCCATAGGGGCTTAAGACCATAGAAAATAGAGATACTGACCTATAGAAGGCGCACTCTATGAAGAAACGCAAGCAGATTAGATGTACAACTACCGCGCTTGGCGGACGCGCCGAGAACTAAAGTTTTGTGAATGAATCATGGATTTAGTATTATTATTTGATTTAAATTGAATATCAATAAGGAAAAAAAGACACAAATTGAAAACTGTTCATTTGATTTATTTATTAAACCTTTTTTTTCTACAATAATTGATTGCATTTTGTATAACAATATCGTTAGATGTTTCCTGACATATTTTTCCTACTAAAACACGATTAATTTGTTTAGTATAATTAAAAAATAAAAATCTTACAAAAAATTCGAGGCATTCCTCGTACAAATTATGTTCAATACATGTAAATACATTGTTTGCTATATATTTTGTTATTATTCTAATAATAATTTTGCTTAAATCTGCTTTGTGGCAAAAAAATTGAATATTTTCATTAACTATTTTTTTTACATTATTAATAAAAATAGAAAATACTTTATTTGAGTGAAATAATGCATTTATATGATATGCCCTAGCTGAAATGACAGATGCATCATTTCTTTCACCACAGATATCATTCCTGCAAGTTTTACAATTTTTATTTTTTAATATTTTTTAAGCTACATAGCCAGCCACATATTCAGTAGCACCCGAACATTCTGTTTCCGCCACAATGTGCACTCGTGCTTCCTCTTCTTCTCTCGGAACTCGGAACATGCTGTTCTGTTTCCTGGGGAATATTGTCCATAACAAAATGTTGTAGCGTAGTCAATGTTCCATCAGTCTCATCCATCTATATCAAACAACTTTCTGAATCCAATACGTTCCAGCCAGATATTGTACACTTCTTCGTAATAAATAGGAAAACGATGTGTTTTAAGTTCCAACTTGTCACAATTCGGCACACAACACTTGCTTTTCTTTGGTATTGCCATGATTCACGACTCAGATCGTTCACGAACAAAAGAAAGAACAACAAAAAGTACTTAACAAACAACAAAAATAACTTAACAAAAAGTATTTAACAAACAACAAAACTGAATCGCAAACAGGAATACACACAAAAGAATTAGAGAAACCAATGCTGACACTTCAAGAGCGAAAACATGAGTGATTTCAATTGACATTTATCACCATTTTGAAAACTTTGTTGTAGGGTACCTATATACTCAGGGT
Organism: Harpalus rufipes; assembly: GCA_951394225.1. Classification (NCBI taxonomy): domain Eukaryota; kingdom Metazoa; phylum Arthropoda; class Insecta; order Coleoptera; family Carabidae; genus Harpalus; species Harpalus rufipes. Next base: position 9,696,841 of record OX596276.1, on the reverse strand, counting down.
ATGGCCATGACGTGGCTCGCGTTTCGTCCGCCATTAGAGGGCCACTGTCATATTCGTTGTTGTTGCGCAAATTATTATGTATTTTCGTGGCTACTTGCTTTATTTTAATGCAAAACACATTTAAATATACTTCTAATATTTATTTAAAGTGTAAGTAATACTGTTACTTTATTTATATGTGTATTTTCTCGAGATACTGACTACGATGACTGGCAATATTGAAAACACATAAAAATTACCAATATTAAGCACAAACATTTAAATTTTTAAAAGGTAAGTTTAAAATATATACTTATTATGTAAATAATAACCACAGTTATTAAATTTGATGTGATAATAACAACCTATATCCTATGCGCTACATAACCTCTAAATCTATGTCATAATAATAATTGTGTATCTCTTAAATAAATGAATTTTTATTACCTTTTTAGATTCATAGTGTGATTATTTAATATTCCTATATAATATAATATCACATTTCTTACAAATAAATAGGGAAGTGAATTATCAATATGTTTGACATTGGCTCGCTTATGGCGGCGATCTTGCCCCATGGCCATACCCTGTATATAAAGGTACCCTACTTTGTTGTGCTTATCAGCGCTATTAGCGGTACCGCGCAAAACTATTCAAAGCGACAGTGGCGAAATTGCGGTCGCGCCAACAACTATTTGAAAAGTCCCGGTCGCCGTATGGAGTGCGCATAGCATGGCTTAAGACACTTATGCCCGGTTGCAGAAACGTTCATCAACGCTTTGTTTAATTAACGGACCATCAAAACGAACAAATTCGAATCAGTTTTCTTGTTCTTATGACATTTATATCATTGCTGTCAAAAAATCGCGTTGCATTTGTTCGTTTTGATGATCCGTTAATCAAACAAAGCGTTGATGAACGTTTCTGCAACCGGGCGTTAGAGTACCTATATACTCAGGGTATGGCCATGACGTGGCTCACGTTTCGTCCGCCATTAGAGGGCCACTGTCATATTCGTTGTTGTTGCGCAAATTATTATGTATTTTCGTGGCTACTTGTTTTATTTTAAAGCAAAACACATTTATGTATACTTCTAATATTTATTTAAAGTGTAAGTAATACTTTTATTTTATTTATATGTATATTTTCTTGAGATACTGACCACGATGACTGGCAATATTGAAAACACATAAAAATTACCAATATTAAGCACAAACATTTAAATTTTTAAAAGGTAAGTTTAAAATATATACTTATTATGTAAATAATAACTACAGTTATTAAATTTGATGTGATAATAACAACCTATATCATTTGCTATACATAACCTCTAAATCTATGTTATAATAATAATTGTGTATCTCTTAAATAAATGATTTTTTATTACCTTTATAGATTCATAGTGTGATTATTTAATATTCCTGTGTAATATAATATCACATTTCTCACAAATAAATAGGGAAATGAATTATCAATATGTTTGACATTGGCTCGCTTATGGCGGCGATCTTGCCTCATGGCCATACCCTGTATATAAAGGTACCCTAAAGACACTAGCTCTGTGCTGCCATCTACGCCAAACTTTGCGCTAAAGGTAGGACGCGACAAGTCGCCGCGGTTCGTCATGAAATAATTGGTCGCGCGACGCGACAGTCGCATCAGTAATATAATAAATTTATGTAGTAACAACTTGATTTTATAAATGTTATTGGAGAAATTGGAAGAGGAAAATAAAAATTCAATTAACTTTTTAATAGAAAAAAAAATGTGCTCAAACAATATTTAAAATACGAAAGTTTTTTTTCAATATTTAAATGAAGCGAAAGACAAAATAATATTCTCTTATTTCTTTTATTAAAGTCTTGGCTTCCATGTTTTTATTCATTAAGCCCGAGTGGCTGTCACGAAGCAATAGCATTGCTCACTATAGCAATCATAATATTGTCGCCGCGGCTAGCACTCAGCAGCGCTTTCGCGTGTAGGAAACTTACCGTATAGGAAATCCTATCTTAGGCAACTGTCGTCGATATTTGGACTGAAAATACTTAAACATATATGTACGTACAAATCGACCATATCTCGCGTTCTTTCCGAGCTGCGCCTAAGTGAAATCAAAGATACAGCGGGCCAATGGACCTTTTACATGAAAAGAGAGAGATAGAGAAAAATGACATATATGTAGTGCGCAGTAGTTTGTTAGCGCATAGAATAGGCCAGATATATTTCAAACAAAATTTGAAATGTCGGAAATAAAAATGTAACTATATTAAATAAATTCATACAAAGCATTTGTGATGATAAATATTTCAAGACGAGAGGACGGGTAAATGAGAATCAGAAATGTGGTTATATGTTCTAAAGACGCGAAATAAACAGCACATAAAGTGACAGATAATTGCGTAGTTGCCAGTTTGTTATTAAGAAAGTTACAAACAAGAATAAAACTATTGTTATTATTTCTAAATAAATTGTTTTGTCTTTATTAATAATTTGTTTACAATCAAAGTCAAAATAATTTCAGTTTTTGTGTTGTTTAAATATTTTTTATCAAAAATAAATGCTTGACCTTTTAATCATTTTACTTGACAACATGGTGCCCACTCATCTCTAGTTCATAAAAATTTCACTACGTGGTGTATTGAAAAATTACGTCACGGTGCAATAAAAATTTAAAAGGTCCATTATATCTATATTGTAGAGGGCGCTGACCAAGCGTTAAAGCTGTTGTAGAAAGAGCACAACAGGTGTCACTTTTGTGCGATTTGAAAATTACAAATAAAAATCATGATCGGTCACATATAGAGACACTAAAATAAAATCTGTGTCTCTAGTCACATAGCTTATTCATCGACCCCTAAATTGTAATGTGAATATGTAATATGAATTACTACACATAATTCTTGTTTGCATAAAATAATAGAAAGTTATTCTCACGATTTGATTTTCAATTAAGCAGAACACAAGGCTCAATTGTCCTTGAAAATGTATTGAATATTAGAACATTATAGAAATAGAATTATTAAATCAAATGTAGCCTACGCCACTGGTTAATTTACAATCATTCGCTCTTCGCATGTCCAGTACAGTCGTGAGTATAAATTTTCGCCTGGTATTATTTGCTCATCGGTCTACGAAGTGTAGGAAACATAACCAAGTAAACTAACTGGACTGATACCCGGGCCGGAATCAGGGTACAATATTCAGTATGGTAGACATTGCAGTAGCTGATGAGTACTGACAATACGATAATAGATAAATGATAGAGTTCACGGCTGCAAACAATTACAGTTCATTTAATTCTTAATAGTTACGCGTAAGTGCCTCACAAGAGTATTCAGGGAATCAAGTAAGTGATCTATTTTAATATTTATTTAATTATAGTCAATTACAAGTACTTTTACAATACATGTATAAAGGAATAATTGTTATTGTATAAATTGCAATTGTACAATGCGATTTGCAAACAAATAGCTTGAAATATTAGTAGTGTAATAAAAATGTAATTACTGTTTTTTGTTTTATTTAACAGTTACAGCAATGACTACTTTACGAGTTATATTGTGCTCAGCTCCAAGAAACTTAGCAAATATTGGATTTAGCAGTAATCAACAAATTTATGTAAGTTTTTTAACTTTTGACACAACCCAGAATTATAAATATTTTTAAATGCATTAAAATCATGCACTGTTAGTTCGTTTTAATATATTAATTGCCATTTAATTCTGCTAACGTGGGCATATAATCAAAGAATATTAAACTTAAACAATGTTCTATTGTTTTTCGTGGGTGATTTTATATAAACAAAATTCTGTGAAACTTTTATTTGTTTTTTTAAGTAATTATTACAAGAAGCTAACGAAACAAGTTTTTATAATACAAAAAAATAAAAATGACCTTAACCATAACAAAGAGCATTATTACGTTGTAAAATGTGTAAGATAAAAATTTTAAATTTGGATGTGTGCAGCACATTACCCCCGCTTTTATAATTTTACAAGACAGTGTGTTCAAATAAAAAAAAACCTAACTCGGAGTAGGCTATGAACAAAGAAACGTATGTCAATTTAAAAATATTTAATTAAATGACAATTTGACACGAGATATTGGCAAAAATGTTATCTAAAGAAATCAAATCTTTTCTTCTTGAATCTTGTTTTAAAAACGAAAACAAATTAGAAAACGGCGAATGGCAATATACTGTATCTTTCTTTATTATTTTTCTCATTAAAATTACATTTCAAGATTCATTTTGACAACTTGATTTTTGTATTGAATAATGATCAGACAAACGTTTCTTTGTTTATAGCCTACTCCGAGTTAGGTTTTTTATTGTACACTGTAGTTATTTGTATACCAAGAAGTGCTGAAAGTGTTTCTTTGTTGAACTAAAACGAAAATTGAATTGTTTGTGTTCGAAAAAGGATTTTCAACACGTGTTATACTCATTATTTTTTCTACTCGTGCAAGATAAAAAAGGAAATAAAGTTTTTTTTAGATAATTTGACATTTATTATCAATTTATGTATTCGTGATGCGTATCTATGACAACAAATATTGTGTTCAACATTCATATAAAGTTCATTGCTAGGATACCGAAGCGTGCTGATCTATTTCAAAACTTATTTTTTAATCTAAAACGATGTTGCAATAAAGCTTATAAAGCATTAAATATTTTATATTCTTTAGTATTTACAATAATATAATTCGCAATAAATTAATATATAATTTCGTTTTCTGAGAAGTTTTTAGAACTTTAAATATTTTGGTTGGCAGATTGACAACAAACTTGACTGGCAATTTATTTTTAGTAGGATATCAGAAATCACGATATGAAAACCTGATTTTAAAACATCTTTATATAATAATCTATATTTTTTCATAAGTACGATCTCCGTACTTCAATATTCAAATAGTTATTTTTATAACAAGTGTGGGAAATTAGTGATTCTGAAAAATGAACGCTCGTTTCGTAATTTGCATGTCTCAGAATCACGTTTTCAGCATGTGGTTTTCAGTATGTAGTGTGCATATATTTTTCCTGTCTATGAAAATAAATGACGACATATATTTTAAATTTTTACATTTCATCTACTATTCATAAGGTATTTTTAAGCGATCATGGCAAATGCTTCATTTACAACAAAACAAAAAAATTATGGTTTAATTGTTTCCCGAAGTAGTTTGAGAACACATATTTCCCGCATGATATAGAAAAAAAAACTTTAGACAAACTATACCAATCAAAATTTAAAATAAACATTAAAATCCATTAAATTGTTTATTTATAAATTATACGTATTCATTCATTTCAAGATATCAATTTTATCATGTTAAAAAAATTACCAGTACATGGACTTTAAACCAATGTCTATAAAAATTGTTTAATGATACATCTGAGCATCTTCTTTAAATTAATGAACAATTTAAAGTCATGCAAATGTATTTTTAAATATAAACATAAATATTATGATTTTATATAATGCTATCCATTGTATATTTTAAAATAAAATATGCGCTTTTGTCTATTTTAATTCCTACATTAAAAAAACTTAAAATCCCGAATAGAGGTGGTTTACAAAATTTCTATAAATGCCCCAAAAAAAGTGGCCTACCATTGGGTCATTGGGATCTCGTTAACGGAAACTGTTCGATATGTAGTGCACCTTTCAGGGGTCATTTTAGATGTGCTTTTGTTTTACCAAAAATTCTCATAGATTACTATATATATAGATAATGGCGGAAAACTGAATTTAGTCGACTTTTCATTTTGAAATTACTTCTAAACTATTAATAATCAAGCAAAATGTATCAAATAAAAAAGTTAGATATTTTTACCGTCTATCCAGTGGAGTACGAAAATAATTTTTTTATCGGTAAATTTTCATGGTAAAATACAAACTTACATTTTTTAAATAGAACCAATATTTGAATTTTCGGTTGGTATAAAGGTTGTTTTAACCTTGAATCAAATGAATTTTATTGACCAAAATATTTTTAGTCACAATAATATATGTAAATATAATAACGAATATGACTTGTAAATATTATAAATTCTTCCAAATAAATAAAAATAAGAAATTTGATGAAAAATATCGAAAAATCTAAGGTTTGAAGGTTAAAACAAATTTAATTCAAGTACAATAACCTTTATACCAATTGGAAAAGAAAAAAATGTAATACCTCGAAAATTTACCGATAGAAAAATATTAGTTTCGTACGCCATTCGATAGGCAGTAAAAGTATATAATTTTTTTTATTTGAAACGTTTTCTCGATTATTGGTAGTTTAGAAAATTAAAAAAAAAGACCAAATTCAGTTTTCCGCCACTATCTATGAGACTTTTTGGCAAAACAAAAGCACTACATGTCCCAATTAACCGAATTCGTAGATCCCAATGGTAGGCCACTTAACTTGGGACACTTGTATACAAGCTTAAGTAAGGTATTCAACAACGGTCAGGCGTTCGGGTTTTATATTTTTTTTTGCACAAGTCCCTCATGTTTCTAGTATTAAACCACGCCTCATTGTGATTTAATTGATACCGAACGTTAAGCCACGTCTCTTCGGGATTTTAATTTTTGAACACAGCCCCGAGTTCGGAAGTCTAACCACGTCCAAAGGAATAAAATATATCCTAGTTGTATTTTGAAATAACTATCAAAATTGTATTTTTTCTTATATTATTTCGGAGCGGTTTATCAATTTGCTGTTAAATGTAAATTTATCTGGTAGTAATGTCCACGAACACATATTTAATTACTAGTTAAATTTACCAGTCGCTTGCGACAGGAATTTAAAAACCTATATATTTTTTGTTATATATAGAACTGATTATACAATTAATTACAATTGACTTTAATTTCTTGCAAAATTTTCCTGTCATGAATACTACATGCTTATTGTTTTACGTCGCACTTAATTTTATAATACACATTGTAAGAAATGTTATTAAGTCTAAAATTACTTCATTCCAGACAAATATATCATCAGCATTTTTTATTCGAAACATTTCCACTCTTCGTATTACGAAAAACATAGAACTGATAACGAATGAGAAGTTAAATGCTAAGGTTTCAAATTTGAAGTTATCCGTCCGAGAGGATAAACCTCTTGTTGTATGTATGACATGGTTAATGGCGAAGAGAAAAAATGTGATGAAGTATGCCAACCTTTACTTGGAACAAGGATTTAATGTGTTGCACATTACACCGACTCCTTGGCAAGTGTTGTGGCCAGCGAAGGGAATTCAGGTATGCATCTTTTAATTATTCTATTATTATCAATGTTTTATTATTAAGCAAAAATTATTCACTGCGTAAACTTTAATTAGTGTAAAAGTAGTATTTTTCTCTTACCTGTAAAAAAAGGTTATATTTTTTTACGTATAATAAAAACGTGAAAAAAGTGCCATTGCCTTTCACTTTTTCACCCTTTTGCGTTAAAAAGAGCATTTTTTCACGCTTTTATTGTGTAAAAAATATATACTTTATGAACCTATTTTAATGAGAATATAATTCATTAGTCACGTGACATGTTTTCCGCCAATCATCATTCAGAATCTCCCTAGTTACATGTTCATCACGCCGATGATAAAAAACAAAGAAATTATCATCTTCTTTATATTCGTTACTAAGGGATTTGTTTTCTTTATTGACAATATTGTCAGTTAATTTTTAGTATAAAAATGTGCGATAATCGTTGGGTTTATATAAAAAACGATGAAAATAATAAGGTAATTATAAAATTAACCATGTTTTTATACAATATATGAAAAGTTAGGTTAGCAGCACATATAATGTGGTACAAAAATTCATTATATTCTTTCATTAAATATAAGCTCGTGATATGATTAGAAAATCGAAAATATAGCTCGTGAAACCGAAGCAGTACATTTCACTCGTCTTTTGGACTCGTGAAATCTGCAACTCGGTTTCACTCGAGAATATCATCGATGATAATCATATCACTTGCTATATTACGTATGAAAAGAAGTGCACCTTTTTAACGGACCAAAAAGAAATTTGAATTTTACCGGAATGACGTAAATTTTCCCGATGATATTCAAGCGATGACAGCTCTATCTACAGCAGAAATGTAGAAACATCTTCGCTTGTGACTTGTTTGGCGGTGTAAGGAGGAATTTGTTTACAAATACCAACTAAACAAAACTTCATTTGGTTTGTTTTGATTTCGGCTGGCCAGACAGAGACAACTAGAGATAGATATATGTTTAGTCTAGTTTGAGTAGGTATTGCACACTAGAGGCACAAGTGGAAATAAAAAATAAAACTACTAAATTATGATTAAAACCAACAAACGAATTATAATCCAATATATTTTAAGTCGATTAATTAAATACCTATCTACCTTAATAAGATACCGGAATAAAAAAAAACTTGTTACATTATTTATAATAACTTTCGTTTCGTTGTGTATTTTAATTTTAAAATAAATATATAAAATTAAATTTAATAATTGTCCTCCGTGATTATTCAGAGGGTCTTGATCCAGTATAATGATCCTGCAAAGGTGTTAAAATATCATGTAGCAAATTTCTGCCTTTCAATATTTGCAGCGAAATGACGTGAGTCTTGTCACTTATAAAATGTATTTTTCCGTCGACCGTTTATTAATAGGCTATCTTAATGTATAGAAAATCATTCATTAATGACCCCTATTAATGCATGATTTTTTTTATTAATAAACGATTTATTGGGTGCGTTCACCATATGGAACACAGCATGTATTGCTAACGCTAAGTTGTAGCAAAAAGGTAGACAGAATTAAAAGTCATGCTTTTGACACTTACTAGCTAGGAATATTCACGTAGCATACCTTTAAAATGAATTTGAAAGAATAAAATTCCTCAAATAACATAAAAAACCACTTGTGTTGTCTAGCATTAAGTAAATTGAACGCACCCACTGAAAACAATTGATAACAAAACTTATTAATTTTTTGACGTAACATTTGATGTTCGGTCAACCATTACTAACCTAAAAAAATTTGTCATGGAATAAAATTAGATTTTCCATTTAAGTAAGATACGGTCAACGAAAAAATATTGTAACTAACACGTGTGTTAATTGGCGATTAATCGCACTCATTAACACACTTGATAGTTAAATAACTATTAAAAATGCATTCTTGGTGCAAAATAGATCTGAAAAGGGTTTTCGACTATTTAGAATACTATGTCTATGAAAAAAAAATTAGTGTAACTTTATACAAAGAAGTGATTTGTTGGTTGTGAGGTTAGTTGGTTTTCGTACATATTTATTGATCTGTAGTCAATAATTTTGTATTTTGTAATTATAATACATAATTAATAAATATATTACGTTGTAATTTTTTTATTTTTATAACGATAAACCTATTTTTCGTCGTATTGGCGCTTAAATTTTGACTTTTACAATAGATGGCATCTAGTGAGAAATACTCGAACTAAACTAAATATATCACTATCTCTAGCCAGCCGAAATCAAAACATTCAGTGAGGAGGGATAAGGGACGTTTTGTCTAGTTATATTTCGTCATTGACAAATACCAACAGTAAATGACTGATTCATTTTTTATTTTATTGGTGTTCGCTGATCGTATTAGTAATCTACATTGTATGTTGTTTTATTTCACGTGTGAGTAAAATGTAATAACACAAACACAAAACAAAAAATAAGAAACAGGTGACAACTCATTAATGGCGCATATGTAGCTTCTGTTTTATAGTACGCAGTATATTTATGTTCAAAATTTTTTAGTGCGAATATTTTACTTTCTAGTTTCTAATTTCGTAATACATGTCTTTCAATATACTATTTCTTATCTTTAAATTTGTTATGTACTAAATTTTTATTTATTGTAGTATTTTTTTATTTAAATTTTATTTAGCAGTAGCTTTATGTCTTGTAAAAATTGTTTACTGTTTTAATAAATTACAAACTATTACCTATTTTCATTTACGATTATAAGTAATTTAATGAAAAATGGTGATTCAGAAATAACAAAACAGTAGGAGAATAGGAAAGGCAATATCTATTATTCGAAACAATGCAATTAAGTTTTATTAATAGAGCAAATTATTTATTGTTATTGTCAAGGTCATAAAGTTACAGTTACAATACACGTGTTATGCGACATTTGATTTTTCATATGCATTATATTGTAATTTTACTTATTATACTATGAAATAGCTTTTTGTGGAATAGTAAGGAATAAGGAGTGTTTTTAATCTCAGCTCGCCTCAATTAAAAATTTCACGCTTAATATGGAAAAATATACTTTTCCTACGTGTTACACATAATTTTTTTTCTACTATTGTTTGAAATAAATGTAAAAACGTTACTATTAGTATTTGAAATAAATAATATACTTACCGAAATCGGAAAAATAATACTTTTCACAACAAGCGGAAAAAATATTTATATGACTATTAAAATAAAGGACTTTTCCTAACGGTTGTAGGAAAACAAATATTTAATACAGTGGAAATCCGTTATTCTGACTATTTTTTCTATATATTTTTAAAATTTCCTTAGGGTTATTTATGGCCTCTCGCAGAACGATGTTGGAATTAGAAATGACTAAAATAAATACAGATATACAGCCCTATTTTGTAAGAAAGTTGTAAATTTCTTAGTGACGTTGCTATAGAAATTAACCAATAATAATTGCGAACACTGAAAAAATCATGAAAATGACTTGCTTTACATTTGTTTCTATTGGTTATTTTTTTTAGCAACGTAGCTAAGACTGAACAACTTTCTTACAAAATAGGGCAGATTGTCCGGGAATAACAATAATGGATGACATTTAATTGCTTTTTCCGTCGACCGTTTATTAATAGGCTATCTTAATGTATAGAAAATCATTCATTAATGACCCCTATTAATGTATGATTTTTTATTAATAAACGATTTATTGGGTGCGTTCACCACATGGAACACAGCATGAATTGCTAACGCTAAGTTGTAGCAAAAAGGTAGACAGAATTAAAAGTCATGCTTTTGACACTTACTAGCTAGGTATATTCACGTAGCATACCTTTAAAATGAATTTGAAAGAATAAAATTCCTCAAATAACATAAAAAAACCGCTTGTGTTGTCTAGCATTAAGTAAACTGCACGCACCCACTGAAAACAATTGATGACAAAACTTATTGATTTTCTGACGTAAAATTTGACGTTCGGTCAACCATTACTAACTTAAAAAAATATGTCATGGAATAAAATTATATTTTCCATTTAAGTAAGATACGGTCAACGAAAAAATATTGTAACTAACACGTGTGTTAATTGGCGATTAACACACTTGATAGTTAGATAACTATTAATTTGGTTCTTAAAATAGGTATAAGTTAAGAGCATATTTACTAGAGTTAATTATTTTATTTTATACGTCATCTTCTAATAAAAATACACACAATTTTCCGGATTATCTGGACTTTCGATCAGTCGGACCAAATTTGATTGATAAATTGTTTTTGTACAAATTTGTTTACGTAAATTAGCCCTTTTTCTCACTCCATGTAAAAATGAACTATACAGGGTGATTCAAGACTAATGTTACAAACTTTAACAGCTTATTCCTGAGGTCATTTTAAGCAAAAAATGCTATATGAACAAAGGACCTATCTCTTCTAGTTACCAAAATACAAGAGGTAAAAGTTTTATCCTAATTAAAAATTATACTTTTGTTGTGTAATAATGGATGGTTTTAGTACTGCTGTATATGCAGATATAATTTTTATTGATGGATTTTGTAATGGTAATGCCCGTCATGCGTGCAGAGAATACCATGATAGATAGGTACCCACATAGACGCCAACCTTACGAGCTCAATGCTCTCATTTTGAGCATTTACTATAAAATATTTCTAATTTGTTGTGTTATTTTATATTGTGTTTGGTATCTATTCTAAGTGTTATTATGTTGTTCTCTGTATTTAGAATTTGTTTATCTGTCTGTTTAATTGCGTCATCTTGTGTTTTGTTATCCTAATTATGTTCTTTCTTTCCATACTTTTTAGCAATACACTTTTTTTTTAGTAAAATAAAAATAATTGTGACAAATAAAGTTTGACGTTTCTATAAAACTACAGTGATTACAAAAATTTGAAAATTTTGGTAACTAGAAGAGATAGGACCTATGTTCATATAGCATTTTTTCCTTAAAATGACCTCAGGAATAAGCTGTTAAAGTTTATAACATTAGTCCTGAATCACTCTGTAATATAATATACATACTATACAAGGTGTTTCAAAAAAAGTGGTCGGCTCGTTTATTTTATTTATTATTGGGAATCGAAGAAAATCATTCAAATCAAAGTTCTAGTAAATCGAGGGGGCGTTCACTATTGAAGATTTTTTTAAAACCAGTGGTTCTCAAACTGTAACATAAAGTTGGGATACTATATATATATATATATATATATATATATATATATATATATATATATATATATATATATATATATATATATATATATATATTATTCAACTTCATTGGATAAGAGTATTATTTTTCTGAATTCAATAATGTAGTCATTTTATGTCCTTACATAACAAAAATTTTGAACCTTTTACATTTTTATTGCACTGTGACGTCATGGGGAGACGTTGTCAAGCAAAGTGATTAAAAGGACAAGCATATATTTTCGATAAAAAATTATTTAAACAACACAAAAACTTAAATTATTTTAACATATTATAAATAAATTATTAATAAAGACAAAACAATTTATTTAAAAATAAAAACAATAGTTTTATTCTTCTTTGTAACTTTCTTAATAACAAACTGACAACTACGCAATTATCTGTCACTTCATGTGGTGTTTATTTCGCCTCTTTATAACATATAACCACGTTTTTGATTCCCATTTACCCGTCCTTTTGTCTTGAAATATTCATAATCACAAACAAACGCTTTGTGTGAATTTATTATTATAGTTACGTTCTTATTTTCGCCATTTCAAATTGTGTTTGAACTATATCAGGGCCTCCTTAATGCGCAAACACGATTGTGTAACATAATGTCATTTTTGTATATTTCTGTCTTTTGATGTAAAAGGTCCATTGAAATACAAATGAAGAAAAAACTGTTATCTGTCAATTTGAATTATTTAGTGCATAATTCACTATTTAATGGGTGTAACACTATAAAGTTATTAACAAATATTTATGTTCATTTTAATTTAAGCTCTATTGTTTTTTTATAATTATTTGAAGATTATACCGGGTGTATATTTGAAATATGTTATATGGGAAATACAATGTTACTTTTTTTTATTTTCCTGTAGTTACCTGTTAATTTTAGAGGAAAGTTATAAATATAAAATCAATCGCAATGTTCTTTTATTGTATGAAAACACGCTAAATAACTCTATAATTCATAGGATAATAATCAATATAGTTTCATAGCATTGTGAAATTTGCTGTAAATTGCAAATTTTAATTAGCGTATTCTTCGTAAAATAAATAACACTTCCAATTGATTTTACTCTCATGTTGTGTAGTTTTTAATTCTGAATAAGTTTTCTGTTTTCAACTGTATTCTAAAATTAATTGGTAGGTAAGTAACTACAGTGAAATAATAGAGTAACGTTTATTTATTTGGGTGAAGTGTAAAAATTAGATAAATATTATTAATTAAAATAAAAGTTTATTAAATGATTATGATCAAACAATTATAAACACTAATTTAAGTTTAATAATATTATTAAATACTTAAACACTAAGATTATTTATTTAAACAATATTTATCTATATAACTATATTTATGTTCACCAGTTGTAGACTATTTATCGGGTGCACGCGCGCTTCTATAGTTATTTGTATATCAAGGCCACGAAATAATTATTTAGCGTTCCGAGAAAAAAATTGTCGCCGAGGTCGGTAACGGCCGAGGCAGGAAATCCTGAGGGCGCTAAAGGATTTCACGAACAAGTTGTACACACATTTTTTTATAAAATCGTAAAAAATGTGTGATTATAAATTTTATAATAGGTTTGTTCGCGGTAACGATCCCGGACTAGTTTGACCATCACACGCATGCGCATTTTCATTTTAGTTGTTCACGGTACGACTGAAAATTTCGTGCTCGTGGAGCATCGTGGACTGATATATAATTGGTCACGTACTAATCAGATTAGTCTGGGATTCGTCAGATATTCTTACCTCGAACAAAACTTTTAACTGGTAGCAGTAGCAGTATTTTAACTCTATCAATCGTTTATGATGTATTTTAGTGAAAAATACTTCAAATAAAAGTTGCGTACAATTAAATTATTTGAAGTTTTTTTTCTCTAAAATAATCAATATACGATTGACACACTTCAAACACTGCTAATCATCTTCTCCTAATTACCAATCATGCTACCACCCATAGTATTTAAATAGTTTAATTTATTGAAATAGAAAGGCGGCTTTGATGGGTTTGACATTTGATAAATAAAACAATTATACTTCATTTCACGTTAGAAAATAGTAGATGGCACTTGAGAGCCGACCGTTTTTACATGTATTAAATAAATTATTTAAATTTGTGAAACAAAACTTTGTCAGAAATGAATATTTTGTAAAAATGTACAAGACCTGAATATTAAAAATTACAACAAAACATGATTAAACATCACTTAATTCTGTAGATTTGATTTGTTAACTGACAGGTGATATTTTTTTTCGTTTTTGTAAACTAAGTTTACATTATCAATCAATCAAAAGGTAGAAATCATAACCCTATCCAAAACCAACGCTATTTTCTTACGTGAAATGAAGTATAGTTGAAAATATGGTTGAAAAAAAAGAAAAAGTTATTTTAAAGTTTTAATATTTTTTTCCCTTCTTTTGACATGTAGTATCATCCATTAAAAATGAATAAGAAAACTGTAAAAATCCTGTATTTGTTTTCCCTATTTCAGCACAAACGCTGCTGCCTCTGGGCTTCGTAATTTTCGCGAATTGCGTTTGAGAAATGTTTATTTAATTCGCGTCCAGTTGCATAAAAAAAACATTATATTGCCTATAGAACAGATTTAGATATAATCTTGAATATAACACGTGCGACATCTAACAATATTATGTATCTTGTTACGCAAATTGCAAATTTTTCCTACACTTAACAAAGCGGACGTAGTTAGTAATTAAATTAAATAAATATTGCAATAAAACAATTTATTTACCATTTTATCAGATTTTAATATATTAATATTAAAATAAAATGCAGTTTTTTTTCATATTATGGCTCATTTTTTATTCTGAATATAAATAATGCGAGCAGTTTTCAATAATATTTTTTTTTATCGTAATATATACAATAATTTTTTATTATCGTTACTTATACTAGAAAAATCCATTTACAGTTTAAATATAAGTTTATGACAGTAATTTTTATCATAGTATTATATCGTAATCGCATGTTAATATTTTTCTGAAATATATTATATTATTATATTTATATATTATAAATTGATGAACTCATGTGATCATATTGGCTGGTACCATAAACCCTGTTTTAACTAAAACGATGTTTTAAGAAATGTCAAATTCAAATTTCAATATTTAATTTCACCCTTACGTTTGAAGAGCGATTTTTTTAAAAATATTTGTTTGATTATAAACTATGTTCTGCTTTAAAATCTTATATTTATGAATTTAATATTATTTATTATTAATATTAAATAATGAAATTTGACATTTCTTAAAACATCGTTTTAGTTAAAACAGGGCTTGTGGTACCAGCCCCGGCATGATTAAATGGAACAATAGTGAATTGCAAAAAAGAAAAGAAAAACAGTCATAACATACGAGAATAATAATAAAATAAAATCTGTTGTAGTTATCATATTACTTCTTGTTCCTGTCGAATCCATATTTATTTGAAATAAAAAATATTATTAAAAGTAATATTTCATAAACTTATAAATATATTTTCTTTTCAGCTAGTGGCCAAGGATGTGTTGAATTTCCTGAAAGTAAACGACAATTATACTCCACTTTTAGTTCATGGCTTCTCAGTAGGGGCTTATTTATGGGGCGAAATTTTAGTGCGAGTATCGTTGGAAAAAGAAAAATACCAGTGTGTTTTAGACAAAGTTTGTGGTCAAATCTGGGACAGTTCTGTAGATGTAACTGAAATACACATTGGTCTGCCACCTGCTGTTTTCCCTGGAAATAAAGTTCTACAAAATGCCTTACAACAATATATCAGGTTAGAAAATGTTATATTCATATGAAATTGGAGCTAAATGATTATAATAATATATAGATACCATTTGAAAACGTTTCACAAAGCAGCTACAGCTCACTACATTCGAGGCAGTCAAATGTATCACACAGACACAGTCAGAGCACCTGCTTTAATCTTTGTCAGCACCAGAGATAGTATTGGATCAGTGAGGGCTAATAAACAAGCTAGAGAATCTTGGGAGGCGATGGGCATTCCTGTGAGTATTCATTTCAATCGATATATTCATTTTTTTTTTAAACCATAGCGAAAGTACTATTTTTGCGCCGAAAATGCGACGCGAAAGTTGCATTTGTCTTATAAACATAACTCCAGTTAAGAAGACTGATTTACCCCGTAGAAAACGTAAATTTTAGTTCTAAAATTAAGCGCTAAATTTGCACCAAATGATAATGTATAATGAGGTCATGCTCGGTTTTTCATTTTTAACTTTAATCGATAGAGTAATGAAAAATAATAGACCCGTATTTTTTATTTTTCCTCAAGTCGATCTTTAATAATGAAAAAATTGCAATTAAAAATGACATGTTCAAAAAGCGGCTGATTTCCCCCGCTTCTTCCCTCGCCATGTGACGTCACATTCCAATATCAACGACCATTTTGATTTTTACACTAGGTTCTAAACGTCAAAGTGACATTTAAAGATAACCTGAAATATACGAAAGTAAACTTGTCGGTGAAACGTTGTTTTGTGCCATCGTGCCAAAATACTAGCGAAAATATATTCAATTCAATACCTCGCGAGCTTTTCTATAGCTAAACAAATTTCTAGCATCTAATCTCAAATCTTTACAAAGAAGCACAGCTGATGTGATGCGTAGATAACTTCAGGCCAAATGAAAATTATATTTATAAAAATGAAAGGAATGTTGTTATAGTAATACATTATAGCATATTTAGATAA
Organism: Harpalus rufipes; assembly: GCA_951394225.1. Lineage (NCBI taxonomy): Eukaryota > Metazoa > Arthropoda > Insecta > Coleoptera > Carabidae > Harpalus > Harpalus rufipes. The sequence goes on along the minus strand of OX596276.1, from coordinate 9,679,719 downwards.
ATTTTCAATTTATAGTCCATATATTCATTTCTTTTAGAAATTCTGTGTTCTTATGATAAGTCTTTATGAAATGAGTCTGAACTTGCAGTTCTGAAACGTGACGTCACAACATGGCTGGTTTTTGCAACTTTTTAAAATTATCATACTTTAAAACAATTTTATTCAACAAAAAATGTAAATAAAAAATAATTGAATTATACAGTACGATAAATTAGACTATGCTTGTTCGATTTAAACAAAACAAATGAACTTTTTTTTGCATGACTTCATTATGAGTGGGTATATATAAAAAACGTTATTTTAATTAATTAGTTTTACTATTACTTAATAAATATTAATATTGCACGCTATTAAGTTTTAAAAAAATGTAGAAAAATAGTTATTAATAAAGAAAATAGAAATCTAAAAATAGCAGTTTTATGAATTAGCATCTAATTTATTTTTGAAAATAATCTAATTATTAGATTATTTTCAAAAACTACATTTAAATTTAAATTACATGTTCGTAGAGTCTAATACAAAGTAGAAATTTACCTCCAAATGACAAATAATTAACATAAAATCTAAGGTTATCACGAAACTGGCAGATGAATATCTCTTGTATATAGGCGTACGAACAGATATAAGGCGACGAAATTCTTTTAATTTCATTTTGAAATTTTGCTTAATTACAAATCAATATTTGCTGTATCTAGTAGTTTTCACTGTAGTACTATTTACATATATTATTATGCCTTATTATTATTAAAAAATTGTAAATTTGCATTACCGTATACTATAAATTTGTACGCCTATGCAATTCCAGAGAAACAGATGGCTAAATAGATAAGCAAAAATAGTTCTGCCCGCGATTTCGACCAATCAGACCCCAAGTTTTAGAGGCCCTATGCTAGCCCACACTGTCTTCTTAACTGAAATAAAATCACGAAAACATTTAAACGTTTTAATTAAAATTTTATTGAATATTAATATTTATAGTTGTATTTTGTACATTGGATATATTATCCCAGAATGTCTAAAGGAACCTCGTTGCAATTATTTATTTGCTTCGCAAGACATTGCAAATGAACAGAAATGCAAAATTGACAGTAATTTATTTGTCTTAGAAACGAAAGATGTGAACTACTTTACACTTATAGAAAATCAGATTTAATTATTAAATTGAAAATTAATATTTATTATAATCATAGGTTTCAGAAAATAATTAATACATGACTCGTCAGTAAAATGTCGTACTTGACTTGGAGCCATAACATACTCGGCATAAAGTGCATCGTATTTCAATATGGCTCCTCGTCATTAATGGAGCATTTTCCTGATTTATTTAAAAAACTATTTTTATACATTCGCGCGGGAAGTAAAAACTCAAAATAAAGTGGGGTTCTACAATATGTTTTTTTATGAAACTTCATTTAAATTGAAAGCGGTTGTAGTTTTAGAATAAATGCCATAATTGTATGAATAATAAATAAATTATATTATGTATTTTTTAATTTTAAGGTATACTGGAACTGTTTCGATAAATCCTCACACGTTGGACATTTTCGACTGTATCCTGATGTGTATAAAGCAGAATTATATGCCTTCCTTGAAAAAACATCTTTAATTAAGGAAGAGAGTAAAAAAATCCAAGTAAAAGTGTGAATTTTATAATTTCATGTTTTTTTCTAATTGTATGTGATACAATTTAACAACTTGTATTTTTGTGTGTACTATCGTACTACTGGATAGATTAGTAAGTATTGTGAGAACTAAAAATTATGGTGTCAAATTTTACAGTAGGCGTAGTAATCAGTTTTGATACAAAGTTGTTATAATAGCACTATTCTTTATTTAATAAAGTAAAATATACTTTGAATGTTTAATCTTTTTTTTATTATTTTATTATCACTTACAGTGTAAGTGAAACTATGACACAAAAGTTATTTGATGAAATGAACAGAAAATTTTACAAAATGTTTAAGATTATTAATATATTTGTAAAATTATAATGTTGCGTTTAATGATATAAAAATGTGTCTACTAATTATAATTTTTTTGTAAAACAATTACATATTAAAATATTCAATATTTTAATGTAATTCATAGTTTTTGAGAATTAAGTTAATAAAATAATTAAAAATATCAATTATACCTGATGACCACTACATATGATTCCCTTCTATTATATGTTTGTATATTTTTTTTATTTATTTGTCTTTGTAAATAAATATGCATTAATTTCAAGATATTAATTTAATTTTTTTTTTTATTTCTATAAGTAAATGACAAATCAGAATTGATCTGAGGTATTTCACTTTGTATATGTATACGTAAAATGTTATTTTTATGTACTCTTATATTATTAAAATAATGGTATATTTGGAGTGAATCTACGAATTGTATGAATTAAGATTTTAGCTCTGCCCATTCCGACAAATTCAGTAGTGTCGTTTACTTTGTTTTTTTGAGGGTACATAAAATACTACTGTTATTATAAAAATATATGTTACACTAAAAGCATTCAAAATTTAAAACTCAGTCAACTGGTAAGTTTATTAGCAAATGTAAAACGAAATACATATGTGAAAAATGAGATACTAACACAGTGTCTGTGACATTGGCAGAAAATAATGTTATTCGTACGGCTGTGAATCAAGGTAATATATCCAAATTAGTAAACTTACGTTACAGCGAAAGTATTGTCAACAACGAGCATCGTTTTAAAATGGAAATGGAATATCCCAACTTAGTCGAAACAATTTTTGAAAGACAAGCGTGTTATATCCATCCTTAAAGCACACGCTTTGTGTTATGGCAAATGAGAGAGATAAATGTATGCCAATTTTGATGACCTTGATCGAACATCTTAAAATTTTACTGTAGTTAAATGATTTGGTACACTGGCTTGCAAAAAAATCGCGTAAACCTTAAAAATCATGTAACCGAATTTTTATAATTTTTTAGCTATGTAAATAATGTAAAAACTGACAGTTTTGGCAGTCATTACTATTTGATCTATTGTGGATCAAGTTCATCATTGTGTTTAATTTACCTACTAATAAATTACAAATATATTCCAGAAAAATGGAAGAACAAGCAAGTATGTATTTGATTTTTTGTTAATTTTGACATCTTAATTGACACTAGTGACATTGACAAGTATATTCAGAAATAGAATATTTACAGAACTGAAGCAGAAAGGTATACATTGGAAGCAGGGCATCGAACCCGAACCTGAACCGAACCAAAACCGGAACCAAACCGTACATTTTAGCGAACCTCAGATATATTTTTCCCGAGTCAGAATAGAACCGGGTATTAAAATTCGGGTTCAAGGTTCAGCCCCGGTTCAGGTTCATTTTAAGTTCGAAACATAAGTATAATTGCAATATGCCAATAATCGACGCCTTCGGCGTATACGTTACTACCTGTGTTGTCTGTTAGTGAAAATTGTGTTCGTTTTCTTGTCTTGCTTAAATTCGGGCTCGCATTTTAAATTATTTTTATATAAAGATGGTTATTAAGAAAACATTAATTCAATTTTCATTAGCTCGAACCGAACCTGAACCCGGAACAAAACCGCAAATTTTATTAATGTTTGAACCAGAACTGCACCCGAACCCATTTCTCAAAAAATAAATTAACCTGAACCGAACCTAGTTTTGGGCGGGTGCCCCGATTGGAACTTACCACAATTTTTTTAATGTTAATCTTGATAAAAAATAAACCCGTATTTTTTTTCTCAAATTAATAATACCCGAGGAAAAAAATGAAAAATATTTGTGACGTAATGGGCCCAAAAAAGATATATACTACTTGTACACTGCAAGACAAAGGTAGAAAAGAAAGTAGAGTGAATAAAGTGTCAAGCAGATATGCGTAAACTGTGGTGTATCAATCGAGGGTGCAATAGATACGGATCCATGAACCAATGGTTGTCCTGTCCATGAGATGCAAGCATTATTTTTTTAAGGCGTAGGAACGAAAATATTTATGTAGGGTCTACTAGAAGTTGTAGACTCAGTGTCTCTTTTGTTTTTGGTTTGCACGCGCCTATTCCCTTCTTGCTACGCCACTGAGCGCAAAATCAAACATAACAGCATGTGCGCTGGCCCAATGCCCCAAGAATATGAAGTTAGAAGAATTGGGTATGTGACCATAATCGAATTTCAAAGTCATAAAATATAAGAACTAACTTCTATAGCTTCTTATTATAATAATAAAAACTAAATACAGGAATTAGCAATTCAATGTTTTGAAGAAGGGATATATGACGTGAGCATGGCACGATCTTGGAAGAAGACAGATAGACTGGGAGGGAAAGATAGTTAACGGTTCAGTGTCGCGGCTATAACTATCTCTTTCCCTCCCAGTCTATCTGTCTTCTTCCACAATCCTACCATGTTGACATCATATATTTCTTCCTCAAATCTTTAATAATTATTTTCTCGTGAACTACGACTAATTAATCGGTTTAAAAAAAATGTGGGTATTTTATTTTTTGTCTAGTATCATGCAAAAATCAAAATTTGGTCACATACACCATTGGGGCCGTTACGTCATAACAGTATTAAGTAATTTTTGTTTGAAATCGTCACTAAAGTGCACAAAAATCATTAAAAGTTCATAAATCGGCGCTAAAATAACTCATAAGATTTCATGAAAATGTAGTGTTGCCAACCTTATGATAATTATTGTACATATAATAATTTTGAGTATTCATGACGATAACTTTAATGTCCATAGGTTAGCAACAATGAACATAAGTTCGTTTGTTTGACTGACAGCATTGCACCGTGACGTCAATTTTAAATGCGCCACATTGGTGAACTAGAGATGGGTGCTACCATGTTGTCAAGTAAAATTATTGGAAGGACAAGCATCTATTTGCGATAAAAAATATTTTAACAACAGAAAAACAAATTATTTTGTCTGTGATTATAAATAAATTATTAATAATGAACAAAGAAGAAATATATATTTAAAAAAAAACAACAATTTTATTCTTGTTTGTTACTTTCTTAATATCAAACTAGCAACTATGCAATTATCTGTCACTTTATTTGGTGTTTATTTCGCATATTGTAGAACAAATAATAGTTATTTGTATATCAAGGCCGCGGACAAGGTGTACACAATATATTTTGTGCAACCGTAAAAAATATGTAATTACAAATTTTATTAATTTTAAACAGTTTCACTGTAAATTGAAAGTTGGCTTTCAAGGTAGCTATGGAATTGACATTTGATAAACAAAACAATTAGTTTTGAAAAAATCATAGTGATTGTTTACTCAATTTCGCGGCCGTTACCGTGACAGCGGCCGCAAAATGGATTTCGCGGCCGTTGCCATAACAACAACCGCGAAATTCAATTTCGTGCCGTATATTGCGGCTGCGAAATGCCTATTTCGCGGCCGGTTGCACAAAAACACTTTTTTGAATCCCATTTCCTCTCTTCTTGTTTTAAAATATTTATATATCACAAACGCTTTGTATGAATGTATTTTATAAAGTTGTTTTTACTTTCCACCATTTCAAATTTTATTTGAAATGTATCTGGACCTCCTCAATGCGCAAACAACCTACTGCGCACTACATATATGTCATTTTTCTCTATCTCTCTTTTTTGATGTAAAATGTCCATGACAGATACAGATTTGTCATCATTGGTCGGTGTCATAACCCATGAAAATAAATATATCTTTCATTTTAACAAAATTTCGATTTCAAATAAATTTGAATATACACCTCGGTACTGAAGTTACTTTTATCACTCATATGGTTTATTTTCCTCGGCCCTACGGCGTCGGCAACTAAATTCTATATTCATGATAAAAATAAAACGAGTACCTTGATACATAAATAACTATTAATTCGATTTTTTTAATGAAATACTTTATAATTAAACATTGTCTTAGATTAATTACAACATTCTTAAGGCTAAAACTGTTATGCTATACATTTTTTTAAAAAAGACGTGCATTGGAAACCCTAATAAAAATTTGAACATTTTAGTGCATCGTTTCGAAAGATTTTATTGGGCTAGTTTGAGAAACGACTAGCCAGGTAAATTATTATTTTCTTATAGTGTTTGAAAATTGTATATTTTTCAGCCAGTTGCAAATAAATTTATGCATCAACTAATCTGAAATTACTATATTAAAAATATAGGTCCGTATTATTAATGCGGTTTTATATCTTGGCCTATAGTTCGGTTGTAAATTTGTATGTAGGTACATTACAAAAGCTGTATTGCTATAGTAAAACCAAATATTCTTAAAACCGCGTTTTGTACTGATCAGATTGTGAAAGCGATGTTTTAATGATGACAAGGCCATGAGACAGATGGTGGCTAATGTGCTAGCCACATTAGATTTTTATATATATTACGCATCATATATGGTTTATTATGTATGTATCATACGAAACCAAGTAATTAAAGATAGTTATTACTACTTAATAGAAAATTTATTTAAAAAAATGATTCTTATTAATTTGAACAGCACATGGTAAATGTGTACCATCTGATATTCTCAGAACTAAATTTATTGACAACATTTTTCGTTGCACATCACACATTTTTGTCTTAAAATAAATGGGGGAGAGTTTGTAGGTAAACTAAAAAAAGAACATTATACGTTGTTAGCTTTTTAGTTTTTATAACATTCCAAATTAGAAATGTTTATAATTATATAGTATTTCTAATCACAAAAAAGGATTTAAAATACATGTTTTGTAAACTGTAGATAAAATAATTAATTAATAGATTACTTCTGACTCATAATGAAAACTACTTTAAATAAAGTCGTTCCGATTAGAAATTTATAATGTAAATAAAATTTATGCCAAGTATTATTATTCACCCATTTACAATAAGAGTTTATCGTACACAAAAATATTTCTCTCTACTAAAAATAACAGGTGAACAGTGAGTGCGCGGTAGTTTAATCCACAATTAACTATGTTGTGTTCATTCGAAAGTGACAGTTCGTTGTCATTATAAAAACGTGATAAAATTTTAGTGTCATGTGTAAGTACAGTACTTTAGGGTGATTGCTGTGTAGAATAATATGGTAAGATGTACTAAATGCTCAATTTGTAACGATTATTGCTCTCTTTCTTGTAATTTGTAAGTACATACGTGTTATTGTTCAATTTGAGGTTATCATGACCTTGCATTTGTATTCTTTGAATAAAAATTATTAATTTTGCATCGCAAAAACATTTTACATAAATTGCATTAATGTGATGATTTGTATGTTTTTGTAAAAGTATTTTGTGCATTTCATGTTATCATATTTTAATTAGGTGCTAACACATGTCAAAAATAATACTAATGCTTTGTGCCAGAAGCTTTGTTTATTTTATATTCATGAATTCATAAATTTATAGTTTGTATTTTGAGATTTACATGTGAATAACATACTTATATATTCTTTGCAGGAACTTGAACCGAAATGTATTTATGGTTCAGGGTTTAGGTTCGGTTTAGGGCCCCGATTTTGTACATTTTAAATTCTTCTAGAATAGGTTAAGAATATTTAATACAAATATGATTAAAACAAGTTTTTAAACTAAACGTAAATAAAAGTATTAAGCATAAACAACAAAAACGAAAGAGTGGAGAAAAATCTCAATTGTGGTCGAATTTGAAATCTAGTACAATTTAAACTTACAAAATCGAGGTCCAGGTTCAGGAAATAAATGTCGGTTCGGTTTTGGTTCAAGAAAATGAAATTATAACGGTTCATCAGTATTGGGTTCGGGTTCGAATTTCGGTTCAGAACGGTAAATGATGATATTAGTAGATTTAAAATCATATTGATAATTTAATATGAATTTACAGTTTTTAATTAACAGATCTGAATTTAAAACGGTTTAAATTCAGTTCAGGTTTATTGACTTACATAAATTAATAAAGGTTCAGGTTCATCCAAAATTCGAGTTTTTGGTTCAAGTTCGGGTTCAGTTTCAGGTTCCTAATTCTTTGTAGCAGAACATTGAACCGAACCAAAACCGGTATCAAACCGTAACATTTTAGCGATCCCAGAAACGAACTAAAGATATATTTTTCAATTGAACCCGAGTCGGAACCGAACCGGGTATTAAAATTCGGATTCAGGGTTCAGCTCTGGTCAGGTTCATTTTCAGTTCGAAACGTAAGTGTAAACGTTACATCCGATCATAGACGCTTTCGGTGTCTGCGTTGCTGCTTGTGTTCGTGTTCTTGTCTTACGTTACATTATAAATTCCGGCTCCAATTTTAAATTATTTCTATATAAAGATTGTTATTAAAAAAATATATTAATTCAATTATCATCAGGTTGAATAGAACCTAAACCCAATACTTGAACCCTGAACAAAATCACATATTTTGTTAATGCACACGAATCCATCTCTCAAAATTAACCTAAACCGAACCCAGTTTTTGCCGGGTTCGATTTATAAATAATTTATTACAGTGGGATGTCTTTTTCAGTGCCACCATTAGGCCATGTTTCAATTATTAATCGCAATATGGAACTTCTTCGCAATGCACGGCTAAAACATCAGCGACTGGAGTCACCAGCTATTATGGAATCCATCGAAAATCCATCGCTTATCATGACTAAAACTTGTGAAGACCCGTTAGATCGATTGTCGCCCAGATTGATGTCTTTAAATTTAAATGAGGATGCTGGTGATAACAGTGGCAACAGTTTTTTATTACTTGATGCATTGGAGAGGTTAAAAGTTTCAACTGCAGAACAATTTATGGAGCGAATACATATCCCAGACAACATGACGAAAGTGAAAGTCGTTGCTATATTTGGTAACACAGGGGATGGTAAATCTCATACTTTAAATCATACATTTTTTGAAGGAAATGAAATATTTAAAACTTCTTCAGAACAAAACTCCTGTACCTTGGGAGTTTGGGCAGCATTTGATTCAAATTTAAAAGTAATTTGTTTGGATACTGAAGGATTACTAGGTGCAACTACAAACGAGAATCAACGTACAAGATTATTACTTAAAGTATTGGCCGTGTCTGATGTCGTCATCTATCGTACAAAATCGGAACGACTACATCGAGATATGTTTACCTTTTTGGGTTCTGCATCCAAAGCTTATACTCAACATTTTCAAGGGGCATTGCAAGCTGTAGGACAACGCGGTGATTTTGGTGGCTCACTCTCTGCATTAGGTCCAGCTGTAATTATTTTTCACGAGACAAGAAATACGAAAACATTACAGTCGAGTGTATCTGAATCTCCGGAAGATATTTTACGGGAAAGATTCGCATCAATGAGATTAGAAATTGAGGCTTTCAGTTCACTTAAGTATATTGGAGTTCAAACGCTAACACCGCCAACTTCATTTACAGAGTTACGGAATGCAGTGCAATTAGAACTTGAAAATACATCTGTAAGGTCAGCTAGGCATCCGCAAGTTGTATTTCGGACACTTAAGGTAAAAATATACTATTTTTCTTACTAACTTTAATAACGGGACTCGTGAAATCTGCAGCTCGGTTTCACTCGAGGATATCATCGATGATAATCATATCATTTGTTATATTACGTATGAAAGTATTCTGTCCCTTAACACATTATTTATAACATCCATTCACTTACACATTAGACGTTCGCTTAAATTTAAAAAAATTAGAAAATATGTGTAAATTTTTTTAACAAAAATAGATAAAGGAAATAAATAAGAAACACAAAGTGAACAACATAAACAGTTTAATAAATCAAATTGGCAATTATATTTTGCAATTAGGCGAAACATAGTTGCCAAGGATCTGAACGCACTGAATATTTGTAATAAAATAACAAGAGTCGGGTTGCTACCAACGGTTTTTTTTACATTCACATATTACTTTATTTTAATTATTAGTTATTTTTGCAGTTACTGAACACGTAATTACCCAAAATATAATATAAATAAATAAAAAACCAAAGTGACCCCTAACAGTTCAATAAAATGGCTTTCCAATGATATTTAATTAATGGGTTCATTTTTTCCAAAAACAAAATTGCTAATGTAGTAAAGTGTAAGGTAAAAATGTTATAACATTGTAGATTGTGCTAGAAAATAATCTAATAATGTAAAAAAGTCAAAATTTATTTGTTCTAACATTTGTTTTTATTTTGTAATTTATTTTGGCGCTAAAACGATATCACGTGGCTTGTGACGTATGAGTGCTTGATACCATTTCGCGTTGTCGACTCTGTTCTTTGTGTTAGTTTTATTACGTTTTATGTGGTTACAGGTTTTCTATAATATAATTAAATGTCATCAGCGTCTTCTACGTCACTTCCGGTAAAATTAAAATTTTCAAGTAATATTTAAAAATTCATATCTCGCTGAAATTAAATAGAAAAGAACACAGAATTTTAGATTTATAATAAAAATATATGAAAGTTTCAGAAAATAAAATAAAAAAATTATTAGAGTACCCCATTATTAAATTATTTATTAGGTGAAAACTATTTTATCACTGAAATAAATGAAATAACCGTTATCAAATATTAAATATTTGTTTTTAAGTTTGTTTTATTCATATATTTAACTTCTCAGCATGGAAACTTTCGTTTTGAATAATGTCATTGCCTACTATGACGTCCATGTAAAAATATTAATATTAATATAACTGAATGAAATCAGGAATTTAGCAACAAAAATAAACAAATTGTAATATCGAAAATTGTGTTTTTCATTTATTTTATTGTCACAGCCATAGTTTTTATCCTATAAATTTAATAATTTTTACATTTTTGCTATTTGAAATAATGAACATGGATAAATTATACAATGATGGAAAGCTAAAAAAAATCTCTTTTCAATGGTGTAACCTTTCCACTACGGCGCCCATATAAAAATTGTAAATTTGACTTCATAACTTGAAATCCAATAGTTATAAAAAATATTGGCATCGCCATTCGAAAGATGTCAAAAAAGTGCCCTAAAGAAGTGCCAATTGGAAGTTATTTGCAAAAATAAATATAAATATTTTCGCATATATCTAGTGACCCATGATTTTTTTCTGGATAAACAATACACTGCTAAAATGGCCTAATGGGTTAACTTTTGCCTAATTTAGCCGACTTTGTATCTCTTATAGTTCTCGAGAAACAGTATAGGGCGCGAGAGCAAACACGTGATTCGAGCGACCTTGAAGCGCTTGGAATCAGCTGATTTGTGTGCGCTTGTTACATAAAACAAATGAAATTAAAAATAACTTTTTAACAGTTCAAAATTAAAATAAATCAAAACATTGTTGCTGTCAAAGTGACATGTGCACACAAGTCAGCTGATTAAGCACTTCAAGGTCACTCGAGTCACGTGTCTGCTCGCGCCCCATATAGATTTGGATTCTTTCTCATTTTGTAATATTTTTTGTGGTATTGTGTGTGTGTTTGTGCAATGAAATAAATGTATATCCAATTTTTAGGCTTTAAACGATAAATTCAGTGGAGAAATAATAAATTCAGTGCCACTCCTCTTTCCCGATCAGTATTTCACTTGTCCAGTAAAATGTCAATCTTGTGACAGCGGTTGCCAAAAATCTATGGGCCATATTCGAGAAGGTATTCCTCATGCTAACACTTCCAGGTGTAGATATCAACATCAGTATGAAAACTGTGTGTATTTGTGTAAGGTAAATATAATTTTCTATATTTTATTGTTCATATCTTCAGAATTCTTTATTTTAGGCTTGCCATGCTAATGGAAGAGAAATTATAGTCACATCCCGAGTACAGACAACAAACGAAAATTCTTGGTATGGTCTCGCCAAATATGCATGGTCCGGCTACGTTATCGAGTGTCAAAATTGTGGAGAAATTTACCGTAGTAGACAGTATTGGTACGGAAATAAAAATCCTGAAGATGTTGCCGTTCGAACTGAAATTATCCATGTCTGGCCAGGGGTAAGAAAGTTTTTTTTTAATAAGTTTTAAGGAAAAAAAAAATTATTATATTGTCCTAATTTAATTTTAAGTTATTATTTCAGAGCAAAAATTTTACTAATGCTCAAAACTCTGCTCAAAAAGTCCTTGATGGAGTTTCTTATCTTAGCGAAGCTGTTGCTAGCGTAGGTGCGCATCCTACTAAATTACTTTCATCGTGGGTTGCTGATAAAGTTGCGCCCAGTTATTGGCGACCGAATAATGAAATAAAAGTAAGTTATATTTTAATGTGCATGTATTTAATTTAAAATGAAGATAAGGATTAGAGTAAAGTACAAATATTTTGTTGAATTTGTTAAACATAATATTTCGCAACAAAAATATTTCCATAAAAAAATTGATATAGGATCCTAATGACGTTAAAAGTTTATTTATTTAGAAAAATACAAGGCTGATCAAAAATAATTCGACCTTCTTCAATATCTCTGTAACTAATGGGGTCATTTTGAAAAAAAATTGTCGATTTTTTTTACAAAATCGTGAAATCCATCTCATTTAATAAATATAGTAATATAAAATAATTTGAAGTATGCCACTTTTCATTCAGAAATTTGCTTCATTCTGACAATAGCTATTTGTATTTTTTTTACGACGTTTCTAAAAACAATTTTCTCGGACGTTAAATACACTTTAAGAAAATATTAGTAGAATAAGGGTAATATTTTGCATATTTGAATCAAAATAGTTTATATTGACTTGACTAGTAAAATAAGGGTAATATTTTATTTATTTGAATCAAAATATATTATTATTATTTATAATTTATATTTACACTTTCACAACACACAACTGACACGTCAAAAGTTAGGTTATCAGACGCAAGGCGGTGTAACAGTGTTGCCAATGAACCAATCTTAAATCTAAATTAATGTTGTCAACTTGTGATTTAATGTAGAAAAAGAAAAAAAAATCGTTTTTTTTATAAAATCGTGAAATCCGTATCATTTAATAAATATAGTAATATAAAATAACATGAAATATGCGACTTTTCATTCATAAATTTGCTAATAAACTTCCGCGGCTGTAAAATTCGTGACGTCACGGCTTGTTACTCACACAAAGACATTCCTGTCACACACACACAACGGTCCACGTGGTGTCCGTTTACTGTTGTAAAGAAACTAACCTAAAATTATGACAGGTGACAGCAGAGTTAAGTGTAAAGGTTTGTAACTAAAACATTTATTAAAATAAATACCAAAAGTTGTATGAAATATGTTTTTAGTTAACAGTATGTTGTTGTCACAAAATAAAACTGACAAGTGATAACCCAAACAATCAAAGTTCCAAACACAACCAGTAGAGAGCACCTGCCGCATCCGACAAGCCGTGACGTATAGCCGTGACGTCAGCGTCCAAATATTTGAAATTAAAGACAACTTTTAAAAAATCGTATCTCTGATTCTAAAGACTTTTAAAGTATAAAACATACACCTACATATTTAATTTGACCTATTCTTTCAAGAAAAAAATGATTTAGAAAATGTGAATTTAAAGTATGTATATCACTAAAATAAGGATATTCAATAAAATTAGTAATTTATTTATAATTTTTACAATATATTTTTTGTAAATAACATTCATGTTGGTAACTCTTCTATATTTTCCTTACTAGTTCGGGAGAAGAAAGTTGAGCTTTCTGTCGGGAAGAAAATAATTTAATTCGCTTTTATAAAACTGGGCATAAAAGTACTAATGTAGTAGGAAGGTATGTAAATAAAATATTTATTAAAATAAATACCAAACGAAGCAATCATAGTTCCAAACTAAACCGGTAGAGCTCGACTGCCGTATCCGTGGAGTTGTGACGTCAGCGTTGAAATATTTGAAATTAAGGGAAACTATTAAAAATCATGTCTCTGATTATAAAGACTTGTAAGGTGTAAATTATACACCAACATATTTAATTTGACATATATTCAAGAAAAAAAATTTGAAAATGTGAAATGACCCCATTATTCTGTATAAAATGTGGACGTGAAATATTTAAATTTTGTTTGTTGCATTTTAAAATGTTTCAAACTATAAGGTGTTAAAAAAGAGTATCTTTTTAAGATATATACCTCGACACATTTCGATGTATTGATTCTCAATCAAAAAGAAGTTTTCTATTGTGATTTTCACACCAGGTTCTAAACGTCAAAGTGACATTGAAAAGTTAACCTGAAATTTACGAAAGTAAACATGTCGGTGAAACGTGGTTTTGTGCCATGGTGGAAATATATTCAATTCAATGCCTCGCGTGCGTTTCTATAGCTAAACGAACTTTTAGCGTCTAGTCTCAAATTTTTACAATGAAGCAGAGCTAATGTGACGCGTGTATAACTTCAGGCCAAATGAAAATTGTATTTATAAAAATGAAAAGAATGATGTTATATTAATATTTATAACATATTTAGATATGTAATTTTGAATTTATAGTCTATATTTTTTTTTCTTCTAGAAATTCTGTGTTCATATGATAAGTCTCTATGAAATGAGTGTGAACTTGCAGTCTGAAACGTGACGTCACAACATGGTTGGTTTTTGTAACTTTTAAAAAATATACTTTAAAACAATTTTATACAACAAAAAATGTAAATAAAAAATAATTTTATCATACATTACGATAAATTAGACTATGAGTGTTCGATTTAAACAAAAAAATCTGATGTGGACACCACACGACTTCCTTGTACGATTATTAAACTATACATATTTTTTTAATAAATAAATTACAAAATATTAATTTTAACTTCAAAACAGTAAGATATATAGCGACCATAATCTGACCCGGTTCTTTTTAAAGAGAGTTTTGATTACAACAAAGAAATATTTGATTACAACAATGAATATGACTAATTTCACAATAAAAATATAATATTTGTTATTGTACGAATCATAAAATTGCACGTATTTAACGTAATTTGACATGAACATTTTTTTTATTTTTTGTCCTAATCCATAGCAAGCTTTATTACAAAAACAAAAAAGTATATAATTTTTAAATTTACATATCTCGCTTATCAAAGGGCTAATTTAATAATACTTGATGTGCTAGACGCAGAAATTAATTCTCTAAAATTTTTATTTGAAGCATTTATTTCTAAAATCAAAATAAAATCATTTTATTCAAGAAAAACTGTTAACAACTTCAAGTAATGTACCACTTCCGGTTAGCCTATTTTAACCAAAATCTATTATGTTATTTCGATTGCCATAAAAGTCTTGTATACCAAATTTGAAAAGTTTTGGATTATATTTTAAAACAGTTTTTCATTAAAATCTATTATAGGCTTCATGTAAAGTGCCACTTCTGGAAATTGTGTAATAACCAGAAAGGGAGTTGCACAACTAGATGTTAAATGTCCTAAATACAAAATTTCAACTTCTGCGGCTTACCATTTTTGAGTTATGCGAGATACGTACGTATGGATGTACGTACATACAGACGTCACGACGAAATTAGTACTTACGTACAAGGAAGTAAAAAGAACAATTAATTTTTTTGCATGACCTCATTTTAAACTTTATGGTGATTTAATTTTTAAGGCTGGCGTTTTCCAGTGCACTGTATTGCACCAGTATTAAAAGTACGGCCTTTTGCAGTAAAAATTAAAGTAGTGTGACAAACAAACCTATTATTAAAGATTGGATTCTTTTTGATCAGTTCTTGTACAACTATAATTTTATTTGGGTGAATTAATAAGATTTAATTTTAGCATTGTTACGCATGTAAAAAGACATTTGTAAACTCCGAAACAAAACATCACTGCCGTTCATGCGGCGAAGGCTTCTGCGACGAATGCTCCTCTCGCAGCCAACCCGTCCCATCTCGTGGTTGGTTTGAAGACGTCCGCGTTTGTGACGACTGCTATCAACCAACGCCTCCTAGCTTATCTCAGGGCATAGACGACAAAGAAGTCCGCGTTCGGAAATACAGCGAAGCAGTTGTAAACACCATATCATCTGTGGCTTCAGTGTTGGAGTACCCAAAGAACTTCATCAAAGACACGGCTCGGCCGGCCTATTGGGTGCCAGATAACGAGGTAGTGGGTTGTATGTGTTGCGATATTGCGTTTGAACTCAACAACCCACTGCATCACTGCAGGGAGTGTGGCAAAGCGGTATGTTCGGATTGCTCGACGACTAGGAAACCAGTTCCTCTTAGAGGATGGCATAACCCTGTTAGAGTATGTGATAGTTGTGTTAAAGAAGAGTAAAATATGTGCAAAGTTTGTTTTTATATCGGACCCTAAACCTTCAATAATATTTTTTGTAATAATATTGTTCAGTTATAAAATCCAGACGATCAATAATATTATTATTGAATGTGTAGGGGTCGTTGATGAGTCATTTATTTGGTGTACGTTTATGTTTACAATCAGGTTATTTTGACATAATTGAGATGCAATAATTTTGTTATAAGCGATAAAAAATATTATTTTAAAATGAGGGATGGCAGAATAAATGATAAAATATTTTTTAACAAGTTTAATATTAATTTTTCAGGAACCTACAGTAAAATAATCAAATTGTAAACGCAATTTTTATTTTGTAAAATATGAGGTTTTTTTATCAAATACCCGACCAGAGGAATCACATGGAATATTAGTTTTTTTTTTAGCTCGTATTGCTCCTTTTTTATCTAATGAGTCCATAAACCATAATCGAAATATAACAAATAATTAAAACAAAAACTTAATTATAAAATTATAAGGAATTAAACATTTTATGACGTGACGAATATCGATTTGATTATATTAGTCAGAAACATGAAAGCTGCCAATCCCGCCTATAATTCCACAGTGCCCCACCCATACACTATGAATTTTCCATTCCCTTTGGTGAGAAACATGGTGGAACTTTCATGAAATAATATTGTTTCATTCTAGTACATAGTATTTTAGAGCATAAAATTCTAATTTTTTATGCCAATTTTTTTCTAATTTTGTCTTTTAACGACCAAATGTTTTTAATTTAATAAGATCGAAGTAGATCTGATATGCGATTATTTCAAAAATTTAATGTTAGATTAACACATTTATTTATATTAGTATTTATGTATAATCGTTGAAAAATGAGTACGAGAAAAAGCCATTTTTTGCACTAGTAGGTAATATAAGAAATTAGAATATACAGAGTGTTTAAATTGAAATTTCGTGTCGACTAGTTATATTAAAAATGTACTCTTCAAGAATCATGTCCTTAATTTTGCAAAATTCAGAAAAATCCTTTTTGCATTACAATCAGTACATCAGATAATATACGAGCAAACATTCGGCCAGCTGATATTTTCAACAAATTATAAAATTTACACAAATGTTGAGAAAATTCCGAATAACATATTCAGTATTTTTTATATTTTAAAATTTAAACTAGTCGAAAGAAATGTGTTGAAATTTCTCATCATTTGCGTAGGTTCTATAATTTGTTGACAATTTAACCCGACCGAATTATTATGAACCTTACCTCGTATATTCTTAATTTTTCTTTTGCAATATTTAGAAACATCCTATTTTTCGTATTTTTTCTTATTTTTTGACGAATCAGTAATTTCCAATACATATTACAGAAATAATCACGTTTTTAAATTAAGTATACTCAGTCACTGATGGTCTAAATTTAAAAAAGTGTGCGTTGCGGGACGCCCAACAAAAGTGATAACAATGTCCAAGTTAAAGTAATTTTATTGTTTAAAGTATTAGTAGAATAAATTTAATGATTTGGTAAAAGGTTTGAATTAAAAAAATAACTGTTTTGTAACTAGTTGCATTTGATAATTTATTTACGCGTATAATAACGTATAAAATATTAAAAACAAGAGGATTGTGCTTGCCATCTCTCAGCGGCAGTTTGGGCGCTGGAGTGGGGAAAAGTCTTAATCACCAGATCCGAAATTTGGCACTAAAATATACAAAATTTATCCTATAAAACAATATGGGAGCAATATGAGCTAAAATTAGTTTTCCGCGGTAAATATTTTTGTCCGGATTTTTGATTGACATCGTATATTCATAAATCTAAATAATTTTTATGAAACAAATATTGATCATAGATAATGACGTAATTTTGAAAACAGTGAACGCTATTAAATTTTGTATTAAAGCCTTGTATACGAACCATAAAAGTATAGTATCGAAAGCATTTTATAATAAATTTAACAGAATCATACATTTATGTGGTGCTGAATTATAAATATATGTATAAATGTTTTTGTATGACAAATATATAGAAGGCAGTATTATCAAGAACTATTTAATTTTAAATGTGAATTACCGAAAAATAATAATAATGGTGTCAAAATTTCTGTTAATTTTTGCGTTAAATATATATTTAAAATTAAATGGCTATTGGTTAATACCGGCCGTAGTTAACATAGAATTTAATAATTATGTGAAAACAAATGAAATACTTATTATTTTGTTCTTATTAACTGCATTTCAATAATTATGCACAATTGGTATTTTTAGGCATTTACTTTGTTTTAATTTTATACTAAATTATTTATTAGGATAGGAACATTCCAACAAACAAAATTAAATTAGTTTTAAAATTGGTATTATCAACAGTTTTTTCATAATATCAAATTGAACTGAATTACAATAACTATTTTTGTAAAAATTATGCATCACTCATATGTTAGTAAAGTTTTTAAAATAATAAGTAGATTATATGTGGTAGTTTTTTAGTGATTTGTGAGAGATATATATTGAGTTGTGATAATTATTTTCAAATTTTATGAATGAATAAAGGATTTGGAATATAAAATAACATTTTCCCTTTTCTGAAATAATTCAAGATATTAAATTATTAAAAAATATGCTCAGAACTCATAAATCGAGAAAAAAATATTTTCAAAAATCTTACGGGAGGGTACATATATGTTTCAACTGTTTTTGTACATAGTTCCCGTTAATTTCATTCACCGCGGGGCACAAGATTTTTGATGCCAGTGTCGAAAATGCTCTTTCATCCAACGTTCCACTTTCTCTTTTACTTTATCTTCGTTTTTATTTTTTCCCTGTTAGATTCTTATTTAAATGAAAGAATCGGTGAAAATTAGACGGTGCCCGATCGGGACTGTATGATGGACGGTCCACAACTTCATCCAAAAGCATCCAATAAAGTTTTGCTGATTCGTCCTGTGAGGGCAGGCTTTATTGTGTAGCAGACATACGCTGAGAGTCAATATTCCCTGCCTTTGGTTCTGGATTACTCTTCGAGGTTTCTTTAAGGTTTTATAGTAGGAGTTCCTCTACACAACAATCGTGTCAACTTTCCGAAATAAAATTTCCCCCAAGGATACCAGTACTTTGTATCTTTTATTTTATGACGGCCGCCGTATAATAATAAAACATTTGTTGTATGTTCTGTTTATTTTAACGTACAGCAACGTTTCGGCATCATATACTACTGCCTTCTTTAGGGTAAAAATAATCAACAAAAGCAAACAGCCAAATTAACAATGTTCAACATTTTTAATATAAGAAACCATGCTCGACTAAGTTCTAAACCGTCATTATGATTCGGATTCTATTTTTAAGTCCAAATGCAGATCTTGTAATAATTCTGGTATCTTCGAATATTAGGAATTTTATTTTACTCTAAAGAATTCAGCACTATATGCTGCCGAAACGTTGCTTAAATAATTTTAAAAAAAGAAAACAGAACATAAACTAAAAGGTTTTATTGTTAATTTAAGTTATTTTTATATTTTCGAGATAAAATAAATCTTAATTACTTTTATTATTATTATTATTATCTTTTTAAATCTCACTCTACTCTTACGGGTGTAGAGATTATAATTCTTTTTACACTATATTATTTATAAAGTCTTTCCATTCTGTCCTGTTCCTTGCTTTCCTGTTTGCTTCTTGAAGGTTTAATTACTTATTACTCATTTGCTTTCAATTTACAGATTTTGGTAATGATATACCTGTACCGTCTAGGTGGTTACCATGCGTCACCTCTTTGGATTTTAAAGCTATAGTCACAGGTATTGCTATTTGTAAATGAAAAAAAAAAAAATTATGATCATTAATGAAAACCCGCCATGAAAATTCCTTATATTAAGTAAAGTACGATTATTTAAAGTTTTGCAATGAGTTTGTGATGTCACAAGTGGCATTTATACAATATTTTTTCATGAAAGTTCAACCATCTTTACTCTCAATCGGAATATCGGAATGAAAAATGCATAGTCTGTGGGGGGGCGCTGTGCAATTATAGACGGGATTCTCAACTTTCATATTCCTGGACAATAGAATCAAATCCACACCCGTCACGTCATAAAATGTTTAATTCCTTATAACTTTATAATGCAGAATGTTTTTTTTTTTAATTATTTAGCTTTACTACATATTAATCAGTAAGTATTTTACGATTTTTATGTAAATTTGTTATATTTCGACCATTCGGATTTGAATTTAACCACGCGTATTATTTTATCATGATAAAGCTTAAAATTATAAACACATATTTATATTTCTATCTTTGTTTTTTTGTAGAAGACTTAAGAGATATGATACGAGCAAACTTCGTGTTGTATAATTTTGTTGTGTTGTTTCCATTTATTGTACTATTATTTTATTTTTAATTATAATATAAATATATTTTAATACCCATCCTTTGGAATAAATTGAGATTATCGATTACATTAATATTTCTTTAATATGGTTTGTTTATGAACTAGCTGAAAAGAGTATGAAGAAGAAGTCTAGATGCCACAATTATCCAGTTGTACAAACAAAAATCACTGTGTGTACTTGTGTATCATATGTTTGGGTGGCGAAAATGGTGCTTTAGTTAAGAAGTCATCCTAATTTATTGTGAATTACAGCCGTAATGTAAGTGAATTATTGCTTGTATACTTGTTATTTTATGTCTCAATATTTCGTCTTTCGTTTGGTGTAAATATTAAGTGGTGTTATTTTATATAAACCGTATTTTATTAAAAATGCCTGATCACCACGCTCGAATTGGAATATTTGCAATGGCCGAATTCTGACCTATATTTATTAAAAATTGTTTACCAGTGGCCTTGATTGTCATTTTTATGAAGGAGTAAGTGGATAAAATGACAAATGCTTATATTTATCAGTTTCACATTTTTGATGAAATAAACAAGCTAAATGTTTATGCAATCTTTAGCAAAATAATCAGTTGTCCACGTATTGCATTTTTTTGTTTTAGTTAAATTTGGATGTGATAGTAAACAAATTGATAAATAACTAATGCGTATTTTGTTAAGGGATAAATTTGTTTTTGTTATTTTTGTTTTCTTTTGTTGCGAGCTGATTCATCAGTAAGAGCAACAAGTTTAATATACTGATGAACTGATGTTGTATTTATTTCTGATTATTAAAAAAATATTAAATTATTTTTGTATTTAGTACTTGTGGGAATAATTTTACGTATTATATTTTATATTGTTGTTAATTTATGACATTTTTATGATTGTTTACCTAAATTATTGCATTCATTTCTGTTTTACTTAATTTATAAATACATAGATATCAATTAATTTTCATTAGTTGCGTAATTCAGTTTTATTCTAGATGTCTGTTTATAAAATCAGAGATTCTTATTATTATTATTCAGCGTATGTGTTTTTAGAGGCGCCAAACATAGTTTCCTAGTGACAAATTTTTGAAAATATATCTAAATCGGACTTTAGTTTGGTTATTCTTCTTTCGTAGCAATTAGCATGGAGTATAGAGTTTATATTTGTTTGCTGGCTTGTGTTAGTGGGGGAATGAAACGTGGTTGCTAGGCAACAGGCTGATGACGCGTTCTTGCCTAAGCAGTTGCAACAGTTTCTATAGCAACAGGCCAACATTCTTTGATTTGCAAATCGCAACTTTACTCGTGATCTAAACTTGTGTTATGCGCGTTACATATTCCTTCTTTATTAATAATACTGCTTTCAGTATTCGGATGAGATTTATTATAAGTGTTTTGTTAGTATGTGGGATGTTTTTATGAAAAATATAAAAGGTAAACTGATATGCGTAAATCACTGTTCAGTGAGCAATTTTCGCATGCAGTTAGTGATTTCACTGATTTCTTTTGTTTAATACTGTTTATTTTTGTGTAAATAAATGTATTATGCACATATTTATGAGAAGAATGATGTGTTTTGTACTTTTTCTGTGTTATGGTTAGTAGTGCAGTGTAAAACGTGTTTTATTTTCGTTTTCCAAGGATTTTGAAGCATTCTATTTTCTTCTCAAGCGTTTTAGAATGCTATGCAATCTCAGTACCATCAATTTCGCTTCTCATCCAAATAATCTTTTCACGAGGCTTGGCAGACTTCATTCAACGTTCTTATATAGTCAATTTCGAATAACTTGAACCAATTTTGTTTTTTTAACACGCTCTACATATGTTTTCAAGCTTCACATTGCTTTCAAAATTGCTGCATAAATATAAACATTCTTGTAGTACATGCACATAAAATATCACGTTTATAATAATAATAGTCAAATTGTTTAGTTTGTGTATGATGACAATGTTGAATTAAGACAAATTGTATTTACATTTATTCAAATATTTCTTGATAGTTGTGGTATTTTATGGAATTTGGAGAAAATATGAGGGTCACGCACGGATTATTGAGGATAAGACACATTGTTCATATTTTATAAATTTTTACTTGGAATTTTATTTTAAATCTGCCAACAAATATTCTTTGAGAATTCTATCAAACTAATTTCTGATAAACTTGAAAACTGTCAAATTAAGTAATTTCAGGCTGGCTTAAAAGCTGTCAAAGCTATCAAATTATAAATCAATTCCAAAATGTTCTATGATTAATTCCATATTTTTACTCATAAAAAAATGATGAACTAAGTTGTAACTAACGTAACTTTTACAAATTTAGTTTTAGATGTCAGATAACTGTTTAAATTTATAAAATTTTGTTTTTCAAGGCCTACCTAATTTTCTTATTTTTAATAATTATTCTAACGTGGCCCTCGTAGATAATTAGTATTTTTTGTTAAGATTTTGAACATACAAATTTAATAAAAGTGTGAATAATACTAAAATAATAATAAATTTTATGCTGTTAAAGAAATATATTTTATTCACTATCATTATAATAATTTGTCGATTCCTAACTGCAATGACAATCTTTTGGGTGGAAAATAACAGATTTCACTTCCACCCACGGGTTGCAAATGTTTATGTAGTAGGCTAAACAAATTTTAATAGAGCTGTCAAAAAAATATTAACAAAATTAAAGGTTATAACTTAATGATTTATTCTGAAAATTATTGATTTAAAAAGAGGATGATTGATTGTGAAAAAAATAGTGTACATATACATAACCCCTCGGCTGTAATAAAACATCCCACTTCGGATGTAATATACTATTAAAATTGAATTGATACAGTAAAATAGTTAAACTTTTATTGATATTTTTTTTAAGTGACTAGTAATCTCAAATCCGTATTTATATATATAGTTTTTTTATTATTTATTTATAAAATTATTTATTACAAATCATCGTCTATTATATAACATATTATAAATTTAACTTTTAAATTTGTCATACAAAGAATTATCTAAATACATATGTAAATGTATTAAACAAAACACATTCACAATATAATTTAAACTAATATTTGCATATAACGAAAAGTTTTTATAGTGTTTCACATTAGCATTGAAATGACATCATAAACACATGCTCATGCAGTAATGTCATACATCAAGAAAGTATTTTGTCTGACGTATGCGTTATTAAATAAATATCACTTGATTAATGACGTCATATGTTGTCTCGTTTACATGGGTTATGTTTGAAACAGATTATATTTGCTATTCTGGTTGCCTATATTGAAACGGATTTTGTTGTAAAAAATAAATAAATTGAATTTTACGAAAAACAAGTCCGTAATAATATTTGTCTGGAATATTGTTTACATCATTATCTTTATAAAGAATATTACCCAGAATGAAGTAGTAAATATTTGTGGTTACAGTTTATAAAGATATAGGACAGGAAAATTTTATTTGTGGTTTCTAGAAATACGTACAAGTTTGGGAAATAATTTATACTTATTTTGATACATAATATATAAATATATAAAATATATAACACGAATTAATGAACAAGAACAACTCTTTGTAGGTGATTAGCGAGCGGTTGACTACCATTGTTTTATCTCTGCCAATCGTTTATGGATTGTTTTGAAGAAATATACTTCGAATAAAATATGGGTACGAAATTTTTTTTCTCCAACACTATTTTGGAAACTACACATTCCACAACTAAAAATTATGTTGGAATTAATATTAATCCAACAAACCGTGTGGAATCATTCCGTACGCCGTTTGGAATAATTCCGCACGGCTATCGACGAATCACAATCTATTTAGCCGCATATTAGCGCGGTATAGCAAATATCTTGGTTCGGTTGCTATGGTTATGACTCTTTGTTGTATATTTATTTATTTCTGTATTCGCGTTTGACGTTTAAAGTTTTGATCATTTTTAGAGTTTTTTGTTAAGTTTTTGGAGTTGTCCACAGTAATAAGTTTATCTAAATAATAATATATTACTTAGAAAATTAACTGAAGACATTTTATAGAAAAACATATAAAGTGGAAATGAAGATATAGATATGGAATGTACGTCACCAGAAATAAGGGAACTTGATAATGATACAGGGAGTCAGTTATTACTAAATAAATCAAAAGAAAAATATAAATGGAGTTATTATGAGCAATTTATGGACTGGCGTCAAAAAAAAAATTTAATGGTATATGATAATATTGTTATTATCAATCAACATTTTATGTATAATTTCTAAAATCTTTTTAGAGTAAGTATAGTCTACAACACGTTTGGAATGGCATAATCCACACTCGCAAACCGTATAGTCCTCGCCTTCGGCTCGGGCCACAAATTTTTTGCTCGTGTGGAATATGGGCCATTCCATTACTTGTTGTAGAATATACTATTCTATAATTGTTATTTGAAGTACAGTGTATTCAAAAACAAACCCAACTCAGAATAGGTTATGAACAGAGAAAGGTATGTCTTAATTTGAAAGTATTTAATTAATTAAATATCAATTTGACACGTGATATTGTTAAAAATGTTATCTAAAGAAATCAAAGCTTTTCTTGAATCTTATTTTAGAAATGGAAATAAATTAGAAAATGGCGTATGGCAATATTCTTTTGCTACCTGTTACAATGAATTTCAGGAAAATTACATATCATGATCAGTTTTGACAACTTGACTTTTGAATTGAATAATCATCAGACATACATTTCTCTATTCATAGTCTACCCCGAGTTAGTTATTTTTAACATACTGTAGTCAACTGTTCGCTAATCATCCTTAATCAGTTGTTAATACTACTAGCCACTGTTTTTACCCAATGCTTGGGTGTAGCACTTTTTTATAAATTTCGCGTTTATATTATAATTGTTAAATATGAGATTAGTGGATTACTGTATTTCCTTAAATGAAGTAACATGGCTAAATGTGTTATGCGAATGCGACCTGTGACTAGTAGTAATTTTGAAGGCCCGGATTTGAATGACCAATGTCAAATTTGAAATTTATAAGCAATTTTTAAATACGTCTTGTGGTCGCGTGCAGAGTGTCTGGTCGCGAATCTGGGGAATCGGGTTCTATCCCTATCAACGCCAAATATTTCGAATTTTAAATGGCACAAAATTGACCCCTGTGATGCACTCTTCACGCTAGCAATGAGTGCCTGTGAAGTGACTCCTGGTAAACGCCCTCACGGCACAAATATGTCGTCAGCATTACTGAAATCTGTCTATAAAGCAGAGTGGCACGCCCATCAATGAGTAATATGCCGTGATGATATATTTATTTTATTTATATTACAAAAGTGACCTTACGGATGCAATCTCCACGACAGCTTTGATAGTCAGTGACGTGTGCCTTATAACTTTTTTTGATTTTTTTTATGTTATTAAGACTTTAAAAATAGAAATTATATATTTTTGTTTTCTAGAAATTTTGCTTAATAATGTCTATAAATGATTATTAAAGTTTTGGCGCGAAAGTTGTGACGTCAGCGTCATTCTGCCATAAGTAGAGAGAACCGACATACGGCACCATTAATATGGTACATTTTCAAAGAATAAAATTACGTTTCCATTACAAACAGTGATTAAAAATCTTTAAAATTAATGATAATAATAAACTAAGGCAGAAAATTATACATTCCGTTTCGAAATATATCTTTAAGCTACATGGTTTTTATACAACAATTAAAACATAAATTATAATAAAAATATTTTTGATAGTAAATTTTTGTTTGATCTTAAAAAAATACTCCTTTATATTAAATATGTGCACCTATGCAAAATATGTTTGGTACACACTAAAGTAACATTTCCACAGGGTAACTGGCCGACTGTAGTGACGCTGACGTCACATCATGGCGACCATTTTTTAAGAAAATTTTAATTGGTTATTATTGGTATAAAAATACAAAATATACAGCAATTTTGATTTTGTTTTCATTTATTTATATTCAAAATTCAAATGCAACATGTAATTTCTAAACAGCCATAGACTTGAACGGACCCATTGTAAACAGTTATTTATCTGTCATTTGAAAATTAAGCTACGAAAGTTAAGTTAAAACATTGTCAGTTAATTTTTTAAAGTATATCGTTGAGAGTGAAAATATGGAATTAAACATAGAGCATTTTTGAAACATTATAATTTGACGACTTCGGCAGATTTTAATTTAGCCTGAAATTAATTTCAGATCACTAGATATTAATTTGAGTTTTTAAGTCTCCCAGAAATTATTTTGAAAGCATTCCAAAAGAAAAATAGTTGTGAAATCTTAAAAAGTGGAAGGAAATAATGGAGGAGTGTATTATTGTTGAAGGGAACATACAGTATGTCCCCGGATTGAGTTTACAAGAGGGAAAAAATCCTTATTTTTGATTTCACAAAAAAAAAAATTATAGAAAGAACTTTTTTTGCTTAACTTTAAAGAAACTAATCTGCAATTGATACTACAATACTAAGATGGGGTAGGTTAATAATAAAAAAAAACAAAAAAAATATTAGATTTTTTTTATTAAATTATTCAAACAAATATCAAATATTAAATTATTCTATTAACCCTCCACCTTCGTCGCTACATAATTCAATCCTACGCCGAAGCTATTCTGAACTTCCGGGGACATACTGTAAATATATTTAAAATAAAATTCTATAAAATATGAATTGTGACATTCTCAATAATTCTAGCGTGACTTTCGCGTATCGTCCTTACCGAAATTTGCAAAAAGCAGATTGGCACGCAAAAATGGAGAATAAGCTGTAATAATCTGTTGTGGCCAGCACAATACCTTCCGTCAATCCTGTGTATAATGTATAAATTCCATACATAATTTTTCATGCAAAAGATTCTAAATTTCCAGTAAAATTATTTCATAAACAAACTATTCAAATTGCACTTTACACTGACATCTTCTTCCTCTTTATATTTTCTCATTCGTTAGGCGTCGCTATTTTTGCGTGTCGTTCTCATTCAGTTCCTTTTCTCTCAAGGCTTCCGCAATACAGTCCTTCCATCTTATCTTTGGTCTTCCTCTGTTTCTTCAACCTCCTATTACTAAACTACTCATTCTTGTTCAAATATAATTCTTCATTTCTCCTCATGACATGTTCAAACCAATGTAATCGTCTTTCTTGTATCTTTCTAGAAACTTGTAACACTAGAGTTATTTTCTTACCGTATCTTTCCGTGTTTTTCCCAACATCTACTTCAACATCCTCATCTCTGCCACATTAATTTACTTTTTATTGATACTGACATCTGTCAATTTGAATTATATGAATATATTAGTAGTTTCCATGTTTAGCATAGCTGGCTGAATTATAAAATTTAATTTCTTTAAATTTTTTTAACTCTATATCTATTGAATATGAAGTATAAAATGTAATCAAATCGTATAGAGAATAATATATTCTTTAAGTTATAATAACGTTAAATGTTAATAAATCAAATTTAACTGTCAGTAATGTAATCAGTTCTTCTTCTGGATGTAAACCTGAGGAATACGAAAAAAACATAATTTTTGGGGATCCGGAACTTTTGTCACACACACACACACACACACACACACACACACAGACACAGACAGAGACACATACATACATACAGACATCATCGTAAAAATGGTAAAATCGTATTATAGGGACCGTAAAACATGGTTATTCACTGAAAACTCATCATTGAATTTTTTGATCAAAGACAATACCTTCCTTATCTCAAGGTGACGGAAGGTAAAAAAGAAAGTAATATTTATAATTTTCAAATATATACATTAACATTCCATTCGTAGTTAAGAAAACATGTGGGTGTTCATATTTCTTTGCAAGCTTCGTGTTATCCTATGTAAAATTATAAAAACTTTAATTGAATGTAAAAATCTTATAAGAAAAATGTCTGTAGTGTACTTTTCTTACAAGAATTTCTCAAAGGACCGAATCCTTTAGTCCCAAGATCCATTAAAAAAACCCTGAAAGTTGAGCCTCTTTGATCTTTTGTTTGAAACAAAAGGTCGTGTAACAATTGCTCCTCAACAATGGTGGAGCGTTATGTTCGTCGCGACGTCGCCGACACTGTGATGTCATCATCCGGCATGGCTGGTGGCTCGTGTCTGTCGCTCGCCGCTTGTTTGCTGTGCTGCTTCGTCACCATGGCAACCACGTGACGCGCGAGCTGTTGCACCATTCGGTTCGGAGACGAGATGCGCGGGATTCGAGTGGCCTTGGCGACGCGATTAGTTTTTATTCTTTTTATATCAGCTTTAGGTGACGGGGTTTATTATAAAAGGTACCTATATCTGCATAAAAACCTACCAATATGTTGTCGCCAGATCATTGAGTTTCCGTACGGATTACGTGTTGCTCTTACATAATTTTTACCTCTCGCTAAGAGAGGTATTGGATACATGCTAAAAATCGCATATCCAGATTTTATTGAATAAGCATGTTTTAAGGTCCATACAATCCGATTTTAACATTTTTACGATGATGTCTGTCTGTGTGTGTGTGTGTGTGTGTGTGTGTGTGTGTGTGTGGATGTGTGTGTGTGTGTATGTGTGTGGGATCTTGGAAGGACGATTATTCAAAAACTATAAGACTTTATATTTGTTTAACTACGTATTTTCCAATCGGACATTCATGGGAAGATCTGAAAAGGTTTTAGTAACAATTGGACAACCGGAAGTAGAAGATTCTTGAAAAAAAATATTCTAAATATTATTTTTTGAAAATTTTTCTTGGTAATATTAAAGAAAATTAAATTCTCTATCTGATACATTTAAATATTTTATTATATATTCTATAGATTTAGAGATAAAAGAAATATAATATATAAAATAATCTGTTGTAATAAATTTTACAGCCGAAAGAATGCCATGGAAAATAGTTGAAAATTTAAATTGTTTCTAGCTGACAGATAAATGTCAGTGTCAGAAATCCGGAGACATTACTGAAGACTTTTTCTGGGAAGTACATACATTATATTATTTCTTAATGTATTAAAAGTTAAATATTTAATATTATAGGTAACACATCCCTTCAGAAATACTGTTACTCCCTACAATGAATTGGAAACATCTCGAAAAATTAGAAAAGTAGGACAAAATTTCTTCATAGAATGAATTTAAATTTAAAGAATCAAATATAAGGAATAGATATAAGTAGAATTTTTGGTGTAGAGTGTAGGTATACAAGAAATGTTAAGTACATTAGGGTGCGAGCAGTCATGTGATTTTGTTGGCCTTGACAAGCAGATATGGGGGCCCATGTCAGAATGATAGCTAGTAATTATGTATATAGGTGTCAAATATCATAATTTCTCATTCTAAATTTAGTGATTTTCCAATTCCATGTGGTTTATTTTCCTCGGCAAGTAAATTCCACACTCCTGCTGTTTTTTTTAAAACGTCTATCGCGCAGATCATCTTCAGAGCAAGGATTTTTCAATTCTTCATGAAGGCAGATTGGCACAAATTTTCAAGACTGTTTTTCTCTGCTTTTCCCATTCATTCATTTATCCAGTCGAGGTATTATCAAATAGTATAAGAAATAAAATTTGGTCATTTTTATGTGATATGTTTATGTTTATGTTTTGTCTCAAAATTGTGTAAACGGCGCGATATAGGAGTGAACATTTATATTTTGTTTTATTCCTTATGAAAAGTTGCATAAACTAGCCTTTATTTTTATGTATCTTAGGTTTATGTTTTATCTCAAACTGCGTAAACGGTGCGATATATGAGTGCACATTTATATTTTATGTTTTATTCCTTATTCTTAAACATGTATGTATTTAAAGTCGCAACATGCAATGTGTAGCACGATCCTTATATCTCCTATACCTTGGTTACCTATAGTAAAAATAGTACATTGAAAGACAAGTATTACAATGATCCTTATTGTAATACCAGTACAGTTTGCGTAATCGAGCCGTAGGCGAGTTACGCAAAGTACGAGTTTACAAATGGACATTGTAATACGTGTTTTTCATATTATTTTTCCTATTTCGCCTTAATTTACTCTCATTTTAAAATTATTATTGAAAGTAATATTAAAATATAAAGGTTGGTAACACTGACAGTTTCAATAAACATTTGAAAAAATAATTTACTTTGACATTTTGGCAGTTACTTACAAGTTAGGTTAGAGTTATAATTTATATTTATTATGCTATGAACCTGCATATAAATTCTTTGAATTTTAATTCAAAGGAGTGCTTTATTGTTTGATATAAATATTTTACTATAAAAAATCAAAATACATTATTTTTTCATGAGTAATGACCGGCAATGACAACTAAAATGAAAGATATGTATTTGACACTTAAACTAAGTTACCAACTTAACAATTTAAAAAATACCCAAAATCTTTGTACAAAGTATTTCATTTTATAACTGTTTTTGATAAAAACAGTTGTACAAAATTCACTTTGTAAATGCGAAATAGGTAAAATCCTCGGTAAAATCTGTTGTGGCCATCACAATTCCTCTCGCACCCTTTCCATTGTGGTATATAAAAGTATTGTATTTAACATTTATTGTGCACACAAAAAATTCTAATTACACCTAATCTTTATATTTACGTTTTTTCTATAATTTTAAATTCATTCTATAAGCAAGTTTTCTCCATTTCTTCTAAATGTTCGAGGTTTTTCCAATTCATTAATGGGATTGGCGGTATTTCTGATGGATTCATGTAATATACCTATAATTTTAAATATATAATTAATAATACAATAACAAATATTAAATATCGTTCCCAGAAAAAGCATTCATTACTATCTCTGAATTTTTGACACTGACATTAGTGACATTTGTCTGTCAATTACAGACCCTTTAATTTCTCAAGTAGTTACCATGGAGATGTTTAGGCTGTGAGGCAGACTATGAGTGTTACTACACAGATTATTTTATAGAGAATATAATTCCTTAGTCACGTGACATGTTTTCCGCCAATCAACATTCAGAATCTCCCTATCACAGCGATGATAAAAAACAAAGAAATAAACACCGTATTTATAGTCGTTACTAAGGGATTTGTTTTCTTTATTTATGACATTGACAGTTAAATTTGAGTATAAAAATATATAATAACAATAATTCAAACTCCGAAATATTAAATAAAACTCGTAAGTACCATGTTTTAATACAATATGACTATGTATATCAAAAGTTAGGTTAGGTTAGATTGCAAAAATTCATTATATTCTCTCATTAAATATAAGCTCGTGATATGATTAATAATCGAAGATATTGCTCGTGAAACCGAAGCAGCACATTTCAACTCGTCCTTCGGACTCGTGAAATCTACAGCTCGGTTTCACTCGAGAATATCATCGATGATAATCATATCACTTGTTATATTACGTATGATTATATATCTATATCTTTAAATTTATAGAAGGTATAATATTTTTTTTAAATGTGTGGGGTAGAGAATTTTGGTTTTTAACATTTGTAATAACAAATTTTAAAAAAATAATATTTAGAAGATTTTTGTTAAAATACTACTAGTTCCGGTTGACCAATTGTTACCAGAATATATTCAACTCTTCTTATTACTGTTAGATTGAGGAATCCGTATTTACACAGGTCTTTAGTCTTATAGAATTTGAGAATTTGTACATACAACAACCTCACACACACATACACACACAGACATCATCGTGAAAATGTTATTAT
The DNA here is from genome assembly GCA_951394225.1 of Harpalus rufipes. NCBI lineage: Eukaryota > Metazoa > Arthropoda > Insecta > Coleoptera > Carabidae > Harpalus > Harpalus rufipes. The sequence goes on along the minus strand of OX596276.1, from coordinate 9,647,549 downwards.
CGCATTCTAGGGATCTTAAAACGTGATTATTCACTGGATATGCGATTTTTAGCATGATTCCAATACCTCTCTTAGCGAGAAGTAAAAATTATTGCCCCTAGAAAAGAAGGTATGGTATAGGTCAATGTCAAGTATTTATTTATATGTACAAAAACAAAATAGTTTTCCTTTAATTGAATAAATGAATACAGAAAGTTGTTTTCTTTATGTGTGAGATTTTTGGGAGATGAATCACAAAAGATATTTCTTGAATAATGACCTACTTATAATATGTATACAATGTTATATTTATATTCGTGTGAAGTGATGTCATTTATCGAATAAAAGTACCAGCATCATAAACGACTTTTTAAGAGTATTATGCGACTTATATTTTACAAGAATACTTTGTATTAAGTTAGGTATAGTTGATTTAAAAATACATTTGATTTAGTTAAAATGGCTATTCTAGTCTCGTTTTATACGCCGACTTCTTTCCTTTTCACTTTCCTCATTTTCGTTCGTTGTCGACTGACGTTCTAAAGTCTCCGTTGCGTTACGTACATCCTGAAACCTGAAATTGTGGTTTTTCGTTCATTTTTTTAATATACAGAGTATTTCAAAAGTGCCATCCGTATGTGGGATTTTAATCAGAGGGCTAAAACAAATGGAAATTTAAAAGTCAATAATTTTCTGGTTGTTTTTGGTTATCAACTTATTAATGGTCAAAAAACATTTTAGTTATGGGTTATTAATGTCTAGTTGCACCACTTACAGTGGTAATAATAAACAAGGGTTAAGTTCAAAATAGCTTCTTTTTAACACAGCAATAGCTATTCCTAGTTTATCACAAGCTTAACCCATAAATGTATAATAATAAACATGGAATAAGACTTAACTTTAGAATAAACTCTCCATAACCGTCATTTTAACACAGGGTTAAGAGATGGAATACCTATTCTGGAAATAGGAAATTATTTATTATTACCGCTGTTAATTTTATATAGTTAGCCAAATAAGTTGATGTTAACTCCAGTCAAATATTTTTACCTCTCGTTAAGAGAGGTATTGAATTCATTCTAAAAATCGCATATCCAGATTTTAGGAAATAAGCATTTTTATGGTCCCCAGAATCCGATTATAACATTTTTACGATGATTTGAGTGTGTGTGTGTGTGATTGTGCGCGTGCGTAAGACAGTGTGCGTGAGCGTGTGTGTGTGTGTGTGTGTGTGTGTGTGTGTGTGTGTGTGTGTGTGTGTGTGTATTGGAGGTACGATTTCTCAAATTCTATTAGACTAAAGACCAGTTTAACTACGGATTCCTCAATCTGACATTAATTGGAAGAGTTGAATAGATTTGGTAACAATTGCACAATCGGAAGTATAGTAGTATCTTAAAAATATACTTTTAAATATTATTTTTTGAAAATTTATGCTATTACAAATATTAAAGAACAAAATTATCCGATACATTTAAAAAAAATACCTTCTATAGATTAAGGGAAAAAAAAATATAATATGTAAAGTAATCCGTTGTAATAGAACAGAGCCCAAACAACTCGATGGCAACAAGTTGAAAAATTATATTGTTTTTAAATGACAGATAAATGTTAGTGTCAAAAATCGAAAGACAAGTGGTACGTTCAATGAAGTAAACAAATCAAGCAAATTCTAGGTAAGCAAACGAGGCATTGCTTAGTACACTGAACGATTTGTTAGCTATATGACGAACTGTCATCGAGAAGGTTATACAATTGTCAAATATAACATGTGTATCTCTCGGTATTTTTGAATGAATTTTGTAGATACGAAGATACGTACAGTTATTTGCAGATAGTAGGATTAATTTTGAATTTTTTTTTTATGTCTAAGGAGATATTTCAAATTAATAATGTTATGAACATTCATCACAAAACTTTGAAAGCCTTTTTGACATGTTGTTAACATTAATACACCATAAAATGATATAGAAACAATACCAGGTAAATACATGTATGCCTAATTTGTATTTCCCGCTATTATATTTGATAAGTTAGCAAGACAAGCGAGAAATTTGGCGCTTCGATTGCTTGCGAGCAAATCAAGCTAGTGCTACGCTAGCAAAGTCGTTCAACAAATTTTACTTCCGGTTGCTTGTTTTGCTGAGCTTATTGAACGCACCTATTACTGAAAGGTCATTTAATATTATTTTTTTATTAGTTAAATATATAAAATTATAGATATATTACGTATACCCTTTAGAGCCAATCCCGCCAATTAATTGGAAGAACATTACGTATAAAACCTACAATGGAAATAACCAGAGGTATTGTACAGGCGACAACAGATTTTTTTTTTAAATTGCAGTATAAAATTGAATTGACTAATTTGACAAAACCAAGATTAAATTTTAATTGATAGTGTTGCAACTGGGCATAAATAATAGTGTGATTAGCCTACATTTTCTACCTGACTTAATTCAGTCTTATATCTTCTATTTTTTGGTGAAAATTTACCACTTTCATTGATCGATGAAGTTACATTAGCATCTAGATTAAATTGTTAATTCCAACAAGATGGTGGACCGGCACAATATGGAATGCAAGTGAGAAATTTCTTAAATCAAAATTTCCCTGTTAGGTGCATTGCTAGATGTGGAAGAAGTTTACGGCGAAACCTGTTGTGAATCCTGAAGATGGCAACCTATTTAAACACATTTTGTGGCAACAGATGTGGAAAATATCTTATATAATTTGGTTATAATGGTGAACCGGAAGTAGCCTCATTTGAAGATTTAACAGTTAAATTTGAATTATTGACATTTAACGTTATTATAACTTAAAGAATATATTATTCTCTATACGATTTGATTACAATTTATACTTCATATTCAATAGATACAGAGTTAAAGAATTTTAAAGAAATTAAATTTTATAAATCAGCCAGCTATGCTAAACATGGAAACTACTAATATATTCATATAATTCAAATTGACAGGTGTCAGTATAAATAAAAAGTAAATTAATGTGGCAGAGATGAGGATGTTGAAGTAGATTTTGGGGAAGACACGGAAAGATAGGTAAGGAAATAACTCTAGTGTTACAAGTTTCTAGAAAGATACAAGTGAGATGATTACATTGGTTTGAAAATGTCATGAGGAGAAATGAAGATTATATTGGATGAAGAATGAATAGCATAGTAATAGAAGGTTGAAGAAAGAGAGGAAGGCCAAAGATAAGATGGAAGGACTGTATTGCGGAAGACTTGAGAGAAAAGGAACTGAATGAGAACGACACGTAAAACAGAAATGAGTGGGGGAAAATAAAAAATAGCGACCCCTAACGAATGGGGAAAGCTAAAGAAAAAGAATGTCAAGTGTAATTTGTTTAGTTTGTTTAGGAAATAATTTTACTGGAAATTTAGAATCTTTTGCAAGAAAATTTATGTATGGAATTTATACATAATACACAGGATTTACGGAAGGTATTGTGCTGGCCACAACAGATTTTTTTGTAATCATTTCAAACATAGCCTATGTTCTGACTGTTCTTTTGAGAATATTTGTGCAAAATTTTAAAAAAATATTTGAGCAAATTAAAAGTGGTGGTATGAAACAGACAGACAAGTATTACAAATGGATATTGTAGTACGTGTTTTTCATACTATTTTTCCTGTTTCACATTAATATACTTTTATTTTAAAATTATTATTGAAAGCAATATTAAAATATCAAGGTTGTTACACTGACAGTTGCAATAATAACATTTGAAATTTATTTTGAGTTTGACAATTACTTACAAGTGAGGTTAGAGTTAAAATATATATTTATTTCGTTATATATCTACAAATAAATATGTTCAATTTTAATTTAAAAGAGTGCTTTACTGTTTGTTATAAATACTTTACTATAAAAAATTCTAATTTCAGTAATTTTCCATGAGTAATGACAGGTAATGACAACTAAAATGAAAGTTACCAACTTAACAATTTAAAAAATCCCCAAAAATATTTGTACAAAATTTTTCATTGTATCACTGTTTTTGATTAAAATAGTTGTACAAAATTCACTTTGTAAACGCGAAATAGGAAAAAGTAGTTTCAACTTTTTATTAGTATGAAATAATTTGTATATTATGTAAATGAATCACTGCACGTGTATTGAGGTTATACACATATTTATGAGCTATTTCATCATAAATACTTTATACTTTTCTCATTTGTCATTCAGGTGTCTGTGTTTAATCGACAACCAGATTAACAAGTATATAAATATGTACTGGCTTATTCATTATCAGAACACTAAAATTGGTTGCACCTTTAATGATAAGATTTTGGTTATGATTGGTTAACCGGAATTATCCTAATTTTAAGATTTTAACAGTTTTTCTTGAAAAAACGCTGTTAAATATCATTTTTTGACCTTTTATGTTATTATAAATAAAATAATATGTTATTCTCTATTCAATTTAATTATATTTTTTTCTCATATTCAATGAATTTAGAGATGAATTATAAAGAAATATCTTGCAACCTAATGCTGCTAAAAGCTGCACCATGGAAACAGAATATTCAAATATTACTAATTGACAGATGTCAAAATTTACATAATATTTTTGTGAAAAGATTTTACTGGAAATATAAAAATGTAAAATAATTTAATGTGGCAAAAACAAATCACATAAGGTAATACAACAGATTATAGCCAATAAGCCAATTCAGCAGATTATTATGTTATAAATATAATGCTATGTATGTTTTTATTTTCTACTTCTTATTTTAAGAAACATACTGTTCTTTTTAGGAGTAGTTCAGTTCTGTTCAGTACGCAGTAAAATCAATTCATTTCTCCCCTAAAAAGAAAACGCCCATAAAATAGTTTCCGAAAAAAAAATCTGTTGGCAATTTGTACAAAATACGTAGAATTGACGGGTATTGTGCTGGCCACATCAGATTTTTTTCAATAATCTTATTTTTCATATTCAATAATTACAACACTTCACTATTTCACCGCTCTCACAACAGTCAAATATGTAATTATTTTGCAGGTTATGTCTACTCTAGTCTAGTAGTACTCTAATCAGTATTAACAGATATTTCATGTTAACATGTTTATTTCTATATATATCTATCCCTCTCGTTCAACGTTTTCAATAATAGTACAGGGTTGCCACATATACTTTACTACTACAGTATCACTAGTATTATACTAACGTATTTTAGTAACTCTTAGTTGTAGAATTACAAAATCTAAATATGTTATTCAGGTATTCCGCAATTTAATATTGGGTTACATCGCCTTTATTAATAATACCAGCTTTAATTCTATATTAGACATTGTATCCAACAACCTGCAAATTTTTCTGTATTGTCCCATATATCCTGCAAAGTAGGTTGTACTGTACGCAATGGGTTTTTACGAAGTTGTTTATGAAGATAATTCTTCAGATAACGACGATAATTTATTACCAAAAGTAGAAAACTATACTGAAATTTACTAGTACTGTTATAAAGAAGTATCTTATTGTCTGTAGCAATTATATTTCCATTTTCAAAAATTGGCATATGTGTATCATTTTTACCTTCCGTCACCTTTAGGTAAGGAAGGTATTGTCTTTGGTCAAAAAAATCAATGATGAGTTTTTAGTGAATAAGCATGTTTTAGGGTCCCTATAATACGATTTTACCATTTTTGCAATGATGTCTGTATATATGTATGTGTGTGTGTCTGTGTGTGTGTGACAAAATTTATAATTTTTTCGTATTCCTCAAATTTACATCCAGAAGAACAAGTGATTAGATTTTGGTTATAATTGGTGAACCGGAAGTAGCCTCATTTGAAGATTTAACAGTTAAATTTGATTTATTGACATTTAACGTTATTATAACTTAAAGAATATATTATTCTCTATACGATTTGATTACATTTTATACTTCATATTCAATAGATACAGAGTTAAAGCATTTTAAAGAAATTAAATTTTATAATTCAGCCAGCTATGCTAAACATGGAAACTACTAATATATTCATATAATTCAAATTGACAGATGTCAGTATCAATAAAAATAAATTAATGTGGCAGAGATGAAGTAGATGTTGAAGTAGATGTTGGGGAAAACACGGAAAGATACGGTAAGAAAATAACTCTAGTATTACAATTTTCTAGAAAGATACAAGAAAGAAGAAGAAGATACATTGGTTTGAACATGTCATGAGGAGAAATGAAGAATTATATTGGAACAAGAATAAATAGTTTAGTAATAGGATGTTGAAGAAACAGAGTAAGACCAAAGATAAGATGGAAGGACTTGAGAGAAAAGGAACTGAATGATAACGACACGCAAAAATAGCGACCTCTAACGAATGGGAAAAGCTAAAGAAAAAGAAGATGTCAGTGTCAAGTGCAATTTGCATAGTTTGTTTATGAAATAATTTTACTAGAAATTTAGAATCTTTTGCAAGAAAAATTATGTATGGAATTTATACATTATACACAGGATTGACGGAAGGTATTGTGCTGGCCACAACAGATTTTTAACATTCAATTTACATACAAAATTAATAATATCTGAGGCTGTGATCTCAGGTTTAGCGAATGTGTAAAGAAAAAAAGGTTAGGTTATATTTTATTCAAGACAAAATTCACATTGCGCATGCCTGCTCTGGTGTTCCCTCGTTTAGAGGTGGCACTTGTGGAGCGAGTTCTTTTCGCTCTACTCCGCAATACCCGAACGCTTTTGTAAAAGTACTATTCACTCCAAATTGAATACCCGGATGCACAAAGTGCATTTAGAGCGAAAAGAGCAAAACGATTGTTATACACGAACGCACCATCTGTATCGTACCATGTTAATTTGAGCAGCCTGTTAAAATTTGTAGCCAATAGAAACAAATTTATTATTTGTCATTTAATTTTTTTATTCAGTGTCATAAAAATTCATCATTTTGAAGAATTCCGTAGTTTGAAAGATTTTTATGCGAAGTAAATTTGGTAAACTTGTAAATTTATCTTGGCTTGGCTGCGAGAATGAATGCGGTGCAGGAGTCATGTGTGAAAGGTCCAAAACGTGGCACACAATGTCGACTGACCCTGAACTTTCTCAACTGATGCCAAACTACTTTCCGAACAAAACTACGGAGATTACAATTTCAAATCTGGAGCAAATAGCTGCCATTATTATACACTTGATCGCTTTATTTCTTCGTTTCCACGCTTACATGCCACCAATAAATCTTATACATTTATTCATTACTTACTCTTTCATTACAAAAAGTCGAGAATAAGAATGAAAGGTGTTTCGATAACCATTCACATTGATATTTATAGATTTTCTATTTCTGATGAAAAGAGTGCAAAAGTCGATGCATAAATAAATATAAATTTGATTTGTACTCCTTTTGATTTATATGTTCATTTCTTTGATGTTCATACGAGTAGCAAATTGTTCCCAGTGAGTTATAAGTTCTTATAACGTACTGTTATTAACGAATCACAAACTTGTAACCGTAGAAAATTATACATAAAATAAATAAATATGTCATCACGGTATATTACTCATTGCTGGGTGTGCCAATCTGCTTTGTACGCAGATATCGGTAATGATGAAATATTTGTACCGAGCGGGCGCTTACTAGGCGTCACCTCACGGGCACTCATTGCTGGCGTGGAGAGTGCACCACAGGGGTCAATTTTGTACCATTAAAATTCGAAGTAATTTTTGGAGTCGGTCGGAATCGAACCCGGGTCCCCAGATTCGCGACCAAACACTCAGGCACAAGGCCTAATATAAATACAGGCTGTATGTACAACAAAATTTCTCTTTTCGATTTTGACAATTTATATTACACCCTGTAACAGAAATAAGTACATTAAATTTAACCAGTGATGAACTCGTCGTCGAGAACAACAATTTCTTAATAACTTTTTTTCGAAATCTCATTTTTTTTTTTAGCTTTTTTAACCCCTCCCCCCATAGATTAACGAGTCGTTTAGGTATTTTCATAATAATTTAATCCACTGACAATAACAATGAACAACTGTTTTTCAACTTTTTCAAATAAATTTTGACATAAATCGATTAATAATTATTATAAAAGTTATAATCAGTAAATATGCTTGCTTTTACGGATAGTGAGTATACAGACATTTATTTCGACCGTTTTCCGAATCGTCATCTTCCAAACGTTCGCACCTTTTTATATGTATGTAAATAAAATAAGTGTTGATTCTCAGCCGGGTTTTAGTACTCGAAGAATAGCACTACAACACAGAATGTCGCATATGTCAATTTGTAGGATATTGAAAGAACAATAGTTACATCATTTCTTCGACTCCTTCATAGTGTATTGACAATGACGGTCTGCATCACTTATAATCATTTTTATGCATTTTCTTGTTTCGTCAATTGTAGAGTTGTTCTTGGTCGACTGCATCCTATAAATGTCCTACAATTTTTGGATTGTCCAACCTATTGTAACATAAAAATTTGAGGTATGATTTATTTTTGTTACCTTAGACGAGGTATTTTATTCTATCTCATCTTTTCAGATTTGTGTATAGTTTCACCATCTGGTGTATCGGTCAATCTATTCACCAGTTTCTTACCTTTCTTTTGTGTTGACAAATTCATTCAACGATTCAGCCTTTCATTGTATTCTGTCGCAGTCACAATGGCAATAATTGCTTGTAGACGCATGCGCGAATAATGAAATTTGCAATAAAACTTTGAAGAATTCTAAATCAATATCTGGAAGGTTTACAAGAAAAAGTTATTAAGAAATATTGTTGCACTCGACGAGTTCTATCACAGGTTAAATTTAATGTATTTATTTCTGTTACACATGTATAGTATCCTATTCATGTGTAATAACTATAACTCATTTGGATGAATTACAAAAATCATCTACGGCTCATGTCGAAAACGTCATGGCTCATGTCGAAAACTTCATTCTGTTTAGCTGCAACCATCATAGTACGCTTGTTGAATATTGTTTTTACTGGTATTCAAAATTATTACTTTTGTAAGTTTAAATATTAATTATATATTTCATGTTCAATTTCAAGTGTAATTTACAATATTTATCTATATATGTATAATGTTTTATCGCAAAGTGCGGTTGTATATGTGTGCATTTAATCTTTGAAGTACGTTACACGCTACGTAGAGATAAGTAATATTTTTAATGTCATATTCTAAATTAATTGAATTGAAACAAAGCATGTAGAAAATACTGTTAAATTTAAATCGATGCACTTACACATCGGACGTTCTCACAAACGCATACTCTCAAAAATAGATAATAAGGTACTGTAATAAAATAATAGAGGTTTCAAACGTAATTCGATGGAATATATTTTTTCTTCAAACGTCATAAAAGTAGCATCTTTTGTGACTTGATTTACAAGGTAGAAATAAAATAAGTAAATATCCATAGAAACTATACAGAATCAACGAATAAGAAGTAACTTGTATAAAAGAAACCTGTAATATCGCCCGAAATGTTACTATAATACACTAGGTATCCTAAGAATATAATAGTTTATATGAACTTTTTTTATTTAGAATGATCCCTAGAATACATGGTAAAAGTTTGTCGGTTTTCTCAGGGGACATGTATATATACAGGGTGTAATTCTTAAAATGGGTCATAGGGCTAACAGAAAAAAAACCATTGCGCATATCTTCTATCTCTTTAAATTGAAAAGGTCTATTGGGCCCCTTAATTTTGACAAAACTTTTTTATTTATAATTATTTTTTAATTCCCTCTCCATATTTGTAAACTAGGCATAGGGGATCACAAATTATGGTATTTGGCATGATGGTAACGCTTCCGGTTTAACCGGAAATGGCATTAACTTTCATATTTCAAATGGAACATCCTATATATTTTTATGTATTTGAATCTATATAAAATTACGAATTCAACGATCTGGTTGAAGTGATTTTTTATTGAAGAAATAAATTACAAAACTTATAAAGAACACTATGAATAATTAACCTGGTAAGCCATATCAGGTAGGCTGTGATAACAAATTTATAAATTTTTTGTATCAAAATATGGAATCTTACAAAAATAACTTATCCTGTATATATTTGGTAATTAACAATTTATGCTATCAACATGATGAATATATCGGAACTATTCTGTTAAGAGAATAAACTTATTCATATATTCATATTTCATTCTACTCGCGTTTGCTGGTATTGTTATGATATGTAACTGTTTCATTCTCCATTTTTGGCAGTAGATTGTCGGTTCTTTGAGGTTATTTCCGGTCATTAGGAAAGATGTGTTGACGAAATAAAAGAAAGTGTTTTTCTTTTTTGTATATTCTGCAAGTTTAAATGCGGAAAATGTATTTTTAGATTTTGTAAATAATTGTATGCACACAATAGAAATATTTATACTGTTTTAGTTATTTTTAAATGTAGTAAATCTAAATATTTTCAAGTGCAATAATTATTTATATTAATGCCCAGTTGCATCTACAAGATTTAAATTTTAAGCGATTTTTAAACATAAATTGCATATCGAAATTTTGACAGCAATGTAAAATAATTTAAATTTGTTGCGTTGGTACAACCGACCATTTTAGAACAGTGTTTCTCAGCCTTTTTCTCATCGCGGACCGGTAAAATTTCGGATAATGAATTACGTTTATCTATTTTATCTAAATATATTAGCGGTTTCCGTGGTTAGCATAGCTGGCTGATATATGGAATTTAATATCTTTATAATACTTTAACTCTATATGTATTGAATATGAAGTGTAAAATGCAATCATATCGTATAGAGAATAACTATTCTTTAAAATTTATAAACATTATATGTCAATAAATGATATTTAACTGCGTTTTTTTCAAGAAAACCTGTTAAAAGTTGCAAATGAGGGTACTTCCGGTGACCAATTATAACCAAAAATTTAATAACGTCTGCATATGCATCTAAATTTTATAATTTTTTCGTATTCCTCGAGTTTAGATCCATATCAAAACGTGATTAGATTTTGGTTATAATTGGTCCACCGGAAGTTACCCTCATTTGCAACTTTTAACAGTTTTTCTTGAAAAAACGCAGTTAAATACCATTTATTAACATATAATGTTTACAAATTTTAAAGAATGTTATTCACGAAGTGATTTCATATTATACTTCACATTCAATAGATATAGAGTTAAAAAATTATAAAGATATTAAATTTCATACATCAGCCAGCTATGCTAACCATGGAAACTGCTAATATATTCAGATAATTCAAATTGACAGATGTCAATATGAATGTAAAATAAATAGAGATGAGATATATGTTGGAGAAAACACTGAAAGGTATGAAAGAATAAAGGAAATAACTTGGTGTTAGAAGTTTCTAGAAAGGTACAAGAGAGACGATTACATTGGTTTGAACATGAAGACATGAATAATATATTGGAAGAAGATTGAATAGCTTAGTAGTAGAAGGTAGAAGAAACAGATCCTATAAGTAACGAATTTAACATTTCTTGTACACACAAATAATTGAAATTGTATCTCTTCTTTCGTTCTTTAAGGAATTTTGTTCTACTCTTCTAATATATTAAAAAAAAATCAAATTCATTGACGGTATTACGATATTTGTAATATTAATATACCTATAATTTTAAATACATATTTAATTAATATAAGAAGATATATTAAATGTACTCGTACCTCCCAGAAGAATCTTCCAGTAATGTTTGTTAGTAAAACTGCTGAATTTTGACATTGACATAAAGAATTTATCTGTCAATTACAAACATTTAAATATACTGTTTTTTTAGGCAACGAGTTATATTACAACAGATTATTCTATATTATTATATATTAAATCTTTAAACCTATAGGAGATATAATATTTTTTTTAAATGTATCAGATTGAGAATTTAATTGTATTGTAACGTTTTTATTTATATGGGTGAAGTGTAAAACATAAACAAATATTATTAACTAAAAGAATACGTTTATTAAACGATAATTAATTAAGGATTAAATATTAAAAGCTAATAAAAACAACTAACACTATGATTAAATAATTATAAACACTAAGATTATTTATATCACTGAGTTCATTTCTGGTTGCTTGTATATATGAGACTGTCCCTCCGCTTTCTTTCGGCCGGTATTTATACAGCGCATATACTTCTAGAACTCTCGGAAGCGACAATGACCTGTATACAAAGGAATGAGGTCACGGCGTAATTAGCCTCTAGCCGCTGCGGCGCCAGGGATTGCGTCATCGCCCTGGAACGTGCTGTCAGTGGCGGCGTTGTATACTCTTCTCCCAGGGGCGCACGTCACAGTATTTATTATTTGTAGTAAAATAAATTTTCAAAAATTATTTAGGTTTTTTTACCTACACACACACACAGAGAGAGAGAGAGACAGACAGACAGACAGACAGACAGACAGACAGAAAGACAGACATCGTAAAAATGTTAAAAACGGATTCTAGGGACCTTAAAACGTGCATATTCAGTAAAATTTGGATATGCGATTTTTAGAATAAATCCAATACCTCTCTTAGCGAGACGATCAATGAAAATCTTGCTAATATTATAACACAAAATGATGTGCAAAGCGTTTTATTGGTATTAATAATTAAACAAGCCGATAAAATATTATAACCTGGGCCATATAAAATGACCTTGCGAGCCGTTGTTTACACACCCCTGGTATATACTTAACAAGCCGTAGTACCAACATGGTAAAAAAATGTGCTCAATTGAAAACGGGTAACGCGCAAAAAAAATCTCGTTACTTTTGGCGTTTGGAAATTCCCAAAAAAGTATTTTTTCCAGAAATATTTATAATATTCATAAATGGAAAGTTACGCATGAAATAATGTCATGTGATATTTAATTTTAATTTAATTTGATGAGGAAAGTTTCCCTATTCCAAAATTACCTGGAATTGTTTAACTCTGTTCTTTGACCAAACCTCGTTATTGTCGCAGATTAGCATGCCCAGCAAATAAGCCTTAATATTTCATTTATTTATAATATAAGTTTAATGATAATGTACTTGCATGTGTTGTGAAATTTGATATCTGCTACGCTATAAATGCTATTTGTCATTGTAATTTACACGTTCGTACTGTTTTTGCGTAAGAACGAAATTGTAAATGAGCAAGACAATCTAATGTAAACAAGAAAGATAAATAACTTTTTTTTATTTTCGCGACACTGTATTCCCAGGAGATGAGATAAAGAAAAACAATAGAAGATGTTAATTTATCAAAGTTAGCGATTTTCATTTGTTATCCAGCCGTTAGGCACTTGTGCTGTAGCTCTCGGCGACGATAACGGAGAACGTTTATAAAAGTGTATGAAGCAGCCGTCTGATGAGTATAACTACTTCAGAAAGATAAAATAAAAAATAAATATCATCACGGCATATTACCCATTGCTGGGTGTGTCAATCTGCTTTGTACACAGATTTCGGTAATGATGATGACATATTTGTACCGTGTGGGCGTTTAACAGGCGTCACCTTACGGGCACTCATTGCTGGCGGGGAGAGTGCACCGCAGGGGTCAATTTTATGCCATTTAAAATTCGAAATATAATAATAACAACTAAAATTGAATCTTCAATTAATACTGTAACGTTTATTTATATGGGTGAAGTGTAAAAATAAGAGAAATATTATTAATTAAAATAATACGTTTATTAAACGATAACTAATTAGGATAAATATTAAAAAGATAATAAAAATAACTAACACTATGATTAAATAATTATAATCACTAATTTAAGACTAAGAATATTATTAACTGCTTAAACACTAAGATTATTTATTTAAATAATATTTATATCACCATATTTATTTATATAACTACATTTATTTATGTTAACAACTCGTAGAATGTTTATTTATATCACCCACTTCATTGCTCGTTGCTTCTATATATCAGAGAATCTCTCTGCTGTCCTTCGGGCGATATTTATACAGCCCAGTGTCCTTCTAGAACTTTCTGACGCGACCATCATCGAACACAAAGGATCACACCACTCGATGTAATTAACCAGTCAATTTACATGAACGTTTATAAAACCGGCCTTGTTTCTTATAGTTATTAACGTCATTCGGCCGTGCGGCGTTCAAAATTTTTCGTAAAACCATAAAGCTCTTCACGATCACGATACTATATTTTTTTTTAAAAATACTTTATTCTTAATTGTGGATGCCTGCTATAAACCTTAACGGCCAGCGGCCGTTATGATAACGGCTGGCGGCTTATAGACGCCTTTTCACTTTTGTTTTTCGTTCGTGTGTATAATCCGTAAGGGCCGGCGTCCGTTATAGATCCCTTTTCACTTACGTGTTTACTTCTGTTAAATCATAGTAAATAAATAAATATTTCATCACGGCATATTACCCATTGCTGGGTGTGCCAATCTGCTTCATACACAGATATCGGTAATGATGGAATATTTGTACCGTGTGGGCGCTTACCAGGCCTCACCTCACGGGCACTCATTGCTGGCGTGGAGAGTGCGCCACAGGGGTCAATTTTGTGCCATTAAAATGCTATGTAATTTTTAATGTTTAAAAGAATAGAATGTAGATATGTTATAAATAATTGAAAATCGTGAGCAAAACAAAAATATTTTTCGTTAATTGTTCGGATGCCTGAATAAATAGATTGGAAGATAATTTGAACGTTTATTTACTTAGCTGAATTCAGAGAAAAACAAATTCTTTTCCTTGTTATATACTTCATTGCATTTTAGACTAAATGTTTATTTAATTATTTCAGCGTTTAGACTATTAATCATATAAGAGACTTCAGATTTACGGTGTCATTTACACAGGAATTAATTAATTATCGTTTAATTAATCAGAAGTTTATGAAGAATATGTAAAAGCGACTTTGCTCAAAATGCTAATTTTATCGTTATTTTTTTCAATTGTGGTAGTTTCTATAGCTTTTTTGTCGACCTTATCTGTACTTAAATTTTTAATTACATTTATATTTTTATATGCACTTATAACAAACATGACGAATTACTCAACAGATTTTATTTATAACTTTGTATATATGGCTGTTCATTATAAATAGATCACCAATCTTTCTCGAGAAGATCTACAAAGACGGTTAAATTGGCAAACAATTTCTATTTCACAAGACAATGTAATGAATATTATAAAAAAAAAAATTGTTGTTACCAGCAGAATATTTTCCGTCAGTTATACGTATTTTGTACAAATTCCACACAGAATTTTTTTTGCAAACTATTCTATGAGCGTTTTCTTTTTAGGGGAGAAATGAACTGATTTTACATCGTACTGAACTGAACTGAACTACCCCTAATAAGAACAGTATGTTTCTTAAAATAAGAAGTAGAAAATAAAAACATGTATAGCATTATATTTATAACATAACATAATAATATGCTGAATTGACTTATGGCTATAATCTGTTGTATTACCTTATGTGATTTGTTTTTGCCAATTATTTTACATTTTTATATTTCCAGTAAAATCTTTTCACAAAGTATGTAAATTTTATTTGACATCTATCAATTAGTAATATTTGAATATTCTGTATCCATGGTGCAGCTTTTAGCTGCATAGGTTGCAAGTTATTTCTTTATAATTCTTTATATCTAAATTCATTGAATATGAAGAAAAAAATATAATTAAATCGCATAGAGAAGAACATATTCTTTTAATAATACCATAAAAGCGGTTTTTCAAGAAATACTGTTAAAATCTTCAAATTAGGGTACTTCTGATTAACCAATCATAACCAAAATCTAATCAATTCTTCATATGGACGTACGAAACAGCAATATGAAGGAATTATAATTTTTGGAATTGTAATATGGGAGTTATCGAAGGAGAAATTTTTGCCTCTCTCTCTCTCTCTCACACACACACACACAGACATCATTGTAAAAATGTTATAATCGGATTTTAGGGACCTTAAAACGTGCTTATTCACTAAAATTTGGATCTGCCATTTAAAAAAAAATGAAACCCAGTAAATTTGCACTTTCTGGACTTCAATGTAATACTTCAATGTAAAGTGCTATTATATAGGTACAGTAAAAAAAAATTAAAGATGTCCGATCAAGGTCATCTGTATTAGGAACGAATAAACAAATTGGCATACATTTATCTCTTTCCCTTGCAAAGGCTCTAAGCCTGTGCGATAAGGTTGGATATAACACGCTTGTCTTTCAAAAATTCATATTGTTTCGACTAAGTTAGGACATTCCACTTTAA
The DNA here is from genome assembly GCA_951394225.1 of Harpalus rufipes. Taxonomy (NCBI): domain Eukaryota; kingdom Metazoa; phylum Arthropoda; class Insecta; order Coleoptera; family Carabidae; genus Harpalus; species Harpalus rufipes. The sequence continues at coordinate 9,631,343 of OX596276.1, read as the reverse complement.
TACGATACTCGTTGTTGATAATACTTTCGCGGTAATGTAAGTTTATTTATTAATTCCGATACATTACCTTGATTCATAGCCGTACGAATAACGTTATTTTCTGTCAGTCTGAATGACACTAACGTTGTGACAGAATCTTATTTTTCACATATTTGGTATTACATTTGCTAATAAACTTACCAGTTGACTTATTTTTGAATTTTGAATGCTTCTATTCTAACATATATTTTTATAATAATAAAATAACAGTAGTATCTTATGTACAGTAAAATTTTTGAAAGATGTCCCATCAAGGTCATTTGTATCACGAACGAATTAACAAATAGGCATACATTTATCTCTTTCTTTGGCAAAGTCTATAAGAGTGTGCGATAAGGATGGTTATAACACGCTTGTCTTTCAAAAAATCATATTGTTTCGACTAAGTTAGGACATTCCACTTTAAAACGATGCTCGTTGTTGATAATACTTTCGCTGTAACGTAAGTTTATTTATTAATTCAGATACATTACCTGGATTCATAGCCGTACATATAACGTTATATTCTGTCAGAGTCACTGACACTGACATTGTGTCAGTATCTTATTTTTAACATATTTGGTTTTACATTTGCTTATAAACTTACTAGTTGACTTATTTTTGAATTTTGAATGCTTTTCCTGTAATATATATTTTTATAATAATAAAATAACAGTAGTATCTTACGTACCCTCATAAAAACTAAGCAAACGACACTACTGAATTTGTCATGATGGGCGGAGCAAAAATCTGAATTCATACAATTCGTAGACAACCTTGATCGGACATCTTTCAAAAATTTTACTGTACATACATACATACATACATACATACATACACACATACACACAGACATCATCGTGAAAATGTTAAAATTGGATTCTAGGGTTCTTAAAATCTCGATATGCGATTTTTAGCACGATCCCTATACCTCCCTTACCAAGGGTAGCGGGAGGTAAAAAATGAATCACACCAGTAAATTGGCACTTTCTGGACTTCAATGTAAAGTGCTATTATATAGGTACCTATATCTATTTTGTTTTAGCCAGTAAGTATTTAGAATTCAATACCCACGTTTAAAATTAATTTCATTAGATCTTATCTATTTTAAGAAATTAGTTTCGGTTCTACCTTCCACCTTACTATTCCATTCGGAATCCTCACATGTGTAGCTTGCTGTGCACGCACTAGCTGTTTACCCTTACAGAGTTAGGTTTCATTTACAAGGGGTTCGTTAGCGCCGTTCTACCCGTACACCAACTCGCCACTGTGTCTCCCCTTCCCCTCCTCGTCCCTGGCCCACCTCACGGTAATGAGGGCGAATAAATAAAAAACTTTCTACCGATGGGATTTGCTTTCATCCAAGCGACCAACGGCCCGGATGCTTCGAGGATTTTTTATTTTCGAATGATAATTATGCCGATACACTGCGCACTGGAATATTGTTGCTAATGGTGATAACGATTCGAGTTACGGGTTTTTGGTTTGGTTTGGTTTGCTGGTGGGTTTTTGCTGTGGCTTTCTGTTACTGCTGAACTGATTTTAATAGATTTATGAGTTTATCATGTATGACAGGAAAAAATTGAGAAATTTTATGATGAATGATGAATGATTTATGCTTTGGGCACAAAATGGGAAAATCATTTGATTTGAAATCCAATATTTTGTGATTTTGTTACATCAAAGGGTGGTTGAAAAAATAACATCATATTAACAGTATTTCGGAAATAATCATGCCAGTTGTTTCAAAAACTTTCAAGTATGGAAGAGACATTTTTGCAGAACGTGTTGACGGTGTAAAATAAATGAAATACCGTGGATAAACAGAAGAAAAGTTATAGATGCTACCAGAAATTTCTAAAAAAGAAAAAATTATAATAAAACGAATAAACATACCAGTAATAAAATATATAAACTTCATTTGAATTGGACGCAACGTGTAGTTTTAAAAATTCTCAATTGTTATTCGTGAAGCCGTAATAATGTCTTTAATATTTTATGACGTAGATGTTAAGCTCATTTTATTCTCTCAGTGAAATTTATTGTAACGTTTATTTATATTGTAACATTTATTGATATGGGTGAAGTGTAAAAATCAAAGAAATATTACTATTTGAAATAATACGTTTATTAAACGATAAATAATTAAGATTAAATATTAAAAAGATGATAAAAGTAACGCACACTGTAAATAAATAATTATATAAATAAATATAAATATATATCATCACGGCATATTACCCATTGCTGGGTGTACCAATCTGCTGTGTACACAGATATCGGTAATGATGAAATATTTGTACCGTGGGAGCGCTTACTAGGCGTCACCTCACGGGCACTCACTAATTTAAGACTAGAATATTATTAAATGCTTAAACACTAAGATTATTTATTTAAACAATATTTATATCATTACATTTATTTATATACCTAACTACATTTATTTATGTACTCGTAGAATGTTTATTTATATCACCCACTGTTCATTGCTCGTTGCTTCTATATATCGGACTATCTCTCTGCTGTCCTTCGGACGTTATTTATACAGCCCAATGTTCTTCTGGAACTTTCCGACACGACCATCATCGAATATAAAGGATCACACCACGGGATGTAATTAACCAGGCTAAACGCGTATGGGTTTTCCCCCGCGGGGGATTACGTCATCGCTCAAAAACATGCTACCAGTGGCGGCGCAAGCATTCGGCGCGTCGGGTCAGCGCGCGACAATATATTATTATTAAAAATAAAAGTTTATTGAACGGTAAATAATTAAGATAAAGATAATAAAAATAATTAACACTATGATTAAATAATTATAAACATTAATTTAATACTAAAAATATTATTAAATACTTAAACACTAAGATTATTTATTTAAATGATATTTATATCACTATATTTATTTATATCACCAAATGAACATTTCACGATGCTTGTATATATCAGAATATCTGCGGCTGTCCTCTCTGACGGGTTTATATAGCGCGGCGTCCTTCTGGAACTTTCCCACGCGACAATAACATCGAATACAAAAATCAGATGACCCTAAGTAATTAGACAGGTCGTAACGAATTTACTACGCCGATCATATAATAAGCAAAATTAATTTTTATGCGCTGTAACGGTAGAAAATAAAAAAAATCTGATGTGGCCAGCACATGACTTCAATTTTAGCCAAAATGTAATATAATGTTCCCATTGATATAAAAACTTAAATACTAAAATTGAAAAGTTTTGTACTATATGCATTTTAATATAGTTTTTCATTGAAAACTGTTATGTGTTTGAAGTAGAGTACCATTTCCGGTTGTCTAATTTAACCAAAATGTAATCAACTCATTATGAATGCAGAAAGCTTATATACGGAAAATAGAAATTTTTAGAAGTTATCGTGAAGGAAAAAATCGTCACACCTACACAGACATCATTGTAACAATAATAAAACGTGATGAATTTTTGGAACGAAAACATTACCTCCCTTATATGTATGTAGGTTAGCGGGAGGTAATAAACTTGACAGATAAATCGTTAAACATCTTTTAATTATTATTTTTTGTTAAATTCAATGGCTATCGCTAATTTTGGGGCAATTTTCGACATTTTCATGTCTAATTTCTGTCGTTACAACGTAGACAAAATTAATTTTGCGTATTGAGTCAGATGTAGAATTTTATGCCCTACAAGTTTTACTTGAAGCTTTTTTTTACCTAAAATAATTAGGGAAGCAAGAAATTACGATAATATGATTTTGTCTTATGTTCCGGGATGCAGACTGTATAAATATGTTTGAAATACCTTTTGTAGTCAATAGTTGAAAATATATGCGTGTATAATAAGCAATTTAATAAAATAATTAATAAAAAAAAACTAAGTATATTACAGTGCAAGCTATGATTGCCTCTGGTAATCTATGTTATTCCCCATATCTTTCTTTGAACGAACGTGGTTTTTATTTGGCGTAGTAATCATAAATTCAAAACAAACGTTGTTTGGCTTACGTTCGTTGTTTCGTTATTTTTTTCATTCGTTAACTTTAAAAGCACGTTCTTGACGTCATTACAGCTCCTTTAGAGAAAGATAATTTAAAACAGAAAGACAGATATAGAAAGGAAAAGTCTTACTATTCATCTGACAAATAGTCACACGCAATTGTTTGTCGCGTGACATTTGTCAAAATTTAGAACCAATTATTTACTTAGATGTTAGCACGCCATCATCATTATTTTAAATGAAAATGTAATAATTATAAGTAGCCAAAATTATACTTTTGCTTTACAACATCCATTTGAAACTTTTTGTCTAAATTAATTAGGGAAGCAATGCGCACGGAAAAATTGATTTGCCATATTAAACGCCTGTTTCACTTTCCGCGATACATCCTGTATATATTTTTTTAAATTAATCTGTGGTCACACATCATAAACGATATGAAAAACATAAATTTCTTTTTAAAAAGTATGGGTTTAGTAAACACTTCATATTAATTGATGGAACCAAATTTCTTTAGTATTCTATGCTCGATTCTATGTTTATTGTATTATTAAGAAAAACTGATATTATTGATTCGTCTTAATGTTTTGTATACAGTTATTCAACTAATTAATTTGTTGCTAACATAATGATCACAGTATTATTAATCTATAAATGAAGAATTGTAAATTTATCACTATTAATTAGCTTGTGCAGTCAATATAAATTAGTTGGAATTCATGCAACGAGTAATTGTTAACATCAGTCATTTTATTGTTTCTGTTTTTGTGTATTCATATCAGCTATTTATACTTGTACCACATACTAGCAACTTGTAAATATAAACAAATGATTAGTAAACATTATTTTACTGATTTCTTATGCTACTAAGAAAGAAAGAAGAAATAACATGGATTGAATAGATAATTATATGCATATAAATATACATAAATTAACATTTTTCTCACAATGTGAGAACCTATAATTTAATGATTATAACAATCATTCTCCGCCATGTTTTTTTCCTGACAAATACGACTGTGGGTTGAAAAGTTTGCGGCCTAATATATAGAGGGCAGCACTTCGAACTACTATTAGTGTCTGTGAAGTTTTATGTGTGTCTGCTAATTTGTGACTTAATTGGAATTTTTTGAATTAACGTGTGTATTGACATTTTTGAGAGGTGGTGAATGTCTATGCTTCATTTGTTTCGCCGGCTGCTTTGATTCAGGCTGATAGTGGTGAGCCTATATTTAGTCGGTAGTAACAAATAATTTTCATAAACATATCATCCCTGAATCCATTTTGACTAATTTCGTCGTGACGTCTGTACGTACGTACGTATCTCGCATAACTCGAAAACGGTAAGCCGTAGAAAGTTGAAATTTTGTATTTAGGACTCCTATAACATCTAGTTGTGCACCTCCCTTTCTGGTTATTACACAATTTCCAGAAGTGGCACTTTACATGAAGCCTATAATAGATTTTAATGAAAAACTGTTTTAAAATATAATCCAAAACTTTTCAAATTTGGTATACAAGACTTTTATGCCAATCGAAATAACATAATAGATTTTGGTTAAAATAGGCTAACCGGAAGTTGTTAACAGTTTTCCTTGAATAAAATGATTTTATTTTGATTTTAGAAATAAATGCTTCAAATAAAAGTTTTAGAGAATTAATTTCTGCGTCAAGCACATCAAATATTATTAAATTAGCCCTTTGTATAAGCGAGATATTTAAAAATTATATACTTTTTTGTTTTTGTAATAAAGCTTGCTATGGATTAGGACAAAAAAATAAAAAAAAATGTTCATGTCAAATTACGTTAAATACGTGCAATTTTATGATTCGTACAATAACAAATATTTCTTTGTTGTAAGTTGTAATCAAAACTCTCTTTATGGTCGCTATATATCTTTTGAAGTTAAAATTAATATTTTGTAATTTATTTATTAAAAAAATATGTACAGTTTAATAATCGTACAAGGAAGTCGTGTGGTGTCCACATCAGATTTTTTTTATAAAATCGTGAAATCCATCTCATATAATAAATACAGTAATATAAAACAACATGAAATATACATACGACTTTTCATTCATAAATTTGCTAACCAGGATATTGAGATAGATGTTGGGGAAGACACGGAAAGATAGGGTAAGGATTGAAAGGTAAGGGATATGGCTCGAGTGACAAGTTTCTAGAAACATACAGTAGAGATGATTACATTGGTTTGAACTTGTCATAAGGAACGATGAAGAATATATTGGAAGAAGAACGAATAGCTTAGTAATAGAAGGTAGAAGAAACTGAGGAAGACCAAAGATAAGATGGAAGGACTGGACTGTACTGCGAAAGATTTGAGAGAAAAAGAACTGAATGAGGACGACACGCAGTAATGAGTGGAAGAAAATAAAAAATAGCGACCCCTAACGAATGGGAAAAGCTAAAGAAGTAAAAGATGTCAGTGTCAAGTGCAATTTGCATAGTTTGTTTATAAAATAATTTTACTGGAAATATAGAATCTTTTGCAAGAAAAATTATGTATGGAATTTATACATAATACACAGGATTGACGGAAGGTACTGTGCTGGCCATGTCAGATTTTTACTATTGTAAATGAAGGACAAGATCGTGCAGGTCGTTGATCACTGCACGGTGTTTTATTTTTACTATTTTTAAAAAGTCAATGCACACGTTCATTAAAAAAATTACAATTGTCATAAATTAACGGATTAACAATAACACTTCATAGACACTAATTATTGTCTTATAAAAAATAATTGTGCGTCTAGTGCTGCCCTCTCTTTGGCAGGCCGCGAACTTTTTAATGCACGCTCATATCTATCACTAAATAAATAAAAAAAATCGGTTAATACTTTTCGAAGTCATTTAAACTGAATGCATTAAGTGAAAATTCTTCTGATTTAGTTATTGTCTAGTTCTAGTTCCAACATATCTCTTACTAAATCTGCAAGTTTGGGACGAGAAACATGTCACAAATTATAACCTCTAAGTTGTAAATTATGTAAGCGAGGAATGGTTTAGAATGTCAACGCAAACGCGAAGCACTATTTTGTGCTCTGTATTGTCTGTGGTACAGAATGGTATGCATATGATACAGAGTATTGAGTGTTGAGCTTAGTGTCGCTGTCGCATACACGCACATTCCGCAATTTCGTTTTGTCTACGTGTTGTAAATTATGCAACCAAATGAAGGTAATACATGAATGTATTGCGGGGTAGACTGAGTCGCACACTCCCAAATTTTCATTGGTCTTGGAGGTTATAAATTACGTATTAACCAGAAATTTAATACATTTACATTAATCTTATACACTATGCAAGGTTTAAATATGATTATTATTTTGGAGCAAATTTTACCATTGCAGGCCAAGGCCAGAAATTTATGCGTAACTACAAGTATAATGGGATATTCTATTGATATACAATTTAAGGTAAATCATGTTATAATATTGTGAACTATGCTAAAAATTACCGAATAATGTAGATTTTTTTCTAACATGAGTTAACTTAAGGTTAACCGTTTTCCCTCATTGCCGCGTTGTCAGCTATGACAGCTGATGTTTTATAATGTTTTGTGTTTTTACAAGTTTTCTATTGCTATATACTTTTAAACGTCATTAGCTCCTCCTACGTCTAAGTTTTACAAAGAACGACTGCGATAACAGGCTTTATGAACAATGTTTTTTTTTTATTTTTACCTCTCGCTAAGAGAGGTATTTCAATCATGTTAAAAATCGCATATCCAGATTTTAGAGAATAAGCACGTTTTAAGGTGTGTGTGTGTGTGTGTGTGTGTGTGTGTGTGTGTGTGTGTGTGTGTGTGTGTGTGTGTGTGTGTGTGTGTGTGTGTGTGTGTGTGTGTGTGTGTGAGGTTGTATGTACGATTTCTCAAATTCTATAAGACTAAAGACCTGTGTAACTACGGATTCCTCAATCTAACAGTAATGGGAAGAGTTGAATAGATTCTGGTAACAATTGGACAACCGGAAATAGTAGTATTTTCACAAAAATCAAAATGTGACGTCAAAAATAAAACTTGGTCTTTTTATCAGTTATGTTGATAGCGCTTCCCATAAACTTCACAGTTGAACATTCATTGTTAGCTGACAGCAATTTGAAGTTATATGTCATTCGACTGTCAGTTTTGAAAGCATTGATACCACCTCTAGATAACGAAAAGCGCCAAAAATAGTGCGTTTATAGATCTTACGACGTGTTTGGTGTTTGTATTGCGTTTATAGACTCAGACACCGAAATAGAAAAAAAAATAGATTACCCTATTTTGGTATTTATACTCCTGCATCCAAAATGAGCTTAACATCTATGTCTTAGAATATATATAAAAAATACGCCTTAACGAAAGACACGACTATCAAGAACTAGAGATCGCTTTCAATATGTATGATGTCGTCAGGTATATGCCAAAAGCACAAATTTGTATTTAACTACTTTGAGATAAATGCATTTTAATATTTAGACGGTTATAATAAATCTGTTTATGAATTGTTACGTATGTAGTTATATAAAATTAATTTGGCCACATTCGTGCATAACAGTGAATTAATTTGGTACATTAGTGTTTTTGGTATAATTACATTTTAGAACTACATACATTCCTGATTTAGGTTTTATAAATTTCAAGGTTCAACTTACTTATAACATATTGGCAGCGCCGTGCGGTGTTATTTTGGCGCCTGAAGCACATAATATTCAATTTGGCGCCCTAAACAGGGCCGCTACCGTACAGGTGGGCAGGTTGTGCCCCGCACAAAGGCGGCTGACCATGGGGGACGCCATTTTATGACAGTAAATAATATATTTTTACTTCCTTGTACGTAAGTAAAGGAAGTATTGTAATCGCGAAAAAATTCGGTTTTCAGATTTCAGCGGAAATATCCATTTTGATCATCCCTGAATCCATTTTGACTAATTTCGTCGTGACGTCTGTACGTACGTATCTCGCATAACTCAAAAACGGTAAGCCGTAGAAAGTTGAAATTTTGTATTTAGGACTGCTATAACATCTAGTTGTGCACCTCCCTTTCTGGTTATTACACAATTTCCAGAAGTGGCACTTTACATGAAGCCTATAATAGATTATAATGAAAAACTGTTTTAAAATATAATTCAAAACTTTTCAAATTTAGTATACAAGACTTTTATGTTAATCGAAATAACATAATAGATTTTGGTTAAAATAGGCTAACCGGAAGTGGTACATTACTTGTTGTTAACAGTTTTTCTTGAATAAAATGATTTTATTTTGATTTTAGAAATAAATGCTTCAAATAAAAGTTTTAGAGAATTAATTTCTGCGTCTAGCATTCAAGTATTATTAAATTAGCCCTTTATATACTTTTTTTGTTTTTGTAATAAAGCTTGCTATGGATTAGGACAAAAAAAATGTTCATGTCAAATTACGTTAAATACGTGCAATTTTATGATTCGTACAATAACAAATATTATATTTTTATTGTGAAATTAGTCATATTCATTGTTGTAATCAAATATTTCTTTGTTGTAATCAAAACTCTCTTTAAAAACTCCCTTTATGGTCGCTGTATATCTTACTGTTTTGAAGTTAAAATTAATATTTAATCGTACTACAAGGAAGTCGTGTGGTGTCCACATCAGATTTTTTTGTAAACTACTCTTATTGGTATAGAAAATTGCCTATACAACTTCCATAGTAAGGTATTGGAAGTGAACAATATTTTTTAATAATTTCTTTGCATAGAGCTCTAATTAAGTTCAAGTAAAATAATTATCCTGCCAAACGGATATTTTCCAGCATTGTTAAAGTCAAATAATAATTGTGAAATTGTTGATTACAACAATGAATATTTTAGTTGTAGCTCATTAATATTGATTACAAGAATGAATCTAACAATGAATTTAGTAGAAATAAAATGAATATCCTGCTGAACGGATAATTTCCTGATATTGTTATAACTGTAAAATTGTTGATTACAACAAACAATTTTGATTACAAGAATGAATATACAATGGATATTTCATCAATATTTTAAATCTAGTATTTTTCGAAAAATCAAAAATATAGTTTAAAAATTAAAGAGTGTGTTAATTTGCAAATTATACATTATGGGGGGGCGCTGAAATATAACTTTACACAAAGACGCCTTTTACCCACAGACCGGCACTGGCCCTAAGAACAATATTTATTTATAAAAGAGTGAATTTTTTATTCATTTGGTTCAATACAGAAGAATATAGAACGAACTGGCTCTAGCTGCTTAACTGGGTGATTATCAAGAACGTATCAATCAGAATATATCTCTCATTTCAATTGTCTGTGCGCCTTTTAACAAAAGATAAAAATATACAAACCAAGCAAAACATTCGCATATTAAACTTAACATCGCTAAATTTGCACATTTCGTGGCTTTTGCGTACAAGTGACGTTGTATGATAATGTAAAGCTGCGTCAATATAATTATGAATTATCGTATTGTTTTGATGATTAATTTTATTATATTGGGTTTATCATTAAATATAAACATGTGTACTTGAAATCATGCATTTGACACATCATTCTATATTCATGTTCATATCACATATGCCATCGTTACACGCACGTATGAAGTTACTACTATCAATTCACAACACTAATATTGTAGTATTATTTTTCACAAGAAATCGGATATTTTATGTATTTCATAATCACTTATTATTTGGTTTCATTTTAAGTGCATATATTTTAAAATTCCTTATACATATTTAGACAGATATAGGAATCACACACTAGTTTACATAATTTAAGATAAAAAGTAAATATGCTTTTCAATGTCATTTTTAATCTTTCAGAGTTTATTTACTTTATAATGAGAGTTGAGAGAAGTCCTTGACGTTCTTGATATGATAAAGATAAATAATTCAATACATTTTATTTAGAACAATTAAACTTATTTAATATTACGTGTACAATAGTATTTCTGTGAATTAATTATATATCATTTATATAAATTGAATAAGGAAAACAATTACATATATGTATTTATGCGTAACTCTCCACAATGGAAGGAAATTTTACATTATTTTTACAAGATAATTGGCATTTTTATCATAAAGAGATAAATGAACTACATGTAAATTGAAACTGAATATGATCGTAGTTCTAGAAAGTCAAAATTGTTATTCGTTAAGCCGATTAATTTTTAAATATGTACGAGGGTGGTTTGAAAAGTCCGTGCAAAAATTAAAACTACTTAATTTTTCGGGATATTTTTTATTATTTTTCAACGTAGTCTCCTTTTAGACTTATACACTTCGTCCAACGCTGCTCCAGTTTGTTGATCCCTTCCAAATAATAATATTGGTCCAACTCTGCAAAATAGGCTTTCGTTTCTGCAATCACCTCCTCGTTTGAATAAAATCTGCTTCTTGCCAACCATTTCTTCATATTTGGGAACAAGTAGTAGTCCGAAGGAGCCAAATCTGGAGAATAGGGAGGATGTGGAACGAGTTGTAAATTTAATTCCATCAATTTTGCGGCTACAATCACAGATGAGTGAGCTGGTGCGTTGGCGTGATGGAAAAGGACTTTTTTGTGGACCAATCGTGCACGTTTTTCTTGCAAATCGGTGTTCAAACGGTCTAATAACGATGAATAGTATGTATACCTTGTCCAAAGATATTTCGTTATGGCCCTCTCAGCGGGTCTATTGTTAGGGATTTAAGCTTGATTTATAGGGGTGCAAGGACAGGTATGTATTCAATATTATCACAATTTTCAGCTGGTAAAACATCAGTATTGTCTTCTTCAAATGGTCGCCACATATTAAATACGTATATTGTTGACCTCAGTACGAAAGTTAATATTAATACTGATTTTAAATTTTTTAAAACTCATTTACATACCTACTCACTAGGTATGCCTTTGGTATCTTAGTTTCCCCAATATGTATTAATACCGGTCAAGGACGATTTTCTCATCTTATATTTCTAGTAATAGTGTAAGACTTAATTTAATTTTGCGAATTCATTATTAATCTGAAATACTTAATGCGCACAGAGATTAGAGATTTCCGAATTTAAATATTTTGCAATCCTACCCTGAGCGCCAACAGGTAGAATCTCTTGCTGTGTGCGGTTCACCTCAGACTTAGTACGTTAAAGCCATAACGAAATATCTTTGGACAAGGTATACCTGTTATAGTTTTACCCTTTTCCAAATAGTTGATGAGGATTATTCTGGAGTATTGACCTCGATAGGGCGTCCAGGACGTTTAGCGTCACTTGTGCTCATATGCCCACTCCGAAAATTTTGAAATCACTTATAAACTGTTCTAATCAAAGGTGCAGATTCACCATAATGTTTATCAAGCTTCTCCTTAGTCTTCTGAGGCGAATTACCTTTCATAAAATAATGTTTGATCAACACACGAAATTCTTTTTCTTCCATTTTTTGGAAATCACTCGACTTTCTCATTTTAAACGAACGTCAAATACAGAGAAATTGACCGATCTGGTTGAAACTTGGTGAGCGTTCTTTCAGGACATGTCACTAACTAAACATAACCTCGATACGAACCAGTGTTGCCATCTCTCGAACTTTGCGCGGACTTTTCAAACCACCCTCGTATTTTGTGTCTTAGAAGTTAAGGGGGTACCACACATACGCAGGTATAGTTTGGTTCACGAAAGATGACAATTCATGGTCATTTATTAACCGTATGGTATATTACTCGCAGATAACTTCACTGCATTTCGTATACATAGACGTGCAACATGAAATATTTATGGATACCTTTTAACTGATAAAAATAAGTGTAATTTATTTGAAAAATATGTTTCATTTTAAATAATGCCTTTCTCAAAGATTTATGCTCTTCACCTATGTATTTGCTAAACCCAAAAACATAAACTTGACAAAAACCATGGAATAATAATTTGATTTAAATGTCAACGTCACTGGGTAACTATTAGGACAGAGGGCAGTGCAGTAGATAATTAGATATCTGTAACTTTACGACATACGTCATTATTATTTGTAATGTGTTGGAATGTAATGTCACCATGTACGTATATCTGTCACACAACATAAACTATATAGACATACGTCAAATAATCTTTCTCTTTCTAACATGAAATGTTGCTAAGCTACTACTATATAAAGTGCTGTGTATTCTTTCTTCGAACAAGTGACATTGAATTGTCATCTTTCGTGAACCAAAGTATATCCATTCGTACAACCGATTTGAGCCAACTTTTCAAAATACCCAAATCCTGTTTTAACGAAAGATGACTATTCAAGGTCATTTATAAGCCGTCTGATGTAATATTACTTGCGGTTGACTTCACTGCATTTCGTATGCATAGGCGTACAACATGAAATATTTATGGATACATTTTAGCTGAAAAAAATCTGATGCGGCCGACATATTACTTTTCTTCAATCCTGTGTATTATGTACAAATTCCATACATAAATTTTCTTGCAAAAGATCCTATATTTCCAGTAAAATTATTTCATAAAGAAACTATGCAAATTGCACTTGACACTGACATCTTTTTTAGCTTCTTTGGCTTCCCGTAAATAAATAAAATAAAAGTAAAGAGTGACGAATGAACGATGTTCACATGATCATAGAAAAAATAAATTATGTATAAACGGACGTATCTTCTTGTTATTGTTCATTTCTTTTACTGTACTACACGTGTTTCAGATATATATTTTAGCAACACCTTTTTTCTCTGCAACACGTGTTGTTTTTGTTTACGATAATGGCTATATACTTTTTGTACGAGTTTTTTTTAAAGCTACTTACAATGGTAATTATTTAGGTAAACATAAACAATGTTTTATTTTATAAATTGTCACTATTTTGTTGAGTTTGGAATACAAACGCATTAAATAGGCAAAATTATCTAATCATATTTTAATTATGTTAATCATTTATCTGCAACTAGATGGAAAATGAATTATTCCAAGCAACTATTTAATGATAAAGAAATATTTTATCGGACATGTCTTGAAAGTTCTACTTTACTGTAGTCCGATTTTCAAATAAAGTGAGTGAATTCAAAATTTCAATAAATTCTAAACAAATTATAGACAAGTAGTGTTGCTTTTTTCACTCAAACTACTGTGATTTTTAAATATATTTTTTTAAATTATTATTTGTCCATCTTAAAGTTCTTTTACAATAGGCTACTTGCGTGCCCTTTTTTACCTTCCGTCATCTTTAGGTAAGGAAGATATTGTCTTTGGTCAAAAAATTCAGTGATGAGTTTTAAGTGAATAAGTACGTTTTAGGGTCCCTGTAATACGATTTTACCAAACTAATTAGTTTATAGCAGTGTTTTCTGATGTATGTACGCTATTTATTCCTTTGATACCTTTTGACGATATTTTCATCCTTTTTTACTTCCTTGTACGTAAGTAAAGGAAGTATTGTAATCACGAAAAAATTCGGTTTTCAGATTTCAGCGGAAATATCCATTTTGATCATCCCTGAATCCATTTTGACTAATTTCGTCGTGACGTCTGTACGTACGTACGTACGTTCGTATCTCGCATAACTCAAAAACGGTAAGCCGTAGAAGGTTGAAATTTTGTATTTAGGACTCCTATAACATCTAGTTGTGCACCTCCCTTTCTGGTTATTACACAATTTCCAGAAGTGGCACTTTACATGAAGCCTATAATTTAATAAAAAACTGTTTTAAAATATAATCCAAAACTTTTCAAATTTGGTATACAAGATTTTATGTCAATCGAAATAACATAATAGATTTTGGTTAAAATAGGCTAACCGGAAGTGGTACATTACTTGAAGTTGTTAACAGTTTTTCTTGAATAAAATGATTTTATTTTGATTTTAGAAATAAATGCTTCAAATAAAAGTTTTAGAGAATTAATTTCTGCGTCTAGCAAATCAAGTATTATTAAATTAGTCCTTTGTATAACCGAGATATGTAAATTTAAAAATTATATACTTTTTTGTTTTTGTAATAAAGTTTGCTATAGATTAGGACAAAAACATAAAAAATTGTTCATGTCAAATTACGTTAAATACGTGCAATTTTATGATTCGTACAATAACAAATATTATATTTTTATTGTGAAATTAGTCATATTCATTATTGTAATCAAATATTTCTTTGTTGTAATCAAAATTCTCTTTAAAAAGAACCGGGTTAGATTATGGTCGCTATATATCTTACTGTTTTGAAGTTAAAATTCATATTTTGTAATTTATTTATTATAAAATATGTATAGTTTAATAATCGTACAAGGAAGTCGTGTGGTGTCCACATCAGATTTTTATTTTTTAATTTTCGTATTGTAATGAATTGTTTCTCAACTATACATTAACTATCGCTGATGATGATTCATTTGGAATCGAAACGTCGGAATGTTAAGTAGATGAAATCTTAATAAACATTTTTATTTTTCACCAGGACTAAAACTCCAATTATTTATCTTTAACCTTAATTTTTAATATTGAATACAATAATACACTAAATGAAATAAATAGAACCAGTCGTTTGCACAAGAAGAACAACAAAACTATATCAATCACTGCTTCTAAACATTAAAACATGTAGATGTCATTTTTAAAACTTCCTGTTGTCATGTGAATCCAGCGCGCATCTGCTTAAGGTAGACTATACGTTCTCCGTGAACATATTATTAATTTAGAAAATTTCATTTTTTTTTTTGAGAAATCTAGGCATCTTTGAGTGAAATACAATATAGAATATCACTTTTGAAGACATTCTTAATAAAATAAATCACTAAACTTCCCCATTACAGTTTGTTTATAATTTTTTTTCTATATCTAGGACGAAAAGTGAATCTTTACGGTAGCAAGTTGTTTACGGCCGAGGCGGGCAGCCGACGCCGTAATTACTTGTGAGTACCTTAAAGACACTTTTCGTCTGAGGTACATACATAATTTTATGTCATACTGGTTTTTAGTTATTAAATTATTAAAAGAAATATGCAGAAATTTTTAGCAGTACGAGTTTTATATAAGTAGGCCAAGTCGCAGTTGTTTGGAAATCTTAGCAACATTTTGACAGATTGAAATTGAATTTTTCTGGCTTCATTAACATTATTAGTCGCTATAATTAATGAAAAAATACATTCTTCGAGATATTTTGGCTGAAGCTGCTGAGATGAAGAACAATTTAATGTCGCATAAATTAAGGATTCAGTATGAAAGTAAAATTTTAAAGTTCTAGGACTTTAATGTTTCACTTTTTGTTCCATAAATCATTCAAAAAACGTATGACAATTTTCATAAAATATTAATAATCAATTATATATTTTTCATTGTAATTGTATTATTACAAAATAATAACTGAAACCATCAACACTTCCAATGAATATTTTAATGCACATTTCCTTCGAATTAATTTTTAAAACAAATTATGGAAATCCAAATAATTACTCTTAATTAAGATCCCATTAATCTGAGAAAAACAAACTGGGTGACGTCATCACTTTTCTCATAATTGTCTTTCCTCTTCTCTCCAGACTGAACTTTGTATTCACTTCAAGCAAAATAAACAAATGCAAGCCTTGTTATGCCCGTATTTCACAGACGGTGACAGTGTCACGTGGAAATCTCCATCTCAGTAGGAAATCGGAATGCCTCGGTAGGCCATGCCAAGAAAACTGATGTCGCTCGTCAGTTGTCACACTTGACACTAATACGGAAATCTAGCACAGCGGGCTGTGGAACACGCTAATTTCAATTCAATGTTTCGTAAACGCTCGTCGTTGGTTCATCATTGTTATTCACCTTCAGGCGAATGATAAACAGAGATGTTATGGTGTTATGGCAACGGCTGCTTGTGAAATCATCTCGTGATGTGATGTGATGTGGATTTCTGCACGTGATTTTCTTGTTTATTTACGAAATTACTGGGAATACAGCTTGTTGTGGTGTGGTTATTCAACGGAATATTGGCGAACAAAATCTTAAATTGTGCTTGCTTTGTGTTGTTAAGAAATGTATTTTGTATGTTTTGCAAATGTGAAATTTTATTCATACACTATATTTTTTTTTGTAGAGTTATTAAGTTTCATAAATCTAGCAAAGTACAGTAAAGTTTTTTAAAGATGTCCGATCAAGATCATCTGTATCTTAAACGAATTAACAAAGCGGCATACATTTATCTCTTTCCTTTACAAAGGCTACAAGCGTGTGCAATAAGGATGAATATAACACGCTTGTCTTTCAAAAATTCATATTGTTTCGACTAAGTTAGGACATTCCTCTTTAAAACAATGCTCGTTGTTGATAATACTTACGCTGTAACGTAAGTTTATATATTTATTCAGATACATTACTTTGATTCAAATACCCGTACGAATAAAGTTATTTTCTGTCAGAGTCACTGACACTGACATTGTGTCATTATCTTATTTTTCACATATTTGGTTTTACATTTGCTTATAAACTTACCAGTTGACTTATTTTTAAATTTTGAATGCTTTACTGTAACATATATATTTACAATAATAAAATAACAGTATTATCTGAGAGCAAAAATCTGAATTCATACAATTCGTAGATGACCTTGATCGAGCATCTTTCAAAATTTTTACTGTATGTTATATCATCATGGAAACAATTAGGATTTTAAAATATTAGTAATTCTAATTGGTCAGTGTCAAGTACACTTTACATTTTATATGTTCGTGAAATAATTGTACTGGAAATGTAGAATCTTTTGCTACAAATGTTTTGTTTGAAATTTGTACAATGTCTGCACATTTTTGTACTCTCTTCTCATTAATATGGTTGTTGCAACTGTTAAGGTTTATTTATTTGGGTGAAGTGTAAAATCAGAGAAATATTAACACGTAATGAAAATAAAAGTTTATAAAATGAGAAATAAAATAAGAAACAGATAATAAAAATAACGAACACTATGAATAAATAAATATAAACGTTAATTAAATACTAAGAATATTATTAAACACTTAAACACTAAGATTATTTAAACAATTATCACAAAGTACTATTTATTTACACAATATTTATTTCACTATATTTATACCACTAACTATTTATTTCACCATTCGTGCAAACTCGTCGACTCAAATGACTAAACTGTATTGACTCGCACAGAGCCGCTTTGTATTTATCTGGAAAACTTCCGGCACGTTCAAGTACAAGGTCACGCCACGCACACGTCAACCGCCTGCGGGCGCGCGACAATTACGTTATCGCCTTCCAGAAGGTTACAATAGACAGAATTGACGTCACATACAAGAAAGAGATAGAAGATCTAGACCCCCCCCCTCGTTGTCTTACGTCCCTCTCCTATATACTATTCCCGTCATTTTGTTTGCCTCTGTCATTCCGTGTTTTAACCTAATTCTCCATTCTGAATATTCTGATTTGTTTTGCTTATTAAAAATGAGTTTAAAACAATAATAGACTAAAACTATAATATTTATCAAATGACATTTGACATTTATGTTTACATGGTATTGCGAATTGCTGATGTTTAGATATTTGTTTGGAATGTCGTAACCATAGCAACCATTAGTTCTATGCTGTGTCGCAAGAGGCGCTCGTGTGAATTGCAATTTTCTAAGTATCTATTACGGTCGAGAAATAAGAAGGTTTAATTCTGTTACAAGGTCACGCGGCGCATGTGTTTGTTTAATCTACTCAGCTGGCGCGCGCGGCTATTAAATCGCCGACATCTTTAGACTCGTGTGTTCAGCGGGTCAGCTGTGCGCTCGCCACACAACATTCACTAAAAACCACAAAAATCAAATCATTTCTCATAAATTTCTGCGTTGCAAACAACTAGGAGTGCCGCCATGATGCATATATGCTGTTCTTCTTCTTACATTCCCTATGTCAACTGTTACTACTATTGTCAAAGTTTCCTCCTTATGTGGTATTTTTAAATACTTGCTGGCAGTGCTGGGCATGTACCGCTATGTAAGTACTTAAGTACTAAGTACAAATACCAGAGCTCAGGTACTTAAATTTAAGTACTAAGTACTTCAGTTATTAAAATACTGAAGTCTTAAGTACAAGTACTTGTTAAGAGTACTCAGTACTTTTCAAGTACTAACTAAAAAAGCAATAATCTAATTAATTAATGTTTTGATAGAAGAATAATTAATTACCAATACACATGTATTATATCTACCAATATAACATAACTAAAACTCAGATTTAAAAAAAAAAACCATAACTTTATATCAAAAGACGTACAAAATTTGATTGAAATTCTGGTGAATGATTTTTTTTTATATCATTGATATAAATGATATACATACTACTTTTGATTGTTTAATAATATAGTATTTTTGTTAGTTTGGATTTTTAGATGGCACAAAATGACACCTTTGATGCACTCTCCACGCCATCAATGAGTGTCCGGCAGTTGATGCCTCATAAATGCCCGCATGGTACAAGTATGTCATCATCATTACCGAAATCACACAGCAATGGGTAATATGCCGAGATGATATATTTTATTTTGGTATAATTTGCTTAAAGAAAAAATTGTTTACCTTGGAGATAAATAAATATATCATCACGGCATATTACCCATTGCTGGGTGTGTCAATCTGCTTTGTACACAGATTTCGGTAATGATGAAATATTTGTACCGTTCGGGCGCTTACCAGGCGTCACCTCACGGGCACTCATTGCTGGGGTGGAGAGTGCATGACAGGGGTCAATTTTGTGCCACTAAATTCGATATAATTTTTGGCGTCGGTCGGGATCGAACTCGAATTCCCAGATTCGCGACCAGACACTCAGGCACTCAGCCACGAGACCCGTTAAGTATTACTTAAAAAGTATTTAAGTACCCTGAAAAGACTTAAGTACTTTTTATTGGTAGTTAAGTACCATTTTAAGTACTAAGTACAAGTATTTTAGATGCAGTACTTGAAAATCAAGTACATACTTCAGACAGTGTTTTGATAGTACTTACCAAGTACCAGGTTAGTACTTATTTTGTTACTTAAGTATAAATGTACTTAAGTACTGCCCAGCTCTGCTTGCTGGGCTGATATTTATCTGAAATACTGTCAATTTGCTGACACTTTTTGAATTACCATCGTACATTCAATAACTTATATTTATTATAAACTAAATACGCTGTTTGATTATTTTTGTACCACGTAAACGAATTTAATAACTGACATGTAAATCAAATGGAAATTTCCATATCTAGATAGGTTCAATTTCGCAAATTACAATTCATATTTGATTACTAAGCAAGAAATAAAATTTCCGCACGATGGAGATATTTAAAATGTATTGTCAGTATAAATTATAAAATTTTATAAATTTTAAATATGATGTTACCTTGGTCATCACAAAAGTCCCACTCATTTAATTGTTTTGTTGAAATAACCTTGCATTTGTCACACATTATCTAAAATTCAGAATGCAGTATTAAAATAAAACAGATAAATAAACAAGTTTTGTATACGAGTACATATTAATATAATATTGGTTTATTTCTTATTTTGATAAATGAATTTGGAAATAATTTATCGAAATTGGTGTAATTACATCATGACCTAAGAATCTAGATTATTGACTTAGAGTAATGGTATCAGTTATAAAAATCTGTTGTGGCCAGCACAATACCTCTTGCCACTTCCGTTTTTGGTTACTTAAGTATAGGGCGCGAGCAGTCATGTGACATTGTTGGCCTTGACAAGCAGATGTGGGGGCCCGTTTCAAAATGATAATTAGTAATTATGTACATATATGTCAAATGTCAGAATTTTTCATTAAAAATTTCAAGATTTTCTAGTTAATTTGTCACCAGGAGAGTGGAATTTACTTGTCGAGGAAAATAAACCATGGAATTGGAAAATCACTAAATTTAGAATGAGAAATTATGATATTTGACATCTATGTTTGTAATTACTAGCTATCATTCTGACACGGGCCCACCTGACTGTTCGCGTCCTATTGTATTTAACATTTCTTGTATACCTACATTCTACAACACCAAATATTCTACCAACATCTATTCTTTATATTTAGATTTTTTAAATTTAAATTCATTCTATGAAGAAATTTTGTCCTACTCTTCTATTTTTTTCGAGATGTTTCCAATTCATTGTCGGGATTAACAGTATTTCTGAAGGGTATGTGTAATATACCTATAATATTAAATATTTAACTATTAATACAATAAGAAAAAATATATGTATGTACTTCCCAGAAAAAGTCTTCAGTAATGTCTCCGGATTTTTGACACTGACATTTATCTGTCAATTACAAACATTTCAAATTTTCAATTGGTTTCCATGACTTTATTTGGGCTAATTTATTACAACAGATTATTATATACCGTTATCTTTATATCTATAAAAGATATAATAAAATACTTATATGTATCAGATAGAGAATTTACTCTTCTTTAATAAGCATAAACAAAAAATTTCAAAAAATAATATTTAAAAGATTTTTTTTAAGAATCTGCTACTTCCGGTTGTCCAATTATTACCCAAATCTTTTCAGCTCTTCCCAGTAATGTCCGATTGAGAAATACGTATAGTTAAACAGATATCAAGTCATAGTTTTTGAGAAACCGTCCTTCCAACCGACCCACATACACAACATGCACACACACACACACACACACACACACACACATACATCCACACACACACACAGACATCATCGTAAAAATATTAAAATCGGATTGTAGGGGCCTCAAAACGTGCTTAATCATTAAAATCTGGATATGCAATTTTTAGCATGAATCCAATACCTCTTTTAGCGAGAGGTATAAATATTAATGCTTGCAACTAAATCTAAATTTTTTTTAGGAAATCAGTTATGCAGAACCTATGACAAAAGTAACCATGGGTCAAATTTTATAAATTTGAGATATACAAAATCATTTACTTTCTGTTTCTCTCGAAAAGTATTTTAGTCACAAGTTGTAAAAAGTTTGAGTGTTTCTGCAAAAAACAATCATATTCATAGTCCTTCAGAATATAATAACCTTAGTCTCGGTGCATTGGATATTTTTGAAGGAAACGTGTAGGTTAATTAATAATAAATACTTTCAATAAATAAAAATATTTTGAAAATCTGATGTGGCTAGCACAATACCTTCCGTCAATCCTGTGTATTATGTATAAATTCCATACATAAATTTTCTTGCAAAAGATTCTAAATTTCCAGTAAAATTATTTCATAAACAAACTATGCAAATTGCACATGACACTGACATCTTCTTCTTTAGCTTTTCCCATTCATGACGGGCCGCTATTTATTATGTTCTTCTTCCACTCATTTCTGTTTTGTGTGTCGTTCTTATTCATCGTAAAAATGGTAAAATCTTATTATATGGACCCTAAAACGTACTTATTCACTAAAAATTCATCATTGAATTTTTTGACCGAAAACAATACCTTCCTTACCTAAAGGTGACGGAAGGTAAAAATACCGTTGTAAGTAAATAGTACGTAAGGAAAACATTGAAGGATTTGGCGGTAAATATGAGAAAACGTGATGGTACCGAATTTAAGGATGCTGTTATGAAAACTATATGGAATATAACAATTATTACAAGAAAAGTATTACAATGAATTCAATTTACTAATTGACAATATTAATCTTATTATCGTTACACACTTCACGCTGTACATATTCATAGCTACTACTGACATCTATTGGATGATATTATAATTATAAAAATTCTGCTAAATCCAAATTCTTCGTAAATTTAATTAAAATTGCAAAAAAAATCGCACCCTCGATCATTGATAAAGACTTATAATTTTATCACATTTCCTCAAGCACGTTGCTTTTAGGTAACACCCCTCCGCCTTCGGCGTCGGGCTGTTGCCAAGCAACGCGCTTTCGGCAACTGTCATAAAATTAATTCGTAATTATCAATGTCCTCGGGATATTATAGGTGATAATACTTTTATCTACGAAACAGCAGTTAGTTTCATTGTAGCTTGTTTTTATTTGTAGACATTATTTTGATTATCAAAAAATGCGGTGCGATAAATTTACCTTTTGCGGTTAATTTTGCGTCATGAATACAATTTCTATTTCTACTATACTATAACTGTGTGATTTTTCCATGCACAACTAATTATGTTTTTGTTTGCTGCATTTTATTTTTATTGTGCTGTCATTCTATAAAAGTAGAATGTAAGTAATTTATATATCTATCGCGATATTCGTATAAAGTTTTGGAAAAACCGCGATGATGTATGAAATGATTCATTGGAAACCATAGTAAAAGATGCAGGATATATGAAATTTAACTGTATATACAATTGATTGATTTTTATTTTATGTTTGGTGATAAAATATTATGTAATTACTATCAATGTCATAAAAAATTGATTTTTCATGAAAGTATATTTTTTACGTCCGTTAAAAAAGTGCACTTTTTTAATAGATTCATAAAGTATTCACAGTATTTTTTTTTAAAGATATCCGATCAAGGTCATCTACGAATTGTGTGAATTAATATTTTAGCTCCCCCCATTCTGTCAAATTCATTAGGGGCCTTTACTTAGTTGTTATGAGGATATATGAAACTACTGTTATTTTATTATTATAAAAATATGTGTTAAAGTAAAAGTATTTAAAATTCAAAAATAACTCAACTGGTAAGTTTATTAGCAAATGTAAAACCAAATATGTGAAAAATAAAATATTGACATTAACGTTATTCTTACGGATATGAATCAAGGTAATATATCTGAATTAATATATAAACCTGCGTTACAGCGAAAGTATTGTCAACAACGAGTATCGTTTTAAAATGGAATGTTCTTATTCGAAAAAATATGAACTTTTGAAAGACAAGCGTGTTATATGCATCCTTCACGCTTGTAGTCTTTGCAAATAAGAGAAATAAATTTATGCCAATTTATTTGTTCATGATACAAATGACCTTGATCGGACATCTTAAAAAAATACTTTACCTATGTTTTTACCTTCCGTCACCTTTAGGTAAGGAAGATATTGCCTTTGGTCAAAAAATTCAATGATGAGTTTGTAGTGAATAAGCACGTTTTAGGGGCCATATAATACGATTTTACCATTTTTACGATGATGTATGTATGTGTGTGTATCTGTGTGTGTGTGACTAAAGTTTCGGATCGCATAACTTCAATACCTCGATTCCAAAAGTTATAATTTTTTCGTTTTCCTCAAGTTTACATCCAGAAGAAGAGCTGATTAGATTTTGGTTATAATTGGTTAACCGGAATTAACCTCATTTGCAGATTTTAACAGTTTTGCTTGAAAAACGAAGTTAAATATCATTTATTGACATTTAACGTTATTATAACGTACAGAATATATTATTCTCTACGATTTGATTGCATTTTATACTTCATATTCAATAGATATAGAGTTAAAGAATTATAAAGATATTAAATTTCATAACTCAGCCAGATATGTTAACTATGGAAACTGCTAATATATTCAAATTGACAGATGTCAGTATCAATGAAAAGTAAATAACTGTGGCAGAGATGAGGATGTGGAGGAAGATGTTGGGGAAGACACGGAGAGATACGGTAAGGAATGAAAGAATAAGGGAAATAACTCCAGTGTTAAAAGTTTCTAGAAAGATACAAGAGAGACGATTACATTATTTTGAACATGTCATGAGGAGAGATGAAGAATATTTTGGAAGAAGAATGAATAGTGTAGTAATAGAAGGTTGAAGAAACAGAGGGAGACCAAAGATAAGATGGAAAGGAATTGAATGAGAACGACACACAAAACAGAAATGAGTGGAAGAAGAAAATAAAAAATAGCGATCCCTAACGAATGGGAAATGCTAAAGAAGAAGATGTTAGTGTCAAGTGCAATTTGCATAGTTTATTTATGAAGTAATTTTACTGGAAATATAGGATCTTTTGTATGAAAATTTATGTATGGAGTATATACATAATACACAGGATTGACGGAAGGTATTGTGCTGGTCACATGAGATTTTTTTAAAAGTCGTAGACTTAGAAATCTCTATTGTATCTAAATAAGTAAAGAAAGAAAATCGAGAAAATAAAATGTCTATCGGTATTCGACACAAGTAACCAAATTCAGAGTCAGTGAAGCATTACAAAATGTAATTTACTACAAGAATTCTCTCATTTGCCAGTGTTTGAAGGTTCAAGCTGCTACAGTGTTGACAGTAGCGGAGTTGTACTTATAGTGTATGATTAAGGTCAAAAATAAATACTTTACTTTTCACGTTAACAGATTTCAAGTTTAGCTTAGAATTCACAATCTCATTTAGATTTGACATAGATATCTTATCGTTGCAATCAAATCGTGTATCACGGTAACGTTTTCTTTTTATCTACTTAAAAAAGAATTTAAAATTAAATCATTAACATAATGTGGAACACATCGCTTTAATTGACCAACAAAGTATAATCCTACCCAATAATTATGCTATTAAAGCTGACATGACATGTCTGTCTTTCTGTTCCACAAGACTGTTCAAAAGAATGTTGTGAAATTTTATATATTTACGAACTCAAACTCATAATAATTCGGCCGGTTTACATTTTCAACAAATTAAAAAATCTTATGGTGTCTTGTGGTCGCGAATCTGCGGAACCGGGTTCTATCCCGACCGACGCCAAATATTTCGAATTTTAAATGGCACAAAATTGACCCCTGTGATGCACTCTTCACGCCAGCAATGAATGCTCGTGAGGTGACGCCTGTTAAACGCCCTCATAGTACAAATATGTCAACATCATTGCCGGCATCTGTGTACAAAGCAGATTGGCACACCCAGCTACAGGGACGTAGCTAGGATATTTTTGTAGGGTGGGCCAGCGATGGTCCAAATTTTTTTTTAGGTGAGCAAGTAAGAAAGTTTTGTACTGTTACTTACCTTTTTCATTAGAACACAAATAACAAAAACATGTTTTTAGTCATACAATTTGTGAAGCATATACATACGTATTTAAACAGATATTAATTTGCAGGATTAAATGTATTTAACATTATTAAACATACTCCGTACGTAATGAAGGATGTTTTATCAAAAAAAAAAAAAAAAAAGACGGATAGTTACTTACACTACCCAAGCCAATTCGTCCGTTCTGTTGAAATGATGAAATGCATTGAATAGAGATATTCTATCTACTCTCTACTGTACAGTAATAGTATATTACATCCGAGGTGGGATATGTTTCATTACAGCCGAGGGCTTATGTCTATTACCGAGAGGCGAAGTCTCGAGGTGAAATACAGCGCGAGGCTGTGATGAAACTCTCACCGAGGTATGTATACTATTTTATTCACAATCATCCTCTTTTTAAATTAATAATTTTCAATATAAATCATTGAGTTATAACCTTTAATTTTATTAATATTACCTCTCGCTAAGAGAGGTATTGGATTCATGCTAAAAATCGCATATCCAGATTTTATTGAATAAGCACGTTTTAAGGTCCCTACAATCCGATTTTAACATTTTTACGATGATGTCTGTGTGTGTGTGTGTGTGTGTGTGTGTGTGTGGATGTGTGTGTGTGTGTGTGTGGGATGTTGGAAGGACGGTTACTCAAAAACTATAAGACTTAAAATTTGTTTAACAACGTATTTCCCAATCGGATATTCATGGGAAGATCTGAAAAGGTTTTGGTAATAATTGGACAACCGGAAGTAGAAGATTCTTGAAAAAAAATCTTCTAAATATTATTTTTTGAAAATTTTTCGTGGTAATATTAAAGAAAATTAAATTCTCTATCTGATACATTTAAATATTTTATTATATATTCCATAGATTTAGAGATAAAAGAAGTATAATATATAAAATAATCTGTTGTAATAAATTTGACAGCCGAAAGAATGCCATGAAAAATAGTTGATAATTTAAATTATTTGTAACTGACAGATAAATGTCAGTGTCAGAAATAATGAGTAATGAATTAAAAATGTACTTGGAGAATCCCTTAGTTCTTGATCTGTGACTATTATGGAGATGACAAGTCTAGGTTGAAGGACTTAATTTGTTTCAAACATTATGGGACAATGTACACCAGTACTGTAGACTAGAGTAACTTTGAATTGCGAAAAAGCTATCAAATTCTTCTCAAGTAAGTTGTAAATATTGACAAAATCGGAGTGCAATCTATCCGTCACTTTATTAAAGGGAATTAAGGTTATTTAGATATAACAAGTATGAAAAAATAAAATGTAAAAGAAGATATATAAGAATAGATGCACAATCCAGATATATACATTTTAGACCGCCCAAAATTAATGTTTTTACTAGAAGAATATGAAGAGAAAGTAAACAACGTTGTTCGAATTGAAAATTGCTGTTACCAGCCTAATATTTATATATGGTAAACTCTACTTTGTAATTTATTGTAACATAATTTATGGTAAAATATCTTCATGTTGAGACATGCTATTATTGAATAATAAAGAAGTTTATACGTCATAGATTTATATGAATATATTATTTGTATTTATAAAAATAATCTTTGCTTTATGCATACAGCCAGGTAAAATATACAGCGAGAGGTTATGTGCTGGCCACATCAGATTTTTTTTTTATAGCTCTATTAAAATTTATTTAGCCTACTTTATTATACGGATATACGACAATGTTGCTGGGCAACTCCTACATAAACATTTCCAACCCGTGGGGTGGCAGTGAAATGTGAAATCTATTATTTCCCACCCAAGAAATTGTCATTGCAGTTAGAAATGACGTATTTCTCAACCTCTAAAATGTTAGGAATCGACATATAACTATAATGATTGTGAATAAAATAATATTACTGTTTTTTTACCATAAATGCCATTATTATTTTGTAATGAGAAATGCAGTTCAAATAATGTGCGTGAACTATTTTCTCTCATTTGATTTTTAAACGGGTGGGCCAGAGTTTTTGCAGGGTGGGCCTGGACCACCCAGGCCCACCCCTGGCTACGTCCCTAACCCAACAATGGGTAACATGCCGTGATGATGTATTTATTTATTTTTATTTATAAAATCTACACAAATGGTTAGAAATTTCTACAAAATTCTTTCAAATACTTTAAATATAGACTTAAAACTTTAAAAAACTGTGGGCCAAATGACTGGTGATAATAGGGCGGAAGACTTGAATAACATATTCACTTTTTGTAAGTTTAAAATCTATATTTTAAACTAGTCGAAAGAAATTTGTACAAATTTCTGACCATTTGGGTCAGTATGTTGATAATTTGTTTGTTGAAAATGTTAATTGACCGAATTAATGAGTATAAAAATTAAATTGTGTTAAAAATGTGGCAGAAACTACAAAGTATAAAAGGGCGGACTGGAACGAAGACTCCTATGAGTAGAAATTGAAAAGTTTTAAGGTCCCTACAATGCAATTTTAATATTTTTCGATGATGGTGTGTGTATGTGTGTGGGTAGGTTGGAAGGACGATTTCTCAAAAACTATAATACTTAATATCTGTTTAACTACGTATTTCTCAATCGGACGTTACTGGGAAGAGCTGGTACTAATTGGACAACCGGAAGTAGCACATTCTTAAAAAAATTTGTTCTTGCTAGTTTTAAAGGAGAGTAAATACTCTATCTGATACAGATAAATATTTTATTATATCTTTTATAGACTTAGAGATAAAGATATAAGGTACATAATAATCTGTATATTACATACCTATACCCTTCAAAAATACTGTCATTCCCGACATTTCGAAAAATTAGAAGAGTGAGACATTTCTTCATAGAATGAATTTAAAATTAAAAAATCTAAATATAAAGAATAGACATTAGTAGAATTTTTGATGTAGAGTATAGGCATACAAAAAATGTTAAATATAATATAGTTAGTAATTATGTACATAGATGTCAAAATCATAATTTTTCATTCTAAATTTAGTGATTTTGCAATTCCATGTGGTTTCCTCGACAAGTAAATTCCACAATCCTAGTGACAAATTAACTATGTGAATTTAGAAAATCTTGAAATTATTAATGAAATATTCTGACATTTGACATCTATGTACATAATTACTAATTGTCATTCAGATACGGGCCCCCATATCTGCTTGTCAAAGCCAACAATGTCACATGAATGCTCGCGCCCTATATTTATGTAACCAAAAACGGAAGTGACGAGAGGTATTGTGCTGGCCACAACAGATTTTTTTTCATAGATTTTCGACATTTAAAACTACTATAACTATTTAATCTATTATCAAACAAAATCAAGCCATATTTACACTTCTTAGAAATGGGTAAGCCGTTTGGTGCCAGATCTAGTGAATACGGTGGATGGTCAATGATTCATGAATTTTTGCTATGGAGACCACCAAAGTGCAAAAAGCTGACTAATTTCGCTTAAATCACTCCAACAAGGCCTTGGAAATGTTCATTAGAATGCATATTTTTGTCCTACGTGAGCAAATACAGTAAGCTTTCTCATGATCCATTCTTCATGTAATATATGATAAACACGTTCCCTGGACACGCCCACATTCCCTGCTATGTTTCTAACGTCTAACCTTCATTCAACGTTCATCCATCAGTATTATTTGTAAACTTTTTCGATGTTGTCGGTGGTATATCGCAGTTGTTCACGGCCCGATCGTTCATCACCAACCTAGGGGGTACGACTAAATTTAAATAATTCAGCTGTTCATCTTTCAATGATGGAGCAAAGTCTCTATAAACAGCGTCCAACTCGGATTTAATTTGCACAAGTTCATCTAATTATAGAGCTTAAAAATAATATAAGTACTTATATTTTTACCTCGCTAAGAGTACAGGTATTGAATTCAAGCTAAAAATCGCATATCCAGATTTTAATGATTAAGCATGTTTTAAGGTCCTTACAATCCGATTTTAATATTTTTACGATGATGTATGTTTGTGTGTGTGTGTGGGGGGGGGGGATGTTGGAAGGACGATTTCTCAAAAACTATAATACTTAATATATTTAACTACGTATTCCTCAATCGGACTTTACTGGGAGGAGCTGACAAGGTTTTGGTAACAATTGGACAACCGGAAGTAGAAGATACTTGAAAAAAAATCTTCTAAATATAATTTTTTGAAAATTTTTCTTGGTAATATTAAAGAAAATTAAATTTTCTATCTGATACATATAAATATTTTATTATATCTTTTATAGATTTAGAGATAAAGAAATACATATTAGGTATACTATAATCTGTTGTAATAAATCTCACAGCCTAAATAATGTCATGGAAACCAAATGAAAAAATAAAATGTTTGTAACTGACAGATAAACGTCAGTGTCAAAAATCCAGAGACATTAACATTACAGAAGATTAGTTCTGGGAAGTACACACATTATATTATTTCTTATTGTATTAATAGTTAAATATTAAAAATTATAGGCATAACTCTTCAAAAATACTGTCAATCCCGACAATGAATTGGAAACATTTCGAAAAATTAGGAGAGTAGGACAAAATTTCTTCATAGAATGAATTTAAAATTTAAAAATCTAAATATAAAGAATATATACAAGTAGAAGTTTTGGTGTAGAGTGTAGGAATACAAGAAATGTTATATACAATGCGCGAGCAATCATGTGACTTTGTTGACCTTGACAAGCAAATATGGGGGCCTGTGTCAGAATGATAGCTAGTAATTATGTACATAGATGTCAAATATCATAATTTTTCATTCTAAATTTAGTGACTTTGCAATTCCATGTGGTTTATTTTCCTCGACAAGTAAATTCCACACTCCTGGTGACAAATGAACTACGTGAATTTAGAAAATCTTGAAATTAGTAATGAAAAATTCTGGCATTTGACATTTATGTACATAACATTTTTTTTTTTTTTTTGGAATTTGTTAAATATTAATAAAATTTGAAAAAAAAGGCGTTAACACTTCTGCGACGTCACCTGCGCGAAGTTTGAATACTGATTTTCTGGAATTTAATATTTAATAAATTTAAAAATAAATACGGGTTTGTTATTTTAAATTATGTATATTTTCTTTATTGATCAAGGTCACACCCCATTATTGAAGTAGGTACCAGAATAGTTTCGACCAATAACATTAACATGAGGCTCAAAAGTTTTCATATAATCCTTCAATTTATATTATAATCCACATGGAGTTCTGAAGGTTATTGATGAAAAAATAAAAGCGTCTCAAGACCGATGCGTTCTGTAATTTATTTCGTCCAAGATTTCTGCGATACTCTTTAATATTTTTCGATCCTTTAAGACACTACAAGTCAAGTAATTTAAAATTTCCCAACATTTCTTATATCTTTACTAGCATATGTGTCTGGATCTATACATTATGGTAGTATAATGCCTTGGCTTGTCTCGCCAAGGCTTCAGTAACGCCTCTATTCACGGCCCGTAATGATAACATTACATAGCGGCCGTAACTGGCTCCGCAAAACCTCGAAACAATGTAGCATCAGCATCGCGGCACGAATGGCCGCGCGCCATCGTCGTTGCTATGGTGACCACTACAAGTTTAAGGAATATTTACTACCACATTAGTTTTTAACATTTCTCTTCAGCTTTGTAGCTACAAACTGGGAAATTTGAAACATTTGCTGTTAAATTTCTAGTGTAATTCTCGCTTTTTCATGCGAAGTACAGTCTGAATAATTGTGGGATTAATGCGAGAGAGACAAACGAAACTGCGGACTTTTTAATTCACTTACAATTACGTTAGTAAATATTAAACTTGCTCTTCTCATATCTGGGAAGGGAAACTAGGTGTATAATTGAATTGTTTATTATTTTTACCTCCCGCTACCCTTGGTAAGGGAGGTATAGGGATCGTGCTAAAAATCGCATATCGACATTTTGGTAAATGACCACGTTTTAAGGTCCCTAAAATCCAATTTTAACATTTTCACGATGATGTCTATGTGTATGTATGTATGTATGTATGTGTGTGTGTGTGTGTGCGTGGGTGTGGATCCTGTTTACACTCTAACTCAAATACTATCATTCAGAAAGCTTTGAAACCTTATTCTAATATGGAAAAAAGATTAGATTTTGGTGGCAATCGGATAACCGGAAATGACAGTTTATTTGAAGCTCAATATAGTTTTTCTTCAAAAAATACCTTTAAATGTAATTTTTTCTCAATTTGTTATTAAAAAAATTAAAGATAATTCTATTTTCTACAAGTTTGCTTTAATACTTTTTCTATATATTTTATGGATAAATTTATAAAGTAATATAAAAATTATATCTCGGAGCTTATGCTTTAAACACATCTCTGTGGTTACATAGTTAAGCTCAAATGTATGTAACTGACAGATAAATGTCACAGTCAAAAAAATTATCATTTCAAATTAATAATAGTAACGTTTTAAAAGGAAAATTTTAAATAGAACAACAGTTCATAATTTCTAGCATTAGTAAATATGCAGGTATGTATTTAAATAAAGAAACAAATAAATATACATATTATCACGGCATATTATCCATTGCTGGGTGTGCTAATCTGATTTGTACACACATTATTTCGGTAATGATGATTACATATTTGTATTGTGCGGGCGTTTACCACAAGGGTTAATTTTATGCCATTGAAAATTCGAATTATTTGGCGTTGATCGGGATCGAATCGGATTCCCCAGATTTGCGACCAGACATCAGGCACGCGGTAACGAGACCCCATAGGTACATCAGATTTTTTACCTAAAGAGGACGTTTCTTAATATATTCTTGTGTTTGGATTGTATTATAGAAAACGAAAAAATATACGAATCCGTTGTTAGCACATGTTTAATTCGGTTGGGTTTACAACAGGATTATTTAGTTAAGGTGCTAATTTTTATTCAAATAATAAAATGTTGAATTCTTTTATTCACAATCATTATAGCAATATGTCGATTCCTAACCTTTTAGAGGTTGAGAAATACGTCATTCTCAACTGTAAAGACAATCTCTTCGGTGGGAAATAACAAATTCACTTCCACCTTACGGGTTGGAAATGTTGATGTAGGGGTTGCCTAGTAACATTGTCATCGATCCCTATAATGAAGTACGCTAAACAAATTTTAATAGAGCTGTGAAAAATATTAATAAAATTAAAGGTTATAACTCATTGATTTATTTTGATAATTATTGATTTAAAATCTGGATGATTGCGAATAAAATATAATACGAGTACATACCTCGGTGGCAGTTTCATTCATGAAATAATTTTACTGGAAATATAGATTTTTTTGCAAGAAAATTTATGTATAGGGCGCATGCAGTGACGTGATTTTGCTGACTTTGGCAATCAGATATGGGGGCCCGTGTCAAAATGACAGCTATTAATTACTTCCATAACTGACAAATGTCATAATTTTTCATTCAAAATTTCTTGATTTTGTTATTTCATATGGTTTATTTGTTACCGGGAGTGTGGAATTCACTTGTCAGTTGTGGACATAGTTGATAGCTGTCATTTAAACGGGCCTCCATATGGTTTCCAAGGCCAGCAAAGTCACGTGACTGCTCGCGCCATATGGAATTTGTACATAATACACAGGATTGACTGAAGGTAATGTGCTGGCCACATCAGATTTTTTACATTAGTCTTATCAAATACTTTTTCTACTCCTGCTCTGAAAATACAATTTTCTGGTTTGTTTTTCATGTTGAAAGTAACTCTTTGCAGCACTAATGGTGCAAAATTTTGCAGCACTCTTCGGTATCCTAGCAACGAATTTTACTTACAAATGTTGTATAGAATGTTTGTTGTTGTCATAGCTACGCATCATAAATACAAAAATTGAAAATATATGTCAAATTATTTTTAAAAAATAATTCTTTATTTCCTTATTTTTATCTTGCAGGAGTAGAAAAAATAGTGTGTATAACACGTGTTGAAAGTCCTTTGTCGAACACAAACGATTGCAACCTTCGCTTCGCTCAGGCTGCAACTTTCATTTTGGTTTGACAAAGATAGACTTTCAGCACTTGATATACAAATAACTATTGTAGCTTTTGTAGTTCTCGAGATAGCAATAGTGGCCCATTTAAAATGAACCTTTTGTATAATATAGATGTATCAAGCCCGAAAAGTATAATTTTGCTGATAGATGAAGTAAAAACGAATTATGGAAGTTCCTAAATTATCTGCTATTGAAATGTAAAACAATTACTGAAATGGCACTCGCAAGAATACAATAGAAAATTTGAAAATGTCAAATATCACTACACTTTATTGATTTGTTACCATAGCAACGCAAAATGTTTTCATATTTTACAAAATTAATACAGGAAAATGAGTAAAATTTTAGGACTAGACTCGTAAATCTCTTATTAAAAAGTTGTTTAACGTAAAAATGATACAAAATTATGTACAGTAAATTTTTTGAAAGATGTCCGATCAAAGTCTTCTGTATCATGAACGAATTAACAAATTGGCATACATTTATCCCCCTCCTTTACAAAGGCTTTAAGCATGTGCGATAAGGATGGATATAATACGCTTGTCTTTCAAAAATTCATATTGTTTCGACTAAGTTAGGACATTCCATTTTAAAATGATGCTCGTTGTTGATAATACTATCGCTGTAACGTAAGTTTATGTATTAATTCAGATATATTACTTTGATTCATAGCCGTACGATTAACGTTATTTTCTGTCAGTGTCACTGACACTGACTTTGTGTCAGTATCTTAATTTTCATATACTTGGTTTTACATTTGCTAATATACTTACCAGTTGATTTATTTTTGAATTTTGAATGCTGTTATTGTAACATATATTTTTATAATAATAAAATAACAGTAGTATCTTATGTAGCCTCATAAAAACTAAGCAAATGACACTACTGAATTTGTCAGAATGGGCGGAGTAAAAATCTGAATTCATACAATTCGTAGATGACCTTGATCGGACATCTTTTAAATTTTTTACTGTACATGTATTTTTATTGCAAATACAAAACAGAAATATAGTTTGAGGAGGTAGAAAATCATAATCATTTATGCACACTACCGCCTATAATGTACTAATTAAATAATTAAATTAATCTATCCACTTGGCTAACAGTTCTTTGATGCAAATATTGATTAAATTTTGAAAATTCAATCGCAACTGTTGCAGAAACGACAACTTACCTATACAATATATTTTATCCTTTATATCTTCTGTGAAATTTAATCTATACTCACGTGGAAAATAAAAGACCGCTGACACAGAGGGCAAATTTGCCATCGATATCATTGGAATTGGTGTACGTGAAAATTCAGCCCATTGCTTCAGCGTCAGGTCTCGCGTGGGTAGCGTGCGTTGCCAGGCAACCAAATACACACACGTGATGCCCGTAAGCGCATCGTATAGTTATGGCGTTTTACAGACGCGAGACGCGTCTGTCCTGTGCGATCATCATAGGCTAAGCTCAATGCTGAAAGAATATCCCGTCGGGATATTCTACTTTAAATTTATATTCTTTTCTTTTAGAAAAGTTTGAGACCATGAATATACAATGTATCTACGTGACATTTTTCATTTACTTACCTATTTTTTAAATTTATTGAGCTAAGTATTTTTGTTTTGTCACATTTTCGATGTTTTTATTTTCTATTATATCTTTGGTAATAGGGGTAATATTAATGATTTTACAAACCCGAAAACAATTGGTTAGAAATAATGAGCCGGTGTCGCATTTTTACCTCTCGCTAAGAGAGGTATTGGATTCATGCTAAAAATCTCATAGCCAGATTTTAGTGAATAAGCATGTTTTAAGATCCCTAGAATCCGATTACAACATTTTTACGATGATGTCTGTGTGTGTGTATATGTGTGTTAGGTTGGAGGTACGATTTCTCAGATTCTATAAGATTAAAGGCCTGTGTAACTACGGATTCCTCAATCTAACAGTAATGGGAAGAGTTTAATAGATTCTGGTAACAATTGGACGACCGGAAGTAGTAGTATTTTAACAAAAATCTTCTAAATATTATTTTTTAATATTTATGTTATTACAAATAGTAAAAACAAAATTCTCTATCCGATACATTTAAAAAAATATATTATACCTTCTATAGATTTAAAGATATAGATATATTTTATAAAATAATTTGTTGTAATAAATCTCATAGCCTGCTCACCAAACATCTCCATGGTAACTACTTGAGAAATTTAAATGTCTGTAATTGACAGATAAATGTCACTAATGTCAGTGTCAAAAATTCAGAGATAGTACTGCAGGCTTTTTCTGGGAACGATATTTAATATTTCTTATTGTGTTATAAATAATTTATAATAATTTATTATTTGATGTAAATAATGTAATATAGGTATACATTTTTAAATAAAGACTTACTTTTTATAGTATTTTGATTTAAAATTTGAGATTCCCTGTAAATCTGTACTACTAAAACCATCTATGAAAAGGTCAGGAAGTATTTCCAAACGTTACTAGATTGAAAACTTGTTACCACGTTTCTGAATGCTGATTCACCCCCCTGCTGTGGGACTTCAAACTGTCAAATTAATTTTAAGCTAACTTAAAAGCTGTTAAATGACATAAATACCTGTTTAAAATGGTGCGAATTGTTTTCGCGGCCTACCTGATATTTTTATTCTCAAATTATAAAGTGACCATCGCATAGAATAAAAATAAACAAATGATAATCTGTAATTGATTTTTTCATGTTTCTTATTATTTTATTTTTTTACCGTAATGAAATAAGTTAATAATTCATGTTGTATTCATGTTTAAAACAATAGAATGTAGATATGTTATACATCAAAAAGCTTATAAAACAAGAAAAAAGATGAGACAATATTGTTGGTGAATTAATAAGTTTTCAAAAAATCTAATTACTCCACGTTTTTCTGTATAAATACCATATAATAATTATGTAAATGTTTTTTTCTTTCTTTATCTTTTATAATAAGCGAGATGAAATCAGATATTTTCAAAATAAGCGAAAAATAAGTTTAAACAAAATACCATAGAAAATCCCTGGGACGATAATTACATTTTCTCCCAAAATTTGAATGTTCAAACGTTTGCTCTGTGATTAATATTACCCGAGATAATTTTATTTCAATTTTACTAACAGATAAAAATTGTAAAATTCACTGTTTTATTATGAAAAATTATAGTGGAAGTTTTAAAGCACTTGTGAGTTGCAAAGTTTCATGGAGTATTCCGTTACGTTTTGAGTGAAGATATCATTGGGAAAATTATGACGTCATATTCACGGGTGACTGTTTACCTTGAGCTCGAGCTGTCAGAAGGGCTGCATAAAGCCTATGTCCCACTTGTCTGATTCTGTATTATGTATGATGAAACTGTCCGTGTATGAAGAAAAATAGAAGCGCTTCTATTTCCATCATACAAAACATGTGCTGCTCATTTCACGCGGTACTTATTAGCTACGTTCACAGATATTTTGATATTTGAGTTTAATATATTGGGGTTAGGTTAATATTTTTAAACTTTATTTGTATTTGTTTATTTTTTGTTAAGTAAATGTTCATAATTATATTATTTTTCTACTCCGTACTGTTTATGTTAGGTTATTTGCACGCTTGACACATCGACGTGAAATGAACAACATAGGTACTTTTCATGTGATTTTTGTCATACAAGTGGGACACGAGTATTACGAATTTTCGTCGCACACGGCAAGTTTCATCATACATCGCACAGAATCAGACAAGTGTGACATAGGCATAAGGTCTGATTTCGTTCGTAGGTGAAGTTAGTCGCGGGCCGCCAGATAGGCCGAGTCTGCGAAACAAGTGCTCTCCCGGGAAATTTAGTTTTGCCCACACTGTAGCTTTGCTCTGTTTGCTATTTGCGAAATTAATGCCGCGTTATTAAATGTATTTACGTGAGATCCACGCTTCATATTCGTGAATATTTTAAGGATTACTTCTCAAGCAGGAAATAATTATCTTCTTTGAATTTCTAGACCTGGATTGTAGCATTGTAGGTCAGTTTCCGCCTGAAAGATTAAGAATAGGCAACAAAGAATACATTTCACTAGCCACTTCGTGTACTTTAAATTAAATAATCAAAGTATGTAAGGGCAAAAAAAACAAGTCACTTACGAAAAGTAGAATGGGCTGCCTATTCATGAATTTTCAGACAGGCACAGATAAAATGAGCACCTGTATGAGAATGGATCGTAGGTTATGATACGGATATAATTTCTACATTTTGAATGGTTCACAATCGCAAAATATTTGACACTTATCAGTTGTAAATTCTTAAATAAAATACTATTGTATTTTTAATGTATCTTTTATCGTTCAACGGGGACATACACATTGTCCTAATGTTCATGCATCGCCCCGTTCATTTCTCGTGTCTCGTGTCGTTTAGTTTCCTAACGCCCCTAACGGTCAAATCTTACCCATGAAGTTGGCGCATATGACCTTGGACTTGGCACCCTCACAATTTAAAAAGTACACTCCGGAGTACAAAATGTACATGACAATTATTTATTTGTTTTGTTTTTGTTAGTATATTTAAAAAAAAATGTACTGCAGAGTGTACTTATTAAATTGTGAGCGCGGGAAGTTCATCTGCGCTATCTTCATGGTCAAGATTTGAACGTTATGAAACTGAACGAAACAAGAAATGAACAGGGCGATGTATAAACCAAACATGACTTCATACCTAGCCGTTCAACGAGAAAACGTACATGTTTCGCGCAAGCAATTATAAAATTTGGGCGGGGGAACTCATAGCAGAGTTGTTTTGTTATTATTCATATAATTAAAGTACTGCAAATATAATAAAAATAAAGGTCCATATTCCGAGTGCACTTTTATAATAAAAGCGCTTTTATGGAGCACAATCCTCATAAGAATGTAATGTAAAAACGCGCTCCATAAAAGCACTCTTATTATAAAAGTGCGCTCGGAATACGGGTCAAAGAATATAATAATAGTAAGAATAAAATAATAATACAAAATTGGTTCCCGATCGGACACGTTCTCTTGTTGAACGGGGTACAGTTTAAATACTGTTTTGCTTCTCTATTAGGGCGTGAATAAACACGTGACTTGAGCGACCCTGAAAAGTTCAGGAAATTTACGATTTTACCTCAAATAAATTGCAGCAAAAGTGCGCAGTTCATGTAAATATTATTATTGAGAACTGACATGTCCGATGGTCACCATCGGGCCGATCAGCTGCTTCTGAATTGGTACTCGCAGTGTTGTGACATATGAGAACAAACAACAAAAGCAATTTTTTTCACTTAAAATGGGGTTTGGTATCAAAGAACATTTCTGGAAGCAACAGCTACTTCTAAATGTATTATAGAAGATATGTTAAAATGCATTTATAATTTTATATATATTTAATCAATCGAAATTGATGATCGCAGGTGAGCGAATTATAAACGCTAACCACATAATATTATGTGGAGTATTAAAAAATGACGGTATAATGTGGGTAATATTTTCACTTTGTCTGCGAACCAGTGCACGTGTAAAGCTAGATAAAGACCACGAAATATGTAATTATCCGATTTAAAATGACGAGAACAAACTTTCATATGTTTTGTTATTTGTTTTGCACTACGAATTGCATATTCCCATGCTTTTCGTCGATCCATATCCATTTCAACACTTGCTCTTGTCGTAATTTTAACTTTATTTTGGCCATGTTTCGGAAAATTATAAGACCCAATGCCTGTGTCCCGACCAGATCTTGAGAGTGACGTCAGAATATACAACAATTTGTACGACTTTTTCCCATTTTTATTCACATCAAATGATCAAACCACATGTAACTCAAGCATACAGTCACAATATAGTACCAAATCGGAAAGTTCATATTTTTCCCACCAGATGTCATGTCGCAGCTTGTCAGTTGTCAATATGATTTTGGAGTAACGATAATCAACTGGAAGTTGGATGAGGGAAGAAATAATAGTCGGAATACAGTCTAATCAATAAATTATAATTATACTTACAATCAAGTCAGAAATTAAAAAGTTTTATTAATAAAACGTTAACAAACATGGATGAATATGTTATGTGAAAAACACAACGTTAAAAAATAATAATCCCATAGCTTAAATTAAGTACAATTCCGAAATTTCTTGTAGTTTCATAAAATTGTTTTCTAAAATTGTATTTCACTTCTGTTCCGTTATAATTATTATTTTTTAACGTTGTGTTTTTCACATAAAATATTCATCCATGTTTGTTAACGTTTTATTACTAAAACTTTTTAATTTCTGACTTAATTAAGTATAATTATAATTTATTGATAGTTTTTTGTTTGTACCATGTTCTTTTTTATTGTGTAATTTATTATTTGTAGTAACCCTGAAGATGATCATTGTATGATCGAAACGTTGGTTTAAAATCAAAATTAAACATCTTTAGACTGTATTCCGACTATTATTTCTTCCCTCATTATTATATGAATCTGGAAATAAAGGATCGGTCTAGGTGCTACTTGTAATGATTTGCGTAAGAGATTTAATTTTATGAGATTTCCCGGCTTTTAAAGTTGAGCACATTTCTGTCGTAAGAAATACACGGGGATCAAAATAATTATGTTCTCAGCTGTTATAAACTGAGTTTGAATTTGGCGCCTATGTTTGACCGTGCCGTTACACTTTTCTGGTCTATATGTTTTCGAGAGATATTTAAAATGAGAAAACAGTGCTACTTGTCTATTTTTTATTGACTTGTTTCCTTCTCTTTTTACTTTGTTCTTGCTTCTTGCGTTGATAAACATCCGTTTCGTTCCGCCCCGTTTTATAAAAAGTGTTGTTCTCTGGCATTTTATAAAATATATTCTGTTTTATATCCATTACTGGTCAGTACCTATTGTGTAACTTGTAATAAGCCTATATTGTAACCACATTCTGTGAGAATTAAGAATGATGTTTTAGCTATATTAATGTAGATATGGTTTGGTAAAATTTGCATATTTCATAGAATTTTATATTTAAACGTTTGATTATATTTTTAGATATAACTTTTGTGAAATCATTAAAATTTTCGTTGGATATGAAATTTATTCACCAATTCCACGAAATACAAGAATATGTAAAGTATCAGAATTTCCTCATCTAAATTGGGGCTGTCCTCGTTTTGGAACGAATCCAATTATACTTCTGCATTAATTTGACAAAAGAAACATTTCCATTTCATTCATATTCTTTGTTCCATATTTTATAACTGAGCTCCTTAGGCAAACATTCATATTTGAAGTTTTAATTCAAAATATTCTGTGTTTGAATCGAAACCTGAAATACCCAGACCACATAACTACTTAAGTGATCAGGGCTATACCTATCG
Organism: Harpalus rufipes; assembly: GCA_951394225.1. Lineage (NCBI taxonomy): Eukaryota > Metazoa > Arthropoda > Insecta > Coleoptera > Carabidae > Harpalus > Harpalus rufipes. Next base: position 9,590,093 of record OX596276.1, on the reverse strand, counting down.
CATTTATTGTAAAGAATAATTGCTTTGCCAATAAGCTAACGTCATTAAAAACAAAGTTAAATTGGATTGGTTCTCAAGCACCATCTCCTCCATTCTTAATTAAACGAACTCTAGTTACAATGGTTACAATACAATTGTGGTTACAATCTTGTACACTATGGACAAATTTAGGTTATGTTTAACGTACTATATTCCGTAAATTATAGTGAAAAGAATTTAACATTATTTTTGTGTTGCAGTTTGAAGATGTCCCCAGAAAGATCCGGTTCCCCCCTATCCCCCCAGGCCGTAGCTCCACGCATGGTTGCCATGGAAGTGGAGAACTCAAACGTGCAAGAAGCCGAGTCCCCCCGCATCGTCGTAGAAAACGGTCACCAAGTGTTGGTGGAATCCAACACGCCCGCTACGCCGCAATCCAACGACGACGACCTAACCAGCTTAACGTGGCTTCAAGACAGCAATTTACTCAAGGGTATTTATCTTTAGATAGCCTATGAGGTAGTTGCACGCATTAAAGCGCAGGTATTTTCCATATTATGGAGACATATTTCGATTTTTATCGGCTGTTGGTAAGCGGGAAAATGCCAAAAATATTATCAGACGAATCAACATTACAAGGGATATCCCATAGATTAAGAATTCCAACTTCACTATGGGTAACAAACCGTAATGAGATATTTGCCAGTTTGAAAACAAAACTGAAATGAAATGAACCCTCAAATAATATGTTTATCAATCAATAATCCGATAATATTGTTTACACATATGCATTAAAATTGTTTGTTTACATCTTATAGTTATCATGGCGCAAACTGTAACATTACACCCTGTGGGTGGTACAGTAGCCTTGCGGGCGGTAAAGTAGTACATGCGGGCGGTAATGTAGAGCACAAGCCCGGCGACTTGTAAACAAAACGTCAAAAATACAATTGGAAATGTATTTAAAAAATAATTTAAAAACATTTCATTTGATTGCAGCTGTTCGGCAGGGGCGTAGCCACGATATTTTTAGAGGGAGGTTAATGTAGTCCGACCCCTGTACACTACAAAATAATAATTATTTTAATTATAAAATTGAATTAATTTTTTTTCTACTCCTATGCTATAATATATAGTTATTAAGTATGTGTCATTTGTACTTGAATAACACTCATTGTGATAAATCGATTTTCGGATTTTTTAATATACGGGGTGAGTCTAGGAAGTAACTTTTTATTATAAGTAATGGAAAAAATGACTCATATAAAAGTTTTATTATTTTAAATATACTATTTGATGGCAGATGTAAATATTATTTATAAAGCCAGGTTTACAAGATACGACTACAAACTTTTATTTTTTAGATAGCAACCTATTATTATTTGACTAAAATATAAACCGCCATTTTTTTTTCTCTTTTCAACGATGTATTAATTTTTGTTAATGTATTTGAAAAAATTTGAGAAAAATAAGATAATTGAGAAATATAGGAAATAATTTTTATTCAATTATAGGTGGCTATGTCAAAATAAACAAAATATAACAATATTAAACAGTTAAATTAATATTAACAAAGTATACATCTGTTTGTTATTTATTTTCACATAGCCACCTAGAATATTTGAATAAGAATTATTTCTCATATATTTCAATTATCTCATTTTCTCGAATTTTTCAAATACATTAAAAAAACCAATAGATCGTTGAAAAAACAAAAAAAATGGTGGTTTATAAGTTGTTATTTGTATCCTGTAAACTTGACTTTATAAAAAATATCTACGTCTGCCTATCTGCCATCAAATAGTATATTTCAAATAATAAAACTTTTATATGAGCCATGTTTTTCTATTACTTATAATAAAAAATATAAGGAGGGGCGCCTCACCTCTATATAAATCATAAAAAATATATCATCTGCTTTGTACACAGATATCGATAATGATCAAATATTTGTATCGTGCGGGCGCTTACCAGGCGTCACCTCACGGTCATTCAATGCTGGCGTGGAGAGTGTACCACAGGGTCAACTTAGTGCCATTAAAATTGGAAGTAATTTTTGGCGTCGGTCGAGATCGAACATGGGTCCCCAGATTCGCGACCAGACACAGTCACACGGCCACGAGACCCCATAATAACTCAAAAATAATTATTTAAAGCCCCAAAGTTTTCAATTCGTTTCATGCTACACATAGAAATTAAGAGAAATTTTATATTTATCTTGAGTTATTCTCAATAGAAACTAGAAAGGTTATGCGAGTTTGTTTGAGATGTAATGGGAATGTACACACTATTTACTCATATTTATTCGGATGTGAGATTGTCTCCAAAGTAAACATTTATTGAGAATATGAAGGGAAAGGAGTTTCTCGAAATTTTATTTTAAGTAGATTGTTTCATGTTATCAGTATTTGAATATAGAGTATTCAATATTACACAAATTATGGATTTCATATTAAGTTTCGTTGTTTTTATGGTTATCATATTAACCGCTTTGAACTAGTTCTAAAATTAATTTGCTTGGTAATTACAAATTAATTAATATTCAAAAATAAAAATGGAATTTTAATCAAGATTAATTGATTGCTGTTAGCTTAAATACTTCTGTTTATAAAGAATTTTTAATTTCAGGGATGAACTTAAACAAAAGTGAGTCAGACGAAACTCCATACACCAATGGTGACAACGTAATTAGTAAAGAAACAGGAGAATACGTTTTACCACATCATCCTTCGCCAACGAGTGATTACGTGGATGAGTCTTCTACGTCAGCAGCAGATTCTTCTAGCAGTTCTTTAAATTCTCCAGTACCATACTCGACGTTTTCTCCTCGAAATAAACATCCACACAATGTACCGTATGATCCGAAGGTTCATACGAATAGTAAACCGCCATATTCATTCTCTTGTTTGATTTTCATGGCCATTGAAAATTCAGAACAGAAGGCATTACCGGTGAAAGAAATCTACGCGTGGATTTTGGATCATTTCCCCTACTTCAAAAATGCTCCTACAGGATGGAAGAATAGTGTTAGGCATAATTTGTCCTTAAATAAGTGCTTCCAGAAAGTTGAAAAGGCTCCGGTAGGTACAAAATCTTTCAGTTTACTAATAATATTTATATTTGTCGGAAATCCTTATAAATAATTGTCACAAATCACAGTCACAACGATGTAAGTTTTTTTACAGTCCATTCGATATAACTTGGCGAGTTGGGGCAATTCACATTATCACTGCGGTAATGGAAAAGTTATAAAATCCATAGGCGTACCGAAGAAGAATGAAGTTCAATAAAATTACGAATATTACAAAAAAAAAGAAATTATTTATACAAAAATAAATATTACAAATATTGGAATGAATTATTTATTATATAAATCATATTATAATTAATTATTTTTTAAATTAATAAAGTTAAGAAAATAAAATTTCTATTGCTACTGAGAAAAAAATGCACCAACGCTTATGTATGAATATAACTTCTTGGGTTGAAAAGTACCTGACACTCCGAGTTTGCATGTATTAGGGTGAAATTTGCTTTGTGTAAGGCAATAAAACATTGTAAAATCACTATTTCACTTCTGAAGCTGTGCGGTATCGAAGTAAAAGTAAATATTTGACAAAACGCAACTTAGGAATAGTGAACTGAATTACATTCTTTTGCCTCGCCAAGTTACATCGTATGGACTGTATACGATCAGCAGTCCAATTACCAGAGCTGGGACCAGTACTCGAAAATAGTATTTAAGTACTAAATACTTACAAGAAAAGTATTTAAATACTAAGTAAAGTAATACTTTAAGTACTTTTATTTACCTACTTACAGTATCAGTACTAAGTATTTATTTTGTGAAATCAGTTAAAATATTACAAAAAATTATCGAATTGAGGTATATCACTCTCATCTAATAAGACAGTTAAAGTAGTCCACTAATTTGGAAGTACTTTGTATCTATTTAATAAAATTAGTATCTATATTTGTGGAACAAGTGAAGAAGTCTGTCCACAAAAAAGGCTTCACGCATATATTTTTTTTAAAATAAACTCCATAAGACATGCACTGCATTTTACGCATCGCTATTAAAAGTCAGACTTCACATACTGCGATTAATGTGTGAACTGCACGTATTGGAGTAGAAAAATTCTTTATTTAGTTCTATATTATTGATGAGCAAGTAGAAATATGTTCATCATAATATACTGTATTATGTCTTGATTTATCTTAATTTACGTCTTCAACTATTTGATTAAAAATGTAGATAGCGAAAATTTTAAGTACTTGCTCAAACCCGTGTTGACAGTAGTGTACAATACACACAGCAATATGTTCTTGAGCATGCGTGAAGTATTTACTATTTAAAGTATTTTAGTTACTTTAAATACTTTTGGATACTTTAAGTACCAAAAAGTATTTGAAGTACTCTTTATGAAAAAAAATATTTTAAGTACAGTACTAAGTACTAATTTTCAAAAGTATTTTAAGTAAAGTATTGTAAATACTGGCTGTATTTAAAGTAATACTTCCAGTACTTTTACTTTAAGTAGTTTCCAGCTCTGCCAATAATAATAATACATAATAATAATATAAATAATAGTTTCCAATAAATAGTTCAAACTCAAATAACACAATGCAGAATACAACAATGGAATTTTGATTAAAAAAATACATGTATCAAGTGGGATATGATTTTTTATAAAATTCATCGAAATTCAAATTTTCTATCATGGCGCGCTTATGACGAGCGTCCGATATTGAGTTCTGCAGCGAACTTCAGTGCCTAAACGCATGTGTTCATAGACAGCATGCCTGTTTACAACTTTTGAACAAGAAAACGTAGGTAAACAAACAAATATCAGAGGAACATGTAATAATTAACACAAACAAAGTGCATAAAATATCAAATACAAAATACACGCACTTCATTGAATGGACCTATTACATTAAAAAAGAGAGATGTTAATAAAAGTGAGATTGTACATAGTACGCCGTTAACTTTTAGCGCAGGTGGATGATATGATCCCAATGTAATAGATCCATTGTGTTACGCTTATTATTAGTGCTGTGAGGATCCGACAAAACTTGGATTCGAGTATCCGGATTTCAAAATATACGGTTCCTCGGATATCCGTAAATTCGGATTTGGACCCTGATCATAATTTTGATTCGGATCTGGACTTGGATCCGAATTCGATGTTTTGTTGATGGATCCGGATACAAATTTTAATTCTGGATCCTATTTTTCATTTTGAATATTAAGGCAAACCCCTCTAAAATAATCAAGTAGTTTGTGCAAATCTAAAGAAAAATAATTTATATTTTCCTATTTCCTATTTAGTAAATGATGAATAAAAAATCTGATGTGGACACCACTCACCACACGACTTCCTTGTACGATTATTAAACTATACATATTTTTTTAATAAATAAATTACAAAATATTAATTTTAACTTCAAAACAGTAAGATATATAGCGACCATAATCTAACCCGGTTCTTTTTAAAGAGAGTTTTGACAAAGAAATATTTGATTACAACAATGAATATGACTAATTTCACAATAAAAATATAATATTTGTTATTGTACGAATCATAAAATTGCACGTATTTAACGTAATTTGACATGAACATTTTTTTTATGTTTTTGTCCTAATCCATAGCAAGCTTTATTACAAAAACAAAAAAGTATATAATTTTTAAATTTACATATCTCGCTTATACAACGGGCTAATTTAATAATACTTGATGTACTAGACGCAGAAATTAATTCTCTAAAACTTTTATTTGAAGCATTTTTTCTAAAATCAAAATAAAATCATTTTATTCAAGAAAAACTGTTAACAACTTCAAGTAATGTACCACTTCCGGTTAGCCTATTTTAACCAAAATCTATTATGTTATTTCGATTGACATAAAAGTTTTGTATACCTAATTTGAAAAGTTTTGCATTATATTTTAAAACAGTTTTTCATTAAAATCTATTATAGGCTTCATGTAATGTGCCATTTCTGGAAATTGTGTAATAACCAGAAAGGGAGGTGCACAACTAGATGTTATAGGAGTCCTAAATACAAAAGTTCAACTTTCTACGGCTTACCGTTTTTGAGTTATGCGAGATACGTACGTACGTACAGACGTCACGACGAAATTAGTCAAAATTGATTCAGGGATGATCAAAATGGATATTTCCGCTGAAATCTGAAAACCGAAATTTTTCGAAATTACAATACTTCCTTTACTTACGTACAAGGAAGTAAAAAATACAAAATTGTATACTCGGGGTATGGCCATGACGTAGCTCGCGTTTCGTCTGCCATTTGCGGGCCACTGTCATATTCGTTGTTGTTGCGCAAATTATTATGTATTTTCGTGACTATTTGTTTTATTTTAATGCAAAACACATTTAAATATACTTTTAATATTTATTTAAAGTGTAAGTAAGTAATACTTTTATTCTATTTAATTGTGTATTTTCTTGAGATAACTGACTACGATGACTGGCAATATTGAAAACACATAAAAATTACCAATATTAAGCGCAAACATTTTTAAAAGGTAAGTTATTAAATTTGATGTGATAATAACCTATATCCTATGCTCTACATAACCTTTAAATCTACGTCATAATAATAATTGCGTAGCCCTTAAATAAATGAATTTTTATTATCTTTATCGATTCATAGTGTGATTATTTAATATTCTTGTATAATATAAAATCACAATTCTTACAAATAAATAGGGAAATGTATTATCAGTATGTTTGACATTGGCACGCTAATGGCGGCGATCTTGCCCCATGGCCATACCCTGTAGATAAAGGTACTCTAAAAAATACATGCCAATAGGTACACTATCACGAGCCACTGGTCTTAATGGGACTAAGGAATCATCTTCGTCAAAGTCCTGAGTGCTTCAGCACATCGCCCGCAGAATGGCTTTACGCGTCCCGGAGAGCACAGGTCCTTTTGGCATTTACCAAAATTGCCTGATGGCTAGCCCGGTCCTGCAAGTAAAGCTTAATAAATCTGTCATTTAGCTATAATATATATATTTTTATTTGTGCATATTACAAAATAATTCATAATTTAAACAAGTTTACACAAATAACAAGTTCGGTACAATTTAAATTTGCCTTTTAATGTTACCTATCTTTTTATAACTATTGAAAATTCGCACATTTTACAAATCAATAAAGTTATTCATGCACATAGTAAAAATAACACGAGAAATTAATTCATTAAAATTCTTTCCATATCATTACACTAAGCAATTACAAAATTACTTGACATTTCATTAAAGTTCTTATAGGATTCTTCTGCATTCCAGAATTTGGGCAAAGGCTCATTATGGATGGTCGATCAACAATACCGGCCCAATCTCCTCCTAGCACTAAACCGTTCACCATTCCACCCTTGCTCCACATTGGACCCCAACAGTTACTCCACTCCGAAATCTGCTCCGGAGACGAAACAGGCACCCCGCTTGCCAGACCCCGAACTATTCCCGTACTTATCGCGTCGGCTGGCGGCGTCTGAAATCAAAACGGAGACGTCAGATGACTCATTGGACGACATGGACGCAGCAAACGTAATGTTAGCATTAAAACATGGACCTAGGATCCTTAAGGAAAGGAGAAGGCGAGTGATAAAAGTGAATAGTCCGATGGACCTTGTACAGGTTATTACGACGTCGCCGAGTGAGGATCATACGTACAGTGCAGCGACTAGTCAAGATGCTGGGTCGCCTGATGAAGCCTTCGAGAGCGACGATAGGTGAATACTTTTTAAATTTATTTATTAATAATTAAGCATTTAAATCATGGGCACACAAAGACAATGAAGTACAATACTTATAATACGATTTTTTTGTAAGATTGAATAAAATGATTAATTTGAGCGTTTGTTACACTTTCCAAATATACAGGTGTTCAATTTAAATGGGCCACCATTGCTATTTCGAGAAATATAAGAGCTACAAACACGGTTAAATGGGCAAACAATTTCTATTTCACGAGAAAAATTTAAAAAAGAAATATTTTTTTTCGACCAGTAGTTCTAAAAATACGGAACCTAACTTTTTTATTTTAAATGAGAGCATATATTTTTTATTTGCTCATTCGTTAGAGAATTTAATTCTGAATTCAGTGATATAATATTTTTATACCCTTACATAATGATTTTTTTACAGAAAAATGCATGTAAAAATTTATATTAATTTGATTGAAATATGGCTATATTAAGAGTGTTATGAATGGAAAAAATTAATACGTGTTATTTTTTTTTACATAGAATGGGGTCATTTCACATTTTCTAATTTATTTTTTTCTTGAAAGAATAGGTCAAATTAAATATGTAGGTGTATGTTTTACACCTTACAAGTCTTTACAATCAGAGATATGATTTTTTTAAAGTTCAAATATCAAATATTTGGACGCTGACGTCACGGCTATACGTCACGACTTGTCGGATGCGGCAGCAGCCCTCTACCGGTTGTGTTCGGAACTATGTTTGATTTTGTGACAGCAACATATTGTTAACGAAAAACATATTTCACACAACTTTTGGTATTTATTTTAATAAATGTTTTATTTACATACCTTTATTCTTAAGTCTGCTGTCATCTGTCACAATTTTAGGTTAGCTTGTAAACAGCAGCAAACGGATACCACGTGGACCGTTGTGTGTGTGTGAGAGGAATGTCTTTGTGTGAGTAACAAGCCGTGACGTCACGAATTTTACAGCCGCGGAAGTTTATTAGCAAATTTATGAATGAAAAGTCGCATATTTCATGTTATTTTATATTATTATATTTATTAAATGAGACGGATTTCATGATTTTATAAAAAAAACAACGATTTTTTTTTAAATGACCCCATTAGAATGCCATGAAGGAAATACTTGAATATTTTGTTTGCGTGAACATTTATGATTAATTACAAGAACAAAATATTCACTTCTTTTTGTCAAATATATAACTTATATGCATTTTACTCAAAAAAATTGTTATATAAGGGTATAAAAATGTTATAGCACTGAATTCAAAATAAAATTATTATAACAAATAAAAAGTATATGTTTTCATTTTAAATAAAAAAGTTTGGTCCCGTATTTTGAGAACTAGTGGTCAAAAAAAATTAATTTGCTATGTAGCTCTTATTCGAGATGGCAATGGTAGCCCATTTAAAATGAACACCTGTATATGATTATTGAAGTATATTCTTTAAACATTTCAATGAATTTCAAATTGTGTGACGTTACACTATAATATATGTGCTTTTAATGATTAAAGCAAGAAATAAAGTTGTTTACATCTGTTAGCACTGTCATTAAACCATGTGTTAGCAGTGTGAAATTTTGAATAATTATTTTCTTTTCACTTAGTACATAATATTTCAATATTAATTCAAGTTATGATGTCTTGCCGTTTTACCGTGAACAGTTTTTTTTAATAAAAATTATGAATGAAAAGTTAATAAAACATTTAAAATTAGTCCTATTTTAGCAGCCAGTGTCACACATACATGTTTCTATGATTTGTTAAACGTAATAATAGTATATTAAAGAACGAATGTCAATTGTTATTTTATTTTGTGAGACGGAAGTTTGGACAACGACGCGCAGCGTTCTGTATATTATTTTTTTATATTTTGCGCATTTTATGCCCTTTTTCTTAACTTTGTAATAAATACAAAAGAAAATAATTGACAATAATTGATTACAATAATCAAAACAGTGATATAGTGAAAATTTAGTTTCCAATATATAGTTAACTCTAAGTATACAAACTTGCAAATAAACTGTATATTGATAAACAGTCATATAACTTATCTAAAAGTTACTATTAGCTTTTAACCTTGAATTCAGCCCTAAATTATTTATTATTAGCTGAGTGTTGTGTTAAATTAATAATCAGCGTTCTTCCTACGTATTTAAAAAGCAGCGGAGGGATAGTAAAAGAAAACAGTTTAAAAGAGCATCAAACATTAAAAATCTGATGTGGCCAACACAATACCTCCCGTTTAATTTAATTTTTATTCATGTAAATACTTAAAATTAAACTAAATTTAAATACCGGGTTCGATCCCGACCGATGCCAAATATTTCTAATTTTAAATGACACAAAAATGACCCCTGTGGTGCTGTCTCCACGCCAGCAATAAGCGCTCTAAAATATTTGGCGTCGGTCGGAATCAAACCCGGTTCCCCAGATTCGCATGAAGTGACGCCTGGTAAACGCCCGCACGGTACAAATGTGTCATTATTATTACCGACATCTATGCACAAAGCAGATTGGCTCACCCAGCAATATGCCGTGATGATATATTATATAGTCTTATTATCTTACCTATATTTTCCTACATATTTATTTATGCTGAATACTGTATTAAGTTCCTTTTCATATAATTATTGCTCCATTTACTATTTTCTTTTTAAAATGTTAATATTAGTTTGTTGACAGTGACATATATCTGTCAGTTACATACCTATATATTTACTTATACTGGAAACTGTATTAAGTTCCTTTCCATATAATTATTACTCCATTTACTATTTTCTTCTTAAAACTTTAATATTAGTTTGTTGACAGTGACATATATCTGTCAGTTACATACGTTTGACATCTGAACTGTGTAACCATGGAGTTGTGTTTAAAGCGTAGGCTCCGGGATTAAAATTATAGATAATTTTAGAAATTTATCCATAAAATATATACATAAAGTATTAACGCAAACCTGTAGAAATTTTAAAAAACTTTAATTTTATAATAACTAATCTCGAAAAAATAACATTTAAAGATATTTTCGAAGAAAAACTATTTTGAGCTTCAAGTAAAGTACCAATTCCGGTTATCTGATTTACTCCAAAATCTAATGGCATCTTTCCATATAAGAGTAAGGTACAATGTTTCAAAATTTTCTGAACGAAGTATTTGAGTTAGAGTGTAAAGAGGATCCACACATACACACACATACACACAGACATCATCGTTAATATGTTAAAATTGGATTCTAGTGACCTTAAAATATGGTCATTTACCAAGGGTAGCGGGAGGTAAAAATACAGAAAATTATTATTATTATTATTTATTATTATTATTATTATTACCCCATAATATTTTTTGTTGCAAGAATTTGCATCTGGTACAACTAGCTTTAAATAAATAAAATAAGAAGTTGCGGATACCTCATAAAAATACGCAATTTGTATATTAAATACAACACTAAATATACAATTTGTAACGTTTTTCAGCCAATCGCCCACGGAGTTCAGTTTAAAGAAATTCCCATTCTTACCAGCCGACCTAGAAGAACAGCGCAAAATCGCCGAAGGCGCTGATGCTCTGCTGAACCTAGCCGGCATCACCACTCTGCGTAAGCGTACGTATAGCAATTCTCTGGACACCAACCACTCCCACAGTCACAACGCTAAGCGTAAACGGCTGCACAAAGACGGTGACATAGACGTTGACGCCGACGAAGAATACGATCGTCCTAGTCAGTTTCGCCCGAGATTACTCCGTGCCAAACGGAGAACTGACAATCAAAAACGAAAATTACTCAACAACAATAACATTAAGAATGACTGGGTTAGACACCGAAAAGCCATCGAGGAATCGAGTCCAGCTCGGTAATTATTGTTGTTAATTAATTGTAATGCAATAACTTTCTACTAGTGAATTTTGTTACATAAAAGAAAAAGTCTATTTGCTCTATGTACATCTACTTTTATATTGTCATATTTTAATTGCTGGCTTGTTATTTATTGTGAGCACTTTGGGCGCTTACAATCGCGGTTGAGAAGCACCAATGAATTAATTTTAAACTAGCAACTGTACATTCTGAGCTTCAGAGTGTTGTTGGCTAGTTTATTTGTAATTTTGATTGAAAATGTACAAAAGCTTCGTGATTAAAACTAGGCACCCAAATGCTAGAATCGTGAGAACATTTATCAGGAATATAAGCCAGGGTAGCCAAGATTTATATTTATAATAAATTAATATATTTAAAATATGTTGTTTACATTTATAGTTTAGATTGTATATTGGAAAGTTTAATATTTCTATTTAACATGGTATCCAGCTTTGTTTGAATATTTTTTATTTGGAAGTTCACCTGTTATCTTTTGAAAATAGATATATTATTACCATCAATATTCTAATATTTAAGGTATTATGAAGCTCGTTTTATATTGAGATATTTTATTAATTATACGAGAACCGCCTTATATCAATTGCCCACTCGATAAAAAAATATTTATTAAAACATGACGAATTTTTTATTCATTTTTTCAATAGATATAGTAACTATTTTAATCAAATTAAAATTAAATATTTAATTAATGAATAAAAAATTAACAAATGATTGAATAAAGATATTTTTTATTTTTATAAAAAATAATAAACACATTTTTTTGGTCATACGTTGACCTATTTCGCAACCGAGTAATAAACGAAAAAATAGTTTTTCCGTCAAAATAACATTTCTAGCATTACTAGTTTTTTATGTTTGAAGATTGAACTAAAGTATCACTCATTGCAAAGTTTTAAAATAAGTACTACCCGTAACATCCAAAGTAAAGTTCAGAGGCGTGCACGATTTTAATTTTTCTCTATAAATATTCAATATACGCTTAAATACGTCGCGCAAGTAGCGCCCAGTTTTGAACAAAACTGACGAGCCTATGGATTCGGACCATAGCCAATCATAAACGTGAACGTCACTTTCTCTCCCCTTGCCGCGCACTTGACGCTGGATCGTGTACGCACTCTTCAAAATATTTTGTACTAATTTGGGTTCATCTAGCGGCGTTTTATTTTAATACTGTCAAATGGTGACTTCATTTTGCGGAATAAACAGACCATTTCAAAACGATGCAAACAAACTTCATTTTCATTACAGAATTAATTTTGTTTTTGTTACAGTGCATCCAAAAGTTTCAAATAATAAAATTAAATTTGTAACACCAATTCGGATTCATGTATTATTTAATCATCTAGCGGCATTTCATCCAAATAATTTCAAATAGTGATGTCATTTTGCGGCGCCATTGCATTAATCGTTCAAAACGATCATTACAGAATTAATTTTTGTTTTTGTTATTACATTATAAAATTTATGTGAAATACCCTATTCAGAGAAAATGATTATCGTCACCAAAAATTATTAAATTTAATTATAGTAACCCTAACAGTTTATAGAAAGTTTACATTTTTTTTATTTACTAATATATCAACTTTTAAACATACTTTCTGTTATTTGTATATAAGAATCTTATTCTTTACCTTCAATTAGGCGAATGCCTTGTTTATTTCCACAGTTTTTTTGCTGTTTCCTTCTGAACCAGTCAAAAAAAAAAAATAGAAAACCCGAACTCGGGACTGTTATTCAATAGCTTACTTAGCTTGTATTTTTTTTCTAAATATAACAACAATAACCTAACCTAACGCAAAAGAAAGAAATTACGTAAACCACGCCTATTTGGGATTATAATTTTTGTTAAATAATTTCGCGTTCGAGATTGTATACACTTTCTAAAGTAAATGGACAAAAGTACTGAATAATGAAATATTTACGTAACAAGACCTGAAAGTGATACTTTACGGGGGTGAGCAATCATATTCCAGAGCGGGTCGTAGGCGAGTTTTGGAAGCTTGTGAACCAAATAAATACACTTTCAGGTCATGTTTGGTATAGTTGGAGCAAGAAATATTTGGAACTCATTATAGATTCTGCCAATTGGTCGTTATAAAGTTTTATGGACTTTGCGGTAATGGTACTCGGAGCCAGGTAGTGTTTTCTATCCTGGGCCGTACCCGAAATTTGCATTCAAGATGTACTTTTAAATCTGTATTAAAATAATAATTCGTTTTAAGTGTATTTCTTCTAACGTCAATTTGTAAAATAAAAAGAGATTAAAATATTATAAGATGTTTCCTAATTATGTGCTTTTAAATCTGTATTCAAATAACAATGCGTTTAAAATACACTTTTTCTAACATCATTATTAAATACGGCCCATTTCTTACCCTAAAATTGATGCCTTCAAGTTCGAATAATTTATGAGTCCTGACCACAAACAAACCCAACCGTTCATAAAAGATTGTAAAAGCTGTATAAGTTAGTTCCAAATATTTCTTCCTCCAACTATACACAATTTTTTTCGCCGCCCCGGAAAAAAAGAATAAATAAAAATATGAATCAAGAAATAAATAAATAAATAACTGATCGTCATGGAATCAGTCATGTAGGGATCGGAAAGTTATTTTCCGATCTTTTATAGACAATTTTCCGAGCTAGCTCAGTAAAGAAGGATTTTTCGGTGTAAAGTAGTGTCAATTTATGTACTTAACCTGATTTTTATCTTGTAATATTTAAATGAAGAATTTTTATTTTAATTTATATGACAGACTGTTTGATGACGATTAAAATTTGAATAATTGAAATTAAAATAACTATGCTATTTGATATAAGATGGGGTTCGTATATATTATATATTTGAATTTTTGACTTTCACTGGTATTTTACTTACCAGAATATAATACTGAATAATTGTTACTTTCATATGTTTCGTATATTTTGTAAGAGAAAATTTGTATAATTCTTTATTGAACATATTTATTAACAATAATTGGTGATGCGTGATATAAATTTGTATATAGAATAAAAGTAAAATAACGAAAACTGTACTTTTGTGAGAGTAAAAATAAAATTTGACAACTGTCTTGAAAGTATCTAATTAAAAAATATATGTATAATAGCTGGTCTATAATTATACATTTTTTATAAAAATAAAAAGAAACGAAAAAACTTTTCTAACGTAAGAATATTGTAAAATATTACGGGTATATAAATGTTTTCATTTCATGATGTATAAATAAACCATTGTTGAATTTCATTGTAAAACGAGCTGCAAACGAGTGTAATTTCCATATTGTCAATATTTTCTTTATTTTGTAGTGTAGTTTGATTTTTAGCGCTTTGCTACATATATTTAAAGACGAAATGAATAAGTAGTTTGATTAGTAATATTTATTTTAGTAGTGCTGATTGTATTGACTATATTATCATTATTTTAGCTTTTTAAATATTCGTTTTACATTTTAGCTTGTTTACTGTGTACTTTTAATTGTGTATAATGATTGATGCCTTCCATTCTATTCAAAAGGAAAACTCTAAATTCTTATAGAAGCAATAATGAAATAATTATATATAGTAGATACAAAGAAATTATATATTATGTAAGAAGTAGCCATATGAAATACGTTTTTGTAGAAACCAAGTTGGCGAATTGATTTTGACTATTTTAAATTACATGAAAATATTGGAATATTAAATTTGGTTTCTATAAAAATAATATAGTGAACACCTTAGTATTTCTATATTAAATATAGTTTACTAATGATATATTTTTTCTATCACCCGTGATATGATAACGCTCTTCCTATAAATATTAAAGAATATTATATATTAATATAAAATATAAAACAATCATAAATGTTCGATGTTTGTAAGAAGTACCTTTCAAAACTTACAATTTATATACCCTCCAAAATATTATTTCTTCATTCATTATTTTTAAATTGCGAAACATTGATATAAAATTATTTTATCCGAAATTTATTTTTATCTACATGTTAGCTTTTAGAATACTGTATGACTATTCTAAACGATATAGCAATACCACTTTTGCCTGAAATGAAAAGTAATACTCTTCTAATGCAGTCGAAAATATTCATGTTTACAAGTAAACATTTTTTATAAGTCTTCTATAAGTGTGCCAAAATTTGTAGAAATTAGCATAGTGTATTATTTATGACTGTTTTTGTTTCTTTGACCTGTCTTCCATGAATTATGCTTAAATGTACATTATTTTCAAGAACTGTTGATTGAATTACGTAATACACGAGGTTGATGAGTATCTCACTGTGTAGTTATTATAGATTTGGTAAGCGTTGAAAAAAAACCTCTAGTGAACAAAAAAAACGAAGAAAAAACGTGATGCAAAAGTACTTGTTTCTCAAAACTTAATATATTGTTTCTCCTATCAAATAAGCAATAACAATTAAATGACCAAATAATTAATTAGATTAAGTTAATCAAAATACCTACTGCTATCAAAAAATCCTAATTTGATGTTGAATTACTTGGAATTTTTGTAAACATATACAAGAGTTTGGTTAAAGTGTATGTACTGAATATTGAATGGAACGCTTTGTTATTTACTATTTAATATATTTTACTGAATGTAAGCAAAATTGTACAGACTTGTACATATCAAATATTAAAATAAATTTATAATTATGAATGATTTTTAACTATTATTGATGTTTCACTAATATCGTTTTGATTGCATTAATAATATATTTGTTTTAATTGTACAAAAAATAATTACATACTTTTATATGAAATCGGAAGTGAAGGCAGCTACACACGCTCCAGTTTAAGGTAGGATTTAGTACTCTGAGGATCCGAAAAAACTTGGATCCTGTTCCTCGGATATCGGATGTTCGGATATTGAAGCGGATATCCGTAAATTTAATTCGGATTTGGATCATGATCCTAATTTGGATCAGGACATGGATCCGAATTCGATGTTTTGTTTACGGATCCGGATCCAAAATTTAATTCTGGATCCAATTTTAAATGTGAAGGCAAACCCCTCTAAACTAGCCAGGTAATTTGTGTAAAGAAAAAGAATTTATACTTTCACAGAGTCCGATTTAGTAAATGATGAATACAAATTTGTACATATTATTACACATAATGGTGCGTTCGGTATTTAAATCTGTCGAGCACTCCTAGCAATTTGATCACGTGACAGATTCATCTACGATTTCCGATTTGTTGCTTGAATAACCGAACGGATAGAGCATTTAGCTACCATTTTAACACTTATTAATTTGCGTCAGAATAAAATCGAAAAATAATAAAGAAATGTTAACATGTGTACTGTGCGCGAGTTATGAACGTTTTTTTGATGATATTGATTAAGAATGTGGAAATGTGGAACTTATAGCTGAAAATTATGTAGAAAAATGTTTCCTAAAATGACTAATTTATATATTTCAAACATTTTTGATTGGTATACGAAAACGACAACATTCATTCATAGAATAGACACTGTTTGCATTGCCGGTGACAAACATTTTAAATTTGCGCTTAAATACGCATGCGCCAGACAACGGCTCAATATGCTCCATAGGTCAGTATCTCTATTTTCTATGATATGCTCCATGGTTAGAAAACGAGCGAATAAATCGGGATCTGTGCGCTCCGTGAGCTAATAACCGTACGTAGAGCTGAGCAAAAAGATGGCTCAGATGTGATTACCGAACGGCATCAAGCGCTCAGACTGCTCAGAGCGTAAAACCGAACGCAGCCATAAAGTAAAATATTAATATGACATATTCACATTTGAATTTAAGATCCGATACTAAAATCCGTTTCCAAGATTCGATATTCGAATCTGGATGCATGATCCAATACTCAGATTCGAAACCAAAATCCGATACTCAGATCCGGATAATTTAACATTCAATTACCCGGATATTTTTTGATTCAAAACCGAAAATATCCGGATCCCATCACTAGTAGGATTTCTTAGGCGCGACAAGTCGCAGCGGCTTGCCGCCGCGGTTCGTTATCAAACTTATGGTCACAATTTTATAAATGTTATTGATGAAATTGGAAGATAATATTCAAGTAACTTTTTAAAAGAAAACGAAAATGTACTCATACAATATTTAAAATTCCAAAATATGAAAGTTTTTTCTCAATATTTTAATAAAAAGACATTTAGTTAACATAAATGAAGAGAAGCACTCAGCCTCCCTGTGACGTATAAGAAACCGTATAGAAATTACACATGAGCAGTACTGTCGCGCGATTAGTCGCGTCTAGGAAATGCTAATCTACCGGAGGTCTGCCATGAGGCAGGCCGCCCTGGGGGCGACTTGAAACTGGGGGTGCGTCTACACGCTCCAGCAGGCAGGCCTTACGACACGCCTTTGGGCTACTTGCATACAAGAGGATTTTGAAAACTATTATATTTTTCAAGTTTAGTTTACTCAACTACATTATTTACATTATAAATTTTTCAAATACATTGTGTTATTATTTAATAAATTTAACATAAATGTATCCCTCCTATCTTGATGACGACACAATCACTAGCATTTGATTCGTTAATGTGAGTGGGAGAGGTGAAGGGAAGATCGAGGATCAGACAACGTTCCACTATCTCCGTCTCTGTCTTCCCAAACTACAGAACTAGGACTATGTCATCCGTGATTGTGACGTCATAAAAAGAAAATATTTATTTTTAGCCGTAAGTGACAAAATTTTGAAAAAAGAAAAAAAATATTTTATATATATATATATATTCCAAAAAAAATTTTCTTAATATCATGCAAGTAGCCCTCTCGCTATTGTCGGTTTGTTGATAGCTTTGGGATGCGCTATTAGAAAAATTAATCGAAAAATTTGGTGTAAAGAAAGATTGCACAAAAGAAAAAAAAAACTTTGCACATGTAAATTTGTAAAATAACCTGAGATTCATGCCAAAATGCATAATAATCTGAAGATTGTTGACTACACACTACACCGCCTTGAAGTCTGGCAAAAACATTATACACACGCTCTGACCGACCTGATAGAGGGCTTCGTCTTCCAGCGAACGAACAGATATTCGATTGGATATCCGGCGGCCTCTTTGGGCTTCGGCCTCAAGGTGAATCTCCCTACACACAGTCAGGTTTGCCTCAAGGCAGACCTCTCCGATAAACCGGAGTGTGTGTAGCTGCCTTAATTCTACAGTTTAGTTATTTTACGACCCTAAGATTGTTTATTATTTTTGTTCAGTTACGTTATGTATAATTTAAAATAAGTACGTATATACGGGTATATGAGTGAAGGCGGCTACACGCGCTCCGGTTTATCGGAACTGTCTGCCTTGAAGCGAGCTGCCTTGAGGGCGACCTGAAACTGTAGGTGCGCCCACATGGAGCGGCAGGCCTTACGTTACGCCTCGAGATAGGTAAATTTTCAGTTCTTATCCTGGGGTTATGGTGCCAACAGACGATGCTCTCGCTATGGGAGCCTTAGCGCAAAGCTAAATGCAGATGGCAGCACTAGGGGTTTTGCTCAAAATATACTACTTGTTACGGATGTAAGAATAAGAATACAATATTATGTTACAAATTCCAGTTTTATAATCTATTGGCCGGTTCCACAACGCTCAATTAAATTATTTATGTGGCTGTTAGAAACTTAACAATTGTTAAAACATATTTTGCGTTCCACCAACCTTGATTTATTTAACCAAAATCAATTTAATGGCGTGATTAGAATCACGGATTCTAATTTGCTGCTAACGTTTGTTTTGCATTCCACCAACCTCTGTTAAACATTAACATACAATTAAACATACTGTTAAAGTAATTGACAGATTCTCCGCAATTAGTTTAATTTTTGAGGTTGAACTGTCAAAAAAAATCGAATTATAATAAATACATTTATTTGTTTATTGTGAAAAATGTCAGATATTTCTTCATTATCGGAATTGAGTACTAGTGAAGAAGATGTGGAACACATTCCAAAAAAAATACAGGGACCGGCAGAATCATTTTGAAATGTTTAACGACGCCGAGTTTAAACAGCGGTTGAGATTTGCAAAAGGTACAGTAATGGAACTTCTCCACACGTTTGGCCACGAATTGGAGGCACCTACTACCAATGAATCAATTGCTAATAATTACTCTACGTTTTTATGCTACTGGAGCTTGTTAACAACTATTGGGTGACCACAATAACGTCAGTTTATTTATAAAATATCTTAGTTTTATTTCTTTTATCGGTAGTTTCTTATAATTTTTTTATTATTTTTGTTTCTTTTATATTCTATAGGTACTCTTGGGGTAGGTTGTACAGGCTCTGATAAGGGGGAAGGTTCAGAAGAGGGCAAAGCTTCTGGGGAAAGTAAGGCTTCTGGTGGGGATGAAACTTCTTTAGAGGGCACTGGTTCTAAGGACGATGGAATTTCGGGTACAGCTGAAGTGTTTCTGGGTTCATCTTAAAGAAAATTAAAGAATTTTTATTCGTATAAGACCGTTTTTATACTATACGATAACAATTCGATTTATAGAATGCGATTCGCAATTTGCTTTCACATTATACGATAATATATCGTCGCACGCTCACTACAATAGATCTGATTCTAATTCAAATTATATGAATGCAAGATATACTTACAATCAAATATAAAATAATCATCGAACTGATTATTAAGGGGTTCGATTTGTTCCCCTATTATAGCTAGGACTTATGCTCCAGCCTCTGTTAATAAAAAAAAAAAAAACAAGTAAATGTCATTTTTAACATACTTTTGAACGAGTCGTATGAGTTCACATTTGTCCCTCTCCTTCCCCTTCTTTTTTCTTTTTGATTTCTACCGGATCACTCATTTCCAAACTCATTTCAAAATGACAGCACAAAGAATAGGCAGTTGTTTTCAAAATTGACGTTATAGATTACAATTTTTTTACCGACATCTCATGCCACCCTTATAAAAAAATAACTAAATCATATTAACAGCCTGTTAGTTAATAGAAACATTAATTGTTATCTGTGGAACAGAACTAAATTTAATTGAGATTAAAATTTAACATAGTATTAATTAACAGCATGTTAAATTGAAGTTGGTGGAAACGGCCATTAGATTATAATTTTAACTGTAAGTTAAATAATAATATTGAATTGGATTATAGACAGCAATGATCAATTTGTCATTTGACAGTTCATTTCAATTTTGTTTATTTAACTGACAGTTAAAAATTTGAACGGAGATTGTTAAATTGACCCTTATAGATAGGAACCTGAACCGAGAACCCGAATTAACCAGAATTTTTGATGAATCTGGCTCCGAACCAAACCTTTATTTTTCAAGGTCAATATTCCTAAACCGACTTAAATTCAGATTCGGATCAGAACAGGGATCCAAAGGAAATGACGCGTAGCGTTTCCTTGGAATTCCTGCTCAGGTCTCTTAAATATATAATTAAAAATTGTAAATTCATATTAAATTATTAATATCATTTCAAAATTAATAAATATCACCATCTTATTGTGCTTGTAATCATTTACCGGTCTGAACCGAAATTCGCATCCGAACCCAAACATGATGAACCGTTATAATTATCTTTTTTTTTTAATCGAAACTGAATCTGAATCGATATTTCTTTCCTGAGCCTGAACCATAAACACATTTCGGTTCAAGTCCCTGCTTATAGGAGTCGAACCATACAGAAAAAAATTCATCTCGGCATATTACCCATTACTGGGTGTGCCAATCTACTTTATACATAGATATCAGTAATGATGATGCATATTCGTTCCATGCGGGCAATTACCTACCAGGCGTTACTACACGGGCACTCATTGGTGGAGTGAAGAATACTACAGAGGAGTAAACGCCCACACAGTATGAATAAGTCATCAGCAGATTGGCACACCTAGTAATGGGTAATATGCGATGATTTTTATTTTATTTTAAATTTAAAATAATAAATATGTGGTATGCAAATTGTGATACGAGACATAGTTGAGTGTTGCATACACAAGTGTAATTAATGTCTTCTTATAGGCGTTACATACAATCTTTTTTCTACGATCGAATATTATCCAACAAAAGTATAAAAATCTGATGTGGCCAGGCACAATACCTTCCGTTAATTCTGGGTATTGTGTACAAATTCCATGCATAAAATTTCTTGCAAAAGATTCAATATTTCCAGTAAAATTATTTCATAAATAAACTATGCAAATTGCAGTTGACACTGACATCTTTTTCTTCTTTTCCCATTTATTATGGGTCGCTATTTTTTATTTTTTCTTCTACTCATTTCTGTTTTGCATGTCGTCCTCATTCAGTTCCTTTCCGCACAAGTCTTCCGTAATACAGTGCTTCCATCTTATCTTTGATCTTGTTCTGTTTCTTCTACCTTGTATTAGTACGCTATTCATTCTTCTTCCAATATATTCATCTCTCCTCATGACATGTTTAAACCAATGTCTCTCTTGTATCTTTATAGAAACTTTTATCACTCGAGTTATTTCCCTTATTCTTTCATTACTTATCCTATCATTCCGTCTTTTCCCAACATCTATCTCAACATCATCTGTGCCACATTCATTTACTTTTCATTGATATTGACATCTGTCAATTTGAATTATCTGAATATATTAGCAGTTTCCATGGTTAGCATAGCTGGCTGATTTACGAAATTTAATATCTTCATAATTCTTTAACTCTATATCTATTGTATATGAAATAAAAATGCAATCACATCGTAAAGAGAATAACATATTCTTTGAAATATTATAACATTAAATGTCAATAAATGATATTTAATTGCGTTTTTTCAAGAAAATCTGTTAAAAAGTTGCAATTGAGGGCACTTCCGTTGGACCAATTATAACCAAAAGCTAATCACGTCTGCATATATGGATCTATACTCGAGGAATACGAAAAAATTATAATTTTTTGGAATCGTGGTATTGGAGTTATGCCAGCCGAAATGATCGTCACATACACACACACACACACACACACACACACACACACACACACACACACACACACACACACACACACACACACACACACACACACACACACACACACACACACACACACACACACACACACACACACACACACACACACACACACACACACACACACACACACACACACACACACACACACACACACACACACACACACACACACACACACACACACACACACACACACACACACACACACACACACACACACACACACACACACACACACACACACACACACACACACACACACACACACACACACACACACACACACACACACACACACACACACACACACACACACACACACACACACACACACACACACACACACACACACACACACACACACACACACACACACACACACACACACACACACACACACACACACACACACACACACACACACACACACACACACACACACACACACACACACACACACACACACACACACACACACACACACACACACACACACACACACACACACACACACACACACACACACACACACACACACACACACACACACACACACACACACACACACACACACACACACACACACACACACACACACACACACACACACACACACACACACACACACACACACACACACACACACACACACACACACACACACACACACACACACACACACACACACACACACACACACACACACACACACACACACACACACACACACACACACAGATATCGTAAAAATAGTAAATTCGTATTCTAGGGACCCCAAAACGAAATTTTTGACCAAAGACAATACCTTCCTTACCTAAAGGTGACGAATAAAATTGGAAAATATTTTGTCGTAGTAGGTATTATAAAGTCAAATTTACTAATAGAAGAATGTTTGCTTACAGTAAAACAGTTTTTAAAATAGTTTACAAATTTTATTTCACGCAGTCTGTAACAGGGAGTAAAATAAAACTTTTGGCACTCTCTAAAAAAAAGCTTTCTTTTAATTTTGAAAATACGTAGTTTTTTAAGTAGTTTTTGTACGATCGTACAAAAAATATGTGATGTCGATAAGTAATTTACAAATATTTACGTAGTATTTTTGTTACTTTAGTTTATATATTTATTAGTTTTGCCTAATTTCAATGCTAATATTTAAATTTTAATTTCTTAAATTTATTGTTTCGTATAAAAACAAAATGCAAGAAATGTTATAAGAAGTTATTAAATACTGCAGGCAAAATTACGATTTGCAGTTTTTTAATTAAATATAATTTAAGTATTAGCGTGCACCGGGTACAAATTTATATCTATTGACTGTAAATGATTAACTATACCTTTAAAATTTTCATCTCTGCTGTAAATTTTTTAAATCATCTTTAAAAGTAAAATACAATAGATGGGTGCACCTGCCAACATCTTCCCTGAACAATAGAACGAGATGACCAATCGCCATCAAGATGCATTAGAACGAGACAGAACTATCGTGGCAAGTGCAAGCTAGGTGCGCGCTCATAAGGTATGTTGTGCTCAGTTCATTCAACGCACGAGAATGTTGTGCTTCTCTGTCACTCTGGTGCGCTTGTAGCTGGCTTGTGCGGTGCATTCTTCTCCCGAAAGTTGCTTGAGTTAGTTGTTCGTAAGAAAGTTGTTTGGGTGCTCCGGTAGTAAACAATCTAATGATATTTGTGATAAACTCCTCTCAAAACAGTTTCAAGTGAGTGAACTATCAGTTCTTTTTGAGTTTAGTTTGTATTTAATATGATTCTGAAGAGAAACTGAGGATCTATCAAAACTTCCTGCAAGTTTTAAAAAGGTAAGGTTATCTTACATTGTTTTGTTTTGATTGTATGGAAGTCGTGATGCCGAACAATGTATTTTCAATTAATTTTGAAGTTTTGAATCGACATTCTTGTTGTCGGTGTTAATATTTTAAGGAAGATAAATGATGAGAGAATATTTGAGTTTCTAGTCAAGGCCACTTTTTACCTGATCGGTTGTTCAACTTCTAAATAATAAGAGATCGGAACGAATTTTTGATAATTCCCGAGATGATCTTTGTTATAATGGGATCAGGTGTTTCATCTATACTTGTTTTCATCGCTTTATGTTGTCATTATGTAAAAGAATGTTCTTTAATTTATATAGTTTAAGATTGACGCCTGTTAAAGATGTATCGTAATTTATTCAGAGCGCGTAAACATGTTGAAATTAAAATAATATACTACTGAAACGTGTATGGGTTAACAAATGTTTTTTTTTGGTTATTTTATTAAAGTCAGAGATTTAAATTGAGCGAGATATATATTTTATGGAGAAAAATCGTTATCAAATAACAAATTTGTTATAATTAGCCTGTTTAAGCAATATTATTCTAATGATACTAATAGTGTAGGTTGAGAAAAATGTGCTAAATATTTTAATACAGTAAAGATCATGTACTTGAAATATATCTCATTAGCGTTCTAATGTTCCAATATCCATTTAAGGAATCGTTGTTATTTATGACGTAACTTGCCGGTGTCGGTATAACAATATATGGATATCAATGCAGGCGTACGTGTTTTTATATACAAATTGTTTATAAATTTTTTTTGCTGTCAATATTTAGACAATTTATAAAGCATTTTTATCTGAACTATTTCAAATATTTGTAAAAAGATCCTTTAGTTCTTCAACAGTGTACGGAAAACAGTTTTACATGATTCTTAAAAAAAATCCAAAATTAATAAATGAAATACATTTTTATGAAAAACTTTATTCATTGTTCACTAATAATAATTAGTAAATGTATGTTATTTTAATAATTGGATTTGTTACAATTATATAAACAAATTTAAATGATTAGATTTCGATAATAACGAAATAGTTTTTTCATAAAGGGAGTAGGTACCTCGCAGGAATTTATAGCTTCTGTGGAGAGTATATCAGTTTGTGAGTTCGCTGGTATTTGAAAGTCAGAATTATGATCGGATAAAGGATTTCAAATTTAATGAAGTTATAACAATGGTAATAGTATTTTTTACGTCCGTTAAAAAAGTGCACTTTTACCTCTCGCTAAGAGAGGTATTGGAATCATGCTAAAAATCGCATATCCATTTTTACGATGTGTGTGAGGTTGTTGGAGGTACGATTTCTCAAATTCTATAAGATTAAAGACCTGTGTAACTACGGATTCCTCAATCTAACACTCGATCTAACAGTAATGGGAAGAGTTGAATAGATTATGGTAACAATTGGACAACCGGAAGTAGTAGTATTTTAACAGAAACCTTCTAAATATTATTTTTTGAATAATTATGTTATTACAAATATTAAAAAATAAAATTCTCTATCCGACACATTTAATTTTTTTATTATACCTTCTATATATTTAAAGATATAGGTATATAGTCTATAAAATAATCTGTTATAGTAAATCTCACAGCCTGCTCACAGCCCAAACATCTCCGTAAATTAAAATGTCTGTAATTGACAGATAAATGTCACTAATGTCAGTGTCAAAAATTCAGAGATAGTACTGGGAACGATATTTAATGTTTCTTATTGTATTATTAATTATATATTTACAATTATAGGTATATTACATGAACCCATCAGAAATAACGCCAATCCCGTAATGGATTGGAAAAACTTCGAACATTTAGAAGAAATGGAGAAAACTTGCTCATAGAATGAATTTAAAATTATAGAAAAGACGTATATAAGGTGTAATTAGAATTTTTTGTGTACACAAGAAATGTCAAATACAGTACTTATATATACCACAATGGAAAGGGCGCGAGAAGTATTGTGATGGCCACAACAGATTTTTTCATTAAAATAGGTTCATAAAATTTGTATTATTTTATACAATAGAATCGAGAAAAATATATACTTTTTTAACGAAAACTGGTGAAAAAATTAAAAACTACCGCACTATTTTTCACGCTTTTATTGTAGACGTAAAAAAAAAATTGTATGCAAGTAGAATAAAAAGTATCTTATTATTTTACCAATAAGGAAGTTTGACCGCACGAGCCATAGACGAGTGCGTCAAATCTTATGATATACTTTTTACTCATGTTAACAAATAACTGTTAAATAGCTGAACTTGTTTATAACGGGTACAATTTTCGAAGATTAAATAGATTTTAAAAATTAATTTAGTTATATGTATTTGTTATTGAAATGTACAATCCTCATCAATGAATAAAAATTGAAATTTGGTGGATTTATAAAAAAAAATTGACTTGATAGATTCTTCTGCAGGGTTGCTCAAACTTTTCTACCGAAGATCGACCATAAAACTTTTTTGGCGGTGAGCGATTGACTAGATAGGAAAAAAATATCTAAATTAATATACAGGTGTCCCAAAAACCGCGCCCTGCATGGGGATCTTGAGGACCATGAAAAATACGATGTTTGTTAAATTAGACAAAAGTTGCCCTATTAGGGAACGATTTTAGTGGTGTTTTGTTATTTGAGAACAAATGCATAGGACCTCGCATAGGACACTAGATACACTCGTAGTGTAATTTCACGATCGTTTCGGATCGCATAACTCCAATACCACGATTCCAAAAATTATATTTTTTTCGTATTCCTCAAGTTTAGGTATGTATATGCAGACGTGATTAGATTTTGGTTATAATTGGTCCACCGAACTTTTAACAGTTTTTCTTGAAAAACGCAGTTAAATATCATTCATTGATATATAATGTACTAGTATAATACTAAATAACTTAAAGAATTTGTTATTCTCTATACGATGTAATGGCATTTTATACTTCATATTCAATAGATATAGAGTTAAAGAATTATAAACATATTAAATTTCGTACATCAGTCAACTATGCTAACCATGGAAACTGCTAATATATTTAGATAATTCAAATTAACAGATGTCAATATCAACGAAAAATAAATGAATGAGGCAGAGATGAGGATGTTGAGATAGATGATGGGGAAAACACAGAAAGATACGGTAAGGAAAGAAAGAATAAGTGAAATAACTCTAGTGTTAGAAGTTTTTAGAAAAATACAAGAGAAACGATTACATGTCATGAGGAGAGATGAAGAATATATTGGAAGAAGAATGAATAGCTTAGGCTTAGTAATAGAAGGTTGAAGAAACAGAGGAAGACCAAAGATAAGATGGAAGGACTGTATTGCAGAAGCCGACACGCAAACAGAAATGATTGGAAGAAGAAAATAAAAAATAGCAACCCTTAACGAATGGGAAAAGCTAGAGAAGAAGATGTCAGTGTCAAGTACAATTTTCATTCTGTTTATGAAATAATTATACTGGAAATATAGAATCTTTTGTAAGAAAATTCATGTACAGGACGCGAGCAGTCACGTGACTGCTGACCGTGTCAAAATGACTGCTATTAATTATGTCCATAACTGACAAATGTCATAATTTTTCATTCAAAATTTCATGATTTTCTTATTTCATGTGGTTTATTTATTATCAGGGGTGTGGAATTCAGTTGCCGAGAAAAGGAATCATAAAATACCAAAAAAATAAATTTCGAATGAAAAATTGTGATATTTGTCAGTTATGGATATAATTAATAGCTATCATTCTGATACGGGCCCTATATCTGATTGCCAAGGTTAGCAAAGTCACGTGACTGCTCGCGCCCTATGGAATTTTTATTTTTGCGAATAACTTGTAAATGTGAAATAATACCGAATTTTGATTTGCACCTCTTTAGGGTATTTTTTATTTTCTTTCAAATGGTGACGTTAACACTCTCATTGGAAAATTACACTTTTGAAAAGAGATTTTGTTTCAGCTTTCTTGTTTATGTTCATTTGTTTCAAACAGTTAAACTGCTAACTAAATATCTCGAGTGTACGCTATCACCTTAAAAATATCTTAGTCGATCGCGATCGACTGTTTGAGAACCCCTGCACTACTATATCAGTTAATGCACAAAAATGTTCGTTCGGTACTTCCCTGAACTCGTCATAAACGAGCTAGACTATAATAAATTAAATTTTAATTGATATAGATACAGATGCATTTATTGTTCCATATTTATTAACGCTTACACTTCGAAAAGCACTTCATATTTATTAAAGAGGCACACTTCAAACGTACGAAAATAACTGTATCAATAAAATCCTTTGCGCCATTAGCTAATAATAGTAAACAAAGTTTTTTTATCAGTGCCCGTATTTTTCCCGCACAGAATTTGTTGACATTAGTGAGCAATAATTGTGCAGCTGTTTGATATGAATATTTATTTATTGACTAATCTGGATGCTAACGCTAACTGATGAAGTTAATGCTTAAAACTACTTCAGAGAAGAATCAGGCCATGAGTTCTGCTCAAATATTGACTTCGCTATGAGTGTTTTCATTCCTCTTGGGGCCTTATATTTAGATTTCTCTACGATCTACGACTACGACTTGTCACTGTCTGAGCACTTAGATAAAGAATAAATACTTACACTCCAAATCACTTACACTCCAAATCTTAACATATACGCCAGAGATGATAACAGTTATACAGAAACTAAACTAAATAATGTATGTTGTATAAAGTGTTTGTATTTACATACAGGGTGTTTACTGGGGTTCTGGTTTACAGGGAATATACATACAATCTCGCATACAATATTAATTTTTACCTTCCGTGAGCGTGTGTGTTTGCGCATGTGTGTTTGTGTGTGTATTTGTGTGTGTGTGTGTGTGTGCATGGCGATCGTTTTGGCCGCGATAACTACAATTCAAAAAAATTCAATTTTTTCGTATTCTTCATTCTTACATCCAAATGAAGACTTGATTAGATTTTGGTTACAATTAACCGGAAGTACCTTAATTTTTCTGATGTGGCCAACACAATACCTTCCGTCAATCCTGTGTATTATGTACAAATTCCATATATAAATTTTCTTGCAAAAGATTCTAAATTTCCAGTAAAATTATTTCATGATCAAACTATGCACATGACACTTGACAATGACATTTTCTTCTTCTTTAGCTTTTCTCATTCGTTAGGGGTCGCTATTTTTTATTTTCTTCTTACATTCATTTCTGTTTTACGGGTTGTCCTCATTCGGTTGCTTTTCTCTGAAGTCTTCCGCAATACAGTCCTTCCATCTTATCTTTGGTCTTCCTCTGTTTCTTCCACCTTCTATTACTAAGCTATTCATTCTTCTTCCAATATATTCTTTATCTCTCCTCATGACATGTTTAAACCAATGTAATCGTGTCTCTTGTATCTTTCTAGAAACTTTTAATACTCGAGTTATTTCTCTTATTCCTTCATGCCTTACCGTATATTTCCGTGTCTTCCCCAACATCTATCTCAACATTCTCATCTCTGCCACATTCATTGTCTTTTCATTGACACTGACATCTGTCAGTTAGAATTTTCTTAATATAGTAGCTTTATAATTCTTTAACTCTATATCCAATGAATATGAAATATAAAATGCAATCAATTCGTATAGATAATAGAATATTCTTTAATATTTATAATACAATTAAATGTGTAAATAATATTTAACAGCGTTTTTTTTAAAAAAAAAACTGTTAAAATCTTACCTATAGGTGACGGAAGGTAAAAACAGTTAAATATATTTTTTTGACATTTTATGTTATAAATATTAAAGAATATTTTATTCTTTATACGATTTCAGTGCGTTATTTTCTTCATAATCAATGTATTTAGAGATAAAAATTTATAAAAAAATTAATTTTCATAAATTTTGCAATCTTTACTGCGTCACTATGGAAACGATTTCAATAATTCAATATTGACACATGTCAGTGTCAAGTAAATTTTACATAATATGTCTGGGAAATTAATTGAAAACGGAAACGGTAGATCTTTATTGAATTCAGTCTCACCTGCCAGCTGTCAGATATCAAATAGAATCGACAGAATTAGTGATATTTAACCATGTTTTTGATTTCTATTTTGTAATTTGTAATATTCAGGTATGGTACATTTTTACAGATAAGAATTATTTAGTTTGACAAAGTTGGTTTCACGAATTTAAATTACTTATTTAATGACAATATAAGACTAACATTAATTGCAATTTTTATTTAAATATATTTTCAAAAAGCGCTAAATTAAATTTGCAAATAACAGTATATTTTGGAAAACCATGAAACTAGTGATTGATCAACTAAATATTCTACTGTTTTATTGCAGTCTAATACCAATAAAACATCACAATGAGCCTGTTTCAAATTTTTCGAACAGTATTTTAAATAAAAGTTTATGCAACATATTTCTTAGTTTTTAATAATTTGTTGTAATTTTCGTAAATGATTAAATAAAAAGATTGGCGCCAAAAATAATCACGAAAAACAACCCCCCACTCCTGTGACGTTCTAGTACATACATTACGTCATTCACAGCCAATAGGAAAACAGTTTGTCCATCACATGCTCTATGTACTTTGACATCACATTCTGTTTTAGATCACGTGACTTTTTTAAAATATCTAAATTTCAAAAATTAATTGTAAAATATCTAATAAATATTTCGAGATATTTTCAGTTTTGAGGTTATTTAAATAATGATACATTTTTAATTTAATATTTAGAAGGCATATAAAAATTCTTGCAACAGCCCTATTCAATCCCGTGGCACACTGAAGTATGCTGTATATTGCGAATTTTATTGAGCGTTTTTTTGCGTAAAATATATTAAAAATAATAGCAAATGATTTCAAGTAGATCCGGTATAAGATTTTAAATATTTAATTATATATTTAGATTTGAAACCTTAGCAGCTTTTTTTTGGCTTAAGTACAGTTTATAATAAAATAATTAACTACATAAGTAAATTAATTAATGGAAGAATATAATTTTAGATGTTTAGATTATTCAAAATTTTAATTTTATCCAAAAGATATAATGATTTTGCGAAATGAAAGGTCAATTGTATTGATGATTCATAAAATTCATCCATTTCTAATCGCGTTTATGTTGCACACAGACAGATTAAACTTTAATAAATATACTTCGTTTCCAAAATTTTCTGTCTGAATAATAATAAAAAAGGTCTGCATATGCTGCAACCACAATTAATCATACTGTATGTTGTAAATATAAATATGTGGTGCAATTTTTGTTGGGCACAAGTACCTACCTACTCCTACATGAATAATTTTTGTGGGCGTTTAAAGAAAGTTATATTTTGGCCACTGAGGTACTGTTTTGAAATTTATTAAATTTAATGATAATACGAGGTTCATGCTACTATTATTCAAAATAAGAAAATCAGGTAGGTCGTGGAAAACAAAGCATTATCATTTTAAACATATATTTATCTGTCGTTTGAAATTAAATTACGAAATTTAAGTTTATTAGAACTTAATTACCGGTAATTAATGTCTAAAATTAACCAAAGAACATTTTTGAATCATAAATTATAATTTGACAATTTTTAGGCCTGCCTAAAATTAATTT
The DNA here is from genome assembly GCA_951394225.1 of Harpalus rufipes. Taxonomy (NCBI): domain Eukaryota; kingdom Metazoa; phylum Arthropoda; class Insecta; order Coleoptera; family Carabidae; genus Harpalus; species Harpalus rufipes. The sequence continues at coordinate 9,558,085 of OX596276.1, read as the reverse complement.
GACATCTTTGACAGTTTTCAAGTCTTGCAGAAATTAATTGAAAGCATACCAAAAGTATATTGCTTGTGAACAGGGACTTGAACCGAAATGTATTTATGATTCAGGAAACAAATATCGGTTCAGGTTCAGTTTCGATTCTAGAAAATGATAATTATTACGGTTCATCATGTTGGGGTCGGATTTGAATTTCGGTTCAGACCGGTAAATGATTACAAGCACAAAAAGATGGTGACATTTATTAATTTTAAAATGATATTAATAATTTAATATGAATTTACAATTTTTAATTATATATTTAAAAGATCTGAGTAGGGATCCCAAGGAAACGCTACGCTATCATAGATTTTGATCTCTATTTTAATCCGAAACTGAATTTAAGTTTATTATTGTTGACCTTGAAAAATAAAGGTTCAGTTCCGGTTCAGGTTCATCAAAAATTCTGGTTAATTCGGGTTTTCAGTTTAGGTTAGGGTTCATATCTACTAAGCTATTTACTCTTCTTCAAACATATTTTTCATCTCTCTTCATGACATGTTTAAACCAATGTAATTGTCTCTCTTGTTTTCTAGAAACTTTTAATACTCGAGTTATATCCCTTATTCTTTAATTGCTTACCGTATCTTTCCGTGTCTTCCCCAAAATCCATCTCAATATCCTCATCTCTGCCACATTAGTTTTCTTTTCATTGACACTGACATCTGTCAGTTAGACTTTTCTTAATATAGTAGTTGTTTCCATGGTTATAGCATAGCTGGCTGATTTATGAAATTTAATTTCTTTAACTCTATATCCACTAAATATGAAGAATAAAATGCAATTAAATCGTAATAACATTAAATGTGTAAATAATATTTAACAGAGTTTTTTCAAGAAACACTGTTAAAATATTCAAATGAGGGTACTTCCGGTTGACGAATTATAACCAAAATCTAATCAAGTCTGCATATGAATGTAAGGAAGAGGAATACGTAATAATTGTAATTTTTGGAATTCTAGTATTGGAGATATCGCGGCCGAAACCGCGGTTACATACACACGCACACACACACACACACACACCTACATACATCGTCGTAAAAATGGTAAAATCGTGTTGTAGAGACCCTAAAACGTGTTTATTCATTGAAAACTCACTACCGATTTTTTTGGCCAAAGACAGAGGTGACGGAAGGTAAAAATATGAACCTTTGATTCATATTATTCTCTTGTCGAATAATTCTGTAATAGCACTGTATCACTAGAATGAATTTAGTAATTCATGCAATGAATGCGAATTAATTTGAATAAAGCAGACATAATTTAATTGAGTCAGTTATTCGATAGAAATGTGAGTGAAATATAAATTCACAAATTAAGACTAAAGATTTATGTAATATTCTGCCTGAGCTTAGAAATAGAAGAAAGGAAACCCATTATTAGCATTAGGAAATCTATACCTGCACATTACCAAATTCTTTTCTGAAAAGTAGGTAAAGATTCATCCCACAGATTTTGAAAATAAATACCTCTTTTATGTTGTGAGTTTAAGAACTATAGAAAGTATTAATCTCATTGTGTTTGCCGCACTGTTGGTCAGTAAATCTTCAGCTTATAAGCATTGCACACAGTTCTTTGATCTGGCCGGTGTTTATATATCTGTAAAATACTGCGACAGGGCTTCCAAAACTTTGTGCGCACATTATTGCTAAATTTTCGATTTATTTGCCGCTACTTTTAGTTAGCGACCAGTCCAACAACTATTAGAAAAATCTATAATAATTTTAGAACCACAGGATGGGCCAATGAACACCATTAAAAGAAAATCTGAACAAAAGAAACATTAAATTATAGAATTTAATGAAAATGACAACACCCTTTCGATAAAAAGAATTTCTGAAATTGACAGATGACAAAATGACATGTTATTTCAAATAATTTTATATTGCGTAAAAGAAAAAGAATTGACTGAGAATAATTTTAAATTTCATTAATATATACATTTCTTAATAATAGTATTTTTTTTCTTTTATTATTTAATTAACAAATGTTAAGCTAGGTTAATTTATTTTTATTATTATTTGTAACAAATATCAATTTAATTAACAGATAATTGTTAACTGGAACAGAAATTAGAAATAATACCTAATAAATAGTATATTGTGTTATTAGGAGTAAAAGTGATACTTTCTGTGACGAGCGTGGAAGTTTGCACGACGAGCGAAGCGAGTCGTACAATTGCACGCGATGCACACAAAGACACTTTTACTCCAATTGAAACATTTTTTTCTTCAAACGTAGATATTTGAAGAAAAATATCTACTACTGACGTTACATTTTACGTAAATTATGTTTGCGATTTCAATTGCCCTGTAGCTATGGATACTTATTTGTTCACTTTTTGTTATAAACATTGAAGTGAAAATTTTCACATTTTGATGTTTAAATAAAAACTGCAAGTTTATATCCTCCTTGTGTGCAAATATGTTGGAATTTGAAGTATTATAATGTACGCCCCCTGAAGTTGTTCAATTGGATGGAAATCTAACATTGTGGCTGAAAGATATGTCCAGGAATCACTGCAAAACAATATAAACTTTTCTTATCACTTTAATTCTAAGTATTCTTATGTTCATTACCGTCCCTGTAATTGTAATCTGTAAGTCTGCTATTCTTTAATATTTTATTTCCTCAAAAGTAAACTCTGTTTATATTTATAGGTTATTTATTTAAATTTGACAGCTATTGATGGTATTTAGTAACTTTATTCTTAGGTTACCTATTGTGTTATAGTGACATTTAGGGCGATATTACAGGTTTCTTTTATATAAGTTACTTAATATTCGTTGATTCTGTATAGTTTCTATGAATATTTATTTATTTTATTTCTACGGCAACGGCGTAGAAATTAGCTACTTCTACGCCGGCGGCGTAGAATTTAAACTTCTACCTTGTGAATCAAGTCACAAAAGATGCTACTTTTATGACGTTTGAAGAAAAAATAAATGACTCTAATATGACAGATACACCGTTGGACATTTGTTATTTATTTTGTCTCAATTCCATGGCTGTTGCTATTTTTTGAGGTGATTTTCGACATTTTCATACCTAATTTCTGCCCTACAACTTTTATTCGAAGCTTTTTTTAGGTAAAATAATTAGGGAAGTTAATTTTTTATATGTTAAATTTCCGGAAACTGAAACATTTTTGTGTAACTATAATAATTATTAGGTATCGAAATTTGTGAATAACAGAAAATTATGGTGCAAATATTACAGGAACAGGAAAATAATATTTAGAATGCGGTATATTTGAAATCAGTGTGGTAGTAAATCTGTGAGTACACGGTCTAGTAACGGGTTGGAAGAAAGCCAAATATGTATCATCATATAGAGCGTAGAGCGTGCTTTATCCGTGCGTACTTATGCACTTCCTTTTCCTGCAATTTATAAACAGGACTTTCTTGTTCATTATACCACCATGATCAGCAGAATAGAAAGGGAAATCATAAATACATTACATGGATATTTGTGTATGACAACATAGTTATATAGCAAATAAAAATAATAATACAATAATGTTTTTTAAATCAAAGTTAGTGCAATATAACGGAAAGATTGAATTTATTAATTATTAAAAATAATTGTTCCACTCATTTTATAAATGCAGTAGAGTATTAAATTACAAATTCAACATTTAAATTTAAAATAAATAGGAATAATATTTTTATTCTTTTACAGTAGCAATAAATAAAATTTACATCTAAATTAAATATTATATTTTTATGAATGCTTTTAGCTATTTCAAATGAAAAATTAATATAATTTTATGCGTTAATTGAAAAAAAAATATTTCAATTTCATGAAAAATTGCTTCCTGAAGTTATATGTACTCGTATTAGACACTTACATATTAATTCATAGTAAACTAAAAAAAAATGTTTTTTTTTTCATATTTTTAAATATTGATTTAAAAAAGATTGCGCTAAAAACTGTAGCTAAAAATCAACTCCCCCCCCCCCACTCGTATAACGTAAAAAGGCGCCTATTCCTATTGTAACAAGTAACCTATCTTGCTCATCGCGTGCAATTACTGTCCATACGATGTAACTTGGCGAGTTGAGGCAATTCACATTATCACTGCGGTAATGGGGAAGTTATAAAATCCATAGGCGTACCGAAGAAGAATGAAATTCAATAAAATTACGAATATTACAAAAAAAAAGAAATTATTTATACAAAAAAAATATTACAAATATTGGAATGAATTATTTATTATATAAATCATATTATAATTAATTATTTTTTAAATTAATTATGTTAAGAAAATAAAATTTCTATTGCTATTGAAAATAAAAATGCACCAACGCTTATGTATGAATATAACTTCTTGGGTTGAAAAGTACCTGACACCCCGAGTTTGAGTGTATTAGGGTGAAATTTGCTTTGTGTAAGGCAATAAAACATTGTAAAATCACTATTTCACTTCTGAAGCTGTGCGGCATCGAAGTACTAGTAAATATTTGACAAAACGCAACTTAGGAATAGTGAACTGAATTACATTCTTTTGGTTCGCCAAGTTACATCGTATGGACTGTACGTGTCTCTCATGCCTGTCTCTCATGCCTGTCTCTCATGCCTGTCTCTCTATCTCCGTCGCTTGACATGTGCTTTTGTGTTTGACATTTGAAGCTGTTTACTTGGATGCGCTGCAGCGAGTGCCTTTTAACGTCACATTCTGTTTTTAATCACATGATAAATTTGAAAATATTCACATTTTTTAACAATTACTTCGTTATTTTGTGTGGTTAGTTTATTTTTGTATTTAAAGTTTAAAGTTTGGTAAAGTCAATCATTGTTAATAATTTTATATTGTACATAAGTAATAAACAATTTCGTTGAAATTTTATATGTTTCAACAATATATTCCCCATTGCATAAGCGTTCAGATTTTAAATTTTGGCGCGTAAATGAAAAGAAAATTAGTGTGGCAGAGATGAAGATGTTGAGTTAGATGTTGGAGAAGACACGGAAAGATCTGATAAGGCATGAAAGAGTAAGGGAAATGGCTCGAGTGATAGAAATTTCTAGAAAGATACAAGAGTGACGATTACATTGGTTTGAACATGTCATGAGGAGAGATAAAGAATATATTGGAAGAATGAATAGCTTAGTAATAGAAGGTAGACGAAACAGAGGAAGACCAAAGATAAGACGGAAGGACTGTATTGCGGAAAACTTGAGAGAAAAGGAACTGAATGAGAACGACACGCGACACGCAAAACCGAAATGAGTGGAAGAAAATAAAAAAATAGCGATTCCTAACGAATGGGAAAAGCTAAAGAAGAAGAAGATGTCAGTGTCAAGTGCAATTTGCATAGTTTTTTTATGAAATAATTTTACGGGAATTTTAGAATCTTGCAAGAAAATTTATATATTGAATTTATGCATAATACACAGGATTGATGGAAGATATTGTGCTGGCCACATCAGATTTTTACTTCCTTGTACGTAAGTAAAGGAAGTATTGTAATCGCGAAAAATTTCGGTTTTCAGATTTCAGCGGAAATATCCATTTTGATCATCCCTGAATCCATTTTGACTAATTTCGTCGTGACGTCTGTACGTACGTACGTCCGTATGTACGTATCTCGCATAACTCAAAAACGGTAAGCCGTAGAAAGTAGAAAGTTGAAATTTTGTATTTAGGACTCCTATAACATCTAGTTGTGCACCTCCCTTTCTGGTTATTAAACAATTTCCAGAAGTGGCACTTTCCATGAAGCCTATAATAGATTTTAATGAAAAACTGTTTTAAAATATAATCCAAAACTTTTCAAATTTGGTATACAAGACTTTTATGTCAATCGAAATAACATAATAGATTTTGGTTAAAATAGGCTAACCGGAAGTGGTACATTACTTGAAGTTGTTAACAGTTTTTCTTGAATAAAATGATTTTATTTTGATTTTAGAAATAAATGCTACAAATAAAAGTTTTAGAGAATTAATTTCTGCGTGTAGCACATCAAGTATTATTAAATTAGCCATTTGTATAAGCGAGATATGTAAATTTCAAAATTATGTACTTTTTTGTTTTTGTAATAAAGCTTGCTATGGATTAGGACAAAAACATAAAAAAATGTTCATGTCAAATTACGTTAAATACGTACAATTTTATGATTCGTACAATAACAAAAAATATTATATTTTTATTGTGAAATTAGTCATATTCATTGTTGTGATCAAATATTTCTTTGTTGTAATCAAAACTCTCTTTAAAAAGAATCGGGTTAGATTAATGTTAATTTAAGGATGATAGTAAATGAAATATTTTTTGTTCTATATCAAAATATTTCTCGGACTTGGCTTAAGCCTGTCAATATTTTGTAATTTAATTATTAAAAAAATATGTATAGTTTAATAATCGTACAAGGAAGTCGTGTGGTGTCCACATCAGATTTTTTTTTAAGTTTTAAGCTTTTAAGTCTATATTTAAAGTAGAAATTTCTAATCATTTATGTGGATTTTATGTCGTTGAAAATGTAAACTGGTCGAACTATTATGAGTTTGGGCCCTACGGCCTCGCCAACTAAATTCCAAAATTCGTGATAAAAACTGCAATACATAAATAGCGATTAAAGCTGCTGGTGATAATTTAGCTAGATCTTCTTTCATATATTCGTCTTCTAAGTTGGCACAAGTGAGCAAGTACATTGTTATTTGTTTTTGACCGCATTGCCATTAAGTAGGTTCTACTTGGTACCCCCAGCTATAATTAAAAATAATTAAATTAGGTACTTTTCAATACATGCGTTTTCCCAATAAAATTCTTGTTATCAAATTTTCTATGATCCTTCCACAAATATTTAAAAATATTTGAATAAAATTTTTAATTTTAAAATAACAATTCTTTTGTTAATTTTTATTATTTGTTCTACTATTTAAGTCATATTTATTTTTAAAATAATTTTGTAAGTTTAAAGGTATGCCAGAGTTATAAATACAAATTCAAATTACCATATTAATTCCAATCTGAAAGTTAAGACATAAAAATGTGGTTGACATTCCTGATCGCAAGTTGTAACAAAACGAATAAAATATAAAATAAAACGTAAATTCCTCGAAGTTTGAGACTGGTTAATATGCAGAAGAGCTGTAACGTTTTTATCTGAACCATTACTAACACTACCAATGAGTTTAATCCGAATAAATATGGTTAATTATAAGCGACAGATATTCAAGAGGCCGTGACGTAAGATGTGATCAGTTAAGGACGGCATTCCATTGGTGGAACTGGAACCGGTACAGCAGAAATAATGTCATTTGTTTTGTGGTTATTTTTGAACACAGGTGCATCCGATTATATGTAGTAGAAGTTGGGGGCATGTCAATATAATTAATTATCATAAAAACTTTGTTAAACAAGGTGGGATGTACAATAAAATAAATAAATATAAGGACATCATCAAAACGAAGCTCAATTTACATATGTTTGTGCTTTACTGTATACCTGGAAATTGAATTAATTTTTGGTGGAGTGCGGTAGTTAATTATAGCACGAGATAAAAAAAAAACACTATTATACACATGTGTTGCATACAACATTTTCCTTACAACCCAAATGTTAGCGATGTTTCACATAATATTGTACAAAATGTAACTTAAACATTCGAAATAATGTCAGAGGCAGGTTAGTCTTCCAGAATTGTAAAAATTGTACTTTTACATTAATTGTACAATATTAAAAATTAGGTTACTTTAGTAGAACTTATTAAGGAAAAAAATAATAATATTCTTAAGAATTAGGTTAGCACTCAATTTGTTAATAAAAATTATTACTCTTGTTTCATTTACAGTGCATTAATATTTCTTAATAAATTTTATTCCTTTCATTATTATTTACTATCTAATTATTCTAATTATCTACTTGACAGGTAAATTAACTGAATGTGTAGATATATATGTTATCTAGAAACGCCTATTTACTTTCCATCAGAGCTGGCAAAAAACCTGTGGTTTTTAAGAAAAAAATCTGATGTGACCAACACAGTACCTCCTGCCATTTACCCATGTATATAATTTTTATATTACTATAAATTTATCCATACAATATATAGAAAAAGTATTAAAGCAAACTTGTAGAAAATGGAATAATCTTTAATTTTTTATAATAACAAATTGAGAAAAAATTACATTTAAAGGTATTTTTTGAAGAAAAACTTGAGCTTCAAGTAAACTGCCATTTCCGGTTATCCGATTGTCACTAAAATCTAATGGCTTCTTTTCATATTAGAATAAGGTAGATATACATTGTTTCCAAACTTTCTGAATGATAGTATTTGAGTTACAGCGTATACAGGATCCACACACTCACATACATACACACAGACATCATCGTGAAAATGTTAAAAATGGATTGTAGGGACCTTGAAACGTGGTCATTTACCAAAATCTCGATATGCGATTTTTAGCACGATCCCTATACCTCCTTTACCAAGGGTAGCGGGAGGTAAAAAACCGACCCAGTGGCTTTTTTGGGTGTTTACCTCTCGCTAAGAGAGGTATTGGAATCATGATAAAAATCGCATTTCAGATTTTAGTGAATAAGCACGTTTTAAGGTCCCTAGAATTTATAACATTTTTATGATGATGTGTGTGTGCGTGTGTGTGTTGGAGGTACGATTTCTCAAATTCTATAAGACTAAAGACCTGTGTAACTACGGATTCCTTAATCTGATAATAATGGGAAGAGTTGAATAGATTCTGGTAATAATTGGACAACCGGAAGTAGTAGTATTTTAACAAAAATCCTCTAAATATTATATTTTGAAAATTTATTAGTAACCTCTAAAAGATTAGGAATCGACATATTCTGTATTTAATAAAAATATAATAATTAAAACATTTGCCATTGTATTGTTTAATAATATAACAAATGATTGTTTTTATATTATTGGATAGCAAATTTCATGTATTTGTCAAATTTGAATAAATATATAGGTGTTCCTTTATTTTGTAACATCATTAAATAGTCAAAATATATTTTGGTACTATGTTACAAAATATGTGTATTCAATTTTGAACCAATTCAACTTGTACTTTTATACCAAAATTGTAAGTGGTTCCCGTTACATTACAGATTACACAATATCGTGTGGAAGTTTTGTGTTTCACATAGAATTTCTTAGTGTTCAAATAGTGTGCCTCTTACTTGAAGACAAACATTTGCACGATTTTTCATAGAAGCATGAACGCCTTGTAGTATATTTTCGCCACAGCTACGTTAATACGAACATCAGAATAGCATAGCCAATATAACTGTAATAGAATATATTTTTGGCTTGTTATTGTTTAGTACATCTTTTGTTCTAAACATACTTTAAATATATAACATAAATTAAAATGGTGCGTCAGTCATTAATTTTTTCAAATTTATATTTTCGGTACTATATTTACTAAAACGGTTGCGTCAACAAAATTTCACATAACCAAATTGGGTAAAAGTTCCGTGGTATATTTATATTATTTCTTGTGTATACCATCCCATGTATTAAACAAAGCTATTATTAGAAAATATTTGTTTATATTTGCTTATAAACTGTTTTTGTTTAAATATATTTTTAGAAGTTCATGGGTACGGATAAAATTTACCTCAGACAAAAAGTTAATTTCTTTGATAACAAAATTATGACTGAAATAACACATGTTTCTCTGTAGGGGCAGAAGTAGCTACTACTACGGTAAATAATCTAATTCTAAACAATGAATGATGAAGCTTCTTGACTGGATGGGTGTATGGAAATTAATAAGTTACTGGAGTGCAGTCAAATTATTTTAAGGCCGAAATTTAAATAAAATAATTTGACGGCATTCCAGTAATTTATTAATTTCTAAACAATTACGTCCGCTGTACACAAACTTACAAAATCAATTACCCAAACATTACAGATAAATCGTTAGACATTTGTTATTTATTTTGTCTCAATTCCGTGGCTATTGCTACTTTTGAGGTGATTTTCATTCATAATTTCTGCCGTTACAACGCATGTAAATTTTGGAAATTAGTCCTATTTTCGGCTGCGCCAGTCACTACCCTGTATAATTTAGCTTTCAGTAATCATGGATTTTACCATCTCGAAAAAATATAATTAATTAAAAATTAATTTAATGACATCAATAATTATTAAAACTTTATGACAGATGTCATCTGTCTAACTCAAACATACAACTGTTTAACATTTTTATTTTATTTCTCATGGCAACCTGTAAATAATGAAAAATTCAAATTTTATTTCTCTCTCTGGAGAACACTTGTTCTAAAATTAATAGGGCAGAAATTACAGCTATATGGAAATTTTGCCATTGTATTTCTTATGATCCAAAAAAAAAGTATACCGGGTGTCTTCTTTTTTTTCCGAACATAGGAAAGTCAATGTTAAAAGTTTGATTTGGCTATATCTCCTTACCCATTAATTTTAAAACAAAAGTGTAAGGAAGAAAAATGTTCAGAATGAAAAACTGCATCGAGTATCAAGTTTGTTGTTCAATGTTCAATTGTTTCTTATGATTTGAGGCAATTAATCAGAGTGCCATGAAAAATAAAACAATAATTTTGTGTCTGACCAACGACGAAATATAACTAGACAAAACTTCATTTGGTTTGTTTTGATTTCGACTGGCCAGACAGAGACAACTAGAGATAGAGATTTGTTTAGTCTAGTTTAAGCATTGTTCACTAGAGAGACGCAAGTGTTCTTAATAATATACTCTTTGGAAATAAAAAATAAATGTACTAAATTATGATTAAAACCAACAAACGAATTATTATAATCCAACATATTTTAAGTCAATTAATTCAGTACCTATCTACCTTAGTAAATAAGATACAGGAATAAAAAAACTTATTATTCTTGTTACATTGTTTACAATAACTTTCGTTTCGTGGTGTGTGTATTCTAATTTTAAAATAAATATCTAAAATTATATTTAATAATTGTGTTCTGTGATTGTTCAGAGGGTGTTAAATATCTTGTAGCAAATTGTTGCTTTTCAATGTTTGGAGCCAAATAGCGAACTGCTAGTGGGTCTTGTCACTTATAAAATGTATTTAAAAATGCCTTCTTGTTGCAAGAATACGTCTGAAAAGGGTTATCGACTATTTATAATACTATGTGAATGAAGAAGAAAAGAAATTATTGTAAACTTTATAAAAAGAACTGATTTGTCAGTTGTGAGGTTAGTTTGTTTTCGTACATATTTATTGTTTGGTAAAGTCAATAATTTTGTAATTATAATAGAGAAATGCTCGAACTAGACTAAATGCACATATATTTCTATCTTTAGTTGTCTCTTTCTGGCCAGCCGAAATCAAAACTTTTGGGGGCGCTTTGATTTTGCTTAAAACTAAAAAAAAATACGTTCAAAACCTCCTACATTTCTTCCCCCTTGGTGTATAATATAATATTAAAAAGTTATACAAAGAATTTTTTTTGAATATTTTAGGTGTACATATTTATATATCTTTTCAATAAAGAACTTCTTTATTTATTTTTTATTGGAAATACATTGTTATGTACTGTAAACATGTGTATGCATCCATAATGCATGAAAATATTTTTATCTTTACATTTTAATGTAATCTTTACTTTGTCTAAGGCGATTTATAATCAGACATCTTCAACGTGATGTGCACCATGCACCAGATAAATTACGAATCAATTAAAATAAGACTATACAATTTTTCAAGAATTATATGGAAGTTCCAAAACTTTGTATTAACTCTCAAATTTTAAAAATTTATATTTGTATTTATTTATAGGATAGTTCATTTTACGTATGTATACAGGGTGTAACAACTAAACGAACTACCACAAATAATTTGTATATTATTAAAGATACAATAAAATATTATAAAACAATTTTATTGAAGACCATAGGGGATATCCGATTGAGAAGAAAATATTTTTTTAAACCAGTGGTTCTCAAGTTACAATACAATGTTATATTTTTACCTTCCGTTACCTTTAGGTAAGAAAGGTCAAAAAATTCGATACCTAGTGAGTTTCTAATGAAAAAGTCCGTTTTGGGGTCCCTAGAATACGAATTTACTATTTTTTCTATGTATGTATGTATGTATGTATGTATGTGTGTGTGTCGTTTCGGATCGTATAACTCCAATACCACGATTCCAAAAATTATAATTGTTTCGCATTCCTCGAGTTTATGTATATGCCGACGTGATTAGATTTTGGTTATAATTGGTCCACTGGAAGTACCCTCCTTTGCAACTTTCAACAGTTTTTCTTGAAAAAATGCAGTTAAATATCATTTATTGACATAAACTGTTTATAATTTTTTAAGAATATGGTATTCTCTATACGATGTGATTGCATTTTATACTTCATATTCAATATAGAGTTAAAGAATTGTAAAGATATTAAATTTCATACACCAGTCAGCTATACTAACTATGGAAACTGCTAATATATTTAGATAATTCAATTGTGTCGATATCAATGAGAAATAAATGAATGTGGCAGAGATGCGGATGTTGAGATAGATGTTGAGGAAGACACGGAAAGGTACGGTAAAGAATGAAAGAATAAGGGAAATAACTCGAGTGTTAGATGTTTCTAGAAAGATACAAGAGGAGATGAAGAATATATTGGAAGAAGAAAGAATAGCTTGGTAGTAGAAGGTTGAAAAAACAGAGGATGACCAAAGATAAGATGGAAGGACTGTATTGCGGAAGACTTGAGAGAAAAGGAACTGAATGAGAACGACACGCAAACAGAATATCATTTTATGGTGTATTTGTGTCAAAAAGGCTTTAAATTTTTTGTGATGAATGTTTATAACATTATTAAATTTGAAATATTTTCTTAGACCTAAGAAAAGACCTTTAAAATTAATCCCACTATCTGCAAATAACTGTACGTATCTATAAATTCATTTTGTATAACTTTCCATATCAATAAAAGAATTACGAGAGATACACATGTTATATTTGACAACTGTATAACTTTCTCTATGACAGTTGTGAATGACAGTTCGTAGTAAGCAGTGTCTCCTTTGTTTATCTAGCATTTTTCATTGAACGCACTTAATGTGTATAACGTTATTAACAAGCATTTGTTTTATTTTAAATTAAGTTGTTGTTGTTTTTCATACATAGCCTACTGAAAAATAATTATAGAAATCAAATTTATTTAAATTTCAATTGATTTTTTAAAAATATTTTTGTTACGGATATAAAATAATTAAATGGTTGAATTCAGAAAAAAAAATCTCGAATAGGCCTATATATATCAACCCATTTAAAAAAGTATATAACTTTGTATTGTAACTTAAGAAGCACTGTTTTACAAAAATATTTTTTTCTCTAATGGGATGTCCCCTATGATCTTGTATGAGATTGTCGCATATTATTTTATTGTATCTTTAATAATATAGAAATTATTTCAGGTAGCTCGTTTAGCTGATACATTCTGTATATACTTAAACATATAACAATCTTGTAAAAACGCTTAGACGGAAAATTCAATAAACATAAATCGAACAAATACATTTATTTATTATTTATAAACATATGGTCCTTGGAGAAATCACATCAGTATTTAGAAATGCTCTTTTCCGGTAAATTGCCATATTTTGCAATTTGCATTCAACTTGTCATTTCCAAATGCCAACATGCCCTTTTAGATCTGTTTCCTTCTCTAGTATTAGACTAGAGGCTTCGTAAATGTAAATGTTAAACAGGACTAATTTCACTTGTAACATTTATTAGCTCGCGTAATGAACTGTGGGTGTACATGCCAATAATATGTAGGATTTATGAAACACTTCGCGCCCACTGAATGCCAATAAATAAATCAATGGTGGTGTTATTGGAAATACGTAATTAATGTGATATTTGACGTTTATGGTGTCGTACATGTGAACTACCATATGCAGACCTGTACAAAGTAAGATATGTTAGGTTAGAAAATGCGTTGTGTTATGGTGTAGTTTATTATGTACGTTCAAGTTTTAAAGGCTGGGGTATTCTACTATAATGGATTTCAAGATAAAGAATATTGTTGATTACACTAAAAATAATAGAATAATGCTATAAAAATACTTAATATTATTTTATTTAATATTTTCTCATCGCCCCACTACTATAAATACGGTCCTGATGGCTCTGGTCCCAATAGAATCCTAACCAAATGGTTAAAATCCTGATATAGCTGGCGCGCGTTTAGTTGAGATTGAACTTCATTATGTATAAATAATATTAAGGTGAATATAATCGTAAATTTTCTGATTTTTATTACTTTAATATCAAAATGACACTTTAATACATTTAAATCTAGCGCATATAATTTAGTATCACCCATGTTTGTGATGTAATGGGTACTGGCAAATGGTATTGGCTAATGGCTGTTCGAACGCGCAAGCCACGAGTCCGTGATGACGTCACACGCGCCGTCGATTTTTTTCGGTATTGAAACTTTAATAGGTATTTTGAATATATTGAAACTTTAATATTTTTACTGGCGTATTAGAAATTTTTCATGCATACGGGTCTACTATTTTTATATACAGATGAACAAAAAAAAAGAAAATTAAAAAAACTTGGATACACCTATTGTTACATATTTGTTAGCAATTGTTATATGTTATTATTTCAACGAGGAAGACACACCATCAACATCTAAAACAAGTATAAAGGGGAAGGGGATTTATTCACAAACCAAATAAACGTAGTCGATGTTTTCAGCGTGACTAGGATGCGTAGAATCAGTTTCAAATTAACGCGCGCCAGCTATACAGTTTTTTTAGTTTGCAAAAAGAAAATCAAATATCAATGTTTTTAAAGTTAGTGTTAATTTTTGAAAAATTGTATTTGCTTAAATAAATTGATAAATTATGATTTGAGGTAGAGATAGTTTTATACAATTCTGTGTATTATGTATAAATTCCATACATAAATTTTCTTGCAAAAGATCCTAAATTTCCAGAAAAAAATATGTCATAAACAAAGTATTCTAATTACACTTGACCCTGACATCTTTTTCGTTAGCTTTTCCCATTCGTTAGGGGTCGTTATGTTTTATTTTCTTCTTCCACTCATTTCTGTTTTCCATGTTTTCCTCATTTAGTTCCTTTTCTCTTAAGTCTTTCGTAATACAATCCTTCCATCTTATCTTTGCTCTTCCTCTGTTTCGCCTACCTTCTATTACTAAGCTATTCATTCTTCCAATATATTCTTCAGCTCTCCTCATGACATGTTCAAACCAATGTAATCGTCTCTCTTGTATCTTTCTTCAAACTTCTAACACTCGAGCCATTTCCCTTATTCTTTCATTCCTTATCCTAGCTTATCGTGTCTATATATTTCTCAACATCCTCATCTCTGCCACATTCATTTTCTTTTCATTGACACTGACATCTGTCAGTTAGAATTTTTTAAATATAGTAGCTGTTTCCATGGTTATATAATTAACTCTATATCCATTGAATATGAAATAAAAATGCAATTCATTCGTATAGATAAAAATATTCTTTAATATTTATAACATTAAATGTCAAAAAATAATATTTAACAGAGTTTTTTCAAGAAAAACTGTTAACATCTTCAAATCTAGGTACTTCTGGTTGACCAATTATAACCAAAATCTAATCAAGTCTGCATATGGATGTAAGGACGAGGAATACGTAAAAATTGTAATTTTTGGAATTCTAGTATTGGAGATATCACGACCGAAATTATAGTCACACACACGTACACGCACACACACACACACATACACACACATACATACACACACACACACACACACACACACACACACATACATACGGACATCATCGTAAAAATATAACCCTAAAACGTGCTTATTTATTGAAAACTCACCACTGAACTTTTGACCACAGACAATAACTTCCTTATCTAGAGGCGACGGAAGGTAAAAATTAATAAATAGAATCACGTTTAGTAAATATGTTGTTTTTTCATCCTGTACTTTTATTTGTAAAGATTACTGCACGCACATCAAAATTTGGCATTACATTTTGACATTAAAATTTAGCTAGTTTTAATATGCAATAACTTTCATAAAATTAGTAAATACAATTATCATGTACATGTACTTTTATTTTATAAGTAAATTACAGTGTGTATTCAGCGGATTGATGTTAAGTCGTCACGTTTATTGTGCTGTTGACTACTGTTTATTTAATTTTATCATTAATTGATTGATGTTGTGTATGGAATGTGATTTATTGAATATTTATTGAATGTGATGTTGATTGATTAATTATTCTCATTATAAATCTATTTATAAAATTAAATCAATTTAAGAAGTATCTGTGTCATACTTCTTATCATCGTATGTGTACTTTTATTATTCTTAAAATAGCTATTAAAATTAGTAACCTTTATTGCAAAAGGAGAAACAATTATAATTAAGTACAATCTTAATAATAAAAATAATAGTTATTCGTTTTTATTGTTTTTATTTACTTAATAGAATTTGACAATTGTTTTTGATAAAAAATTAATTTGAGCAACAAATGGATATTTCAGTTATATTATATTATACAGGGTGGTGCGACCGGCACGGCTGAACATAGGACTTTAACATGTAAAATCAGACTTTCCTAATTTCTTGCTTCCCTAATTATTTTAGGGAAGTTGTAGAGCATAAATTTCTCCATCTGAATCAATAAGGGAAATTAATTTTGTGTGCCTTTGTAATGGCAGAAATTAGGTATGAAAATGTCGAAAATCACCTTAAAAATAGCAGTAGCCATGGAATTGAGACAAAATAAATAACAAATGCCTAACGGTTTGTCTGTCAAGCTAGGTTAATAATTTATTTTTATTATTATTTGTAATTTCTGTTCAAGTGAACAAATATCAATTTATATTAACAGATAATTGTTAACTTGAACAGAAATTAGAAATAATATCTAATAAAATCAATTACCCTAACATGACAGTGTGTATTATGTATACATTCCATACATAATTTTTCTTGCAAAAGATTCTAAATTTAAAGTAAAATTATTTCATTAACAATCTATGCAAATTGCACTTGACACTGACATCATCTTCTTCTTCTTCTTCTTTAGCTATTCATATTCATTAGAAGTCGCTATTTTTTTATTTTCTTCCACTCATTTCTGTTTTGCGTGTCGTTCTCATTCAGTTTCTGTTCTCTCACGTCTTCCGCAATACAGTCCTTCCATCTTATCTTTGGTCTTCCTCTGTTTCATCAACTTTCTATTACTAAGCTATTCATTTTTCTTCCAATATGCGATCTGAAACTTTCGTTATACACATACAGTCACACAAACACACAGACACATACACACACAGATACACACACACATATACACACACACATACACACAGACAGACAGACAGACAGACAGACAGACAGACAGACAGACACACATACATACATACAGACATCATTGTAACAATGGTAAAATCGTATTATACGGGCCCTAAAAAATGCTTATTCACTAAAAACTCATCATTGAATTTTTTGACCAAAGACAATACCTTCCTTACTTAAGGTGACGGGAGGTAATAATGTGTTCAACACGACACTAATCATAGATTTACAGCTTCGGCAGCATTCATTGCCTCGCCTTTGCATCGGCAACAAAACGACACCCTCTGCTGTAAATTTAGTATTTTAGTGCCTAGTTAAACAAATAACTATTTTTGCTCATTGTAATCGAGATCTAGTAAAATAGAAATTGTTGCTAATTTAACCTACCTCGTAGCTCTTATAGTTCTCGAGAGAGCAATAGCGGACAAAATAAAATGAACACCCTGTATAGAGGATAAAATCATTTCCTACTGTTTAATATTGTTATGACATAATTTGTGCTGACAAGGCAATCTTAAAGATGAAATAAAATGAAGATACCAAATAAATAATAGCTCCTTCGCAACTGAGAAATAAAAGTTGTGCATACCAACAGTAACATTTTTATCGCGATAAATAAAGTGGAATGATTTGAGATTGGTAGTAAATTAGCTATAATGAGGGTTACACTTAGCATAATTTACTTCTTTCAATTTGTATCTCCGTAGTAATTTGGATGTTATCCAAGCATTTGTCATGTGATTCTGTAGGTGCTGTCCACTCTAACAGCTTCGTTTGAACTCGTGTTGGATGCCGACGGCTGAAATATTTGATGCGATGAATATTTTCATAGCGGATGT
Source organism: Harpalus rufipes (assembly GCA_951394225.1). NCBI lineage: Eukaryota > Metazoa > Arthropoda > Insecta > Coleoptera > Carabidae > Harpalus > Harpalus rufipes. The sequence continues at coordinate 9,539,880 of OX596276.1, read as the reverse complement.
CTCTCTACTTATTTTACATCTTATTTCGACCATACATTTATATGAATTTCGTAACAGGAAAGTGTGGGAGATAAGAATGTTTTTATTAATGTCCCGACTTCAGGTGAAATATTTATTTTATAATTTGGTGAATGAATAAAAAATAGATAAACTTGAATATTTCTGCGTTTTCAAATTTTAGTGTAATTTAAATGATGGGGTTTCATGGCCGTGTGCCTGAGTATCTGGTCGCGAATCTGGGGACCCGGGTTCGATCCCGACAGACGCCAAAAATTACATCGAATTTTTATGGCACAAAACTGACCCTTGTGGCGCACTGTCCATGCCAGCATTGAGTGCCCGTGAGGTGACGCCTGGTAAGCGCCCGCACGGTACAAATATTCCATCATTACCGATATCTGTGTATGAAGCTTGTAAAAGCATAGGAAAGGCTAGAAAAATTTGAAGAATCTTGTTCGACTGAAAAAATCTCACAAAAATTTAATAAAAAAATCTGATGTGGACACCACACGACTTCCTTGTACGATTATTAAACTATACAAATTTTTTTAATAAATAAATTACAAAATATTAATTTTAACTTCAAAACAGTAAGATATATAGCGACCATAATCTAACCAGGTTCTTTTTAAAGAGAGTTTTGATTACAACAAAGAAATATTTGATTGCAACAATGAATATGACTACCTAATTTCACAATAAAAACATAATATTTGTTATTGTATGAATCATAAAATTGCACGTATTTAACGTAATTTGACATGAACATTTTTTTTATGTTTTTGTCCTAATCCATAGCAAGCTTTATTACAAAAACAAAAAAGTACATAATTTTGCTAGACGCAGAAATTAATTCTCTAAAACTTTTATTTGAAGCATTTATTTCTAAAATCAAAATAAAATCATTTTATTCAAGAAAAACTGTTAACAACTTCAAGTAATGTACCACTTCCGGTTAGCCTATTTTAACCAAAATCTATTATGTTATTTCGATTGACATAAAAGTCTTGTATACCAAATTTGAAAAGTTTTGGATTATATTTTAATACAGTTTTTCATTAAAATCTATTATACGCTTCATGTAAAGTGCCACTTCTGGAAATTGTGTAATAACCAGAAAGGGAGGTGCACAACTAGATGTTATAGGAGTCCTAAATACAAAATTTCAACTTCCTACGGATTACCGTTTTTGAGTTATGCGAGATACGTACGTACGTACGTACGTACGTACAGACGTCACGACGAAATTAGTCAAAATGGATTCAGGGATGATCAAAATGGATATTTCCGCTGAAATCTGAAAACCGAAATTTTTCGCGATTACAATACTTCCTTTACTTACGTACAAGGAAGTAAAAAACTGGTGAAATCATGGGAAATATTGGAGAAGTTAAAATATCTTGGAAAATTTTAGAAAAGCTTGTGGAAGATTTGAAAGTACTTCAAATAAGTAAATAAATAACTATTTCATCACGGCATATTACCCATTGCTGGTGTGCTAATCTGCATAGTACACAGATTTCGGTAATGATGATAACATAGCGTTTACCAAGCGTCACCTCACGGGCACTCATTGCTATCGTGGAGAGTGCACCACAGAGGTCAATTTTATGCCATTTAAAATTCGAAATATTTGCCGTTGCTCGGGATCGAATCCGGTTTCTCAGATTTGCGACCAGACATTCAGGCACGCGGCAACGAGACCCCAGAGGTATGTATTTAAATTAATAAAAATTAAATGGCGGGAGGTATTGTGTTGGTCACATCAGATTTATTTACTCGTCGTGAATTCACATTCTTATTTACTTTTATTACTTATATTAAAATAAATACCTTACATTCTTATTAAAACGTTTTCTTCAGCCGGCAATAGTTTTAATTGGCTCTCATCTTTCAACACTTCGTATTCAGTGGTGTGGAATTCGTGGATGAGGCGCGAGCCGTCGTCTCGGTGCGCGAACGGGGCACACATGGCGCCAACCTGAGCCTATGCCGCCGCGCTCTCAACGGCTAAGCGGTCGCCGGTCGCGACGGAAATTTACATACGCGCTTCGCATTCCTCGCGAGATACGCACGCAACGAGCAAACCAAAGGTATGGAATGGGATCGCATCTACACAAAGATGCAATGTGGATGAAATAAATGAAATGAGTGCATGCTCGAAATTATAAAGACAAAATGGAAAGGGGCAATATCATTCTGTGAGTTACAAGCAAAGTTGAAGCAAATATTAAAATGAAATGATATATGTTATATAGAATGTCCAGGATAACGAGTCCAACATAGGAGTCTCGAGAACTGTAAGACATAGATATGAAGTTTGTAAAGTTAGACAAAAATTGCCTCATTGTAAAACTATTTAGCTGGTATGAGTTTCCGAAAAAAATGAATAGGCGCTCGAAGTTCGTTACATAGGCATTTAACATGGGAAATAAGAATAATTTGAATATTTGCCTCCCATTAAAACTGATTGTAGTAAAACTTTGCACACATGTTTGAGAACACTTATTGCATTATATCAATAACAAATCGTTTAAAATAAAAATAAATAATAATTAAGAGAAATAAGAAAATGTTTTAGCAATTTTAAAATAACTTATTATCACTCATAAAAGGATGATTAAGTCATAAAAGACCGTAGCACAATGGTAGCGTCCTTGCTTCTTGTTGCAAAGGTACTGGGTTCAAACCTAGAACACCTCCTTAATTTTTTTAAATTTTAATTTTTACTATGTATTTTTGTGTTTTTATTTGTTTTAATTATAAAATCGGAAATTAAAAAAAAATGTATAATCAAATAAAATTGGTAACATTAAAACTGCATCTAAAATTAGAATAAATAAAAATATAAAAAAATTAAAGTGGTATGCTAGGTTTGAACTTAGTACCTTTGGAACAAAAAGCAAGGACGTTACCATTATGCTATGGTCGCTAATAGGTTAATGATTCTTTTATAAAGTGATAATAAGTATTACTTTAAAATTGCTAGAACATTTTTTTATTTTACTTAATTATTCTTTATTTATTTTAAACAATTTGTTATTAATATGATGCAATAAGTGTTCCCAAACATGTGTATAAAGTTTTATTACAATAAGTTATAATGGGAGGCAAATATTCAAATTATTCTTATTTTTCATGTTAAATGCCTATGCGCCACACGGTATACAAGATGTGACAATAAAATAATGAGATTGATCTTATTGATTATTCAAAAAATTACGCAAAACAAATATTGCCATCTTCAATGTACCTTCCTCCCCAAACCCATGCGAATTGTTGGAATCAATTCTGCAGGCCTTTTCTTGTTAGGTTTGCCTAATAATAATATTAATATAGTCGTGTTCCTTCGGACTGTGAGTGTGATGTGAATCCCGATAAGTTTAATCATGATTTTTTTCAGTCATGATTTAAAAATTATATTAAGAAAATAAATTCAATAATTTAATAATATAAACACCATCTAGTGTCAAATGCAAAACAACTTATTTTGTTTTATATATAATATTTTGTATAACATATTTTCTTTGTTTCCAAAAGAATGGTATGGCTTTTGTATAGAAAAATCACATTTTCTTTGATGTAACAAACCCCACATTTCTACACTCGAAAAACTATTGTCGTCAGCCATTTTTAAATTTGCTCTGAAATGAATCCGTGTGATTTCTCAAAAAGGATAATTTAGAGGGGAAAGGGGAAGGTTGTCTAGTGATCACAAAATGAGAAAGTGGGGATAATGAATAGGAAACGTAAAAACATAATTCTTCGTAATCATGATCACTTTGATCATTTAGATTGCGAATCACAGCCAAAAGGAACACGGCTTATGATACACCGTTCAATGTATCCAAATTTACATGGAAGCCGTAGAAAAAAAATTGCAATTTTATTGGCATAGGTATAGGTGGAGTTTTATATATTTTATAAAATTCTAAAGGATTCCAGTAAAATTATAATACAAACATACTGCCAATTGCACTTGACACTGACATCGGTCAATTAGAATTTTCTTAATATAGTACTTAGCTGTTTCCATGGTTATAGCATGGCTGGCATAAAGTTATGAAATTTAATTTCTTTATAATTTTTTAACTTTATATCTGAATATGAAATATAAAATGTAATCAATTCGTATAGAGAATAAAATATTCTTTAATATTTATAATAACATTAAATGTGAAAAACAGCGTTTTTCCAAGAAACTGTTAAAATCTGTAAATGAGGGTACTTCCGGTTAACCAATTACATATAACCAAAATCTAATCACTTTTGCATATGGTTGTATGGAAGAGGAATACGAAAAAAATGTAATTCTTTTAATTGTAGTATCGGAGTTATCGGATCCGAAAAAATCGTCATACACACACACATACATTCAGATATCATCGTAAAAATAGTAAAATCGTATTCTATGGATCCTAAAACGTGCTTATTCATAAAAACCCACCACCAGTGACCAGATAATACCTTCCTTACCTAAAGGTAACGAAAGGTAAAAAGTTTTTTTTAAATAAAATTTACTATTTTTTTTGTTAAAAACGGAATACCAATTATCGAAGTCATGTTACAGGACAAATTTTGGAAAATTGGTTAGTAATAACATGATAAACAATTTTGGGAAAATTTGCATAGAATTATCTATTGCAATAAATACACTGTTTTTAGTATTTTTCGTTGGATTAGGGATTTACATTTTTTACTTTGTTTGTAATATAGATATTTGATAATATAATTTATGTGTAGTATTTTCAGTTTGTTTTTCCTACTGATTAGATCTTTTATTCATTAGTAGAGATAGGAAGTAACTTGTAATCATAAATACCTGGTGGAAGCAGTATATCTTAATTTCAGTTTTGATTAGGACAGTAATGGGGATTTTACTTTTTACAGGCATTTATATTACTGTGCAATAGCTGCTTGTCATAAGTTATTCTATAGATTATATGTACGAGTAGGTAGTAGGAACTTGTACTAATAAATATGTGTTTACCATATCTTTAATTCAATTTAGATAAGAAATAGTTGCCTTTGGTCTTTGGTTATATCAACGCAGGCGCAAACCGTTGGATAATTTCAAGAAAGAAAACATATTTTTATTGACTGCATATTTTATCTCAAACAAATATTATTTTTCATTGATTTTATTATGCTGAGTGCGTATTATTGTTTTCTCAATTACAGCTTATATTGATACCTACTTATTTTTGCTACTTTAGTAACCATACATTTAAATACTAAATACATTTCTTGTTCCGTTACATTAATGTACTTTTCTTTATTTTAGTAGAAAGTTGATAATTACGCATTTTTAAATATCTCTATCCACTACATTTCATGTAAGAAAATAGCGTTGGTTTAGATAGGGATATAAATTCTGCCTTTCGATTGGTCAGAATGCAAACCTTGTTCACTAAAACAAAAATATCTGATGTGATCGACATAATACGTCCTGCCATTTAATATTTATTAATTTAAATACATATACCTATGGGGTCTCGTGGACGCGTGCCTGAGTGTCTGGTTGCGAATCAGGGGATTTAATTCCTACCAACACCAAAGATTTCGAATTTAAAATGGCACAAAATTGTCCCGTGTGTTGCACAATCCACACCAGATATGAGTGCCCGTGAGGCGACGCTTGTTAAATGCCCGCATGATACAAATATGTCATCATTATTACCGAAATCTGTGTACAAAGCAGATTAGCACATCTAGCAATGATATATTTGTTATTATTTTTTGTTTGAATACTTGTATATTTACTAATGCTGGAAAATATGTATATTAAGTTCCTTTCCATTTAACTATTGTTCTGTTTTAATTTTCTTTTTAAAACGTTACTATTATTAATTTGAAATGATTTTTTTTTACAGTGACATTTATCTGTCAGTTGAAATATGAACTTTGAAACTAAGAAATTGTGTTTATCTTTAAAACAGACTCCGGGATTTATAAAATTGATTATTTTATTAATTTATCTATAAAATATATAGAAAAATTATTAATGCACGCCTGTAGAAAATTCAATAATCTTTAATTTTTATAATAACATAATCGCGAAAGAATGATATTTATAGGTATTTTTGGAAGAAAAACTATTTTGAGCTTCTAGTAAAGTCCGATTTTCGGTTATCCAATTTACACCAAAATCTAATGGCTTTTTTCATATTAGAATAAGGTCGAAATACAAGGTTTCAAAATTTTGCTGTTGATAGTATTTGAGCTGGAGTGTCCAGAAGATCCACACACATACACATATACATCCCAATTACAGAAAAATATTGCATAGCAATTTATGAAGAGCTAATATAGGTAAATACATACACAAGAAAAAAATTAAAACTGAAAAAAATAAGTTAATAATTATATTTTTTGTTTCTATTTCTTAATAAATGGTTTTCCAATAAGAGGTTATTTTGATATTCAAAGAAAAATGCCATTTTTTAATATAAATGATCGGATGTTTATTTCATTATAAAGAGGAAGGTATGCCGTTAATAGTGGAAAATAACATCAAGCAAATAACCACCACGACCACGCTGACAGGACAATATCCTTTTCATGAAATTTTCCATAACCAAATCGCAAAGTGGCTGTCCTATGTCCTCGATAGCCTCACGAATTCCATCTTTGAGGTCTTGAGTCGACGCTGGGCAGTTGGCGTAGACCTTCTCTTTCACGTGGCCCCAAAGAAACAAGTCGCAAGGTGTTAAATCACAAGATCTCGGTGGCCAATTGTGATCACCTCTTCGAGAGATAACACGGTCCGGAAACTTTTCCCGTAAAAGATCAATGGTTTCGTTGCTTGTGTGGCACGTAGCGCCGTCTTGTTGAAAGTAAACGTTGTCCAGATCAATACCATCCAATTCCGGCCATAAAAAATCGTTAATCATCTATCGATAGCGCAATCCATTCACCGTAACGACGAGGAATGGACAAACCTGGGTTTTCTTCAACACTTTCGGCTACAGCAGCAATATTCTCGGCTGTTCTTGAGCGACGTGCACGGGTTTTATTCTTCACATCACTAACTTGTCCCAACAGCTCGAATTTTTCCACCAATTTCTGTATTGCGGTCCGACAAGGTGCTTCACGACGACCCAAAAATTGTCGAGTTTTACGAACCGTCTCTGCCAAATTTTCACCATTTTTATAGTGAATTTTAATAATTTCAATGCGTTGTTGAAGCGTGTATCGTTCCATTTTTACCTCTCGCTAAGAGAGGTATTGCATTCATGCTAAAAATCGCATATCCAGATTTTATTGAATAAGCACGTTTTAAGGTCCTTACAATCCGATTTTAACATTTTTACGATGATGTCTGTGTGTGTGTGTGTGTGTGTGTGTGTGTGTGTGGATGTGTGTGTGTGTGTGTGTGTGTGTGTGGGATGTTGGAAGGACGGTTACTCAAAAACTATAAGACTTAAAATTTGTTTAACAACGTATTTCCCAATCGGACATTCCCGGGAAGATCTGAAAAGGTTTTGGTAACAATTGGACAACCGGAAGTAGAAGATTCTTGAAAAAAAATCTTCTAAATATTATTTTTTGAAAATTTTTCTTGATAATATTAAAGAAAAATAAATTCTCTTTCTGATACATAAGGTTTTGGTAACAATTGGACAACCGGAAGTAGAAGATTCTTGAAAAAAAATCTTCTAAATATTATTTTTTGAAAATTTTTCTTGATAATATTAAAGAAAAATAAATTCTCTTTCTGATACATTTAAATATTTTTATACATATTTTATAGATTTAGAGATAAAAGGAATATAATATATAAAATAATGTTGTAATTAATTTTACAACCGAAAGGATGCCATGAAAAATAGTTGATAATTTAAATTATTTGTAACTGACAGATAAATGTCAGTGTCAGAAATAATGAGTAATGAATTAAAAATGTACTTGGAGAATCCCTTAGTTCTTGATCTGTGACTATTATGGAGATGACAAGTCTAGGTTGAAGGACTTAAATTTGTTTCAAACATTATGGGACAATGTACACCAGTACTGTAGACTAGAGTAACTTTGAATTGCGAAAAAGCTATCAAATTCTTCTCAAGTAAGTTGTAAATATTGACAAAATTACACATCGATATAAGAATAATCGGAGTGCAATCTATCCGTCACTTTATTAAAAGGAATTAGTGTTATTTAGATATAACAAGTATGAAAAAATAAAATGTAAAAGAAGATATGTAAGAATAGATGCACAATCCAGATATATACATTTTAGACCGCCCAAAATTAATGTTTTTACTAGAAGAATATGAAGAGAAAGTAAACAAAGTTGTTCGAATTGAAAATTGCTGTTACCAGCCTAATATTTATATATGGTAAACTCTACTTTGTAATTTATTGTAACATAATTTATGGTAAATATCTTTATGTTGAGACATGCTATTATTGAATAATAAAGAAGTTTATACGTCATAGATTTATATGAATATATTATTTGTATTTATAAAAATATTCTTTGCTTTATGCATACAGCCAGGTAAAATATACGGCGAGAGGTTATGTGCTGGCCACATCAGATTTTTATTAATGGCGTAGTTTCTACTTGCCAAATGTCAAAAAATGACAGCTTCAAAAGTGACATCTACCGAAATAGCGGGCTATTCAAAATAACACCTCTTATTGGAAAACCCTTTATAAGCGTTATTTGTTCTCTGAAGTATTGTGATAAATATTTCAAAACTTTCTAAATTGGCGTTATTTATATTTATCCATACAAATTCAGTAATCCGAACGATTTGTTCGGATTACTGAAATCGTTAGTCCTAACACCCCCTTACATTTAGCACTTCGGGTTAAAGTATCTCGACTTCATTTGAATTATAATATAAATATTGCAAGAATGCAAGAATATATTAGAAAAAATAAAAATAAATAAATAAATATTTCATCACGGCATATTACCCATTGCTGGGTGTGCCAATCTGCTTTGTATACAGATTTCGGTAATGATGGAATATTTGTACCGTATGGGCGCCTACCAGGCGTCATCTCACGGGCACTCATAGATGGCGTGAAGAGTGTACCACAGGGGTAAAAAAAAAATCTTGTTATTCTTGCATTTCTCTTATTTTGCATTTTCTGCAAGAACAAAAAAAAGAATGTAATATTCGTGAAACAATATTAAAAAAAAATAATCTTGTTATTCTTGCATTTCTCTTATTTTGCATTTTCTGCAAGAACAAAAAAAATGTAATATTCGTGAAACAATATTATTGACCGAATGTTATAAAACTTGTTTATACTTGAGATGCATACAATTTTTTTATACGATCTGAAATAACATTCTTGAAACAAATTATAAATTTGACAAACATGCAGAGGACAATTTGAACACATCAAATACCGCGTTCACATTTGACATATAACAAATCTGAAGTTGAATACTGCAGTGCTGTTAGTATTACCAATATAAATATACAGAAGAAAAAAATTAGATGTCTTAACTTAAATGCCACACGTGTATTGATGGTGGTGGTGTTCTGTAATGTAGAAAGTAAACGATTTTCGTATTTTATTTACACATTACAAAGCTACCACCATCAATACACGTTTGGCATTTAAATTTTCTTACATAAATTTAGTTTTTTCTATACATTCATGTTGGTAATACTAACAGAACTGCAGTATTCAACTTCAGATGTGTTATCTGTTTAATGGAACTTAGGCCCAGTTGCATAAAACATTGTTAACTTTAATCACGTTGTTAACTTTGACAAGGCTTATTTTCCAATGTATTTTTGATACGTATCCATGGTTACAATGTGCAGTTAAACACATGATCAGCTAACAACGTTTTATGCAACTGGACCTAAGTATACTTTGGTTGACGAATATGACTATTCAAGGTCACTTGTTCGAAGAAATAATTCACAATACTTTATACAGTAGTAGCTTAGCAACATTTCATATTAGAAAGATTATTTGACGTATGTCTATGTAGTTTGTTGTGTGAGAGATTTACGTAAATGTTGACATTACTTTCTAACATATTACAAATAATAATGACGTATGTCGTAAAGTAGACATCTAATTATGTACTACACTGCTCTCTGTGCTAATATTTATCCGGTGACGTTAACATTTAAATCAAACATTATTTCATACTTTTTGTTAAGTCTCAGTCTTTGTGTTTTGCAAAAACATAGGTGAAGAGCATAAATCTTTGAGAAAGGAATTATTTAAAAAGAAACATAATTTTCAAATAAATTACACATTTTTTTTCAGTTAAAATATATCCATAAATATTTCATGTTGCACGTTTATGTATACGAAATGCAGTGAAGTTATCTGCTAGTAATATTACACCATACGGTTAACAAATGTCCTTGAATAGTCATCTTTCGTGAACCAAACTTTATTTGGTGTGTTCTAATTGTAGTCTGTCAAATTTCTAATTTGTTTCACGAATTTGATTTAAGGTCATATAATAAATATTGTAAACAATCTTTATTATATTCCGTCAATAATTTTCGTGATTCGGCAAGCCTCTTCACGAAATACTTGACCTCATATCATAATGATTGTGTTTACACTCTTGTTGCATAAATAATTATTTTGAATTAGTCCAACGTAGATGGCTATCAACATCTAGTGTGAATGTGATTTTATACTATTTTATTCTATGTCGCACACATCCTGTCTTTTATTTATAGAGTTGTACTCCTATGAGATTGTACACGAATACGTAGTAGAAGTGGGAAAATTTCAGTTTATTTATATATATTGGAATGTTTATTGAGAATAGTAGATATCAGCGTACCCGTATATTGTTATCATAAAATAAATGTCATTATTGTTTTCTAAACTTCATTCACACAATTCTTGCATGGCCAGTAAATTTAAATGCCGGCAACTTTAAATATCTGTTTCTATAATGCGTTGGTGTTGTTATTTTCTTTATTTTATGAAGTTGTCATTGATGGAAATATAGTAATGTTAATATTTATTTGTACGTATAAGCAAATAAATAAGTAAATAAATCATAATGAATTATTACTCATTGCTATAGTAGTATATTGTGTTGTGTGGTAATCAGTTTTCTCGCAGATTGCGATATTGATTGTTAGTAAAAATAAGAATAATTTCGAGATAGAGAAATGAGAAATATAAAGTTTATATTTTCTCGAGAAGGAATACTATAATTCTCAAGAAATGAGAATAACAAAATATACCTTTTTCTTGAAACGGAATTCCGGAGCAGTTAAACGTATTTGATTCATGTTTAGTGAATAAACACGTTTTAAGGTCCCTAGAATCCGATTATAACATTTTTACGATGATGTATGTGTGTGTGTGTGTGCGTGTGTGTGTGTGTGAGTGCGTGCGTATGTGTATGTGTGTGTATGTGTATGTGAGGATATTGCAGGTACGATTTCTCTATTTCTATAACTTAAATTATTTATTATCCATGCAATTTCCAATTATTGACCACGAATATTCCAAAATTATATTTTTTTCATATTCCTCGAGTTTAGATCCATATGCAGACATGATTAGATTTTGGTTATTTGCAGCTTTTAACAGTTTTTCTTGAAAAAAAAATCTGATGTGGACACCACACGACTTCCTTGTACGATTATTATAAACTATACATATTTTTTTAATAAATAAATCACAAAATATTAATTTTAACTTCAAAACAGTAAGATATATAGCGACCATAAAGGTAGTTTTTAAAGAGAGTTTTGATTACAACAAAGAAATATTTGATTACAACAATGAATATGACCAATTTCACAATAAAAATATAATATTTATTATTGTACGAATCATAAAATTGCACGTATTTAACGTAATTTGACATGAACATTTTATTTTTTTTGTCCTAATCCATAGCAAGCTTTATTACAAAAAAATAATTTTTAAATTTACATATCTCGCTTATACAAAGGGCTAATTTAATAATACTTAATGTGCTAGACGCAGAAATTAATTCTCTAAAACTTTTATTTGAAGCATTTATTTCTAAAATCAAAATAAAATCATTTTATTCAAGAAAAACTGTTAACAACTTCAAGTAATGTACCACTTCCGGTTAGCCTATTTTAACCAAAATCTATTATGTTATTTCGATTGACATAAAAGTCTTTTATACCAAATTTGAAAAGTTTTGGATTATATTTTAAAACAGTTTTTCATTAAAATCTATTATAGGCTTCAAGTAAAGTGCCACTTCTGGAAATTGTGTAATAACCAGAAAGGGAGGTGCACAACTAGATGTTATAGGAGTCCTAAATACAAAATTTCAACTTTCTACGGCTTACCGTTTTTGAGTTATGCGAGATGCGTACGTACGTACGTACGTACGTATGTACAGACGTCACGACGAAATTAGTCAAAATGGATTCAGGGATCATCAAAATGGATATTTCCGCTGAAATCTGAAAACCGAAATTTGTCGCGATTACAATACTTCCTTTACTTACGTACAAGGAAGTAAAAAGCAGTTAAATATCATTTCTTGACATTTAATGTTATTATAAATTTTAAAGAATAAGTTATTCTCTATACGATGTGATTGCATTTTATACTTCATACTCAATAGATATAGATTTAAAGAAATATGAAGAAATTAAATTTTATAAATCAGCCAGTTATGCTAACCATGGAAACTGTTAATATACTCGATAATACAAATTGACTAATGTCAGCTTCAATGAAAAGAAAATGAATGTGGCAGAGATGAGGATGTTGAGACAGATGTTAGGGAAGACACAGACAGATAAGGTAAGGACTTAAAGGATAATGGAAATGGCTCGAGTGATAGAAGTTTCTAGATAGATACAAGAGAGGATGATTACATTGGTAGAAGATGTAGAATATATTGCAATAAGAATGAATAGCTTAGTAATAGAAGGTAGAAGAAACAGAGGAAGACCAAAGATAAGATGGAAGGACTGCATAGCGGATAACTTGAGAGAAAAGGAACTGAATGATGACGACACGCAAAACATAAAGTGGAAGAAGAAAATAAATAATAGCGAGCCCTAACGAATGGGAAAAGCTAAAGAAGAAGAAGAAGATGTCAGTGTTAAGTGCAATTTGCATAGTTTGTTTATGATATAATTTTATTGGAAACATAGGATCTTCTGAAAGAAAATTTATGTATGGAATTTGTACATAATACACATGATTCAAATAATACGGATACCTATACCGGGTATGTACCGAAACACGGAATATGTGAATTTAACATGGGATTTTATATAAGTGTAATAAAATTTTGCATTCAATAAGTTCAAATTCGATGTAATAGCACATCTACAGCTCAAAATATGATATTAAATGTGCCAATTTCGTCAAGATTCAAACGGCCATGGAAATAAAACACAATTATCAATGTGACAGTTCAATAAATATTTCCACTATAGTATAATTTTACCCTATTTTCCCACCCTGCCCCCTTTGCGCTGTCAATGTGGAGGACTCCATTGTTATTTATACCTAATTAGCTTTTCTCATTTATGCAAAAATTTGGAATACTTACGAAACTTAAAAACATACATCATAGTAAAAATATTAAAAATAGATTCTGGGGAAATGAGGATATTACAACGTTCTTATTCACTAAAATCATTATACGATTTTTGGCTTGATTCATAAACCTTTCTTATGGATATGGGAGGTAAAACTACCATGCTGTTTTACACAGTTATTAAGTAGAAAATTCCCTTCAAAATCATCATGAATTTCATCCCATTTACAAGATACTCATATCCATATCCATCCACGTACAAACTCGACACGGCACGCATTTCGTGCAGAACATTTACGAAGCAGAGAGAGCCATATAAGTCAATAACTCTTCCGTGGTCGAGCTATCACATCACGTCAACGTTGGCTATGAGTGCGCGTGGGCCAAGCGTGGGAGGAATTCACGGCAAACGGAGAAAGGATCAAGTATGCTGCGCTATGAAGGTGGATAATACCGGACATTACGGTGCCAGTAATCTGGAACTAATGACAACTCAGATTAACCATCGTTACACGAAATGAGATGGTGATGAGGTATTCAATGGATATGATAACAAGTGGCGCTTATGGAAAGGCAATATACATATATGTTATTTGTTATTCAGGTGAGGCACTGTATTATGTTTATGTATGTGCCTTTATAGATTACCAAATGATTGTTGAGTATACAACGCAAATATTAAACAACTCCAAGAAAAGAAATTTACGAGCGGAGGAGGACAGAAAATCGCAGAATGAAAGAGAAGTGTAAAAATCTGATGTGGCCAGCACATAACCTCTCGCCGTATATTTTACCTGGCTGTATGCATAAAGCAAAGAATATTTTTATAAATACAAATAATATATTCATATAAATCTATGACGTATAAACTTCTTTATTATTCAATAATAGCATGTCTCAACATGAAGATATTTACCATAAATTATGTTACAATAAATTACAAAGTAGAGTTTACCATATATAAATATTAGGCTGGTAATAGCAATTTTCAATTCGAACAACTTTGTTTACTTTCTCTTCATATTCTTCTAGTAAAAACATTAATTTTGGGCGGTCTAAAATGTATATATCTGGATTGTGCATCTATTCTTATATATCTTCTTTTACATTTTATTTTTTCATACTTGTTATATCTAAATAACCTTAATTCCCTTTAATAAAGTGACAGATAGATTGCACTCCGATTATTCTTATATCGATGTGTAATTTTGTCAATATTTACAACTTACTTGAGAAGAATTTGATAGCTTTTTCGCAATTCAAAGTTACTCTAGTCTACAGTACTGGTGTACATTGTCCCATAATGTTTGAAACAAATTTAAGTCCTTCAACCTAGACTTGTCATCTCCATAATAGTCACAGATCAAGAATTAAGGGATTCTCCAAATACATTTTTCTTTCATTACTCATTATTTCTGACACTGACATTTATCTGTCAGTTACAAATAATTTAAATTTGCAACTATTTTTCATGGCATCCTTTCGGTTGTAAAATTATTTACAACATTATTTTATATATTATATTCCTTTTATCTCTAAATCTATAAAATATGTATAAAAATATTTAAATGTATCAGAAAGAGAATTTATTTTTCTTTAATATTATCAAGAAAAATTTTCAAAAAATAATATTTAGAAGATTTTTTTTCAAGAATCTTCTACTTCCGGTTGTCCAATTGTTACCAAAACCTTTTCAGATCTTCCCATGAATGTCCGATTGGGAAATACGTTGTTAAACAAATTTTAAGTCTTATAGTTTTTGAGTAACCGTCCTTCCAACATCCCACACACACACATCCACACACACACACACACACACACACACACACACACACACACACACACACACACACACACACACAGACATCATCGTAAAAATGTTAAAATCGGATTGTAGGGACCTTAAAACGTGCTTATTCAATAAAATCTGGATATGCGATTTTTAACATGAATCCAATACCTCTCTTAGCGAGAGGTAAAAAGTTATTTGAAATAGTATACAGGTGTAACAGAAATAAGTACATTAAATTTTACCAGTGATAGAATTCGTCAAGAGCTACAATATTTCTTAACTTTTTTTCGAAATCTCACTTTTTTACCTGCCGCTACCCTTGGTAAGGGAGGTAAAGGAATCGTGCTAAAAATCGCATATCGAGATTTTGGTAAATGACCACGTTTTAAGATCCCTACAATTCATTTTTAAAATTTTCACGATGATGTCTGTGTGTATGTGTGTATGTATGTATGTGTGTGTGTGTGGATCCTCTTTACACTCTAACTCAAATACTATCATTCAGAAAGTTTTGAAACCACGTATTTCTACCTTATTCTAACATAGAAAGAAGCCATTAGATTTTGGTGGCAATCGGATAACCGGAAATGGCAGTATACTTGAAGCTCAAAATAGTTTTTCTTCAAAAAATACCTTTAAATGTATTTTTTCGCAATTTGTTATAAAAATTATAAATTATTCCATTTTCTACAGGTTTGCTTTAATACTTTTTCTATATATGTTATGGATAAATTTATAATGTAATATAAAGATTATATCTCGGAGCTTATGCTTTAAACACATTTCCATGATTACATAGTTCAGCTCATATGTATGTAACTAACAGATAAATGTCACTGTTAAAAAAATAATCATATCAAATTAATAATAGTAACGTTTTAAAAGAAAAATTGTAAATAGAACAATAGTTTTATGGAAAGCAACTTAATATACATAATTTCTAGCATTAGTAAATATGCAGGTATGTATTTAAATAAAGAAATTGTTGGTCTTGGCAAGCAGATTTGAGGATCCGTGTCAGAATGACGGCTAGTAGTTATTTACATAGATATTACAATCATGTCACATAGATGTTTATTTGTCAATGTATCAATAGTATGGAATATATTTGTATGAAAACTTATGATACTTGACATATATGTACATTACTAGCTGTTATTCTGACACGTACCCCCATATCTGCTTGCCAAGGCCAACAAAGCCACATAATTGCTCGCGCCCCATGCAACATAAAATGAAAATGGCGAGAGGTATTGTGCTGGACACAGCAGATTGTTTAATATAAATATAGTTCTTTAAGAGTGTTTTTCCAAAATTTCCCAGTCACTTATCTGCTGGAGACCTGGGAAATTGACGTTTCAGACGTTGCTTAGGCGACGCGAAACAACACATTTCAATGCATGAGTACAAAAATCGGATTTTGAGTACCCCGCTAGTAACCCATTGGCATTTCGCTAAGATCGAACATTAAATATCCTCTGTATCAGAATTTATAAATGGTTTTCATGTGAAATGAAAATTATTTGAATTTTATGCGAGTATTATTGCCATTGGTTTGAACTTCTGCAATGATTTGTACCAGGAAATCTCGAAACAGCATATTGCATATCGTAATAAAGTTCACGGATAGGAATTATGCCACTATTATGCTGTTGGAATGTTGCGTGCATGTAACGTTTATCTGGCTGATGTGCCTTTTGCATGATGTTTGATTAGTACATGTGCAAAGTGGAGATCAAGATAGCATCAATCGATCTGATCAGGTTTGCCGACTTAATTACATGGTCTGATTCTTCTTCGCTTTCTGCACTTGAGTCTGTCTCATTCCTCTCGTCACACTACATGAACAGAACATATACATGTATGTTGGCAGTTTACTATAGATACTATTATTAGTGATGACTGAGAAGTATGCCAACATATGGAATTTTTCTATGTCGGTAGAGATTATGGTTAGTTAGAATTTTGGTTACTGTCTGAATTTTGGCGATCAGAATTTTGGAGTATTTGGCATATCGAGCCAATTCTGCCCGAAATTTTCACTTCTGGTTAAACACTTTGTCAGGTAAAAAAATCTGATGTGGCCAGCACATTACCTTCCGACAATCCTGTGTATTATATACAAATTCCATACATAAATTTTCTTGCAAAAGATTCTAAAATAGATTGTTTTTTTTTTCTTTCTCTCATTTAACGTCCTCATTTAGTTCCTTTTCTCTCTAGTCTTCCGCAATACATTCCTTCCATCTTATCTTTGGTCTTCCTCTGTTTCGTCTACCTTCTATTTCTAAGCTATTCATTCATTCAATATATTCGTCATTTCTCCTCATGACATGTTCAAACCAATGTAATCATATCTCTTGTATATTTCTATAAACATCTGACACTAGAGTTATTTACCTTATTGTTTCATTCCTTTGCCGTATCTATGCGTGATACTGACATCTGTCAATTTGAATTATCTGAATATATATTAGCAGTTTCCATGGTGTTAGCATCGCTGGATGATTTATGAAGTTTAATATTTTTACAATTCTTTAACTCTATATCTATTGAATATGAAATATAAAGTGCAAGCAATTCGTATAGTTAAGAATATTCTTTAATATTTATAATAACATTAAATATCAAAAAATAATATTTAACAACATTTCTTCAAGAAAACCTGTTACAATCTTTAAATGAGGGTACTTCCGGTTGACCAATTATAACCAAAATCTAATTAAGTTTGCATATAGATGTAAAGAAGAGGAATATATAAAAAAATGTAATTTTTGGAATTCTAGTATTGGAGATATCGCGGCCGAAATTATAGTCACATACACATGCACACACACATGCAGACAGCATCGTAAAAATAGTAAAATCGTATTGTAGGGACCCTAAAACGTGCGTATTCATTGAAAACTCACCACTGTGTGCCTGAGTGTCTGGTCGCGAATCTGGGGACCCGGGTTCGATCCCGACCGACGCCAAAAATTACATCGAATTTTAATGGCACAAAATTGACCCCTGTGGTGACGCCTGGCAAGCACCCGCACGGTACAAATATTCCATCATTACCGATATCTGTGTACAAAGCAGATTGGCACACCCAGCAATGGGTAATATGCCGTGATGAAATATTTATTTACTTATTTTATTTTAAACAATACTTACCTTCCTTACCTAGAAGTGACGGAAGGTTAAATATAGCATCGATATTATAGCAAGAGTTGTAAAGATTTCACTTTTCTATGCGACATTTTAATTGACATTTAACAGACAGATTAACCATAACAGATGAAAATATCGGGCCTAAACCGAGTAATTTTTATTATCAACATAAAAAAATAACAAACTTCTTTTTAACAATAAAAGGAGCAACCTCCTTCTAAAGTAAAATCTGTTTATATTTCTTATTTATATTGTACAAACATTTCTTGCGAAAATGATATTATTGTCTTTTTCATCTTAGTTCGGTAATGATCGATTTTACGTTTATATTTTGTGAAAAGCTATACATATCCGATTATCCGGTACTGGACTAATAATATTCGCTACGAGTATATGAGAATTTATAAATTACTACAACTTTGTAGTGATGTAGTATAAGTGGTTAAGAATAGCAATAACCTCATTATATCCAACATTAAAACATTGTGGGAAATGGTTTGCATCATGCTCATCGTAAATTTTATTATATTGAATGATAGAGTTTGCAAAAAGGAAGATATTGTCTTTGGTCAAACAATTCAGTGATGAGTTTTTAGTGAATAAGCACGTTTTAGGGTCCATATAATACGATTTTACCATTTTTACGATGATGTCTGTATGAATGTGTGTGTGTATATGTATATGTGTATGTGTGTATGTGTGTGTGTGTATGTATGTGACGAAAGTTTCGGATAGCATAACTTCAATACCACGATTCCAAAAATTATATTTTTTTCGTATTCCTCAAGTTTACATCTGAAAGAAGAGGTGATTAGATTTTGGTTATAATTGGTCAACCGGAAGTACCCTCATTTGAAGATTTTATCAGTTAAATTTAACGTTATTATAACTTAAAGAATATATTATTCTCTATATGATTTGATTGCATTTTATACTTCATATTCAATAGATATAGAGTTAAGAATTATAAAGGTATTAAATTTCATAAATCAGCCAACCATGCTAACCATGGAAACTGCTAATATATTCAGATAATTCAAATTAACAAAAAAATGTCAGCATCAATGAACAGTAAATGACTGTGGCAGAGATGAGGATGTTGAGATAGATGTTGGGGAAGACACGGAAAGATACAGTAAAGAATGAAAGAATAAGGGAAATAACTCTAGTATTAGAAGTTTCTAGAAACATACAAGAGAGACGATTATATTGGTTTGAGATGAAGAATATATTGGAAGAAGAATGAATAGCTTAGTAATAGAAGGTTGAAGAAACAAAGGAAGACCAAAGATTAGATGAAAGGACTGTATTGCAGAAGACTTAAGAGAAAAGGAATTGAATGAGGACGACACGCAAAACAGAGAAGAAGTACAAGAAGATGTCAGTCAAGTGAAATTTACATAGTTTGTTTATGAAATAATTTTACTGGAAATTTAGAATCTTTTTGCAAGAAAATTTATGTATGGAATTTATACATAATACACAGGATTGACGGAAGGTATTGTGCTGGCCACATCAAATTTTTTTCATATTGAAATATTAAAAGATATTGTCTTGTAACAGTTATATAATTAAATTGATATATTGGTGTATTATTAAAATTACAAGAAAGCACTGAAAAATTGAAGGAAAAATAGAACATGTTCTATTTCCATATTATTCAGCGGCATAAAATTGACGCAAAAATTGACAAGTGTTTTGAGGTTAATTTCCAGAACATGGCCAATTTCTTAAAATTGATGAATGTAAAACAAGCTTAAAATAATTCAGTTAGGTGGCTATGGCGATGTTATAAATTTATGCATGGTTCTGTCATGTTAATTAAGTAGTTTCATATTGTTGCAATGTTTTGTAAGATTAAAAACTGTTTGACTGAGATTTGTTGACACCTAATCTACACCACAGTTGAGAAATTTACCCACATCTAACTATTAAAATTTAAACGCGGATATTGCCATTAAAGCAATTACAAATTATAGTGAAAACTAAAAACTCGTTATCCATTTATCCAATTTCCAATTAGCTTCAGAAATTTTACCATGACAACGTTGTATGCATGTAGTATTGTACTTAATTTTAAAAGTTTAGTTCCTCTAATTGATCCCATGGTTAGTTTGATTTGTAATTGGAACGAAGTAGTTAGACAATAGTCGTATTGTTTATAGTACGTGGGACGAAATTGGCTAGCTCTACAGATCATTTTACAACGGATAAAGAGGTCACGCTTGCTTGTAACGTAGTCACAATAGGCTGCACTTGCATTCTTCATTATTCATTACCAACCAAAAGATTTCGTTACTGGACGTTCAAGAACGCGATAACGCCTTATTGTGTTTGTGCCTTTGTTTTGACTTTGAAGGATATCTTGTTGACCATAGATTTCTAGGAATTATAATGGAACGTAATTAACTAAAAATTTACATATTAAATGCTTGCAGTTTTGATTTTATAAGTTTTCAGAAAATTATTATAATAATTATGTTTTATATGAAACAGTTTGTTATGCTTTTTTTCAAGAAAAAGTAATTGCAAAATTTACATTTTTAATTGCTGGAAAAACTTTTTAATGCATTAAATTTCATTCATAATCGTATGAAATTAGTTTTAAAATAAAGTTGATAGAGCCCAGTACAAGAAATGGTGTGTGTAAGTGAAGCAGTAGAATTGATATCATGATGGTGCTCTTTAGAGCAGCAAAATATTACATTCTTTGGCGAAAGGATATAAAGCTTTATAAGATTCATCAAAAAAATGTAGAAATAGAATGGCGTCAGTTTTAATAAAAAAATCTGTTGTGGCCAGCACAATACCTCTCGCCATTTTCATTTTATGTTGCATAGGGCGCGAGCAGTTATGTAACTTTGGTGGCCTTGGCAAGCAGATGTGGGGGCCCGTGTCAGAATGAAAGCTAGTAATATACATAGGTGCCATAAGTTTTCATTCGAAACATTATGTCTTTCCAAATCCATGTGGATTATTTTCCTCGACAATGGATGACAAATAAACATCAGAATATTATGAAATTTTGAATGAAAAATTATGACATATGACAATTGTGACATCTATATAAATAACTACTAGCCGTCATTCTGACACGGATCCTCATATCTGCTTGCTAAGGCTAACAAAGTCACATGACTGCTCGCGCACTATACGTAACGATTTTAACATTTCTTGTATACACACAAATAATTGAAATTGTTTCTCTTCTTTCGTTCTATGAGAAATTTTATCCTACAATTCTAATTATTCAAATTCATTGACGGTATTAGCAGTATTTCTTAAGGATATATGTAATATTAACATACCTGTAATTTAAATACATATTAAATTAATAATACAATAATATATATTAAATGTATACTCATACCTCCCAGAAAAATCGGACACTGACATTTTACATTTATCTGTCAATTACAAAAATTTGAATATCGCAACTGTTTTTCGTGCAACGAGATTTATTACAACAGATTATTCTATATTATTATATACTATATCTCCAAACCTATACGAGATATAATAAAAAAATTAAATGTGTCAGATTGAGAATTTAATTATCTTTAATATTTGTAGTAATAAATTTTCAAAAAATAATATTTAGAATTTTTCTTTTTAGAAACTACCACTTATAGAATTTGAGAAATCGTGTCACACACACACACACACACACGCACGCGCACACACACACACACACACACACACACACACACACACACACACACACACACACACACACACACACACACACACACACACACACACACACACACACACACACACACACACACACACACACACACACACACACACACACACACACACACACACACACACACACACACACACACACACACACACACACACACACACACACACACACACACACACACACACACACACACACACACACACACACACACACACACACACACACACACACACACACACACACACACACACACACACACACACACACACACACACACACACACACACACACACACACACACACACACACACACACACACACACACACACACACACACACACACACACACACACACACACACACACACACACACACACACACACACACACACACACACACACACACACACACACACACACACACACACACACACACACACACACACACACACACACACACACACACACACACACACACACACACACACACACACACACACACACACACACACACACACACACACACACACACACACACACACACACACACACACACACACACACACACACACACACACACACACACACACACACACACACACACACACACACACACACACACACACACACACACACACACACACACACACACACACACACACACACACACACACACACACACACACACACACACACACACACACACACACACACACACACACACACACACACACACACACACACACACACACACACACACACACACACACACACACACACACACACACACACACACACACACACACACACACACACACACACACACACACACACACACACACACACACACACACACACACACACACACACACACACACACACACACACACACACACACACACACACACACACACACACACACACACACACACACACACACACACACACACACACACACACACACACACACACACACACACACACACACACACACACACACACACACACACACACACACACACACACACACACACACACACACACACACACACACACACACACACACACACACACACACACACACACACACACACACACACACACACACACACACACACACACACACACACACACACACACACACACACACACACACACACACACACACACACACACACACACACACACACACACACACACACACACACACACACACACACACACACACACACACACACACACACACACACACACACACACACACACACACACACACACACACACACACACACACACACACACACACACACACACACACACACACACACACACACACACACACACACACACACACACACACACACACACACACACACACACACACACACACACACACACACACATCATTGTAAAAATGTTAAAATCGGATTCTATGGACCTTAAATCGTGCTTATTCAATAAAATCTGGATATGCGATTTTTAGCATGAATCCAATATCTCTCTTAACGAGAGGTAAAAAAGCGTATAGAATAAGGTAGATTTGCTAAAAAGTGAACGAACATCGATGACGAGGTCAAAGAGGCAGGGTATTTCTGGCAGACATTTAAAGTAACATCCCTTTAAAATTACCTGTTATAATAATAACAAATCAAATTTTTGGTACCTTGCTTTTCTTGACTATTTCTGGTGCCGATATTTTTATTTAGGTTAAACAATAAAATAGTGTCTTAAATTACATACAGGAGGAGTCTGGGAAGATCCCTCCTTTAACTTTTTTATTATAACTAATAGAAAAAAATGGCTCATGTAAAAGGTTTATTATTTTAAACATACTATTTTATGGCAGATTTAGATATTTTTTATAAAATCAGGTTCATAAGATACGACTATCAACTTTTATTTTTTAACTAGCAACGTATAAATTACTTTATTAAAATATAAACCGCCATTCTTTCTCTTTTCAACAAAGTATGAGAATCTTACAAATCTGACTTTATAAAAAATATCTACATCTGCTATCAAATAGTATATTTAAAATAATAAAACTTTTATATAAGCCTATGTACAACAGTATCATTTTGTATTCCCAGTTTCAGCAGCCTTAATATCGGCGTATAATAGCTTTTATGTTTTGTGTGTCTACGTAAAACAGGATATTTTGCTTCTTGCAAATTTATTACCAAGAAACTTTATTGTTCTTGCTCCATGCTAGTCTTGTCTTGTTTCTTGCAACCAACCTCTTGTTCTTGTATTTGCAACAAGGACAAGAGAAAGCAAGACACGAAACATTATTATTATTATTACTATTATTATTATTAAAATTATTACTATGAAAAATATTGCATAAACTTTCATTTAATAGTTATTTATGTATCAAGACACCGAAGTTCTATTTTTTTTTATCACGAATGTGGATTTCTTTTGCCGAAGCCCATAGGGCCAAGGAAAATAAACCATATGAATGATAAAAAGGAATTTCAGTGCCGAGATGCATATTAAATTTTATTTGAAATCGAAATATTGTGAAAATGAAAGGAATATTTATTTTTTTAGGTTATGATTAAATATCTGTCATTCAATGTTGCTAATCTCAAAATTAGGTGTATTATTTCAAACTTATTCATCGGAATTATTTAGTTCGTTCTTTTTGCATATATTTTTGTTATTTAAATGCACAAAATTATTATAAGAACACTGTATTTGTATGAAACCGTCTTATAATGGATTATTTTACTGCCGATTTCTGATCTTTTAATGACGATTTTTGTGCACTTTGGCGAAATAAAATGTAAAAGTAATTGATTCGACGATGTGCGACGTTTGGCTATTTTTCGGAGTAGGTATTTCGTTTGAAAAGGAGATTAATGTTTAATTTGAAAACAATCCAACAGATGAATGATTGGAAGATTTTAAGAAGTGGAAGAAAATAATGGAGAACTGTATTATTGAAGGGAACAGCTTTGAACATATTTAAAATAAAATTCTGAAAAAAAATACGATCCATGCGTCTTATTCTTAATCATTCTAGCTTACCCTTGTATTATGGTAACAGGAGATAATGTTCTGACCACATCTGATTTTTTTGTATAAGCATCAAATCCAGTAGGTTTTGATTATCATCCGATCTAGTGTGTTCGTAACCTAAAATAAAAATTCCGTTCCGTCAGGTAGTTGCCGACACCGTGAAATCATTCGACGCCACAGTTATCCTGTGTCACAATCTACCTTGAGTCGTCTGTCAAAACTAAGCTGCCCTGATCCGTATTGAAAAATATTTTGGTTTGTTGCTGTACTCATTTTCAATGTGTTGGTTTGTCGTGCCGTGCTCTAATCTGGGCTAGGCTCCGCATTCTTTGGCCTGATACGCTTAATCTAGAATGAATTTTCGTTGGGCAGATATCACTGAAACATTTATCTAAGAGAGAATTTGTGAGTAGGTAGATTTCTTTCTCCTTTTTGATAATATGACAAGTGGTTTCGGTTGTGGAATCTGAAACTTGTTTGTTTTGAACCAAATAGTTTTCTGCTGCTTCATATTTAAGTTATTTGAATTGATATTAAAATAGTTTATGTTCTTGTTTACACATTTGTAATATCTAGCACTTATATTTAGAGATATATAATTAATGTTATGTTAAAAAGATGTGGAACATGATACCACTGATGAATAGAATATAATTATTAATGTTAATGTACAGTTTAGAGAATCTAGTTAGTTTGAAATTAGGATTTGAACTGTTGAAATTCATTCTCAAATTTTACAACCTTTTATTACCTTCCGTCACCTTTAGGTAAGGAAGGTATTGTCTTTGGTCATGGGGTCTCGTGGCCGTGTGCCTGAGTGTCTGGTCGCGAATCTGGGGACCCGGGTTCGATCCCGACCGACGCCAAAAATTATATCGAATTTTAATGGCACAAAATTGACCCCTGTGGCGCACTCTCCACGCCAGTAATGAGTGCCCGTGAGGTGACGCCTGGTAAGCGCCCGCACGGTACAAATATTCCATCATTACCGATATCTGTGTACGAAGCAGATTGGCACACCCAGCAATGGGTAATATGCCGTGATGAAATATTTATTTGTCTTTGGTCAAAAAATTCAATGATGAGTTTTTAGTGAATACGCATGTTTTAGGGTCCCTATAATACGATTTTACCATTTTTACGATGATGTCCGTATGTATGTGTGTGTGTGTGTGTGTTTGACGAAAGTTCCGGATCGCACAACTTCAATACCACGATTCCAAAAATTGTTTTTTTCGTATTCCTCAATTTTACATCCAGAACAAGAGGTGATTAGATTTTGGTTATAATTGGTGAACCGGAAGTTATTATAACTTAAAGAATATATTATTCTCTATACGATTTGATTGCATTTTATACTTCATATTTAATAGATTAAAGAATTATAAACAAATTAAATTTTATAAATTAGCCAACTATGCTAACCATGAAAATTGTTAATATATTCAGATAATTAAAATTGACAATGTCAGTATCAATAAAAGTAAATGAATGTGGCAGAGATGAGGATGTTGGGGAAGACGGAAAGGTACGGTAAAGAAATAATTCTAGTGTTACAAGTTTCTAGAAAGATAAAAGAGAGATGATTACATTGGTTTGAAAATGTCCTGGGGAGAAATGAAGAATATATTGTAAGAAAAATTAATAGCTTAGTAATAGAAGGTTGAAGAAACAGAGGAAGACCAAAGATAAGATGGATGGACTGTATTGCGGAAGACTTGAGAGAAAAGGAACTGAATGAGAACGACACGCAAGACAGAAATGAGCGGAAGAAGAAAATAAAAAATAGCGACCCCTAACGAATGGGAAAAGCTAAAGAAGAAGAAGGAGATGTCAAGTGCAATTTGCATAGTTTGTTTATGAAATAATTTTACTGGATTGTTAGTTTAGGGTCGAAACTTGTAAACCAATTTTGACTTACTTCCAAATATCCGACTTGAAACACATTCATTTTGTTAGTTTTTTTTTTCATTTCACTTATTTATTAAGTTTGTAATATCCATATTTACCATCTATCAGATATTAACTCTTATTTACATTGTAAAGAAATCTGATGTGACCAGCACATTACAGAAAGTTTCTTGCAATAGATTCTATATTTTCAGTAAAATTAAAATACAAACATACATTTGACAATGACATCTGTCAATTGTAGCTGGCTGCTTTATGAAATTTAATTTCTTTATAATTTTTTAACTCTATCCATTGAATTTGAAATATAAAATGCAATCATATCGTATAGAGAATAAAATATTATTTAATATTATAATAACATGAAATATGAAGAAATGATGTTTAACAGCGTGTTTTCAAGAAAAACTGTTAACAGATGACCACTTATAACCTAACTCTAATTACGTCTATACATGTATGTAAGGAAGAGGAATACAAAATTTGTAAAACTTATTCCTAAAAGTATTGTGACGTGCGCCCCTGAGAGAAAAGTATGCATGCGCCGCTACTGATAGCATGTTCGCGAACAATGACGTAATCCCTTCGAAAGAACGTACCAGAGCGATAATACAATCCCCGACGCGCTGAGACAGGTTTATTGCGCCGTGACCTCATTCCTTTGTATATGGGTCATTGTCGCTTTAGAAGAGTTCTAGAATGATAGGGGCTGTATAAATACCATCGGGAGAACAGCGGGAGACAGTCTCATATATACCAGCAAGCAGATATGAACTCGGTGATATAAATAAAAAGTTTAACAGTTGTCAACATAAATAAATGTAGTTATATAAATAAGTGTTGTGATATAAATGTTAGTTAAATAAATAATCGTAGTGTTTAAGCATTTAATAATATTCTTAGTGTTTATAATTATTCAATCATAGTGTTAGTTGTTTTTATTATTCTTTTAATATTTAATCTTTAATCATTTACCGTTTAATAAACGTATTCTTTTGTTAATAATATTTGCCTATGTTTTACACTTCACCCATATAAATAAAAACGTTACAGTATCATTAGACGGGGTAAAATATACTCTATAGATACAGTGTGTTTAATAGTAGGCTACGAACAGAGAACCGTATGTCTGATCATTATTCAACTCAAAAGTCAAGTTGTCAAATTTGATCTTGAAATGTAATTTTAAGGAGAAAAGATAATAAATATATGATTCATTTTTAATGTGCTGACTCTAACACTCTATAACTATAACACACACTATAGTTTGCTTTGGTCTGCATATGCTATTTGATGGTGTTTATATTATTCGTTGTTTTTTTCATATAATTTTTAAATCATGATTCAAAAAGATCACGATTAAACTAATCAGGATTCACAAAATCACAGTCCGAAGGAACACGGTTATTGTTTCGCATTGAACGGAATTTCCTAAGAAGCTAGCAACTATCGTGTTATATGAGGGATTATTTACCGTAGATGCAATATATTGTTTTTTAAATCGTGCATTCTATTACGGATTTACGACATTATCGTGATTTTGCATATAGCTATATCATTATTAGTTAACATTATTTTACGAGTGTTTTCTTTGAAAACTTTACAATCAGAAAACAATAAAACATGGCGTTATAATGCAAAATATTTAATTTTTCTACGGGAATATTTTATGACATCTGCTTGAAGTCTCTCTTGGTAGTTCATCTTCTCAGTTACGTACATATACGTAATTATATGGTTTAAACATTATGTTGTTGACCATAAACAAATTTTCTATTGCATTTCTTGTCAAATAATATTAAAGAATCTCTTAACATACAATTATGTAATTGTGTAAAGTGGTAGTAAATATTTCAAAGGAAGAAAGTGTATGACGTAAAATTACTTTTTTTATTATCAATTGGGAACTATTAACTAAATAGAGCCCTTCACTATTAAATACCTATTTGTGTATTAAGAGCGCAAAATAGGAGATTGTCGATTGAGAGGTTGTTGCCTCGCGACGCAGGAGCGCGGCATTCCCTCGAAATCGACAATGTCCATTTGCGCTCGAAACACACAAGATTTTTTCTACAGTCGCCATAGTGGGGTCCTCCACCATAACAAAAATAAAATGTACACTTCGTACTTGCACTACTACTCAATTAATAAGGATTAATATAAGGAAAAAACTTCTTTTATATTTAATTTTAATTTATCGTTATTTCCCATTTTTCTTGACCTATTGTTTCAATTTAATCTAAACATTTTATACTTTCGTTTTTGTAAATGAATGCCCTATTTTATTTTCACAATAGTACAGCATTTTTTTTTTGTTATATAATATACCGACAGAGCAGTTATATGTCAGATTTATTTTTAAAGGTGGTAAATGTGTCATTTCTCAACATTGTATGTTTAAAAATTTGGACAGCGAGCGTTTTTTCTACTTTGTCGCGCTAGAGCGGCAAAGTGACATTTTGCGTTGACAAAAGAGAGCGCAAATGGTTACTTTCTATGTAGACTGTAGAAAAAATAATAATTTTGAACTTCGTCTATATTAAAAGCAATCTGTAGTTCTAGAAAGTCTTATAATAATTATTCGTTAAGTTAAGCTAGGGTGATCACGCGAGAATGAACCAGCAATTATCTCCGTTATTAGCGATTATCTTCAAATAAACAAATATACTACAGGCAATATGGGCAATAAGATGTATCAAGAAGCGTTCTGTTACTTCCGGTTCCGGAGTATGTGATACCAACTTTGAAATTTCAAATTGAACATATATTTTTTATATTTTTGAAAAGTGTTGTATTATTAAAAAATAAAATGGCGGACGTTTCAATATATTGAATGAAATAAAATCAAATGTGTGAGATATTGTTTTTTTGTTCATAGATGATGGTATTTTTTGAGATAAATTCATTTATATGACGTAATCTAGGCAACAAATCTAATAAAACAAAATTCTACACTTTCTTGACTTATTTTGTAAGATATTTCAAACGTCCGCCATTTTACTTTTTAATAATATAACGTCCTACTTGTTTACTATCATTGCAAAGCATATTTTGTGTACTTTTTAAAAATATAACAAAATATAGTATGTTCTATTTGAAATTTCAAAGTTGGTATCACGTACTTCGGAACCGGAACTAATAGGACCCTTTTTGATACGACATCTTATTGCCCATATTGCCTATAGTAAATTTTCTTATTTGAAGATAATCGCTATCTCGCTTAATAAGGGAGATAATTGCTGGTTCGTTTTAAATGGCGAGAGGTATTGTGTTGGTCACAATCAGATTTTTTTAAAAATAAAATGAGGTATATGCTTAATAAGAAAAATTTGCAAGCTGTTTCCATAGTTACTAGAGACGGTCACTACATTAATGAAGAGTGCTGAATTCGGCCCATGATCTTTAAATCTATCAATTTAAAGCCTGAAAAAACATTGATTTATTTTTTAAGAGTGAAAACGGGCACACGCCACTTATTTTTATTTATGAAAGGTAAATATGACGTATCGAGTTCTGAAGTTGAACTGGAATCAAGCAAGGCGTGGGTTGAGTAGAAACGGACAGCCGACGATCTACAATGTATCGTAGCGTGCTTTGCTTACCTGGATGGAAACCTGTGCCTGCTCTACCCCGTGGGGAAGCGAACTCACCAAAGAATAGGCGGCTTTGCCGTGCCATAAACGGAGGTTGCATCCGGATGTCGGGGGCGAACACCTTGCGAGGATTTGTGAAAGTTTCTTTTAGGTTATATGGCTTGTGAAACTGACGTATTGTATGAGGAATGTGGGTAGAATTACCTGCGAGCAAATGTGTTTATGTTGGTCAGGTGTGTAGTCAAATCTGCGTATCATCAGCTCATTTAAAGCCTGTTTTACATGACAATCCAATTTATTGTCGATAATAAAAATTGTGTAGATTCGAACTGTAAATTGAATACAAATTTGAGTTGACGAATGAAAAAATCTAGCAGTATCAGTGCAACTACGAATTATATATTTTTTTAGTAAGTCTGAATTTGATTTTTATAATTTAAATTTGTTATCTGACGTATATTTTCCAATATATCAGTAATATGCTATTTTCATTTATCAATTCATGAAAAATATTAAACAAAGTAAAACATAAAGTATTTATATGATAATTAAATATAGTACCTATGCAGTAAGGTAATGTAATAAGATAATAAAATAAAAACAATATCCCCAACCGTAGTATTATATAAAAATTAAAAAATAAATTTATAATCATGGTATATTACCCATTGCTGGATGTGCTAATCTGTTTTGTACACAGATATCGGTAATGATGAAATATTTGCACCGCGCGGGCGTTTACCAGGCGTGACCTCATGGATTAATTTTGTGACATTAAAATTCGATGTAATTTTTTGCGTCGGTCGGGATCATGGGATCAAACCGGGCTTCCCAGATTTGCGACCAGACGCAATAATATTTATGTACGTATTAAAAGAACAATGTGCTTTTCTTCAGTAATAAAATTTTACGCGAAACTGTTTTAAGAGAGTAAAGAGAAATTATGATTACTCTAGGCTAGAGTCGTTACAACGCCTGTAACATGAGCCGTGTTCCTTCGGGGTGTGATTGTGATTTTGTGTATCCTGTTTAGTTGAATCGTGTTCCTTTTGAATCATGATTTAAAAATTATATCAAGAAAACAACTTGAATAATATAAACACCACCTAGCGTCAAATAACATATGCAGACCAATGCAAACGAACTTATTTATTTTATATAATCTACGGTCGTCAGCAATAAAAATGGATCATATTGAAGTAAAAAAAATACCCTGGTAAGGAATATGATGTATGTTTACATAAAACAAAGCTTTTATGTGCGTTTTTTTTTTCTAGGAAAAACACATTTCTTTGGATGCAACAAGCCCCACTTTGATAAATTTCTATGCGCGAAAAGTTATTATCGTCAGCCATTTTTAATTTTCGTCTGAAATTAATCCGCGTGATCACTCAATAAGGATGATTCCAGAAGGGAAAGGGTGAAGTTGTCTCAAAACTCTTTGAATCATAACAATCATTTTATAAATATGTCCATACATTACTTTACATACAATTTTTTAAATTTTTATTATTTATTTACTAATAGTTACGCTTGCCAACATACTTTCCGTTATTTGTTATAGCATAAGTGGCTTAGTTTATATTTTGTGTTAATGTTATAAAATTGTTGAAATACATACATGGTTTTCAAAACAATCATGGTATTTGATTGGTAAATATTTCCAATAATTTATAAATTTGATAAATATTAACGTAATACGGAAAAAACTGTATATACCTAAAACAAATATTTTTATGGGGTCTCGTGGCCGTGTGCCTGAGTGTCTGGTCGCGAATCTGAGGGACCCGGGTTCGATCCCGACCGACACCAAAAATTACATCGAATTTTAATGGCACAAAATTTACCCCTGTGGCGCCCTGTCCACGCCAGCAATGAGTGCCCGTGAGATGCCGCCTGGTAAGCGCCCGCACGGTACAAATATTCTATCATTACCGATATCTGTGTACGAAGCAGATTGGCACACCCAGCAATGGTTAATATGCCGTGATGAAATATTTTATTTTGTCTTTGGTCAAAAAATTCAATGATGAGTTTTTACTGAATAAGCACGTTTTAGGGTCCATATAATACGATTTTACCATTTTTACGATGATGTCTGTATTTATGTGTGTCTGTGTGTGTGTGTGTGTGTGTGTGTGTGTGTGTGTGTGTGTGTGTGTGTTTGTGTGACAAAAGTTCCGGATTCCATAACTTCAATACCACGATTCCAAAAATTATATTTTTTTCGTATTCCTCAAGTTTACATCCAGAAGAACAACTGATTAGATTTTGGTTATAATTGGTCAACCGGGAGTAGTCTCATTTGAAGATTTAACAGTTAAATTTCATTTATTGACATTTAACGTTATTATAACTTAAAGAATATATTATTCTCTATACGTTTTGATTACAATTTATACTTCATATTCAATAGATACAGAGTTAAAGAATTTTAAAGAAATTAAATTTTATAATTCAGCCAGCTATGACAAACTTGGGAACTAGTAATATATTCATATAATTCAAATTGACAGATGTCAGTATCAATAAAAAGTAAATTAATGTGGCAGATATGAGGATGTTGAAGTAGATATTGGGGAATACACGGAAAGATACGGTAAGAAAATAACTCTAGTGTTACAAGTTTTTAGAAAGATACAAGAAAGACGATTACATTGGTTTGAACATGTCATGAGGAGAAATGAAGAATTATATTGGAACAAGAATGAATAGTTTAGGAATAGGACGTTAAAGAAACAGAGGAAGACCAAAGATAATATGGAAGGACTGTATTGCGCAAGATTTAAGAGAAAAGGAACTGAATGAGAACGACATGCAAAAATAGCGACCCCTAACGAATGGGAAAAGCTAAAGAAGATGCCAGTGTCAAGTGCAATTTGAATAGTTTGTTTATGAAATAATTTTACTGGAAATTAAGAATCTTTTGTAAGAAAAATTATACATTATACACGAGAATGACGGAAGGTATTGTGCTGGCCACAACAGATTTTTTAAAATATTTTTTCATGTTTTACAAGATCTATCTGACAAGTTTTTTTTAATAGTTAAACTTTTTTTAAATCAGGCTTACTCAATTTATATTGTTCGATACAAAATTAGTCATTTTTAATCAATTTCATATATTTTTAATACGATATACAGGGTGATTGAAAAAATAGGTACAAATAGCTTTTTCTTTATTATTAATTTTAGATCTATAGTTTCAATTACAAAGTTGCGCGCGAAGTTAAATGCCATTATTTTTGTTATGAAAAGACCCTGGATTCTACTTCCGGTTTCAGCGGAATCGAAACCAACATTGATTTTATATTTTCGGAAAGTATTTAAAATTAGTTTTACAATGATGTCAAATTCTTGCATTTTCATTAAAAAATAACCCAGTTATTAATAGCCAACTATTTCTTTCTACCTCTGCCACATAGTAAGTAAAATGGTGCCTGGAACTGTTAATTGAGTTAATAATAAAGAAAATAGCTGTTTGTTCCTATTTTTTCAATCACCCGGTATTATGTTCAAGAAATTGTGAAATATAAAACCAAACTTTATGTCATGTAAATTTTGTGGGCAGCAACTGCAGAGCATAAATTAATTTACGTTTGCCGTAACTTCAACTTAAAGTTTACCTGGTGATTACTAGTATTTCAGCAGGAATTTAAAATAGGTAGTAAAATTTTACTACGAGTTTATGTTGAAATGTGTTCGTGCATTAGAAACTTTTAGGTAATAATTTAACAACGTATGTATTTTAAACTGTTAATCACGAATATCTTTATAACAGTAAAGTTTATCTTGTGCGTGAAGAATATTAGCATTTATAAAAAAAACCATCATAAATTAAATGATCTAATGACTTCAATATCAGTAAGTCATAAAATATTTAATTTATTATTTACTCCTTGCAATATTTTATTATTACATTAAATGCTTGGAAAGTAGTAAAAAAATATCAATTTCGCGTAATAGAAATAAGTAATTAATATTTTCTTTTTTCCTTAGTAACGGATTTACAGTAATTTGTTCAATACGTTTTTTTATTATCTATGACTGTGAGTACCGTCAACTTGTAATTATGACTTTTTTTAAAAAATGAATGTGAAAAGTAGCGGCATTCTTTTACCTGCGATATTTATTTATTTAAAATAACTTGTTGAACGAGGGCGAAATTAGAAATAGCACTTATTGCGATGGAGTCACCGAGGTCGGTGCTACACTAAAAGTGACTGAGTTGGTTGAGATGTTTTTTTTTTTCTATAGCTGATGTTAAAATGTACTCAAAATAGTAGATACACTAGCACTTTAACCGCAAGGGTAGATAAAATACTTTAATTCTTATTTATTTACATACAAAATTCATAATAATCCTCATAGGTCCATACTGGGATTTTAAAATTGTGTTTATTTATAGTTGCTTTTTTTTACATCAGCTATATATAAAAATTGAATTTTATACACGACAAAGAATCGATCGTAAAAAATATATTTTTAATTTAATTTAAATAAAAAATTATAACTTTGTAGTAGTCGCCTAAAAAATGTTCTGTGCACCTCGACTTAAAAGTTCTTTTTTTTAAATTAATGCAATTTGGATAGGTTGTTCGATGAGAAAAATTTCTGAACTAATTCACACTTATCTGGGCCGACTTGCGAGGTAGTGTAGATAGTGTAGACAGGAATGGGGGTCATTAAATGTCAAATTTGAAGCTATTTTGGTTAACCTGAAATTTGTTGTTATTTTTCTGTTTTAAATTGACTGTTTCACTTATAAATTTATAAACCAATCCAAATTCAGGATTCTACCTAGTTACTAAGTTTTATTTCGACAAAACAGCGTC
The DNA here is from genome assembly GCA_951394225.1 of Harpalus rufipes. Taxonomy (NCBI): domain Eukaryota; kingdom Metazoa; phylum Arthropoda; class Insecta; order Coleoptera; family Carabidae; genus Harpalus; species Harpalus rufipes. The sequence continues at coordinate 9,504,363 of OX596276.1, read as the reverse complement.
AAAAAAAAAATCGCATCCTTTGAACCAATAAGACGCTGTATTTTTATAAATAATTGAGTTTTGATAAGTGAATTTTTTTTAACGTTTTAAGAATGTCTAATATACTCGTACTTGTCAAAGTGTGTATATTTACAGTGTTTTCAGTTTTTATTAAAAATGAGTCGAATCGCACAGGAATCTGTTCAAAACATTGAAAGAACAATATAACAATATAAATATAACACCAAAAATACAAAAAAAATTAAAGATTTTTGTCAAAAAACTAAATTATTACCTGATTGTTATTTTGGAAATAGTCATCCGAATAGCATTCGTGGTTAAATTTTATGCTGGCAAAATTATCCGATTGCTTTACTCGAGCCTGTTGCTATTTTATCTCGTGACATTGATCAAAAATCTCTCGCTTGACAGTTCGTGATTTTTTTGTCAATGCCACTCGATAAATTGCTAGGCAATCAGGTCTCGTAACAATCTGAATTTTTTCCGGGAAAAATTTACCACTTACGAATATTATTAAATGCTTAAACACTAAGATTATTTATTTAAATAATATTTATATCATTATATTTATTTATATAGCTACATTTATGTTCACTACTCGTAGAGTGTTTATTTACATCATTGCTTGTTGCTTCTATATAACAGACTGTCCCTCGTCTGTTCTCCCAACGGTATTTATACAGCCCGGTGTCCTTCTGGAACTTTCCGACGCGACCATGACATCGAATACAAAGGATCAACCCACCGGATGTAATTAAACCAGTCTACAATATATTTATGGAGTAGATGATGACAGTTTTCAATACCTTAAATTTCATAGTTTAGAATTTCTGACGGCCACTAAACTACTTCGTAGTTCGTTCATTCGCCTGTTGAACTTTTTTTTTGCACTTGTGAAGTAGTGCACTCTGTACTGATTTGCACCGCACTACAGTAACCTACACAGTACTTTTGAGATACTCATTGCATAGACCTAATGTCGCTAATACATCCCTGACGGTACCGACCTAAATTTCCTGCTAGGATGTGGTTTACCATCTCATTACTTTCTTAGGTAGTTACTTAAATAATGTGCTACCACATAATTTACTTCGCGAAATATCCCTCTGTAAAAATAAAACATCTTTTGAAATGAATTGCAACTTGTGTTTGTTTATTGCAGTATAGCATTTTTTTTCCTATTCGAATACATAAGTTGTCTTCTATTGTACGGACCTGGACAATGAATTACAGGATAATACTGTAGTTGTCATTGCTGTCGAGCGCTCATTCAATTTCCATACGTTTAGAAATATTTTACGCTGAAATGCTGAAAGGTGCAGCTGTCATCATAGCACTAAAGTACAGGTATCCAATGTAACAGGATATTTCTTAGGATTTTATGTATTGTAGGAATTATGTTTTTCAAGTTCCATAAACATCTTTGCATTTTATATCATATAAATATTTTTAAATTATGAATTTCATATAAGATGGCAGATAATTTCAGAATTTATATAGATATAAATTTTCATTTATACTTTCATACTGCAAAAGTTTTATGATGGTATATTAACCTAAACTAAGTCGTGATTGATGTGAAGAATTATACAGTTAGGTACTTAATTATTGAACAATATTAAGTGCTAATATGTTGCAAATTTAATATTTTTTAAATAGTAAAGATAAACGTATATAATAAAAGTCATTATTAATTTCTTTCAGTGTCATTGAACTTAAATAATGTCAAACAATTAAACCGAACAAACAAAATTCTTTGAATAACATAAAGAAAATGTGTCATTTTTGGAATTTTAAATAAAAAATAACACGCATACATTTTGTCAAATATATTAACATTTCGATTTACACTCTGTATTCTAGGAGTCTTCAGTTTTATTATACTTGTTTTTACCTTCCGTCACCTTTAGGTAAGGAAGGTATTGTCTTTGGTGTTACAAGTTTTTAGAAAGATACAAGAAAGACGATTACATTGGTTTGAACATGTCATGAGGAGAAATGAAGAATTATATTGGAACAAGAATGAATAGTTTAGAAATAGGACGTTAAAGAAACAGAGGAAGACCAAAGATAAGATGGAAGGACTGTATTGCGGAAGATTTAAGAGAAAAGGAACTGAATGAGAACGACATGCAAAAGTAGCGACCCCTAACGAATGGGAAATGCTAAAGAAGAAGAAGATGTCAGTGTCAAGTGCAATTTGAATAGTTTGTTTATGAAATAATTTTACTGGAAATTTAGAATCTTTTGTAAGAAAAATTATGGAATTTATACATTATACACGAGAATGACGGAAGGTATTGTGCTGGTCACAACAGATTTTTACCTTCCGTCACCTTTAGGTAAGGAAGGTATTGTCTTTGGTCAAAAAATTCAATGATGAGTTTTCACTGAATAAGGACGTTTTAGGGTCCATATAATACGATTTTACCATTTTTACGATGATGTCTGTATGTATGTGTGTCTGTGTGTCTGTGTGTGTGTAACAAAATTTCCGGATCCAATAACTTCAATACCACGATTCCAAAAATTATAATTTTTTCGTATTCCTCAAGTTTACATCCAGAAGAACAACTGATTAGATTTTGGTTATAATTGGTCAACCGGAAATAGTCTCATTTGAAGATTTAACAGTTAAATTTGATTTATTGACATTTAACGTTATTACAACTTAAAGAATATATTATTCTCTATACGATTTGATTACAATTTATACTTCATATTTAATAGATACAGAGTTAAAGAATTTTAAAGAAATTAAATTTTGTAATTCAGCCAGCTATGCCAAACTTGGGATCTAGTAATATATTCATATAATTCAAATTGACAGATGTCAGTATCAATAAAAAGTAAATTCATGTGGCAGATATGAGGGTGTTGAAGTAGATATTGGGGAATACAGGGAAAGATACGGTAAGAAAATAACTCTAGTGTTACAAGTTTTTAGAAAGATACAAGAAAGACGATTACATTGGTTTGAACATGTCATGAGGAGAAATGAAGAATTAAAGGAACAAAAATGAATAGTTTAGTTAAAGAAACAGAGGTAGACCAAAGATAAGATGGAAGGACTGTATTGCGGAAGATTTGAGAGAAACGGAACTGAATGAGAACGTCATGCAAAAATAGCGACCCCCTAACGAATGGGAAAAGCTAAAGAAGAAGAAGGTGCGAGTATCAAGTGCAATTTGAATAGTTTGTTTATGAAATAATTTTACTGGAAATTTAGAATCTTTTGTAAGAAAAATTATGGAATTTATACATTATACACGAGAATGACGGAAGGTATTGTGCTGGCCACAACAGATTTTTTGTTCATAAAATAAAATAAACAAATAAAAAAGTAACTACGGAAATGCTTCTACCATAAGAGCTTATGTATTAGAACGTGAGGTGACGCCTGGTAAGCGCCTGCACGGTACAAATATTTCACCATTACCGATGTCTGTGTACAAAGCAGATTGGCACACCCAGCAATGGGTAATATGCCGTGATGATATATTTATTTATTTACATTAATAGGACGAAAAGTGCAATTTTTTACAATATTTTTGAAACGTCCTGTATTATTTTAGATATTAAGGATACAGGATGTTTCAAAAATATTGTAAAAAATTTGAAGGGCATATACATATGTACAAGAGAGACGAATATTGGTTTGAACATGTCATGAGGAGAGATGAAGATAGCTTAGTAATAGAAAGTAGAAGAAACTGAGGAAGACCAAAGATAAGATGGAAGGACTGTTAGACTGGAGAGAAAATGAACTGAATGAGGACGACACGCAAAACAAATAAAAAAACAACGACCCCTAACGAATGAGAAAAGTTAAAGAAGAAGATGTCAGTGTCAAGTGCAATTTACATAGTTTGTTTATGAAATAATTTTACTGAAAATTTAGAATCTTTTGTAAGAAAATTTATGTATGGAATTTATACACAAATATAAAGGATTGACGGAAGGTATTGTGCTGGCCATAACAGATTTTTTACTTCCTTGTACGTAAATAAAGGAAGTATTGTAATCGCGAAAAATTTCGGTTTTCAGATTTCAGCGGAAATATCCATTTTGATCATCCCTGAATCCATTTTGACTAATTTCGTCGTGACGTCTGTACGTACGTACGTCCGTACGTACGTATCTCGCATAACTCAAAAACGGTAAGCCGTAGAAAGTTGAAATTTTGTATTTAGGACTCCTATAACATCTAGTTGTGCACCTCCCTTTCTGGTTATTACACAATTTCCAGAAGTTTACTTGAAGCCTATAATAGATTTTAATGAAAAACTGTTTTAAAATATAATCCAAAACTTTTCAAATTTGGTATAAAAGACTTTTATGTCAATCGAAATAACATAATAGATTTTGGTTAAAATAGGCTAACCGGAAGTGGTACATTACTTGAAGTTGTTAACAGTTTTTCTTGAATAAAATGATTTTATTTTGATTTTAGAAATAAATGCTTCAAATAAAAGTTTTAGAGAATTAATTTCTGCGTCTAGCACATCAAGTATTATTAAATTAGCCCTTTGTATAAGCGAGATATGTAAATTTAAAAATTATTTTTTTGTAATAAAGTTTGCTATGGATTAGGACAAAAAAATAAAATGTTCATGTCAAATTACGTTAAATAAGTGCAATTTTATGATTCGTACAATAACAAATATTATATTTTTATTTAATCAAATATTTCTTTGTTGTAATCAAAACTCTCTTTAAAAACTACCTTTATGGTCGCTATATATCTTACTGTTTTGAAGTTAAAATTAATATTTTGTAATTTATTTATTAAAAAAATATGTATAGTTTAATAATCGTACAAGGAAGTCGTGTGGTGTCCACATCAGATTTTTAATTTTTAGAATGGTTGGATGACATCCTTCGTGATAATTACAAATTACACGAGATTCGCTCAAACCTCCGTAAGTCAATCAATGTGTGTGTTTCCTTCATTGTGAAATATTTACTGTTGCGTATTATGAAGCATAAAACAGCGTCCAGTATTAAATTTATGTTTCAAAGTTAAGAAACACATTTCTGTTCACTTCTAGTTAAGTAGATAACCATGTTAACATAAATCTATACCAACATCTCATTCTTAATCTCTTAAATCAGAGGTATAAGACAAATCTTTTGAAAGAAGTAAGCGATTAATCCAGCAATAAACATAAAGGCATAAGTGTTTGGCACGCTAGGCATCCTCGGCATGTGTATGTTGGACGAGGAGACGAGAGTTCCGGATTGTCAGGTTGACAAACAGATTGGGCGTAGTGCAGCCAGCAGCCGTGGCAGAGCGCCAACTAGAACAACTGCAAGCAGGGACCTATCCCAGCGTACTTAGCGGAACGCACTTCAACAAGATATGTCGAAAACAGAGGCGTATTAGAATTTGTGACACCCCTAGTAAAATTCGTTTCGATTATATCAAATGAGAAGGATATACAGTATTATTTTTAAAGATATCCGATCAGGGTCATCTGTATCATGAACGAATTAACAAATTGGCATACATTTATCTCTTTCCTTTGCAAAGGCTATAAGCGTGTGCGATAAGGATGGATATAACACGCTTGTCTTTCAAAAATTCATATTATTGCGACTAAGTTAGAATATTCCATTTTAAAACGATGCTCGTTGTTGATAATGCTTTCGCTGTAACGTAAGTTTATTTATTAATTCAAATACATTATCTGGATTCATAGCCGTGCGGATAACCTTATTTTCTGTCAGAGTCAATGACAATGCTATTGTGTCATCTTATTTTTCACATATTTGGTTTCACATTTGCTTATAAACTTACCAGTTGACTTATTTTTGAATTTTGAATGCTTTTATTGTTACATATATTTTTATAATAATAAAATAATAGTAGTATCTTATGTACCCTCATAAAAACTAAGCAAACGACATTAATAAATTTGTTGTAATGGGCGGAGCAAAAATTTGAATTCATACAATTTCGTAGATAATCTTGATCGGACATCTTTCAAAATTGTTACTGTACATAGTTTATCCAACTTGTATAGAGACAATTTTTAAGATGTCAGATCAAGATCATCTGTATTATGAACGAATTAACAAATTGATATACATTTATCTCTCTCATTTGAAAAAACTGCAAGTGTGTGCGATAAGGATGGATATATCACGCTTGTCTTTCAAAAATTCCTATTGTTCCGACTAAGAATATTCCATTTTAAAACGATGCTCGTTGGTGACAATACTTTCATTGTAACGTAAGTTTATTAATTCAGATATATTTTATATATATTTAGTTTCACATTTGCTAATAATTTTACCAGTTGACTTAATTTTGAATGCTTTTACTGTAACATACAGGCTGGTGACCGAACATAGGACTTTAACATGCAAAATCAGATTTTCCTAATTTCTTGCTTCCCTAATTGGTTTATCTAAAAAAGCTTCAAATAAAAGTTGTAGATTATAAAATTCTACATCTGAATAAATAAGCAAAATTAATTTTATATGTCTTGTAACGGTAGAAATTAGGTATGAAAATGTCGAAAATCACCTCAAAAATAGTAATAGCCATGGAATTGAGATAAAATAAATAACAAATGTCTAACGGTTTATTTGTCATGTTAGGGTAGTTGATTTTTATTAGGTACTATTTTTAATTTCTGTTCCAATTAACAATTATCTGTTAATTTAAATTGATATTTGTTCACTTGAACAGAAATCACAAATAATAATAATAATAAATTAACCTCGATTGATAGATAAATCGTTAACATTTGTTAATTTTTTGTTTCAATTCCATGGCTATACCTATTTTTGGGGTGATTTTCGACAGCTTCATACCTAATTTCTGCCGTTACGAGGCACACAAAATTAATTTTGATTATTTATTCAGATGTAGAATTTTATGGTCTATAAGTTTTATTTGAAGCTTTTTTACCTAAACAATTAGGGAAGCAGGAAATTAGGAATATCTGATTTTACATGTTAAAGTCCTATGTTCGTACTGAATTTGACAGAATGGGCGGAGCTAAAATCTTAATTCATACATTTCATTGATGACCTTGATGGACATCTTTAAAAAATTAAACTGTACATTGTTTTATGAGATTGTCCCGATGGTATAAAATGGAAACTGCATTTGACGTTTGGGTATTATTTTGAAACAGGCTTTGCGTTGACATTTGATGTGTGCGTATGAAACTATGACGTCACAAAAAATGAAATCATGAATAAAAAAAATATTAACATGGCATATTACCCATTACTGAGTGTGCCAATCCGCTTTATCGCAGATATCGGTAATGATGGTATATTCATACCGTGCGGGCATTTATCAGGCGTCACCTCGTGGGCACTCATTGCACCACTTCACTATTGTGCCATTTAAAATTTGAAATAATTTTAGCGACGGTCGGGATCGCACCCGGATCACCAGAATCGCGACCAGACACACGGCCACAAGAACCCATGATGTGAAATCCATATCTCTATAGAAAAGGCCCATTAGTCGGCTAATAGATAATGCGGTCCTGGTTATGCCTGTTATTTAAAGATACAATATGTACTCATGTTGGACTGGAGACAGATTTACTTGGAATTCTGACAACTCTTGAATAAATTGGTTCTAACTTTTCATATTTAAGGTGAACGCATTCCTCAACTTCAAAGTCAAAAGTCATTAGTAATTTAATATATTTTCAATAAACAAGAACTAATTTGCGAAACTTTAACATAAATTGGTGGCATAAAATAACATTTTAAATATGAAAATTTTGTGGGCCATTGCCATATATGTAAATGTTGAATGAATTCGGAAAATTGTTTTCACTTTTTTGCCTCTCGCTAAGAGAGGTATTGGATTCATGCTACAAATCGCATATCCAGATTTTAATAAATAGCACGTTTTAAAATCGTACAATCCGATTTTAACATTTTTACGATGATGTATGTATGTGTGTGTGTGCGTGTGTGTGTGTAGATGTTAGAAGGACGATTTCTCAAAAACTATAATACTTAATATCTGTTTAATTATACGTATTTCTCAATCGGACATTACTGGGAAGAGTTGAAAAGGTATTGGTAACAATTGGACAACCGGGTGTAACAAATTCTTAAAAAAAAAATATTCTAAATATTATTTTTTGAAATTTTTTTTCTTGCAAGTATTAAAGAAGATTAAATTCTTTATCTGATACATATAAATATTTTATTACATCTTTTATAGATTTAGAGAAATATAATATATAAAATAAACTGTTGTAATAAATCTCATAGCCCAAATGATATCATACCAATTGAAAAATTAATATGTTCGTAACAATAGGGCGAGACCAGTCATGTGACTTTGTTGGCCTTGGCAAGCAGATATGGAGCCCATAGAGTGACAGCTAGAATAATGTACATAGATGTCAAGTGTCATAATTTTTCATTCAAAACAACATGATTTTCCAAATCCATGATTATTATCCCCGGCAAGTATATTCCACACTACAGATGACATAAACGACGTGAAATCAGAATATTTTGAAAAAAATATGATATGACATTTGTGACATCTATGTAAATACCTACTAGTTGTAATTTTGACACGGACCCCCATATCTGTTTACCAAGGCCAACAAAGTCACATGACTGCTCGCATCTTATACTTATGTTATCTAAAATGGAAGTGGCGAGAGGTATTTTGCTGGCCACAATAGATTTTTATTATTTGATTATGTAAATAAGATATGTAATAATTTTGGTTTTTGTTTCAGGTCAGTCCATTTGCAAAGATCATTATTGTGTAAGTAATAAATAATAATTATTAACTTCCATCGTTTCAAGTAATAATTATTACATATGGTTAGTTTCACGTAAGAAAATAGCGTTGGTTTAGATAGGAGAGTTAATTCGGGCATCTATCATTTATCAAATAAAATCGACAGAATTATAGTAAAGCACCGGTAGTTGACATTTTAAGAAATGAAAATTTGTAATATTGTTGTTTAGAAATATGGCTTAATATTTAGTAAAAATACAAAAAATATTCGCTTTCATTGACGTCTTAGGTCGTGTATACATTGGCGGGCGGGAAACGGTGAGCCATGGGCGGCGAGCGTTGAAAAAATATTTTCAACAATAAACTCAATAATTTAAGTCAAAATATTTTTAATGCACCCCTGTTTTGTTATTCTGCTATTATACAGGTACCCCACAGTCATCCATCTATTTTAAGCGAGACAGTAATGTATTTCTGATATTTCCTAGTCCAGTATTTAAATGGGCACATGTAAAATGTCTCTAACCTGAATATTTCATACAATTCTATTCTTCTCTTAGTTATGAAAAGAAACCGCATCTATAAAATAATTTAAACGTCAATTTTCATTAGCTAGTTTGCTTTATAGTTATACTGTATAAGACTCGCACGTTTGAGGCCACAAAATTTTTCACATTCCACTTGGTTATCACAGCCATATGTGTGCGATTATGGTAGTAATTTAGTAATTCGTTTTTTGCATTTTTGTGATTGTTTATGTTTCTTTTCTTTTTCTTCAAACTTGAAAAGATACAGGAATTTGAGTAAAATATACATGTAGTTGCATATGGAAAATCAAATAATATTTATTTTAAAAAATGCCTTGCATTATAGCCAGTGGGTGTTAATTAATAACAAAATCTGATGTGGCCAGCACAATACCTTCCGTCAATTCTACGTATGTTTTACAAATTCCACACAGAATTTTTTTTTCAAACTATTCTATGGGCGTTATTTTCTTAGGAGAGAAATGAACTGATCTTACCTCGTACTGGACTGAACTGAACTACTCCTAAAAAAGAACAGTATGTATTATACTTAAAATTAGAAGTAGAAAATAAAAACATATATAGCATTATATTTATAACATAATCTGTTGAATTGGCTTATGGCTATAATCTGTTGTATTACTTTATGTAATATGTTTTTACCACCTTAAATTATTTTACATTTTTATATTTCCAGTAAAATCATTTCACAAAGATATTATGTGAATTTTATTTGACACTGACATCTGTCTATTAATAATATTTGAATATTCTGTTTCCATGGTGCAGCTTTTAGTAGCATTAAGTTGCAAGATATTTCTTCATAATTCTTTATCTCTAAAATCATTGATTATGAAGAAAAATATATAACTAAATCGAATAGAGAATAATATATTCTTTTATTTATAATAACATAAAAAGTCTAAAAATGATATTTAACAGGGTTTTTCCAAGAAAGACTCTTATGGTACTTTCGGTTAACCAATCATAACCAAAATTTAATCAACTCTTCATATGGACGTACGAAAGAGGAATATGAAAGAAATATAATTTTTGGATTTGTAGTGTTATTAGTGCTTTAACCGTAAATGATATATAACCATGGTTTTGATTTCTACGTTGAATTTTTACCTCCCGCTACCCTTGGTAAGGGAGGTATAGGGATCGTGCTAAAAATCGCATATCGAGATTTTGGTAAATGACCACGTATTAAGGTCCCTAGAATCCATTTTTAACATTTTCACGATGATGTCTGTGTGTATGTATGTGTGTGTGTTGATCCTGTATACGCTCTAACTCAAATACTATCATTCAGAAAGTTTTGAAACCATGTATTTCTACCTTATTCTAATATGGAAATATCTGATTAGATTTTGGTGGCAACCGAATAACCGGAAATGGCAGTTTACTTGAAGCTCAAGATAGTTTTTCTTCAAAAAATACCTTTAAATGTATTTTTTTCTCAATTTGTTACTATAAAAATTAAAGATTATTTCATTTTCTACAAGTTTGCTTTAATACTTTTTCTATATATTGTATGGATAAATTTATAAAGTAATATAAAAATTATATACATAGGTAAATGGCGGGAGGTACTGTGTTGGTCACATCAGATTTTTTAATATTCAGATGGTACATTTTTTCAGATAAAAATATTCAGTATTAACAGTGTTTATTTTCACGAATTTAAATTATGTATTTAATGCATGTATAAATGGTCGGCTCTCAAACGCAATCTGTTATATATTCTTAAGTGAAATGAAGTATACTATAAGACAAGTTCACAATAATAGCTTCTTATCAAAAATTTTTTTAAAAATAATATCGTAAATTAGTAGCTTTACAAATTGAACTAATTTTGTTCTATTCTTCAATTAATCTCTATTCCATTTCTTTTTTATGCGTTCTTCTATTGTACATTATAACATAACTCTGAATTTTCTTTTCATATAATCCACAATTAGAATTAATCTCGTTTAATAATTGTGTTGGCAGTAAATATATAGTAATAGAAAACCTTTCTTGTTTTAAACACAAACAATCGGCAAAAACAATTGCCTGTAGAAATAAACTGTGGGAGTTGAAGAAAATAACAGATTGCAGATACAGTGACCAAATATGGATAATTATTATGTGTTTTAATTATAGTATTACGTTGAATGTTATTGATTATTATAAAAGAACGGTCTATTCTTAAAATATGGAATGCATAGTCTGTATGTTTTGCGTAAAAAAGCAGACATATGTAAATTTAATGTGTATTTTACACGGTAACTTTACATTGAACAAGATTATTGCATAAGAATTAGGTACAGTTAGGTGCAAAATTTTATCGAGTATGTTAAAATAAAAAAGTACGCATTTGTAAGTAGAGTTCAGGATCTTTTTACACGAAAAATCTGTTGTGGCCTGCTCAAACCTCTCGCCATTTCCGTTTTTGGTTACATATCTATAAGGCGCGAGCAGTCATGTGACATTGTTGGCCTAGACAAGCAGATACTGGGGCCCGTGTCAGAATGACTATTAGTAATTATGTACATAGATATCAAATTTCAAGATTTTCTAAATTCAAGTAGTTATTTTGTCACCAGGAGTGTGGCATTTACTTGTTGAGGAAAATAAACCACATGGAATTGGAAAATCACGACATTTAGAACTAAAACTCATGATATTTCTATGTACATAATTACTAGATATCAATCTGTCTCGGTCCCCCATATCTGATGGTCAAGGCCAACAACGTCACATGACTGCTCGCGCCTATTGTATTTAACATTTCGTATATATTTTAAATTCATTCTATGAAGAAAGTTTGTCCTACTCTTCTAATTTTTCGAAATGTTTCCAATTCATTGTCGACATTTTTGACACTGACATTTATCTGTCAGTTACAAACTTTTTCATTTTTCAATTGGTTTCCATGACATTATTTGTGCTGTGAGATTTATTACAACAGATTATTATATACCTTATATTTCTTTTTCTCTAAATCTATAAAGGATATAATAAAATATTTATATGTATCAGATAGAGAATTTATTCTTCTTTTACTAGCAAGAATATAATTTATCAAAAAATAATATTTAGAAGATTTTTTTAAGAATCTGCTATTTCCGGTTGTCCAATTATTACCAAAACCTTTTCAGCTCTTCCCAGTAATGTCCGATTGAAAAATACGTAGTTAACAGATATTAAGTATTATAATTTTTGAGAAATCGTCCTTCCAACCGACTCACATACACACACACACACACAGACTTCATCGTAAAAATATTAAAATCGGTTTGTAGGGTCCTTAAAACGTGCTTAATCATTAAAATCTGGATATGCGATTTTTAGCATGAATCCAATACCTCTCTTAGGTAAAAAGAGGTAAAAAGGGGCATTTAAGTTCGCTCCTAACTTTGTAATTTAAAGTATAGGTCTAACAGATATTTATATACCAAGACAATGTTCAGTGAATAAACATTTTTAACTCATGTGGTTTATACAATATTTTATTCATTTTTGACGAAATAATAATAAAAACCATTATATTTAATTTTGACAAAAAAAAAAAACTAATTAATTAGTAGGCTATGTATGACAATCGTCGTTGGTAGACGTCAAGTTGTTTATTTATAAATTATAAAATATCTATATTTTCTGTCATTTGTGTCGTAAAAAATAATGAAAATGGCTGATCTGTCTGATAAAGACTGCGATGAAAGTGTTATTTTCGTGCCTGATGATATTTTAAATGCATTATTTGTTGCAGAGTGAGTAGTTGTTGCTATGGAGTCAATAATGATAGTTTAAACGTCAAATTAATTATAAAGATAAAGGGTATGAGTATATACTTTATTCTCCAAATATTAAAGTAAATACTCCAAGTCGTAAGAATAAAATCAGGAGAATATACTCGTAGCGAGTATATACTTCGATGTAAAAATTTTAAGGTGTATATGTTCCACTGTCGTATGAATAAAAGAGTTTAAGCTCTGTTAAAGTGAGGTTCTACTCGATATATTCGGAGTATGGTTCTTAGCTGACTCCAGTTGTAGATTGTAGCTTGAAAAGACAGTTATGTCTGAATTTATGTTCAATTTACGGTCAAAAAAATATTACAAACCCAGAAGAACTACTTGCCGCCGTGATTTTAAAACCATATACAGATTTTCTGAGGATAATGTCCAGTGGTTAACGAATCATTTTCTTAGTGAAGAATCAGGAGAAACCAGAGGTAGCGCGATAAGTAAATTGTATAAAATGAAAATATTTTTGAGGTATGTAGGAGATCCAGGTTTTCAAACTGGAGTAGGAGAGGTTGTTTTCTAATTGCATCAAGAGCAAGTGATTTTGATTTTCTTGCAGTTGGTGTTTGTGATTTTGAAAATATTATGGGAAAATCACGCAAAATCGTGACAAATGCCATTTGAGAAACATTTTTAGTTTCTTCTATGGTTTCTTCGTCGGTATCACTCATATTTTTGTAAGCATTTCACAATTATTTCTTTTCTACTAAACCGCAGAATAGTATGAAAGCTTCTTGTCTAGTACAAATCATCATGTTTGTACATACGAGTATATACTCGGTTTAAGAGAAGCATTTACTCCTTGTGCACAAACCTTTTTTATTCATATGGACTGGAGTATCAATTCCTACTTTATGCTCATACTCAAGAATATATACTTGGAGTATATACTCTTACTTTATTCATATGACCCAATAGCTATTTGTCTTTATTCCATCAATCAATTTGTATTGTCTTGTCGAAAACAGAATTCGATTGCGACTCTTCCTAATATCCTAATAGCTGTTTACTTCATCTACTAATGTGGTACGTTCCGTACTTGGTACGCAGTATCTTTTTTGTTTACAAATCAGGACAATTTCATGTGATAAATATCTAGAGATAAAGTGTGTCACGTGTCACTAAAGTTCTAACAAACAGAATGCAATAATTTTCGAGCTGTTATGAGCTTGTTAGGCGTTTATTATTCATAGCGGACCAATTAAGGTCGGATTCGATGTTTTATCATGCTACTTGACTATCTCAATTATTCCAGAACTCTTGTCATAATTTATGATAATTGTATACGATGTGATCAAAAGGTATAATTTTCTCAATTATATTCACCCGCCCGTGACTGGTTGACAATCTCTTATATGAATGCATATGTTTGTGGTTATAGATGTCTTGTTTTCTTACTGACATTTTCATTTTGTCGTGCCACAGTTATTTTAAAGGAATATGCTACTTTCAGCAACATGTCGATGGTGAAGAATGGAAACCTATGTCACTTCATGTTATTAAGGTAGTTATATCGTGGAACCATTTTACCCAGAATTAATTTAAATTTGAGTATATCTCAACTGAAGTATAATCTACCTACTCTCCAAGTTTCAAAACAATTGACCACACGGTAGCTGAAATATTTGCAATTAAATTTGGCCTTTTTAATAATATGTGAAGAATAGGAAATGGCAAAATAAACATAACATTTTAAATTATAACTTTTACATCCAAACCGACATTTAATTGAAAAACTAGTATGTAATAGGAGACCAATTAATGGATTTTATATAAAAATTTGCCACCCAGATTTAATTTTATTGCCTCTAGAAAATTATAATCTAAAGATACGATAAATAGGTAGAACTATACTTGACAACCATGTACAAGCGTTCCAGATGGAGTATCAGTTAATAACGCCCAGTTTGGTACTAGCGAATAAGAGGAGTTCTTTGGTTAAAGGAATTTCAAACGTACATTCGAAGGAAATATTTTTTAAATGGGTATTTTAAGTGAAAAACATGAAAAGTACGTATTTCAAAATATCTTAATACTTTTAAACCCGAATGTACCAATGAATGTAGGAAAATTTCAAAATTCAAATTATTTTTTAAGCGTTTGTCTAGGCAACTAATAACAATATACATATAAATATAGTATGTTCCATTTGAAATTTCAAAGTTCATGTTAATTACTAATAAACCGGAAGTTGTATCATGAATGTACATCCGTCGTCAAGTAGCTTACATGTTGCTGTATAAATCATGTTATATAAAAGAAATTACTAACTTAATAAATTAATAAATAAGCGAGGTATTTGCTGTGTCCACTAAAATATAACACCCTGTATGTAACTTATTTGGATTTAAGAGAGTTTCGATCGTAGAGGATTCAATTTCAAAATTTGATCTGAAATGACGTGCAAAATTCACGGCCGCAAAACATATAGACCGCATGCTAGTACTACTGATTTCAGTAATGACGACGTATTTATATATTAGAACATAATAAATGTCATGCTATATAAAAAGTAGAAAACGCAATTACAAAAGAATAAAAAAAAACTTAATTTGATGTGATTACGATAAAATCTTAACTTTTTCAACACATCCATTAAGAACAAATATTTCCTCATGACAACTGTCTACAAGAAATCTTATAATAGGAACATGATGGCTGCTACGCCCAACAAATCAAAATGAAATAAATTATAACTAATTTTCTCATCCCCATTACACTTAGTCGAGGTTGTTAACAAGTTTCCTGTGACCTTGGGAAGGTCACTGACAGGACAGCCCTTAACACCACCATCACAACTCATACCAATTAACACTGGCAGCGGCATTGGTTCTAACTCTTTATAAAACGTTAGTGTTAGCGTCACTAACCTGTCTGGAATATTTGTTTTAAAAATAAGAGATGCAGGTGATAAAGAAGTTATTTCAAGATTTTATTTATTGGAAGGCTTAGATGCATACCTGAATAAAATTAAGAAATTCAGAAATATTAAATAAATTTGATGTAGCGAGCATCATTTTTCTTAAATTCCATATTAATTTACTGATGATGATAGAAAAAAATATACTGTTGTAGTGAGATTGTAAAACCTTTATTGACGTAGAAATGTTTTCCCGGATAATTCATCGGGTGTAAATTGCTCGCGGTAAATTTATCGCGTGAAAAATTGATCGCGGCGAAAATTGATAGCCGATAAATTAATCGCCGGAAAAAATTATCGCTGGACAATTGAGTGGGAATTCTTAGACGTAACTTAGTTCGCGAACAAAGTAAAATTGTACTACTTTCTCCACCTGCAGAATTTTGTGAAGATACGAATTAGATTAACGATGGCTGGGATGGAGAAAATAACAAAATAATATATGAATAATCAAACTGCTGATTATCAGTCGTAACAGTTTTTATTAAAACTGATTACCTAGCAGGGTTGTTGTAATATTGTGGGTTCTTTAAGAAAAACCCAAAAAACCCGCATAAAAACCCAGTTGTAAATTTTTTTAGGCAATATTGAATATATAGGATGTTCATTTTTAAGTGGCTACCATTGCGATCTCGAGAACTAGAAGAGATACGAAGTTGGTTAAATTAGCAAAGAATCTCTATTTCACATAGGTATTTCAATGATATACTGAAAAAAGAAATTCAACCAGTGGTTCTCAAAATGTGGATACCAACTTTTTTATTTTAAATAGAAACATATATTTTTTATTTGCTTATTCAATAGAGCTCTTTATTCTGAATCCAACGATATAAAATTTTCATACCCTTACATAACAAAATTTTCGAAAAAAAAAATAATTAAGTTTTGAATTATTTTTTCCTAAATATGATATTAATTAGAGTGCCATGAATGAAAAAAGTGAACATATTTAAAAAAGAACTTTATTTTCAATTAAATGATTTAGTGTTTATAAAAACTGCTCAAAAATTATCTCTATTTTATTATTAATACATAACTGAGTTCTCCATTTTAAATTTTTCCTAACTTTTTTTAATTTTCTTCTGTCAATACCTCTTAATGTTTCTTCAATACAATCTATTAAATGCAGTACGTCGGGATGCACAGTGCAGAAAACTTGATCTTTTAACAAAATATTCACTTTTTTCATTCATGGCACTCTAATTAATATCATATTTAAGGGGAAGTAATTCAAAACTTTATTAATTTTTTTTTCAAAAATTTTGTTATGTAAGGG
Source organism: Harpalus rufipes (assembly GCA_951394225.1). NCBI lineage: Eukaryota > Metazoa > Arthropoda > Insecta > Coleoptera > Carabidae > Harpalus > Harpalus rufipes. Next base: position 9,487,103 of record OX596276.1, on the reverse strand, counting down.
TATGAAAATTTTATATCGTTGGATTCAGAATAAAGAGCTCTATTGAATGCACAATGCCGGCGGCGTAGAAATTAGCTACTTCTGCTCCGGCGGTTTAGAAATTAAATTTCTACATTGTGAATCAAGTCACAAAAAATCCTATTTTTACGACGGTTGAAAAAAAAAAAATTTTTTTAAAATAAGTTGTGTAACTCAATTGTATTATTATAAACAATATTTTTTTGTATGCATAAATATCTTTGCGATTAATATACCACGCGATCAATTTACCGGCGTTTTATAAAACGATGAACAGCTACTTAGCATGTATATTTCTTTAAATATTATTAACATTAAGCTAACCTAATGCACAAAAGTATTTTTTTGAAAACTTTTTTATAGTATCGTTCACTTAAGTCTGATAACATAAACAGAGAATCTTGCAGGTATATTATTATACATACATCCAAATTTATACTCAAATTAAAACAACTGAAATAATTGCCCATAAAAAATTACGCAGCACAAAACATTATTAAATTTCCCGCCTTCCAAATTAACAGTAATCTCCGGTGTAGGTAGGTACCTACATGTACATTTATAGGTAGTACGTGGCCACAAAATAACCTAAAAACATACACAATCATAATTAAAGCAGTATTAATTATTACACCGTGCGATCATTCATTAATAACTCTGTCTGCGAGCGAAACAAGTTGAAACGATCTCGCTCGCATCTACATCTACCAAATAATCAAATTTATTTTCTCCGCACGAACGTTCCATTCGCTTTTATCCAACCACTAATTATGGTGCGCGAGTTACACAACAATATCGAATTGCATTTTTACACGTACGGGAAGGAACTTCGAAATTGTTCGATCAAAATCGGATCGGCCTACAATACTTTTAAATTTTAAATAGTAATATGTTTAAACAAAAATCTGTATCTCCCGCCATTTACCTATGTATATAATTTTTATATTACTTTATAAATTTACCCATACAATATATAGAAAAAGTATTAAAGCAAACTTGTAGAAAATGGAATAATCTTTAATTTTTATAATAACAAATTGAGAAAAAAATACATTTAAAGGTATTTTTTGAAGAAAAACTATCTTGAGCTTCAAGTAAACTGCCATTTCCGGTTATCCAATTGCCACCAAAATCTAATCAGATATTTCCATATTAGAATAAGGTAGAAATACATGGTTTTAAAACTTTCTGAATGACAGTATTTGAGTTAGAGCGTAAAGAGGATCCACACACACACATATACATACACACAGACATCATCGTGAAAATGTTAAAAATGGATTCTAGGGATTAAAACGTGGTCATTTACCAAAATCTCGATATGCGATTTTTAGCACGATCCCTATACCTCCCTTACCAAGGGTAGATTTAACAGTTAAATTTGATTTATTGACATTTAAGGTTATTATAACTTAGAGAATATATTATTCTCTATACGATTTGATTGCATTTTATACTTCATATTCAATAGATATAGAGTTAATTAAATTTTATAAATCAGCCAGCTATGCTAAACGTGGAAACTACTAATATATTCATATAATTCAAATTGACAGATGTCAGTATAATATAAAGTAAATTAATGTGGCAGAGATGAGGATGTTGAAGTAGATGTTGGGGAATACACGGAAAGATATGTAAGGAAATAACTCTAGTGTTACAAGTTTCTAGAAAAATACATGAGAGATGATTACATTGGTTTGGAAATGTCATGAGGAAAAATTTAGTATATATTGGATGAAGAATTATTAGCTTAGTAATAGAAGGTTTAAGAAACAGAGGAAGATCAAAGATAAGATGAAAGGACTGTATTGCGCAAGACTTGAGAGAAAAGGATTGAATGAGAACGACACGTAAAACAGAAATGAGTGGAAGAAGAAAATAAAAAATAGCGACCCCTAACGAATGGGGAAAGCTAAAGAAGAAGATGTTAGTGTCAAGTGCAATTTGCATAATTTGTTTATGAAATAATTTTACTGGAAATTTAGAATTTTTTGTAAGAAAATTTATGTATGGAATTTATACATAATACACAGGATTGACGGAAGGTATTGTGCTGGCCACAACAGATTTTTTTAATTTTATTTTCTAAAACTGGCACATATGAATTATAAATCTAAAATTTCGTGTTCTTCTTTATTTAATTTAACCGAGATGCAGAGATATACATTTTTAATATTAATTGAAAATTTGAATTTTACTGGATGTGACGTAGGAAGAGATAATGACATTTAAGAAATATATAGAAATAGAAAAATTGTGAACATACAAAATGTAATAAAACTTGACACTTGACTTCGCGTCAATAGCAGAAAAACTATTTCCTGTTAACAGGACAGTTATATGTTTAAAATTTGTTAGAAATGTCATGAGTCACTCGTACGTCACAAATCACGCGATACTTTTTAGCGCCCAAAATAAATTACAAGAAAACAAGCTAGAAAAAATAAATTTTGTTTTATTTACATTATTCATGTTTTCAAGGAGTCACGAGAATACGAATTGTATACAATATGTTAAAACTATATTGTTTCTTCACGACATGCACAGAAAGCGCAACTTTCTTCTCCCGAAATAGTGAGGAAAATGTGATTTTCCTCTCTAGAGAGGAAAATATAGAAGTGTTACCAACATGAATGTTATTTACAAAAAATATATTGTAAAAATTATAAATAAATTCCTAATTTTATTGAAAATCCTTATTTTAGTGATATACATACTTTAAATTATCTTACAATTATGTCTTATATTTTTCTTTTTCTACATTAAATCATAATTTGACATCATTAATTTAGATTTAAGATTGGTTCATTGGCAACACTCTTACACCGCCTTGCGTCTGATAACCTAACTTTTGACCTGTCAGTTGTGTTGTTAAAGTGTAAATATAAATTATAAATAATAATATATATTGATTCAAATAAATAAAATATTGCTCTTATTCTACTCATGTCAATATAAACTATTTTGATTCAAATAAACAAAATATTACCCTTATTCTACTAATCTTTTCTTAAAGTGTATTCACGGTTTGAGCAAATCGTTTTTAGAAACATGTCGTGAAAAAAATGCGTCTAACACGAGAAGAAAGGCGCTTTTTCCACTCTCGCTCGAATTGCCTCATTCGCTCGGGCTCGAGTGGGAAAAAGAAGCGCTTTCCTCTCTAGTTTGACAAATAACTATTTCAATGTTGTATACGAAACAATATTGTTTTCATTACAAGTGCAACGATAATAAGGCTGTAGTCATCCATTTTACGACTATAATTATTTAAAGTAACATTGTAACGTGAAGCAAAATTAAAAATAAATGAACTAATATTAATTTACAAAATTATGAAACATTTAAATAGATTCACCTATGATCTTTGGGGCCCCTCCAGAACCCAGGGTCCGCCCCCCAATACGGGCCCGTTAGTTACGCCACTGTTTGAAAATGTGCTATTATCTTTGAATATATAATACATATAAGAACGGCAACGTAATGTATTTAGATTAAATATTTCGAGAGAAGGTGCCATCTATCCCTCCGTATACGAATTATTTCTGAGTTAGTTCAAAAAATACATAATAGGTGGATGTTGTACAGTATTGCCACGTAGCTAGAACAGCAAGTTAAGATTTTATAAAGGTTTTTAAGTTTGCTACTGTAAAACAAGTATACATGTGCATTGAAGATTCAAAATATATTATCTGGTTATTATGAAACAATATTTTTGAATTATTGATTATTGAATACCTCTAACAAATAGTATTTGGCAATGCTCTCAGCACGAATTACCGTAGTTCATAGTTTTGTGGTAGGAGTCACTAGCTATCGATAATAATTTTGTGAATAAAAAGAGACAGATATAGTATCTTGCTAGGCCATATGCGTTGCCGTTCTTATATGTATTATATATTTAAAGCTATTATATAGTTAAGTATTATACATGATCCTGTGTTAAAGTTTTCCTTTTAAAATTATTAACGAAATGTTTGTCTGAAAACTTTATAATACCTACCACCAGTGAACGTAGTAAAATGTGAGAAACGCTGCATGTCGTGTGTTACATTTTATTTCGGCGTGTTGTACATTCTTGACTTCCATGAAAGCTGTATGCCATGCTGGCGGATAATTTAAATGAAAGTGGATACCATATTATTTTCTGTAAGAGATAATTGGTAGTTAACGGAGAGATCCTGAAATAAGTATGCAAAAGACTCGCATATTTATTTTATAACTGCTGCAAGATATTAGCTAGTTAAAATGTATAACTATGTAAGTATCTACAAGTGTATTTACTGCAAATTGTTGTTAAAGGATGTACTTCAAACAATTATTTACACATTTTATAATTAAAAATAATCGTTTAATATGTTCTAAGAAATTGTGTAGCATCTTTGTCCACTGTGTGTTATTGTCTTCTTTTTTTCAAAATACCTATTATTGTGACTAATTTATTATTTTCACGAAAAACAACAGTAAACAATGGCGGAACTATCGCCGATAGAAAAAAAAAACTTAAGGAAAAAGAACAATATTTCAAAAATTCTAAATGTCCTAGATTTCTATAAATATTAAAATTAAATAAAGGGTAACAAATTCAAAACTGCAGCACACCGACAGTTTTTTTTTCTTATAGATCTTTAGAAATGTACAAAAGGGATCATGAACTAAATTGCAATTTTTAATATGTAAGCAATTTTACTTTCAACGATCTGTCATCATATTTATAAAGTCATGTGTAACAACTCAATTGTAAACAAATTTCTGTTGTCATTTGCAACGTTACAGAGGCTACTAAATGAAGTACATCTCCTTTTCGATGTTATTTTTTTAAAGGTATCTCGCAGGGCCGGATACGAGGTCTGACGCCGGCCCGAGCAAATAGTGGCAGACCGGACCGGCTCCGAATCAAAAATAATCTCAATTTGGGATTCCGGCCGGCCCTATTTTAAGGTTCGGCCCACCTGGTATCTGCTCGATTGCCCGGTGGCCGTATCCGGGCCTGGTATCTTGGATAATATTAACAAGAAATGTTAAATATAATAGGGCGCCAGCAGTCATGTGATTTTGTTGGCCTTAGAACTTAGAAAATCTTGAAATCTTGAATGAAAAATTCTGACATTTGATTTCTATGTACATAATTGCTAGTTTTCATTCTGACGAGGGCTCCCATATCTGCTTGTTAAGGCCAATAAAGTCACATGACTGCTCGCGCCCTAAATTTATGCAACAAAAAACGGAAGTGGCAAGAGGTATTGCGCTGGCCACAACAGATTTTTTTTTAATTTTTGAGTTACAGGCAAAAACTCATTTTTCGCTGATTTCAAAATTATGTCATATCTTATTTATTATGATAGAGAAAATTTGTTTTAACAAATTATTAACCATTTTTCAGGTAGAATAAAATGGCGTTATTAGATATTCGAAAAGTAATAATTCTCGAGATATAACACTGACTTCTGATTTTTTAAATGAAAACCTGTTTTGAAAATAGGCTCATCTTTTTGCTTATTTTATAAGCTTTTCAATGACATATAACATGTCTACATTCTTTTGTTTCAAATATGAATAAAAGATGGAATTATTAATTTATTGGGGTGAAAACAAATAAAAAAATCAATTAAAGATCATCATTTGTTTATATCTAATATTATTTGTTTCAGTTTTACTAATTTTTCAATTTATTTACTTCGAAAGCTTATTACACTCATTTTTTTAATTGTAATCAAAGCCAGCTGTAACTTCGTTAATTAAGAATTTAACTAACCCGAAAATAATTGGTTACACACAGTAAAATTTTTGAAAGATGTCCGATCAAGGGCACATGTATCACGAACGAATTAACAAATAGGCATACATTTATCTCTTTCTTTTGCAAAGGCTGTAAGAGTGTGTGATAATAATGGATATAACACGCTTGTCTTGTCTGTAACGTAAGTTTATTTATTAATTCAGATACATTACCTGGATTCATAGCCGTACGTATAACGTTATATTCTGTCAGAGTCACTGACACTGACATTGTGTCAGTATCTTATTTTTAACATATTTGGTTTCACATTTGCTTATAAACTTACTAGTTGACTTATTTTTGAATTTTGAATGCTTTTCCTGTAATATATATTTTTATAATAATAAAATAACAGTAGTATCTTACGTACCCTCATAAAAACTAAGCAAACTACACTACTGAATTTGTCGTGATGGGCGGAGCAAAAATCTGAATTCATACAATTCGTAGACAACCTTGATCGGACATCTTTCAAAAAATTTACTGTACATAATTTTGAGAACATAATCAATACATATAGAATCAGACAATTTAGATGTAGAGTTTTATGCTATACAACTTCTATTTGAAGAATTTTTAGTTAAAATTATTAGGGACGCAGGAAATTACGAAAGTATGATTTTACATGTTAAATTCCTATGTTCGACTGTGCTAGTCACGACTGTGTATATCTAGTGACTCAGGCATTTTTTCCCAAATAACGTTACATTATTAAAATGATCTATTGAAGTAATTTAACCGACTTCCTCTCTCTTTTCTCTTACACAAGTAATTCTTGAAATCTCCATGGAGATCGCGTTATTTCGGATATCTATGTATATTACAAGTAAAATTTCAGCATTATGCAAATTGTTACATATGCTATTTAACTTAAAACATAAATTTATAATTTATTAATATGTAAATAAAAGAAATATTTTCACATAAAAATTAGCATTTCAGACAGCTGAAGCCATTAATATAAAAAATTTATTACTACATAACTTTTCTTAATTTTCTTTAAAAAAAAATCGCTGTTGTCCCTGACTATTTTATCTTCCCCGCCACTGTATTTTGTATTTATCCATTTGAAAGACATAAATTAGAGTCTGTAGCAGACAAGGGTGTTGGTCAACGACTATCAGTTATAGCGTTTGTTAATTGTTCTCAGCATTTTAATAGGATGTCGGCCGTTACATCAACTTGACTCTAGAACAATGGGAGCGAACATCGTGCATCAGCACAGCACAGGTAACTTGGTTCTAGACCTGTAGAGTGGGCTAGGTACTTCACAACAGGTTACAAGCAGCCAGGAGTACACTCCATCAAAATTAAACCGAATCATCTCCCAGGCTTAAGATGTTGAGATACAAGATAGAATCTAGTGGGTTCTGGACAGAATAACAAAACGATCATATTCATAAAATTAGTTATCAAAAATCTGATGTGACCAACACAATACCTCCCGCCATTTAATTTTTATTAATTTAAATAACCTATGGGGTCTCATGGGCCGCGTGCCTGAGTGTCTGGTCGCGAATCTAGGGAACCAGATTCAATTCCTACTATTAAATATTTCAAAACTGACCCCTGTCACGCCAAAAAAGTACCCGTGAGATAATGCATGGTAAACGCCCGCACAATACAAATATGTCATTATCATTACCGAAATCTGTGTAAAAAGCAGATTAGCACACCCAGCAATGGGTAATATGCTGTGATAATATGTTTATTTATTTTCTTATTTAAATACATACCTGCAAAACTATTTTGAGCTTCAAGTAAACTGCCATTTCCGGTTATCCGATGATACCAAAATCTAATGGCTTTTTTCCATATTAGAATAAAGTAGAAATACAAGATTTCAAAATTTTCTGAATGATAGTATCTGAGTTAGAGTGTAAAGAGGATCTACACACACATACACACACCCACACATACACACAGACATTATCGTGAAAATGTTAAAATTGGATTGTAACGTGGTCATTTACCAAAATCTCGATATGTGATTTTTAACACGATCCCTATACCTCCGTTACCAAGGGTAGCGCGAGGTAAAAATGAGCAGTTTTAGCAAATTAAGTAGAAACATTTCAAGAAACAGACGTTTCGAAAAAATCCTGAAATTTTCCAAATCAAAAGTGTGTTTTAGTCAATGTTCAGCCAGAACATATTTGATTTGTGTTGAATTGCATTGTTCATCATCCTCAATTTGAAATATTTTATTCTGGAACTTCCATATGTTTGCAATTTTTAGTTTTTGTCCACTAGTAGCCGAATTCACCATTATTCCGTTGATTAATAATCAGCTGATTAAGGAATTAAGCTGTATACCTATTAACGTATGTTCTAATTAACAACTTGATTTCTAAATCAAGGAATCATTATCAACAGATTCACAGTTTTATTTTGGTTTTTGACAGTTAATGTATTTGTCATGTAATTTTATTCGTAGTTGTTGTAAAGGGTTTTCCAATAAGAGGTGTTATTTTGAATAGCCCGCTATTTCGGTAGATGTCGCTTTTGAAGCTGTCATTTTTTGACATTTGACAAGTAGAAACTACGCCATTAATAAAAATGGAACGATACACGCTTCAACAACGCATTGAAATTATTAAAATTCACTATAAAAATGGTGAAAATTTGGCAGAGACGGTTCGTAAAACTCGACAATTTTTGGGTCGTCGTGAAGCACCTTGCCGGACCGCAATACAGAAATTGGTGGAAAAATTTGAGCTGTTGGGACAAGTTAGTGATGTGAAGAATAAAACCCGTGCACGTCGCTCAAGAACAGCCGAGAATATTGCTGCTGTAGCCGAAAGTGTTGAAGAAAACCCAGGTTTGTCCATTCCTCGTCGTTCTTTGGAATTAGGCATTCCACAAACGTCATTACACCGTATTTTGCATAAAGATTTGGGTCTTAAGGCTTATAAAGTCCAGTTAACACAAGAACTCAAGCCGGCCGATCATCGACAACGTCGTGTCTTTGCTGATTGGGTCGTTGAAATGCATGAAAATGATCCGGAATTCCATCGAAAAATCATCTTGAGTGATGAGGCCCATTTCCCCCTCGGTGGCTTCGTCAACAAACAAAATTGTCGCATCTGGGGCTCAGAAAACCCAAGAGTTATTGTTGAAAAGCCTCTCTATCCTCAACGTGTGACTGTTTGGTGCGGTTTATGGTCCGGCGGAGTCATTGGACCTTACTTTTTCGAAAATGAGGCTGGAGCAACAGTTACGGTGAATGGATTGCGCTATCGAGAGATGATTAACGATTTTTTATGGCCGGAATTGGATGGTATTGATCTGGACAACGTTTACTTTCAACAAGACGACGCTACGTGCCACACAAGCAACGAAACCATTGATCTTTTACGGGAAAAGTTTCCGGACCGTGTTATCTCTCGAAGAGGTGATCACAATTGGCCACCGAGATCTTGTGATTTAACACCTTGCGACTTCTTTCTTTGGGGCCACGTGAAAGAGAAGGTCTACGCCAACTGCCCAGCGTCGACTCAAGACCTCAAAGATGGAATTCGTGAGGCTATCGAGGACATAGGACAGCCACTTTGCGATTTGGTTATGGAAAATTTCATGAAAAGGATATTGTCCTGTCAGCGTGGTCGTGGTGGTCATTTGCCTGATGTTATTTTCCACTATTAACGGCATACCTTCCTCTTTATAATGAAATAAACATCCGATCATTTATATTAAAAAATGGCATTTTTCTTTGAATATCAAAATAACACCTCTTATTGGAAAACCCTTTACTTTCCGTCAAAATAGTTATTAGCGTCTTTGGGCCTATATAAAGCAAATACCGGACGCAGCTGAAGTTTGTAATCAGTCGAATCCATTATTTGCACATTGGCCGTGTGGCATTCAAATTTTTTCGTAATACTATAAAGCTTTTCACGATACTGAGATTTTTCTTTTAATAGTAGGCGCATATTATATACTTTAACGACCGGCGGCCGTTATAATAATGAACGCCAGGCGTTATGGACACTTTTTCACTTTTGTTTTTCGTTCGTGCTTCCGTTATAATTCTTAACGACTAGTGTATGTTACAAATCCCTTATCACTTACATGTTTAGTTTTGTTAAATCATAGTAACAGTATGTTATTACGAATATAGGAAGGCCCTGAGTTCAAATCCCAGCGAGGTCCATAAACTTTTCACAATTTCTTTCTTCGTTTATTTAAATTCTCCTCGATCTAATTTAGCCCATTTCAAAGTTGATATTAATTACTAATAAACCGGAAGTGGTATCATGAATGTACGTCCGTCATCAAGTAGCTTACATGTTGCTGTATAAATCATGGTATATGAAAGAAATTACTAACTTAATAAATAAGCGAGATATTTGCTGGGTCCATTAAAATATAACACCCTGCTGAGGTACCCTAGATAATGCGATATTATATGCGACTTTCACATCTTTCAGTATAGTGTTATTGATCATTAATTTTATCAGTATATGGTGGAAGAAGTGCGTAAATGTAGGAGGGATGTACTTTAAATGAAATTTATGTAAAAATAGTGGTTTTCAATGAAATATTTTTGATCAATTTTGACGCTACCTTGTACTTGTGGTTTCACCGGAAGCAATATTTTTTTTTTTTATGATCTGATGTGAACAGCTCAGCTAGTGACAAAATTCCTAAACTATATAACATTGCTTGAACCATCCTCATATTAAAATTTCACATTTGTGCTAGACTCATCTAAACCATGCATGCACAAACAATAAATTAAATCGGCATAATTTAAAAGTAGAAAATATTTTTCGTAGTCTTAAATTTTCAAAATATTTAGTGTTGACTTGTCATCTAGACGCCAGAAAAACAACAAATTTCGACAGATTAAGAATATCGTGGGTGCTTTATGGCAACCTCCGTTCACTTCACACTCACGGTGATTCTTTTTTGTTATGACATAAATTTTTTCTCGTTGGCGCCAACTAGATTCTTCATGTCCGGTCAAATATGCCGCAGTCTTGACATTTGAAGTGAGCTGTGGAATTCAAGTTTCTCTGTTTACATTGTATATTTTTATACTCAATAAAAAGTTTGTTAATTTTCAACACTTTGGGCAGGTATAAAAACTGGTGTCATAAAATGTGGTATTCAGTCAGAAACATGGAAATTTCAATTTACAATTCGAAAATAAACACAAAAATAATAAATTATATATGTTTTAACTTTTTCCTATACATTTCAAAAGACAGATATATGGAACTTGTTTTGCATAAGAATTCATCGTAAAGTAATTTAAAACTTATGCTTTTAACAAATTTAAAAATCGTAAATATTTGTTGACAGGAAATTGGATTCATTGTTCAATGCACGGTTGAATGTAATCTTGCACATTATTATATAGTGTAACGTTTATTTATTTGGGTGAAGTGTAAAAAATAAGAGAAATATTATTAATTAAAATGATATGTTTATTAAACGATATATAATTACGATAAATATTAAAATGATGAAAAACGGACCACTCAAAATAACTTTATTATTGTCTAATTCTCTTTAAATATTTGTAAACTAGAGTTAGGGGCTAACAAATCATGGTATTTGGGAAGATGGTAGCGCTTCTGGTTTGACCTGAAGTGACATGAACTTTAATATTTCAGATGGGACTCCTATATATTTGTACATATTTGGAATAATAAGAAAAAATATTCAGTAATGACTCTGGATTTTTGACACTGACATTTATCTGTCAGTTACAAACATTTTAATTTCTCATTTCCATGACATTATTTGTGTTGTGAGATTTATTACAACAGATTATTATATACCTTATTTTTCTTTATCTCTAAATCTATTAAAGGTATAATAAAATATTTATATGTATCTGATAGAGAATTCACTCTTCTTTAATAAGCAAAAACATAAATTTTCAAAGAATAATATTTAGATTTTTTGACGAATCTGCTACTTCCGGTTAACCAATTATTACCAAAACCTTTCCAGCTCATTCCAATAATGACCGATTGAGAAATACGGACTTAAACAGATATTAAGTATTATAGTTTACATACACACACACACACACACACACACACACACACACACACATACATCCACACACACACAGACATCATCGTAATAATATTAAAATTGATTTGTAGGGACCGTAAAACGTGCTTAATCATTAAAATCTGGATATGCGATTTTTAGCATGAATCCAATATATCTCTTAGCCAGAGGTAAAAATGATCAATTTGTTATCACAGAAGCTTGCCGTATATGACTTACCAATTAATTATTCATAATTTTCTCTTAAGATTTTGTCATTTATTTCTTCAATAAAAATTCACTTCAAACGTGGATTCCAACTGTATAAAATTATATGGGTGTCCCATTTGAAATATGAAAGTTAATGTCATTTTCGATTAAACTAGAAACGCTACCATCATGTCAAATACCATACCCCTAGGCCTAGTGTACAAATATGGAAAGAGAATTAAATATAATTATAAATAAAAAAAATATGTTGTGGCCAGCACAATACCTTCCGTCAATCCTATATATAATGTATAAATTCCATACATAATTTTTCTTACAAAAGATTCTAAATTTCCAGTAAAATTATTTCATAAACAATCTATTCAAATTGCACTTGACACTGTCATCTTCCTCTTTAGCTTTTCCCATTCGTTAGGGGTCGATATTTTTGCGTGTCGTTCTCATTCGGTTCTTTTTCTCTCAAGTCTGCCGCAATACAGTCCTTCCATCTTATCTTTGGTCTTCCTCTGCTTCTTCAACCTCCCATTACTAAACTACTCATTCTTGTTCAAATATAATTATTCATTTCTCCTCATGACATGTTCAAACCAATGTAATCGTCTTTCTTGTATCGTTCTAGAAAATTGTAACATTAGAGTTATTTTATTACCGTATCTTTCCGTGTGTTCCCCAACATCTACTTCAACATCCTCATCTCTGCCACATTAATTTACTTTTTACTCATACTGACATCTGTCAATTTGAATTATATGAATATATTAGCAGTTTCCATGTTTAGCATAGCTGGCTGAATTATAAAATTTAATTTCTTGATAATTCTTTAACTCCATATCTATTGAATATGAAGTATAAAATGTAATCAAATCGTATAGGGAATAATATATTCTTTAAGTTATAATAATATTAAATGTCAATAAATCAAATTTAACTGTTAAATCTTCAAATGTGGCTACTTCCGGTTCACCAATTATAACCAAAATCTAATCACTTGTTCTTCTGGATGTAAACTTGAGGAATACGAAAAAAATATAATTTTTGGAGTCGTGGTATAGAAGTTATGGGATCCGGAGTCACACACATACATACATCTAGACATCATCGTAAAAATGGTAAAATCGTATTATAGGGACCCTAAAACATGCTTATTCAGTAAAAACTCATCACTGAATTTTTTTGACCAAAGACAATACCTTCCTTACCTAAAGGTGACGGAAGGTAATAATAATTTGAGTGGCTCATTTTTCAGTGTAACCCTGTATGTCGTAATTCTAATTCTACACATGCGAGCAAATTCGGATTTACAAAATTTCTTTGCTACTGATTGTATCGTACAAATTGAAGTTATGTACAAATTTCCAGAAATAATATGGTGGAATTTGATTGTCAACCAACATGCTGGCAAACACCACACCAACATGAAATACGTTCATGTACTTGTACAACAATACCCACACCCTATTCTCAGCATTACTGCGGTCTGTTCAGTTGTCTGCGGCCCACGTTCACTCTGGCTGGACCACAGCAATCTTGATTTCTCAATCGCATCGCAACCACAACGATGAACAAACTAAAAATTTCACTAACGCAGGAATGTTCACTGTGGGTGAGACTAAATAAACGCAACGCAAGTACTATGAGAAGAAGAAAATATTGTGTTAAGCTAGCTAAAGATGGTTTGACATAAGGCGAAGACAAGGACGAATTTATTAGATTTAGGCCCGGTTGTTCCAAGTTCAGATAAAGTAGCAATTTACTATCATACGTAATATAACAAGTGATATGATTATCATCGATGATATTCTCGAGTGAAACCGAGCTGCAGATTTCACGAGTCCGAAGGACGAGTTGAAATGTGCTGCTTCGGTTTCACGAGCAATATCTTCGATTATTAATCATATCACTAGCTTATATTTAATGAGAGAATATAATGAATTTTTGCAATCTAACCTAACCTAATTTTTAATATACATATTCATATTGTATTAAAACATGGTACTTACGAGTTTTATTTAATATTTCGGAGTTTGAATTATTGTTATTATTTATTTTTATACTCAAAATTACCTGTCAATGTCATAAATAAAGAAAACAAATCCCTTAGTAACGACTATAAATACAGTGTTTATTTCTTTGTTTTTTATCATCGCTGTGATAGACTTGTAGCTAGGGAGATTCTGAATGTTGATTGGCGGAAAACATGTCACGTGCCTAAGGAATTATATTCTCTATTAGATAACTTTATTCTACCGTCTTAACTACAAAATAAGATTTTTGAGTTGCTCCATGATGTTTTATGCTCCGGATAGCTAACTGGCAGATTGCTATCAGAAAGATTAAAATTGTGTTAGGGTAGTTATTTTTGAAAAGTTGGCATCTTGGCTGTAACAATTTTAATAGAAATTTGGTTACTTTTTCGCTTGTCTGTGTTTTGGTGCAGTTGTAGTTTAAACCACAGTTAAAAAAAAATGATTAATAGTTAATAAATATATGATAAAAATGAACTCTTAACTTGTAGGTGATCTGAATAAATGTGAGAATACAATTGACACTGACTGACATATATAATATTATTTTTGAAACACAGACTACTATCACTACTAACATAAAAACGAAAGCGAATTCGAGTAAGAATGTAATTACGAACGTTCCAGAATAAGGGCCCAGTTTATTTTACTACCGCGGAAATAACTAATTTAATTAAATTAGTCGATAAATATAAAAATATAATTTAGTCGAGGAAGACGGATTCCGTCTCTTAGAAAGAAAAAATTATCATTTATTTATTTATTTATTTTATTTATTTATCATCTGGAATCAATTAGAAATTATTGTGGCCAGTATCCACGATATACACCGTGTTGCATAAAATCGTAAAGCAATCAACAACTGGCATATCGAAGATACAGCGTAATTCGTGATTCAGAAAAACAAATTTAGACAAATAAGTGTTTATTTCAGAAACTATGCTTCCTTTAAACTTACCTAATAGATAAGAACAATATTTGGTCTTCAATTTTATCTAACAAATAAAGAACTGTATTCTTTGTCATACGAAACCTCAAAAATTGCTGAATCATCCCATTTTTCAAAATTATTACATCTTTCTCGTACTGTATACTGTTTTCGAAAATTACTATTATCAAAAATCAAATCCAATATTTCGTTATCACTAATAATTATTAATATTAACAAACAACACAAACGTTCCATTCCATATGTTCCGTTTCTCTTCACTTCGGGTTTCCATTCGTGTACACTCGATACGATATTCTTTGGATAAAACTCTTGACTGTTAGTTATCTTGCCGTTAACGAAAATTTATCTTACTGGTAACTTTTAACCATAAGTGGAACAACGCAAACTGAAGTTATCAATAGAATAAATTTTAACCGAATGTTTAACTATAGATGGAACAACCGGCTATTAATATTTTTAAAATATGTTAATTTTTTTGTAATTCAAGTAAACAAATTTTGGAATCTAGCTAGAAATAGTACAGAAATTTGTTTCCTAAGTGGAAGGAAAAACCATCATGGACAAAATAAGAAACAGGTATCAGAAAAATAATACAAATACTATCTATAGATAATATTATAGAAGAACCACATAGATGGTGGGATCACATACAAAAAATGGAGAAAGAAAGAACAAAAATCAAAGTATATAAAGCAACAACAACGAAGGCGAAACAAAGAGGAAGATTAAGAAAAACTTGCACCGAAAACATTGGAAAAAGGGACGTTAATTTGGGAGAAGCTAGCCCTAGGGGAATAATGTCCACATTTCATCTCCAGAGGCAAAATAGTGTACTTCTCTTTCAATTTTGATACCATTGACATTATTTACATACCAAGTGCGAGAACGATTGGTTCCCGGATGAGTGTTTGGCGAGCACTGTCATAGACCGATTCCGGGAACCAAGTTCACGCACGCGGTTTGTACAATATTTTTTGTACGAAAAGTATAAAACTTAATAATTAGTAATTTTATAAAAATAATTTTATTTACTAAAACTTCATTAGATATACACTGCTTTGTAGCTAATTTCAGAGTAATGTGTCAAATTTAAATTCCAATTATTTTCATGTTTATTTTTAAATAACTATTTATTACTTACTAAGTTTTTCAAATTTAAACTTAATAAACTTGTTAATTTTTTTATTGTTTTGTTACAATTTGCATTAAATTTGTTGGTTATGTGTTACCGACTTCCCGAGTACTCTGTCTTGCCAACTTCCTCTGCCGCCGAGCAGAAATTGTTGTCAACATAGTGAACCAAATGCACTAATTTCATTATTTTAAAATTTCATTCAATGTTCCATCATTTTCTCTTATTATTATTGCAAAAGAGTGTTTGAGAAACTATACTCTATTATTATAAATTTAGTTCTTTAAGAAATGCTTTAGAAATAGGAGAGCACCACTTCCCGGTCACTTATCTAGTGGGAGATCTGGGAAATTGACATTTCGGACGTTGCTTAGGCGACGCGAAACAATGCATGAGTACAAAAAAATAACTATTTTTAAAACCCTTTCGAATTTTCTCAAAGCAACTATGACAGGGATGCAAAAATGCAAAATAGTTATTTACACAACGAGCTAAGAAAGAGGGTCATTTCATAACGAGTATATTAATAACCTTTTTCTAGCGAGTTTTGTACACTATTTATCTCACGGCCACAAAAACGACAATTTTTAACCTCATATTAGTTGTCATCTGCACGACACTCGGTTGTTTACATTCCATAGACGGATCGCTTTCACTGAAATCCATTTTTATAATAATCACATGCACGTGGTCTCTATAAATAAGTGTGTAATTGTATTAACCAAATAGTCATTGTTTTATATATGTTCGAACGATTCTAACCTAACAAATAAAATGTCAAATAACTCAAAGTAAACAAACCTAACCTTAAATCAAATGTCAAATAACTCAAAGTAAAACGGAAATGAACTGTCGAGTGTGGCAGTACTACCAACTGTTATGTGTATATCATAAATGTAAAATTATCGTATTAACTATAATTATTGAAACAGGATTAAATTTGCAGATTATCCCTTCACAATAGCGTGTTATGATTTTTCTTATACATGAACGGTATTGTCAATTTTCATATACTTTGGTTCACGAAAGATGACAATTCAAGATCACTTGTTCGAAGAAAATATACACAACATTTAATACAGTAGTACCTTAGCAACATTTCATGTTAGAAAGAGAAAGATTACTTGACGTATGTCTATGTAGCTTATGTTGTGTGACAGATATACGTTCATGTTGACATTACTTTCTAACACGTTACAAATATTAATGACGTATGTAGTAGAGTAACAGATACCTAATTATCTACTACACTGCCCTCTATGCTAATATTTACCCAGTGACGTTGACATTTAAATCAAATTATTATTCCATGGTTTTTGTCAAGTCTAGGTTATTGTGTTGTGCAAAAACATAGGTAACGAGCATAAATCTTTGAGAAAGGTATTATTTAAAAAGAAACATAATTTTCTAATAAATTACACTTATTTTTTTCAGTTAAAATGTATCCATAAATATTTCATGTTGTACGTCTATGTATACGAAATGCAATGAAGTTATCTGCTTGTAATATTATATCATACGGTTAATAAATGACCTTGAATTGTCATCTTTCGTGAACCAGACTATACCTAGGTAATCTCGTGGAAATTTGCAGTTGAGCGCTGTATCGTATCGTGGTATTGAGATCAGTTATGAATACAAGACTGAAATAAGCATTCCAACATACAATTTTATTCACAATCAATAGTAATAATTGATTATTAAACATTAATTTCATTAATATTTTTTGATAGTTTTATTAGTCTGCTTCATATGCCTCGTTTGCCTCCCTTGACAAGCCGCCACTGTCTGCAGGCCAAACCTTGCGACATCATATTTATTATATAGCACAAAGTAACATTTTTCAAACTTGATGTGCCAACTGTTAATGCGTTTATAATGTTATTTTTTAACACACTAATTTAGAACATCTGTTCGTTATATGAATATAATTAAATCAATCATATCTATTCAGGTACTTAATTACTTTCAATAAAATAAGCATTACCTTCATCAACTCGACGAGTTATTATTATTTTTATAAGCAAATGATTGACAGTAATTTGGTAATATAATTTGTTAGTACTTATTTGTATAGTATATGAACATATGGTGTATGATTTTACTTTCGCAACCAAAGATGTACATACTTTGCTTCTCTCAATTTTCAGTTAAAAAATACTGTAGAAAACTGAGCCATATCATAATAAATAGTATATTAAAGAACGGATTTCATAATTGTCATTTTATGTTGTGAGAAAGAACCCTTCGAACAAAATAATCGACAATTATGAAATGAGTTTTTTATACTCTTTTTCTATTTTGCACCTTTTGTGCCTTTTTATAACAATAGTGGTACTAATGTGACGTGTGAATAGCTATTTATGATATTAGTGTTAAAAGTATCATTTTATTTTTTGAGCAGAAAGTTTGGAACACGAAGCGGAGCCGAGTGTTCCAATCCTTCGAAGAGGAACATCTGTTAGTACAATGTTATATTTATTTAAAATATGTTTATATATATATATATATATATATATATATATATATATATATATATATATATATAAATATATATTTTGGTCCATTTGATAGAGTATTTTTTTTTCTGTAACCATGTAATTATTTTTATATACAACCGGTAATTAAAGTTAACTTTATTCTTATCAAAATCATTAATTAATGTGCTTCATTATTTCCCGAAGGAAATAAAAATGACAAGTACTCCCTAGGGAAATAAAGTGATAATTTTATTTTCTTCAAAAAAGAAAGACAAGTACAGAGTGTTTGAAAGCAGTTTCAAATTTTGAATATAAAATGAAAGTCGTAAATTATACGTCCCACTTACATGTATTTTACTGCACACAAGACGTGTTTTTCTCAAGAAATAAAACATTCAAATTACGGTTCGCTAAAGTACGGTAGAAACAGAAACTAAAACGACCATAATTAGATAAAATAACTAACTAAACTAGCCACAGATCAATTTTAAATCGCTCAGTGAGTAGTTGAGTGGAATTTTATGGTTCCGAAATGATAGGTCCGAGGAAACAAAAGAGCTCCAAGTGACAAGTGCCACCGCCTTTACGGCACCTAGAATGGTCGCAGGACCAGTTCTTAACTTAGCCGATACTAAATCATTTTTAAAATGTTTTTCAATGTCAGGTGTAAAACTTTTTTCATGTTACTTCAAAAGGAAATTCGTTATTATCGTGCAAAAAATCATGTTTTTTAAGATGGTGTATATAAGTTTTGTATTACAAGGTTCGTGATTGTTGAGCGTTTTTATTACTGGAATACATACATACGTAAATATGTAGTTACTAAAGAATAAGGTTAAAAGTACAGTGTGTTAAAAAAAATCCTAACTCGGAGTAGGCTATGAATAAAGAAATATATATTTTAATTTAAAAGAATTAAATTTCATATTGTCAAAAATGTTCTCTAAAAAAATCAAAGCTTTTCTTTCGAATCTTATGGAATGGAAATAAATTTAAAAATCTGTTATGGGTAGCACAATACCTTCCGTCAATCCTGTGTAATATGTATAAATTCCATTTTCTTGCAAAAGATTCTAAATTTCCAGTAAAATTATTTCATAAACAAACTATGCAAATTTCACTTGACACTAATATCTTCTTCTTCTTTAGCTTTTTCCATTCGTTAGGGGGTCGCTATTTTTTATTTTCTTCCACTCATTTCTGTTTTATGTGTCGTTCTCATTCAGTTCCTTTTCTCCCAAGTCTTCCGCAATACAGTCCTTCCATCTTATCTTTGGTGTTCCTCTATTACTAAGCTATTCATTCTTCATCCAATATATTCTTCATTTCTCCTCATGACATTTTCAAACCAATGTAATCATCTCTCTTGTATCTTTCTAGATACTTGTAACACTAGAGATATTTCCTTACCTATCTTTCCGTGTCTTCCCCAACATCTACTTCAACATCCTCATCTCTGCCACATTAATTTACTTTTTATTCATACTGACATCTATCAATCTGAATATATTAACAATTTTCATGGTTAGCATAGCTGGCTGATTTATAAAATTTAATTTCTTGATAATTCTTTAACTCTATAACTATTGAATATGAAGTATAAAATGCAATCAAATCGTATAGAGAATAATATATTCTTTAAGTTATAATAACGTTAAATATCAATAAATCATATTTAACTGTTAAATCTTCAAATGAGGCTACTTCCAGTTCACCAATTATAACCAAAATCTAATCATTTGTTCTTCTGGATGTAAACTTGAGGAATAATTTTTGGAATCGTGGTACTGAAGTTATGCGATCCGAAACTTTCGTCATGCACACACAGACACACACACACATACATATATACATACAGACATCATCGTAAAAATGGTAAAATCGTATTATAGGGGACCCTAAAACATGCCTATTCAATAAAAACTCATGATTGAATTTTTTGACCAAAGACAATACTTCCTTACCTAAAGGTGACGGAAGGTAAAAAAAAAAAAATTTCATCACGGCATATTACCCATTGCTGGGTGTGCCAATCTGCTTCATACACAGATATCGGTAATGACGGAATATTTGTACCGTGCGGGCGCTTACCAGGTACCAGGCGTCACCTCACGGGCACTCATTGATAGCGTGGAGAGTGCGCCACAGGGGTCAATTTTGTGCCATTAAAATGCGATGTAATTTTTGGTGTCGGTCGGGAAGGTAAAAATATATAATATCTGCTTTCATAAAAGAACATTGTTTCACATGCACAAGAATGAATTTTCACATTGGGTTGTTATTAATCGTCATATCTTTGCACAAAATTTTATATAAACCAATAACAAAATGATTATTGACCATGAAAGTTTGAGATTGAAGGTCAGTACAAGAAAAATGACAAGTTCAATTTTCGATCTTGTCCATAATTTGTTTTGATCTTTTAACGCCATTTTCTTTTCATCTTTTCATCAGTTTGTTAAGATTATAAGTTTTGTATACGGTACGTGGACCGTATATTATTTTTACAATGAATGCGGAACCTTTGTAATTCAAAATTAATTTTTTGAACCTCCATAATTCGTTATGAATAAATTTTAACAAGTTTATATTAAAAAGGTGTTAAGAATATGTACATTAATTACTGTGTAATTTGAAACTAACAATCTTTATGTAAATTTCAAAGTAATTGCACAAGTTAATTTAAAATTTACCTATGCCAAATGTTTACCACAACGTCAAACGACAATTATTTGAAATAAATACAATTAGTTCCACCATTTAAACAATACTTACTGTGAAAAAGTTATAATGAGTTTGTAGCTAATTTATTTTTACTATAATTAACTACGAACGCAATTATTGCAGTTGTAACCTGCATGTACGTACTTGCTGGTTTAAAGCATGTAAAATTGTAAATTAGTATCAGTAGTTGGATTTAAAATAAAAATTACAAACCATACAATACCAGAAGCAATGAATTACATACATCTATTGAATTATTAGATTATTTCTTAGGTGTTATTGAGGAAATGATAAAGCTTTTGTAATAAATAAGCGGATTTGATTAGCTCAGCAATATGAATAATTTCATTTGTTTACAAACATATCGTAAACAAAATGTAGAATTGAATTTTAAACATGGTTGGCGTATTGAGAATAATGTAAATTAACAATAGTTACCATATTATCTAGAATATTGTTTATTATCATTCTACTTTTAATTTTTAATGATGTATTTACTACATTCGTGTGTCAGAATAAAGAACAAGTTGATTTACAGGTGCAACGAATCACATACTTCGTTTAAATATCGAATTCGTATTATAGCTGTAAATCAACCCTTTATGTTTAGGAATTTATTACTTTTGTGGTCTGGCCTTTGTAACATAATATTATTGTTATTCTCAGACACAATATAAACAATATATGGCTATTATTCCATTAGGTATAATGAAATCAAAACAATGTTTTCTTTGTCATGTTTATAGCATTAATCTTTAATTAAATATTATTTTTAAATTAACCAGGATTTGTTTATGAATAAAATGTATAACAATAATTTTAATATACATACTCGTACTTGCAATATCAATTAGAAATATTGCTAATTCATTTCGCAATAATGTTCTGAAGATGACGTCTACCAAATTTTTATATGAAAATTGTGCCACATTTTCTATTTCTCACGACAGTGCACCCATCATATAGGTATGGTGTAAATGATTAGGCAGAAGACGCAAGTCATCAACCTGAAAAAAACCTTATGAAAACAAATATAACTTGTAAAAATTATTAGTTGTTATTTATTTATTTTTAAAATAAAAAAAACATATTCAGTAAAATTTTTGAAAGATGTCCGATCAAGGTTTTTGCTCCGCCCATTCTGACAAATTCAGTAGTTTTGTTTGCTTAGTTTTCATGAGGGTACATAAGATACTACTGTTATTTTATTATTAGAAAAATATATGTTACAATTGGTAAATTTATTAGCAAATGTAAAAACCAAATATGTGAAAAATAAGATACTGACACAAAGTCAGTGCCAGTGACACTGACAGAAAATAACGTTATTCGTACGGCTATGAATCAAGGTAATGTATCTGAATTAATAAACTTACGTTACAGCGAAAGTATTATCAATAACGAGCATCGTTTTAAAGTGGAATGTCAACTTATTCGAAGCAATATGAATTTTTGAAAGAGAAGCTTGTTATATCCATTCTTATCGTACAAATTATATCCATTCTTATCGTACAAACTTATAGCCTTTGCAAAGGAAAGAGATAAATGTATGCCAATTTGTTAATTCGTTCATGATACAGATACCTTGATCGGACATCTTTAAAAAATAAAATTAAATATTAATGAATTTATAATTATTTCTAAGTCAATCCTTATTCTTTTACGGAATATTAAATTATTCGATACAACATGGTCATTCTCAGTAGTGCCAACGTATGGTAGGAAAATAAACTACAATTAATTCAAATAATTTATATTCCGTAAAAGGATAACCAGCTTAGATGATCCGCGTAGTGAACGTTCAAAAATAAACCGTGAATAAAGTTCACGATATTGTTTTATAAGACCGGCAATGGGGTCATTTTACATTTTTTAATTTATTTTTTTCTTGAAAGAATAGGTCAAATTAAATATGTAGGTGTATGTTTTACACCTAATAAGTCTTTAGAAACAGAGATATGATTTTTTTAAAGTTTTCTTTAATTTCAAATATTTGAACGCTGACGTCACGGCACGGTTTGGCGAATGCGGCAGTAGCGTTCTATCGGTCGTGTTTGGAACTATGATTGTTTGGATTATCACTTGTCAGTTTGATCGAGTAACAAACCGTGACGTCACAAATTTTATAGCCGCGAAAGTTTATTAGCAAATTTATGAATGAAAAGTCGCATATTTCATGTAATTTTATATTACTATATTTATTAAGTGAGACGGATTTCCCGATTTTATAAAAAAAAAACACGATTTTTTTAATTTGAAAACAATAACAAAAGTTACCAAAGGTTCATCATTTATTTTGGAACAAAATTATCTATCTTTAGTTGTAGATATGGTATCTATAACTTAGTTAAGGAATTCCTAAATTTAAAATATAAGAATTACTTAGTACTAAGTATTACTTAGCTAAGTTGAATTTTAAGGAAGACTGGTGTAACTGGGCATAAGTAAGCTGTTCCAAAATGGCACAGCATTTTAGTATGAAATCACGTTTCATCGGGATATTTTTAAACGGTTCCGCTTTCGGCTTTGCTGCCAGATCTTATTGAAAAAATCTGCATATTTTCATTGTTAAACTTTTCAAAAGACTCGTAATTTTAATTGTACTGCTGAAATAGGTACTAGCTACCAATAAATAGATTATCAATAATACATTACCAAAATTAAAATCGTTAACGATTTTTCATCAAATCTAATACCAACACTATCTCAAGCTACGAGCCATACTATCAAGTTTTATAGTACTCGTATCTATGGTACGTGCATCGGAGTACCCGCACTGAAGAATGCAGAATACAGTCCGAGCCATGAATGCAACCAATCACCTACGTAGGTTCTTCTTCCTAGGTCTATACATTTACGGTCCAATTTAGATACCGCTGTTGTGGCGTTCGTTTGTAAAGCCGCCCGCAAAAGAGAAACGTTGATGAAGAGGAGATAGTGAAGAAATTATAGCGCACATATATCTACAAAACTCTATTTGGAAATAATTAGGAATCATACATATGTGTAAAACATACGTAGGAAAAGAAAGGTTATAAGTATTAGGGAAGTAATAAATATTAGGGAAGATCTTTAGAGAGTACATCTCATTTGATATTATCCAGTTAGAAATTAGGTAATTAGGATTCAACTGATTTTGGAGGACAGGAAATTCGACATTGTGCCACATTCGGTTCGGTACCCACCAACACAATACCTCTCGCCATTTAATTTTTATTAATTTAAATACATATACCTATGGGGTCTCGTGGCCGCGTGCCTGAGTGTCTGGTCGCGAATGTGGGAAACCGGATCCAATCCCTACCAAGACCAAATATTTCTAATTTTAAATGACATAAAATTGATCCCTGTGGTTCACTCTCCACGCCAGAAATGAGTACCCGAGAGGCGACCCTTGGTAAACGCCCGGACGATACAAATGTGTCATTATCATTATCGAAATCTGTGTACAAAGCAGATTAGCTTACCAAGCAATGGGTAATATGCCGTGATATGTTTATATTTTTTATATAAATACATACCTGTATTTACTTATGCTGGAAACTATGTATATTAAGTTCCTTTCCATATAACTTTTGTTCTAATTACAATTTTCTTTTTAAAATGTTACTATTATTTATTTGAAATGATTATTTTTGGACACTATTTATCTGTTAGTTACATTCATTTGAAATATGAACTGTGTAACTAAGAAATTCTGTTTATCTTTAAAACATAGACTCCGGGATTTATAAAATTGATTATTTTATTAATTTATCTATAAAAGAAAAATTATTAATGTATGTAAGTAGAAAATTCAATAGTCTTTAATTTTTATAATAACATAATCGCGAAAAAAAATTAAAGGTATTTTTGGAGGAAAAACTATTTTGAGTTTCTAGTGAAGTGCGATTTTCAGTTATCCGATTTACAGCAATATCTAATGGCTTCTTTCCATATTATATAGTGTATTCCGAAATTGAACCACGGTAACCATTGAAAATGGTTCGGGTTTAATCGTGGTTACTAAGTTACCGGCACCGGACTGGAAAAACGGAATGCTTTTCTCTTAATATTTGTTAACCAACTATATAACTTCAACTTGTAAAATTTGAGATAAGTACTCGTAGTTGAAATCTATGAAGAAAAACTAAATCTTAAAAACTTGACACGGCACACAAATGCTCATACGACCATCCTTGGCCTATATATTAGTAATTAGTATATTTTATATATTCTATATATGCTCAGCTGTCATGAGCCAAAATGTAACCGCACCATAACCGTCGATGTAGCGCGGTTAGCATGGTTACGGAAAAGTTACCAGATCTTTCGGAAAATACAACCGGTTACTGAAAAATTAACTACGATTAGCGTGGTTCAATTTCGGAATACACCAATAGTTAGGTCGAAATACAAGGTTTCAAAATTCTGCGGTTGATAGTATTTGAGCTAGAGTGACCAGAAGATCCACACTCGCACACATACACACACATACACACACATATACACACATCCACACACACACATATACATATTCATTGTGAAAATGTTAAAATCGAATATTATGCACCTTGAAACGTGATCATTTATCAAAATCTCGATTTGCGATTTTTAGCATGGTCCCTATACCTCCCGTCGCGGGACGTAAAAATAATAATAATAATAATAATAATAATAATAATAAATTTACTTTATTGACATATATCAACGGCGAGGTTCAGCCTAAGGCTGCTCTTCCACCTAACCAAACAAATACAAATAATACAAAGATATATATATATATATATATATATATATATATATATATATATATATATATATATATATATATATATATATATAGCTAATAGACACGTTACAAAAAGTAAACAAAAACAGATCTTGTAAAATAATAAAAATACATTAATGACAAATAATGTAGAAGTAAATAGTTAACAATGAAATAATAGGAACAAACATTAAGTATATAATAAAGCTCGTACATTTCTTTTAAAGCTATTTAAAGAAAGCACCTTCAGATAATCGGGAACACTGTTATATAAAGTAAGGGCCATATATGAAAACCCACCTTTAAATTTTGACTTTCTGAATGTTGGTACAATATACAAATTCTTTATTCTAAGAGAATAATTATATTCTTTAATTACTAATTTGTCAAATAAATAGGAAGGAGTACCTGTCAATGTAATTTTATGTATTAAGCATAAATAAAGATATTTAAAGCGGTTTTCAACAGACGGCATCTTAGAAATTTTGCGGTATTTAGATATGTGATCGTATTTACGCACACCGTATACAAAACATAGACAAGAATTTTGCAACAAAGTTAGTCTTTGTTTGTCTGTCTGTGTGAGGTTCGGAATATAAGTACAGGCGGTTGTGGTTTGGGGTTGAAGGATGGGCATATAACGCTTAAACGCCCTTGGTCTATGAAACTATAGAGAACCTTCTTAACACCCTTACCACAAATTGTTTTAAGACTATAAAATTTGTACAAAGACTTAGGGTTCTTTTGTTGACTACATAATTCAGCTTAAGTAAATTTATTATATGCATACAAGTATTACGTTATGTCAATGAGTGTTTTTATTTAATATAATATTAACTATAATCAAATACACCACCTAATGGCGAATGCGAACGTACAACTCTGTACGAAATTTGTGAAACCAAATGAATGAATACAGGATGCCAATTTGTTCTTGTTTTCTAGTAATAAATCAATTCCCAGATTTATTATTATCTGAAAATGTCGCAATGTTATATTTACAGGTGCACAAGGTGAATCCAAGACGGAAATTGGCACAAAGGTAAAAACTATTTTTAAAAGAAACTAGTGCCAAAACAGCTAATTATCTGTAACGTATTAATGAGATATGCATATAATTGTATGACGTTATTTTTTTAAATTAATAAAGTTAAGAAAATAAAATTCTATTGCTATTGAGAAAAAAATGCACCAACGCTTATGTATGAATATAACTTATTGGGTTGAAAAGTACCTGACACCTCAAGTATGAGTGTATTAGGGTGAAATTTGCTTTGTGTAAGGCAATAAAACATTGTAAAATCAATATTTCACTTGTGAAGCTGTGCGGCATCGAAGTAAAAGTAAATATTTGACAAAACGCAACTTAGGAATAGTGAACTGAATTACATTCTTTTGGCTCGCCAAGTTATAATCGTATGGACTACACCTGACGATTTGTAAAAATCAATGTTTTCAAATTGTTTTCCCCTCATATAATTGCTAATGTAAATTACAAAACACAGTAAATCTGAAACTGAACATTTCTTATTTATATCACTGTTTACCTTTGCTTCCTTTGAAATTTCAGATAGGAAAATAACATTAAATTTCATGTTTATAGTCAGTATTATTCGAATTTTCTACTTAGGTTGTCACGTACCGAATGTTACATTATTAAACAATCAAACTTAAAATTTAAATAATCTAAAAATAAAATAAATAAATATTTCATCTCGGCATATTACCCATTGCTAGGTGGCACACTGCTTCGTACACAGATATCGGTAATGATGGAATATTTGTACCGTGTGGGCGCTTATCAGGCGTCACCTCACGGGCACTCATCACTGGCGTAGAGAGTGCGCCACAGGGTTAATTTTGTGCCATTAAAATGCGATGTAATTTTTTGGCGTCGATCGGGATTGAACCCGGGTCCCCAGATTCGCAACCAGACACTCACGCACACGGCCACGAGACCCCATATAATTATTTTCCGCATAATCTAAAAGTAAGTGAACAAAATCTCGCAAATGCTTCGTTATATAATCCAAAACCTCTGTTAGCGAGAGGTAAAAATTAGTGCTGTGAGGATCCGACAAAACTTGGATCCGAGAACCCGGATTTCAAAATATCCGGATCCTCGGATATCCGACATTCGGATATTGAAGCGGATATCCGAAAATTTAATTCGAATTTGGATCCGGATCCTAATTCGGATCCGGATCCTGATTTAGATCCGGATCCTGATTTGGATCCGAATCCTGATTTGGATCCGGATCTCGAATCCGAATCGATGTTTTGTTTGCGGATCCGGATCCAAATTTTAATTCTGGATCCGATTCTTCATTTTGAATGTGAAGTCTAACATCTGAAATTGTGTTCAAATTCAAACCGTTAAAGTGGGCCTGTTTATCTTTACAGCAGTCTGTAAACACCAGTACACAAACAGTAATACATTTTATAATACCCCTCTAAAATAACCAGGTAGTATGTGCAAATGTAAAGAAAAAAGAAATTTGAGAAACAATCGCCATAGGTTCGTTGCAGGTAGCGAAATACCTATCGTACACGTGTTTCACATAAAAGGGGTTGTTTTTGTTAATTATAGTTCTGGGAATCGAAGAAGTTCCTTCTTAGCGGATGCTAAAAGTTGTCCAACAGAAATTTATATCTGCCAACTATTAATTAACTACATTAAACAAAAATGTATTGTGGACTATCATCAGATTTATTTGGTTTTGGTTTTGATGAGACCCGATGCTAATATTGAAATGTAAGGTTCAATACTGAGAATATTCGAATCCAAGAGCCGATCCGGATACTAGAATTCTATATCTCATACTTATATTCGAATCTAAGATCCGATACTCAAATCCGTTTCCAAGATTCGATATTCGGATCCGGATTCAAGATCCGATACTCAGATTCGGATCCAAACTCCAATACTCAGATTCGGATCCAAAATCCGATACTGAGATCCGGATCCAAAATCCGATACTCAGATCCGGATCCAAAATCCCATACTCAGATCCGGATCCAAAATCCGATAATCAGATCCGGATCCAAAATCCGATACTCAGATCCGGATCCAAAATCCGATACTGAGATTTAGTCCGAGATCCGGATAGTTCAATATTCAATTATCCGGATAATTTTGGATCCGAAACCGAAACTATCCGGATCCGGATCCGGATCCCACCACTAGTAAAAATTGAGTAGCACATTATAGTCGCAATCGAAACTAAAATACTGACAGATACATACATACATACATACATACAGACAGATAACTTTGTTTATTTTAACATATACGAGTACTAGACATTTCTGAACGTACCCACAAGAATAAAGAAATGTCAAATTTGATATGATCACAATACCTGTTTATTTAGTTATGTACCTATAGTAAGTCGGTCGGTAAAAAATAAATCGCTAAATCATTACTCGCTTTCTAATATGCAAAGATAAAGCAAACAAACATATGCTCTTAATCGAGAATTGCAAACCGTTGTCTAGAATAGATAGTAACTCGATCAATACTACCAAAAGAAGAAACTTCGCTACATTTCCCAACCTTAGTAATTTCTTTGGTGAACGTACTAACGTCTTGTGTAAACATTCTACGATAGTCTACGTCTACATCTATAGCACGTTGGCTCTAGATCAGCTTCGCTTCAGCATTCTCAGTGCTCGTGATATGGCCGTAAATGGCGATACATTCAATAACGGATCTCGGTGTTCTGTGTTGATGTTGATGTCTGTCGTAATGATATTACGAGTGAGTGCATTTTCCGTTCGTCCGTTACTCGGAGATTGAATACTGATGCCGAAGCTGCCGTGTGTTATTATGCAGCAGGGTCATGATGTTTTGATCTTGATGTAAGTGTGAGAATTCTGTATGGCTCTGGATGGATTATATCGTGAAATTGGATCAATTGTGTTGTGTACATGAAATGAAAATTTTAAATTTAAAGAGTTTAAGTGAAATTTTTAGGTTTTACTTTTTTATCTCTCGCTAAGGGAGGTATTGGATTCATACTAAAAATCGCACATCCAGATTTTAGTGAATAAGCACATTTTATGGTCCTTAGAACCCGATTTTAACATTTTTAGGATGATGTCTGAATGTGTGTGTGCGTGTGTATACGAGTATGTTGGAAAGATGATAAGACTTGCTTAATCTGATATTAATAGAAACAGCTGAAAAAGTTTTGGTAACATTTCGACAACCAGAAGTATTAGTTTCTTCAAAGAATTCTTCTAAATATTATTACAAATATTAAAGACCTCTCTCTATCCGATACATTTAATTTTTACCTTCCGTCACCTTTAAGGTAAGGAAGAAATTGTCTTTGGTCAAAAAATTCAATGATGAGTTTTTAGTGAATAAGCATGTTTTAGGGTCCCTATATTACGATTTTACCATTTTTACGATGATGTCTATATGTGTGTGTGTGTGTGTATGTGACGAAAGTTTCGGATCCCATAACTTCAATACTACGATTCCAAAAATAATATATTTCTCGTATTCCTCAAGTTTACATCCAGAAGTACTACTGATTAGATTTTGGTTATAATTGGTGAACCGGAAGTAGCCTCATTTGAAGATTTAACAATTAAATTTGATTTATTGACATATTCAATAGATAGTGTTAAAGAATTTTAAAGAAATTAAATTTTATAAATCAGCCAGCTATGCTAAACATGGAAACTACTAATATATTCATATAATTCAAATTGACAGATGTCAGTATAAATAAAAAGTAAATTAATGTGGCAGAGATGAGGATGTTGAAGTAGATGCTGGGTAAGACACGGAAAGATAGGTAAGGAAATAACTCTAGTGTTACAAGTTTCTAGAAAGATACAACCGAGATGATTACATTGGTTTGAAAATGTCATGAGGAGAAATGAAGAATATATTGGATGAAGAATGAATAGCTTAGTAATAGAAAGTTGAAGAAACAGAGGAAGACTAAGGATAAGATGGAAGGACTGTATTGCGGAAGACTTGAGAGAAAAAGAACTGAATGAGAATGACACGTAAAACAGAAATGAGTGGAAAAAATAAATAAAAATAGCGACCCCTAATGAATGGGGAAAGCTAAAGAAGAAGATGCTAGTGACAAGTGCAATTTGCATAGTTTGTTTATGAAATAATTTTACTGGAAATTTAGAATCTTTTGCAAGAAAATTTATGAATGTATGGAATTTATACATAATACACACGATTGACGGAAGGTATTGTGCTAGCCACGTCAGTTTTTTTTATTAAAAATACTAATCGCAATCACACCATGTAAAAATATGTAAAAACGTTAAATTGTAAAAAATAGTAAACGAAAGTACGATGAAAATTTTAGTATCTGTTTATTCTTTTTATTTATATAATAACTCAAAATTATGTTTTTGTTTATCGTCATAGTACTCTGTGGCGAAAATATTAATCATAGTCGCCACATAGTTATGGACGTGTGGAAGTGCGTTCTAGTGATCGAAATTTTAAAAATCGTACACAAAATTTTGGTGAATCCAATTAAGAATACAAATTGTTTAGTACAACCGATAAGTTCCAACAAATAATATGTAAGACGTACAATTAATTGTTTTAGAATTTGAAAAATAATATGAGCTGCAAAGTCAAACTTTGAAAAAAGTAGTATGCACTTCGGCGAGTTCACCCTATGGTTTTATTTTATAATCTATTTAATTTCTTTAATAAATTGCCTGTTTTTGTTTTTGTTGTTCTATAGAAAATTTAAAAAATGCACATTGGGGAACATCTTTATTGTTATTTAAACTAATAGTTTGATTTTCAAACCTAAAAGTAATAAAATCACTAATTTGAAATTTCTTTTGTTACAGGTAACAATTCTGCACATAAGGTATTCTATACACTCACTATGAATGGAAAAATTTAAATAACAGTAAGTAGTAAGTATTGATATTAGTAATAGAATAATTATTATGTATTAATAGCTGTATTTTTTTTGGTCCAAATCTCAGTTCGTCTCAGCTCACTCAGTAATTTGTTGTTGCTGAGCGGGACTAGGGATGCGCAAAATTATTAAAACATCGATGTTAACATCGATCGATTAATCGAATTACAAAAATCGATGTTATAAAAATATCGGATCAGAAAGATGGATGTTATCGAAAAAAATAAAATCCACATAAACATCGAACATCGAAACTAAATATCGATGTTTCCAAAACATCGATGTATCGTGCGTTCGTGCGCATCCCTAAGCGGGACCGAGTGTAATTCGTCAGTTCAGTAGCAAGAATAATGTGAAAAGAAAATGTTACTTGTAGGTTATCAATTTATTATGAAAGTCTTTCTTCGTGGTTGAAAACAAAAATGTCATACACGATAATTTTAGAATAAGATACTCTTTCTACTCGTATGTGTAATATTGTTCTGGACACTGCCTAGGGTTTCACGGCTTAACTTGATATTAAAGTTACTTGACTTGACTTGACTTGAAATCAATCCAACCTCAAGTCAAGTAATAGTAGCTGAAAGTCAAGTCAAATAATTACAATTTCAAGTACTTGAAAAATGAAGTCGTTACAATTACTTGAAAAAATCAAGTAGTTATTTTTTTAATTATCAGAAAAATTAAGAAGTGCAAGACTACATTTCATTTTCATGTAGTTCCTTATGTTTTATACTTACTTAATCCTAATGCCTTTCTACCC
The DNA here is from genome assembly GCA_951394225.1 of Harpalus rufipes. Taxonomy (NCBI): domain Eukaryota; kingdom Metazoa; phylum Arthropoda; class Insecta; order Coleoptera; family Carabidae; genus Harpalus; species Harpalus rufipes. The sequence goes on along the minus strand of OX596276.1, from coordinate 9,454,320 downwards.
TTTCGGGTGTAAGGCTGGGTGTTAGGTACTTGGCTATTCTTCTGGTTTTCTTCTCCATATCTTCTTCCATTCTTCTCTGACTCTGGTTAAAGGTCTAGCTTCTTCCCACTTAACGCCCCTCTTTTCCAGTGCCCTTTTCACTTCTTCAATCCAGGTTTTTCTTGGTCTTCCTCTATTTCTCACATTCGTTGTTCTTGCTTCGTAGATTTTTCTTGTTGTTCTTTCTTCCCCCATTCTTTGTATGTGACCCCACCATCTTAGTTGACCTTCTTCTATTATAATGTCTATAGGTTGTATATGTAGTGCATTTCTGATATCTTTGTTTCTTACTTTGTCCATGATTGTTTTTCCTTCTATTTTTCTAAGAAATCTCATTTCTGTACTGTTTACCTTGCTACGTTGTCTTTCTGTTGTTGTCCAGGTTTCTGATCCAAAGGTTATTATGGGTGTAGCTACTTTTTTGTATACTTGTAGCTTAGTGTCTTTTGGTATTTCTTTCTTCGATAGTATGTTGTTCTTGATGCTGTTGAAAAGCCTACCTCCCGCCCCTGTTCTTTCTTTTATCTCTTCGTCTAATTTTCCATTATATGCCATTACAGATCCTATGTATTTGAATTTACTCACTTGTTCCAGCGTTTCTCCGTCTATCTTGATTGTATGTTTTTCTACTTTTTTACTTATAATCATTGTCTTCGTTTTACTGAGGTTTATTTTCATATTTATTTTGTCTAGTTGAAATTTGAAGATTTCTAGGTTTCTATTAAGTGTGCTTTCGTTTTTTCCTATAATGACCATATCGTCCGCGTAGCATATTTCTAGTACTTGGATACTTTCCATCTTCCAATGTCCTACTGTGTGTTGCTTTGCCTCCTTTCTTGCTTCCTTTATAGCTTCATCCAATACTAACGTAAAAAGTAGCGGACTCAATATACAGCCCTGTCTAACTCCCTTTTGTAGTTTCAAACAGTTTTGATTTTTCATTCTTTGTTCTTACATAGTTCCTTGTTTTCTTATACAAGCTTTGTATCCCTTTTATTATGTTCTCATTTAGTCCTCGGTTATGTAGTATGGTCCATATATCTTCCCTGTTAATTCGATCAAACGCCTTTTCTAGATCGATGAAACATACATGAATGTTACCTCCTTGTTTTATTGTCTTCTCACTTACTTGCCTCAATATGCTAATGGCATCCTGGACTCCTCTCTGTGGTTTGAAACCATATTGATTGTCTTCTACAGGGTGTCCCTTAACTTCGAGCAAAAACTTTAAGGGCATATAGTACTGACCAAAATGAATAAAAAAGCTTCATCAACATAGGAATGATATTCAACTGTTTCCGAGAAAAGCGAAAAATCTAAGAAAAACTGACAAAGATAACGATCGAATAAAATTTTGTCTATGTCAGTAAAAAGACTATAAAAAACAATAAAATTTTATATGAAACATTATTCTCAATTTCTTATAGTTACGTAGTTATATGAAAATTAAATATTGACCAAGGTCGCCACAACATTTCACTTTTGATTTTTATAAAATAACAAAAGGCCATCTAAGATTACCTCTCAAAGGTAAACAAAAAGTCTCAATTAATCAAAATCGTAATTCTTATAGTTTTTGAGATAGCAAAGGTAAATCTCGTAAAAACTCATTTTTCACTGCGTTATATCTGGGAAACTATTAAAGATCGGACACATTTTGACTGAGCTTTTTTTACTCATTTTGATCAGTATTATATGCCCTTAAAGTTTGTGCACCAAGTTAAGGGACACCCTGTATAGTCCATTCAAGCTGCATTCTAAGTCGTTTTTCCAGAATGCGTGCGAACACTTTTGCCACTGCACTTAGAAGTGTAATTCCTCTGTAGTTCTGACAGTCTTTTAGATCACCTTTTTTATATAGGGGGCATATTATGCCAATTTGCCAATCTTCTGGTGCATTTCCTGTTCTCAAAACTTCATTATACAGTGAAATCCGCTTATAACGACACCGCTTACAACGACAATCTGGTTATAACGACGGAATTATAAGCACTTGTTTGAACTCCCATATACATTAACGTAAAAAAATTCTGATATAACGACTTCGTTCATAACGACGAATCCGGATATAACGACGGAAATTTGTCGATCAATATTTTTTCCGTCTGTTATAACGACCGTTATGCGCGCTTGTTCTAATAAAGAACGGGGAATCACCGGTCTCTGTTTACATTTCTGTGCGTATGTATTCGAACATTCACTTGTTTTAAAAAGTAGTGTTTTCTGCCACCAAATTGTACCTCGATTTTACAACCAATGGACCAGGGTGTGATTCTCTCGGTAAAGGCTCATTATCGCAAAATGCAAATTTTACAAACCATCAAGAACCTAGAGTTGGGAAAGAAAATAACATAACTCTCTTGGATGCCATTCTTATGATATCTGAGGCTTGGAAGAAAGTAACGCCTAAAACAATTGCAAGTTGTTATCGGCATGCTGGGTTTATTCGAAAAATGAATGCAGGTTCAACAAAAGATGAAAACGTCGACAATGATGATGATTATGACGACAACGTTCCATTGGCTACATTCGTAACTAATGTAATGAGTACAGAGATGACTAATATAGAATTGTTGGAATTTGTTAACATTGATAGAGAAGTAGAGACCTGGAGTAATTTAAGTGATGAAGATATAGTGCAAAGCATGAAATATAATGATACCGTCATACTAATAAATGGAAATGATGAAGGCGACACTGATTTTCAAATTCCTTGAAGCGGTTTACGTATTAAAAAAAAAATATGGGTGAAAATTTAGAAACGCAACTGTTAGATAGTATTTCTAAGTTTGATTGTAAACTCGAGCGCATTTATTATGAGCATAAATGCAGAAAACAAAGCAAAATAACAGATTATTTTTCTAGTACTGTTATTTAGTTTTATAAATATGTAATAATTTATGTATGTATAAGAAACTTTTATTTAAATAAAATATACTTAAATTTATTCTATATTTTATTAGGTACAGTATTTATTTTACTTGCATTGGTTATAACGTCCTCCGGCTATAACGACGATGTCGTTATAACCGGATTTTACTGTATATATCTCTCAATATTTCAAGTGCTGATTCTGAGGCCGCTTTGAGCATTTCCACTGTTATCTTATCATGTCCTGGCGCTTTACCTAATTTTTCTTTCTTGAGTGCTTCTTTTAGTTCTTCTACTGTTATTTCGTCTTCCAACTTCTGTCCTTTTGTTTGTTGTTTTGTCATTCTTTCTCTCTTATCATCTTTCTCTTTTCCTATCTCCTCTCCTTCTAACAATTCCTTGAAATATTGCCTCCATCTTTCCATAATTTCATTTTTTTTCGAAATCAGTTCACCTTCTTTGTTTTTGATATTAAGCAGCATTTGTGGTTTTTTCTTTCTTGAATTTCTCAGTACTCCATAAACTAATTTTTGGTTATCTTTATATGCATTTTTCATCATTTCACCAAAATCTGCCCATGATTTCTTTTTTGCCTCTTTGATTATGTTCTTAACTTTTCCCCTTTCTGTTTTGTATGCTTCGTAGTCATTTTCGCTTTTCGTGTTTATATATCTCTTCCACTTTACCTTTTTCTTTTTAATTGCATCTTTTACTGTTTCATTCCACCAGCACGTTTTTTTTACATCTCTATTTGTAATTTTTGAAGTTCCACACGATTCTTCCGCTGTCTTTAGTATTGTTTGTTTAAACACTTTCCAATTTTCTTCTATATTTCCATATTTATTTGCCCTTTCCATATTTTGGTCTAGCCTTTCCTGGAACTGCTGTTTTATTTTGGTCTCTCTTAGTTTGTAACATTTAATTTTATTATTTTCTGCTTTTCTTTTAATAACCTGTTTTCTTTCTATTTTGTCTTTAAAAGTTAGCGTAACTAAATAGTGGTCACTTCCTATCTGTTTTATAACAATATCAATAATATACCTTGAAATATAGACTTTTATTCATAAAAATAAATCATACATTCAAATTTAAAAAAAATTAAAAAAGAAAAGTATAATATATGAATGAACTAAACTATTATGTATTATGGTTGACCTTGAAAGGGAGCAAGTTGAATTTTAACCGGGCCGGCGCCTAAAGTGGTTCCAAATAAATAAAAAATATTATACTGGTAATGATTCCGCTTAATTTTAATATTTGACCGTACCTAAATGTACTTGATTTTTTGCCATTTAAATAACATTTGGTTTTGGCACATATTGGAACTTTATTTTTTTCCGCGATTTTAAGAGGTTTAAAAAATCCATTCATTATTGGAATATATACTAGAACCAGCTACAGTTATCTTAATAATAATGATTAGAACTTCAAATTTTGTCGACATATTCTTGGGTCATTTTACTATATAATATCAATATTGGGTGAATTTTTTAAACCTCTGCACAGGTACAGTCCATACGATGTAACTTGGCGAGATGGGGCAATTCACATTATCACTGCAGTAATAGGGAAGTTATAAAATCCATAGGCGTACCGAAGAAGAATGAATTTCAATAAAATTACGAATATTACAAAAAAAAGAAATTATTTATACAAAAAAAAAATATTACAAATAATGGAATGAATTATTTATTATATAAATCATATTATAATTAATTATTTTTTAAATTAATTAAGTTAAGAAAATAAAATTTCTATTGGTATTGAAAAAAAATGCACCAACGCTTATGTATGAATATAACTTCTTGGGTTGAAAAGTATCTGACACCCCGAGTTTGAGTGTATTAGGGTGAAATTTGCTTTGTGTAAGGCAATAAAACATTGTAAAATCACTATTTCACTTCGGAAGCTGTGCGGCATCGAAGTAAAAGTAAATATTTGACAAAGCGCAACTTAGGAACAGTGAACTGAATTATATTCTTTTGGATCGCCAAGTTACTATAGTTAATTTTTTTGACTCTGTCGGGTACAGTAATAAAACTATAAATGAACTATAAATATCGCAATTATGATAAAGCGGCATATTCTTTACTTTCTGCAGTATAATACTGTTTGGCATCGGCCCATATTTTTGAGCCGCTCTATTCATGCATTGAATCAAACGTCTACCAGGTATGTATAGGAAAATAGCCTTACAGTCCTTTAACATAAATGAATAGAGCGGCTCAAAAATATGGGCCGATGCCAAACAGTATTATACTACAGAAAGTAAAGGATATGCCGCTTTATCATAATTGCGATATTTATAGTTCATTTATAGTTTTATTACTGTACCCGACAGTCACAAAATTTGACTATATGAACTGTACTTGCAGTAGTGAATCATAGCATAGTAAATATAACATATGTGTTACGATTCTACTGATGTACGCGTTTTCGTACATAATCGATTTGTAATCAAGTAGCTTGAATTTGCTTGAAATTGCTTGATCAAGTCAAGTAGTAACGATAGAAAATCAAGTCAAGTAATGAATTTTTGAAAAGCTTGATTTTCAAGTCAAGTCAAGTAATTTACATTACCATCAAGCTACTTGACTTGATGGAACCCTAGCCTACTGCACATCTGAGTACATTATCCACACACATTTTTATTTTGATTTTTCTTTTTTTGCTTGGTCCATTATTACAGGCGTTCACCATCTTCCCAACGAACCAATTAAGCGTTTATTGTATCTATAGAGCTACATTATCTACAATAAAGCACCACAAATGGAAATGATTTTTTTGTCGCGCTATATGCAATTTATGTGTTGATTTTAGTGTGAAATTATAGCTAAATAAGGATGTAATGAGAATTTACGCTTATTCATTCTGTCAGAACTCAATTTGACGGAATATCTTTATTGCTTTGCTTTACGCTGGTAATTTATAGGTAATCAAGAAATAGATTGGAGAGTTTAAGCAAGTCTTGTCGACGTAAAAAAAATCTTTCCAGTGGTTGAGATGAGACTATCTGTATTCTATAAAAGATTTATCATTATAACTCATTAGGTGGAAGTAACCTGCAGAAAATATATAATTTTGAAAAAAAGCATAAATAAATTTCACTAATGAAGGACTCTTTTATGCGTTTAATGTTCTCCATAATGAAAGACTGTTGATTATACCTATATTTCTCTATCTTTATACATACGTAAATCTTTTTTTCTTCTTTTTTTCGTACGTACACAGTCAGTAATCTTTTTGGAGTCTTCGATCTACCATACCCTAAAATAATTTGTGGTTTTATGTAATTATGTATATAAATATTTAGAACTCAAATGATAATAAAATTTCACTTTCTGAATTAGAATGACATATTCTAGCTTAACACTCTTTTTGATACTACAAGAAGCTTCATTCTTCAGCGATTTTTGGTGACATTTTGTTATTTGGGATTGGTATGACTACATTAAATACACAAAATATTTTAGCAACGAATACTATGGTGGAAATGATTAGGCAGAGGGCTCACGTCATGAAAAAAATCGGATGTGGACACCACATGACTTCCTTGTACGATTATTAAACTATACAATTTTTTTTAATAAATAAATTACAAAATATTAATTTTAACTTCAAAACAGTAAGATATATAGCGACCATAAAGGGAGTTTTTAAAGAGAGTTTTGATTACAACAAAGAAATATTTGATTACAACAATGAATATGACTAATTTCACAATAAAAATATAATATTTGTTATTGTACGAATCATAAAATTGCACGTTTTTAACGTAATTTGAAATGAACATATTTTTGTATTTTTTTGTCCTAATCCATAGCAAGCTTTATTACAAAAACAAAAAGTATATAATGTTTAAATTTACATATCTCGCTTATACAAAGGGCTAATTTAATAATACTTGATGTGCTAGACGCAGAAATTAATTCTCTAAAACTTTTATTTGAAACATTTATTTCTAAAATGAAAATAAAATCATTTTATTCAAGAAAAACTGTTAACAACTTCAAGTAATGTACCACTTCCGGTTAGCCTATTTTAACCAAAATCTATTATGTTATTTCGATTGACATAAAAGTCTTGTATACCAAATTTGAAAAGTTTTGGATTATATTTTAAAACAGTTTTTCATTAAAATCTATTATAGGCTTCATTTAAAGTGCCACTTCTGGAAATTGTGTAATAACCAGAAAGGGAGGTGCACAACTAGATGTTATAGGAGTCTTAAATACAAAATTCCAACTTTCTACGGCTTACCGTTTTTGAGTTATGCGAGATACGTACGTACGTACAGACGTCACGACGAAATTAGTCAAAATGGATTCAGGGATGATCAAAATGGATATTTCCGCTGAAATCTGAAAACCGAAATTTTTCGCGATTACAATACTTCCTTTACTTACGTACAAGGAAGTAAAAAGAAGAAATAAACTAGTATTAAAGAAACGTATATATTAGTTAATTTACAATTATTTCTAAATCAATCCTTATTCCTTTTCGGAATATAAAATTATTTGACAAAACAAGATCATTCTCAGTAGTGCCAACGTATGGTACGAAAATAAACTACAATTATTTCAAATAATTTTATATTCCGTAAAAGGAATAACGATTGACTTGGAAATAATTGTAAATATCATTAATATACAGGATGTTAATACTAAGTTGTAACACCCGAAAATGGCAGTTAGAACTCATTGAATCAAATAACTTTTCTTAGTTCGATTTTTTTATTTGGAGCCCCAGTTCATAGTTATTGGCGTTTTTTTGTTTTTCGAAAAATCGTCATTACACCCTTATTTTAAGGAATATTTAAAAAATACAAAAACTTTCAGCATTTGTTTTCGGTTCTCAAAAATATTTGTATTTACAATTATTTCCTATTTTATCAAATAACAAAATGGCGACCGATTAAAAATTTGGATCCCAAATTATGTTCTCAGCGTTATGAACTGAGTTTGAATTTGGCGCCTATATTTGACCGTTACACCTTTCTACCTATACATATATTTCAGGTAAGACGCTGAACTATTCATTTCATATATAGGTTATCATGAAGGTATTTGTTAATTAATTCTAGTATTTCCGAATCCAATTATAAACAGAATCACCATACTACATCCAACAAAAAAATAAAAAAGATATGATCATGATATGATGATATATTTATTTATTTCTTAATGACATATGAATTTTTTGGCTATTAACGTCGCCGTCTCGTATCATATCGATAAGTTTTACATATTTACTGGGAAGTCATATTAAATTTCAGATTCGATAATATAAATTCTACTCCATTATTTATCAGACACGCCCAGTTGATAATCCTACTACCATTGGGCATAGTAATAAATATGTCAATGTGAATGACTTATATAGAATCATAAATATGTATGCATGTAGCTCATTGCGTAACATTATTAGAAATGTACTCTGTGCCGATACTATATCGACCCACACTTTTCGATTCGATATTTATTATTCAATGTCTATTTCTTATCTTTCTTATATTTATTTTTAGAATGACTATATAATTCTATGCTACTGGACTGAATAAATGAATAGAGAAGTTAATTCTCAATTTCTTCTCTCAACGTTTCAAAACATTTAAAAAATTATTACTATAATGGGGTATTATTAAACTATACATATTTTTTTAATAATTAAATTACAAAATATTGACAGGCTTAAGCCATTTTTAAATTAACATATTAATCTAACCCGGTTCTTTTTAAAGAGAGTTGATTACAACAAAGAAATATTTGATTACAACAATGAATATGACTAATTTCACAATAACGTAATTTGACATGAACATTTTTTTTGTCCTAATCCATAGCAAGCTTTATTACAAAAACAAAAAAGTACATAATTTTTAAATTTACATATCTCGCTTATACATAGGGCTAATTTAATAATACTTGATGTGCTAGACGCAGAAATTATTTCTCTAAAACTTTTATTTGAAGCATTTATTTCTAAAATCAAAATAAAATCATTTTATTCAAGAAAAACAACTTCAAGTAATGTACCACTTCCGGTTAGCCTATTTTAACCAAAATCTATTATGTTATTTCGATTGACATAAAAGTCTTGTATACCAAATTTGAAAAGTTTTTGATTATATTTTAAAACAGTTTTTCATTAAAATCTATTATAGGCTTCAAGTAAAGTGCCACTTCTGGAAATTGTTTACTAACCAGAAAGGGAGGTGCACAACTAGATAGGAGTCCTAAATACAAAATTTCAACTTTCTACGGCTTATCGTTTTTGAGTTATGCGAGATACGTACTTCCGTACGTACGTACGTACAGACGTCACGACGAAATTAGTCAAACTGGATTCAGGGATGATCAAAATGGATATTTCCGCTGAAATCTGAAACCCGAAATTTTTCGCGATTACAATACTTCCTTTACTTACGTACAAGGAAGTAAAAATCTGTTGTGGCCATCACAATACCTCTCGCCCTTTCCATTGTGGTATATATATAAATATTGTATTTAACATTTCTTGTACACACAAAAAAGTTCTAATTACACCTGATCTTTATATTTACGTATTTTCTATCATTTTATTCATTCTATGAACAATTTTTCTCCATTTCATCTAAATGTTCGAGATTTTTCCAATTCATTAGCGGGATTGGCAGCATTTCTGAAGGGTTCATGTAATATACCTATAATTTTAAATTTATAATTAATAATACAATAAGGGCCGGTATTTTCACTTGCGAATAAAGCTATAAATTTAACCTTCATATAAATATTTTTGTTGTCTTTTCACTTGCAAATAAATTTATTCTGTTATTCGCGGAATAAGTTATTTGCTAGTTGGGTAACGAATAATTGGTTTATGTGAATGTACATTACATTTCTAGATAATGCAGATTTATTAACAAAGTAGATATATTAAATATTTTTAATGATTCTGATGATTGTTTGAACTATGAATGAATAAATAATGCGAAAAATCGAAAACGCACACAGATTCCGAACAAACTGTTCTATTTTATTATTACAAATTGGGGTTCGTATTTGATATCAAACGCACTACATAGACAAATCCCTCCTTGGGTAAATCATCATAAAGATCCTGACATTTGATTCTAGTAAAATATTTTCGGATTTTGAATACTTTTATACAATATTCATTTACCTCGAACTGAAAGGAATATACAAAAATTATAAGGACAATTTCACAATATACATATGATTTCGTTTAGCGCGTATGATAACTGCAATAGATTACTTGTTAAACTACACTCTCCTGGGGCTAAAAATGCAGAAGGATATAGATAACATTAAAGATGTCAAACACAATTTTGCCAAGTAAGGATTCAAAAGAAGTTGACACATTTTATCCTTGTCTGCTTAACGTGACTACGCAAAACTCTATCCTTCTCCACTGACACAAATTCACTCTGCAACGTTACCAATTCACGAATGTTAAAATTATTCGACAGATAGTTATTTGTTTTTGTCAAATGTGTGAAAAGACTCAATGGAGTTATTCGTTGAATAAATATATAGAATAAATTTATTTAACGAATACTTATTCGAAACTTTATTCGGAAGTGAAAATTCCGGGCCTGAGAAATATTAAATATCGTGCCCAGAAAAAGCCTGCAGTACTATCTCTAGAATTTTTGACACTGACATTAGTGACATTTATCTGTCAATTACTAACATTTAAATTTCTCAAGTAGTTACCATGGATATGTTTGGGCTGTGAGCAGGCTGTGACCCCGATTATTTTATAGTTTATATTTCTATATCTTTAAATCTACAAAAAGTTTAAATGTGTCGGATAGAGAATTTTGTTTTTACCTTCCGTCACCTCTAGGTAAGGAAGGTATTGTCTTTGGTCAAAAAATTCGGTGGTGAGTTTTCATTGAATAAGCACGTTTTAGGGTCTTTACAATACGATTTTACTATTTTTACGATGATGTCTGTATGTGTGTGTGTGTGTTCGTGTGTGCGTGTGTGTGTGTATGTGTGTGTGTGTATGTGTGTGTGTGTATGTGTGTGTGTGACCGCGTTTTCGGGCACGATATCTTCAATACTAGAATTCCAAAAAATTACAATTCTTGCGTATTCCTCTTCCTTACAACCTATACAGACCTGTTTAGATTTTGGTTATAATTGGTCAACCGGAAGTACCCTCATTTGAAGATTTTAACAGTTTTTCTTGAAAAAATCAGTTAAATGTTATTATAACTTAAAGAATATATTATTGTCTATACGATTTGATTGCATTTTATATTTGATATTCAACAGATATAGAGTTAAAGAAGAATAACGATAATCAATTTAATATAAATTTCATAATTCAGCCAGCTATGCTAACTTAACCATGGAAACTGCTAATATATTCAGGTAATTCAAATTGACAGATGTCAGTATCAATAAAATGAAATCAATGAAAGAATAAATAAAATGAAATCAATGAAAGAATAAGGGAAGTAACTCTAGTGTTAGAAGTTTCTAGATATAAGAGAGACGATTACATATTGGTTTGAACATGTCATGAGGACAGATGAATATATTAATAGAAGGTGGAAGAAACATAGGAAGACCAAATATAAGATGAAAAGACTGTATTGTAGAAGACTTGAGAGAAAAGGAACTGAATGAGGACGACACGCAAAACAAAAATGAGTGCAAGAAGAAAATAAAAAATAGCGACCCCCTAACGAATGGGAAAAACTAAAGAAGATGTCAGTGTCAAGTGCAATTTGCATAGTTTGTTAATGAAATAACTTTACTGGAAATATAGGATCTATTGCAAGAAAATTTATGTATGGGGCGCGTGCAGTAACATGACTTTGACCCATGTCAAAATGACAGCAATTAATTATGTCCATAACTGACAAGTGTTATAATTTTTCAATCAAAATTTCATAATTTTCTTATTTCATGTGGTTTGTTTGTTATCAGGAGTATGGAATTCAGTTGCCGAGAAAGGGAATCACATAATACCAAAAATTTATAATCTTTTGCAAGAAAATTTATGTATGGAATTTGTACATAATACACAGGATTGAAGGAAGGTATTGTGCTGGCCACATCAGATTTTTTAATATTTGTAATAAAACAAATTTTCGAAAAATAATATTTAGAAGATTTTTGTTAAAATAGTACTACTTCCGGTTATCCAATTGTTACCAGAACCTATTCAACTCTTCCCATTACTGAATTGATGAATCCGTAGTTACATAGATCTTTAGTCTTATAGAATTTGAGATATCGTACCTCCAACAACCCCACACACATCCACACACACAAACACACACACACACAGACATCATCGTAAAAATGTTATAATCGGATTCTAGGGACCTTAAAACGTGCTTATTCACTAAAATCTGGATAGGTATGCGATTTTTAGCATGAATCCAATACCTCTCTTAGCGAGAGGTTAAAATAAAAAAAACAATAACGTTATTTTTGTTTCGTTATTATATATTTTTTCTAACATGGTTTCTTGTGGTTTAGGACGTACGAGTGACTGATGACATTTTTAACAAATTTTGTACATATAGGTAACTGTCCTGTTAACAGGAAGCAGTTTTTCTGTCTGTTCGGTTTATGTTAGTTTTATTACATTTTGCGTGTTCACAAGTTTTTTAATTCTATATAGGTATTTCTTAAATCAGTTGTCATCAGGTCTTCCTACGTCACATCCGGTAAAATACAAAATTTTAAGTAATATTTAAATCTTCATATCTCGTTCAAAATATTTGTAAATGTAAATGTAATTTATGATTAATAAAATTATGTGATACAATAACGTTTTTCCGAGACTCCGCGAATGTTCCAGCCGGCCCTTGTTATGTATGTACATATTTTCCTGAATCAAGTTATGCAGGTGTACTATCAACTAAGAATAATCACTGTGGTTGAGATATTGAAAATTCCATAATGTGAGTAAATGAGCGCACCACCACCAACTATTGGTAAAATACATTGTTGCTTGCTTAGAGAATATAAATTCCTTATTTTCTCAATAAATGATTTGATAAATTTTGTACGAAGGTGAAGGTCAACCTTGTTCATCTCTTCGGCATCTTCCTTGGATTACAGAGTTCCAGTGTTGTGTGGATGTTCGCGCTTATTGCCTGAAGCATTCATTGTGTACGGGTACAGACCAACAACTCTTGCATCAAAGTGGTGTATAGTCTATCTGTACTACACCTCACTCACTCACGCTTTTTGTGATGCTAAGAAATAGACATGTTGACTGTGAATATGTTTAATAATATTAAATGCTATTAGAAATTAATATACCGCTGTATCTGAATGATTCGGTACCCACTAATGCCCGGTTGCACCGTGTATAGTTGACGATATCGTATTGAAAAGATTTGTCAAAAATGTTATTAAACATTATTGTCAAATTTTCAAATATGCACTTTTTTGTTAATCTGTAGTTAAGTTTTTTATTACCTTCCATCACCTTTACGTAAGGAAGGTAATGGCCTAGTTTACACCATATGACCTGAGGTAGGCCAGACCTATATGTGACCTATATTATGACAAAGTCAAAAAAATATCGTGTTGTTTACACCGCATACTTTAGATCCTAGGATAGGTGGAATATAGGCAGAATATAGATATATACTAGTTTGTACCATCTAGCGGTTTAATTTTAAGTTAAAAAAAAAACATTTCTTCCTTTTATGTTTTTATCACTCATGTTTATATACAAAATTTCACTATTTATTTAGGTACTTACTCTTACTGTCAAACAAAACTATCACAATATGTGTAAAACAGTATCACTGTACTTAATATTACCGACATCTACTCTACCGTACAAATTTCGAACTATTCTAGGTATTAGCTGTTTACACCGCAATAAATACATTTAGGCCGAGGCCTAGTATAGGCCAGGCCGCTCCATATTTTAGGTGTTTACACCAGGCGGCCCAAATACATTTAGATCGAATTTGGGGTGTAGGTCGAATATAGGTCTACGGTGTAAACTAGGCCATTGTCTTTGGTCAAAAAATTCAATAATGAGTTTTGAATGAATAAGCACGTTTTAGGGTCCCTATAGTACGATTTTACCATTTTTACGATGATATCTGTATGTATGTGTGTCTATGAGTGTGTGTGTATGTGTGTGTGTGTGTGTGTGTGTGTGTGTGTGTGTATGTGTGTGTGTGTGTGTATGTGTGTGTGTGTGTGTGTGTGTGTGTGTGTGTGTGTGTGTGTGTGTGTGACGAAAGTTTCGGATTGCATAACTTCAATATCACGATTCCAAAAATTATAATTTTTTCGTATTCCTCAAGTTTCATCCAGAAGAAGAGGTGATTAGATTTTGGTTATAATTGGACAACCGGAAGTACCATCATTTGAAGATTTAACAGTTAAATAATTTTTTAACAGTTTTTCTTGAAAAAACGCAGTTAAATATTATTTATTGACATTTGACGTTATTATAAATTAAAGAATATATTATTATCTATACGATTTGATTGCATTTTATATTTCATATTCAAAAGATATAGAGTTAAAGAATTATAAAGATATTAAATATCATAAATCAGCCAGCTATGCTAACTATAGAAACTTCTAATATATCATGTCAGTATTAATAAAAAGTAAATGAATGTGGCAGAGATGAGGATGTTGAGATAGATGTTGGCGAAGGCATGGAAAGATACGGTAAGGAATGAAAGAATAAGGGAAATAACTCTAGTGTTAGAAGTTTCTAGAAAGATACAAGAGAGACGATTACATTGGTTTGAACATGTCATGAGGAGAGATGAAGTATATATTGGAAGAAGAATGGATAGCTTAGTGATAGAAGGTTGTAAAAACAGATGAAGACCAAAGATAAAATGGAAGGACTGTATTTCGGAAGACTTGAGAGAAAAGGAACTGAATGAGAACGACACACAAAACAGAAATTAAACATAATGATGAACTTGGTCCACAATAGATCAATAGTAATATCACAGTGACAACATTGTCAGTTTTTATAATATTTACATAGCTATAAACTGATAAAAATTCGGTTACGTGATTTTTAAGGTATACGCATTTTTTTGCAAGCCATTGTACTATAGTATATGAGTACACAGAAAATCCAAGGTAACGTGTGCAACATGAAATTTCGAAAAATATAAATAGCAAAAATACAATTATTATTAAATTTATTAGTTAAAAACAATGACAATGAAACAAATGAAATTATTATCAATTGTTGGTCTGCATTTTCAAGTTTACTTTTTGCATTTTCATTCATATTTTTAATTCACTCAACAATAAAACATTTTCCAAATTTTGTTTTTGAATATGTCATTGCCTACTACGACATCCATTTAATAATATTAAATTTAATTGAACTATTGAATTCATATCTCTTATTGTTCTTGAGATCCCTATATTGGCGAAGTTATCCTCGACACCTGTATTCAATATTGTTTATATTTATAATACATTAAAATACGATTATGATTTTCTTGGTGTGCATATAAATGACGTTCATATTTCTATAAACAATAAATATATGTTGGTGATTCATATGTGATGCAAAAAGAACAAAGTAAAGTTTATAGTGAGTCTGAGTTGAGTTGCGTTGTGTGGTCACAGGTCGGCGGTTGGTGTGCTATGCACTCACTCAAGTTCCCAGGCGAACGTTCCACGCCGATCAGACGTGGCGGGGTTCTGTAACCACTTTCAATGCAATCGCACACCTAGAGTATTTGTCCTATAAACACTACATACCACAAAAATTGTATAAAATAATTTACTTTATGTATTATCTGGTTTAACGACCCGAATTTAAATAAAGTCGATATTATTTGAATTATTTATCGTAAAAAGCCCTGCATTATATTATGTCGTACATAGATTGTAAAATATGTCTTTTTATAAAACGCATAGTTATTTTATAAGCCGTTTTACAATCTGGGTGGACGATGAAACAACTAACGGCCACATTGTTAACAGTAACGTAACAGTAAGTACGAAAACTATAGTCAAATTTTTTGGCTCTGTCGGGTACAGTAATAAAACTATAAATGAACTATAAATATCGCAATTATGATAAAGCGATATATCCTTTATATAGTTAGAGGAAGAAATATTTGGAACTCATTATAGATTCTGCCAATTGGTCGTTATAAAGTTTTATGGACTTTGCGGTAATGGTACTCGGAGCCAGGTAGAGTTTTCTGTCCTGGGCCGTACCCGAAATTTGCATTCAAGATGTACTATTAAATCTGTATTAAAATAATAATTCGTTTTAAGTGTATTTCTTCTAACGTCAATTTGTAAAGTGAAAAGAGATTAAAATATTATAAGATGTTTCCTAATTATGTACTTTTAAATCTGTATTCAAATAACAATGCGTTTAAAATACACTTCTTCTAACATCATTATTAAATACGACCCATTTCTTACCCTAAAATTGATGCCTTTAAGTTCGAATAATTTATGAGTCTTGACTGCAAACAAACCCAACCGTCCATAAAAGATTGTAAACCCTGCATAAGTCAGTTCCAAATATTTCTTCCTCCAACTATAACAGTAAGTACGAAAACTATCTTCGTAGCGTTTGTTGCCAACTGTAACAGAAGACAGTTCTACCATTTAATAAGTATTACTTATTAAATGGTTCTACCGAATAGATCAATGTATCAAAGGAAGGGGTTTTCTCTCTGTTTCGGTGGTTAACGATAGATAAAAGGGCGTTCCACAATCACCTATTGCATGTGCGTACAGGTTGGACCGAAATGGGGGTGGAAGAAATAAGGATAATTTTACTTTCCCCCGGGCCAGATAATGTTCTCGGGTAATAAATGTCAAAATTGTCAGTTCCATAACTTTTTACCTTCCGTCACCTTTAGGTAAGGAAGGTAATGTCTTTGGTCAAAAAATTAAATGATGAGTTTTTAGTGAATAAGCATGTTTTAGGGTCCCTATAATACGATTTTACTATTTTCACGATAATGTCTGTATGTACATTGCGCGTTATGACAAATTCAGTAGTGTCGTTTGCTTAGTTTTTATGAGGGTACATAAGATGCTACTGTTATTTTATAATTATAAAAATATATGTTACAATAAAAACATTCAAAATTCAAAAATAAGTCGACTGGTAAGTTTATTAGCAAATGTAAAACCAAATAATGTGAAAAATAAGATACTGACACAATGTCAGTGTTAGTGACTCTGACAGAAAATAACGTTACTCGTACGCCTATGAATTAAGGTAATGTATCTGAATTAATAAATAAACTTACGTTACAGCGAAAGTATTATCAACAACGAGCATCGTTTTAAAGTGGAATATCCTAGCTTAGTCGAAACAATATGAATTTTTGAAAGACAAGCGTGTTATATCTATCCTTATCTCATATGCTTATAGCATTTGCAAAGGAAAGAGAAAAATGTATGCCAATTTGTTAATTCGTTCCTGATACAGATGACCTTGATCGGACATCTTTCAAAAATTTTACTGTAGGTATGTGTGTCTGTGTTTCGAATCGCATAACTTCAATACCATGATTCCAAAAATTATATTTTTTTCGTATTCCTCAAGTTTACATCCAGAAGAACAAATGATTAGATTTTGGTTATAATTGGTTAACCCGAGGGTTAAACGGAAGTACCCTCATTTGAAGATTTTAACAGTTAAATATGATTTATTTACATTTAACGTTATTATAACTTACAGAATATATTATTTTCTATACGATTTGATTGCACTTTATACATCATATTCAATAGATATAGAGTTAAAGAATTATAAAGATATTAAATTTCATTACATCGCATTTTAATGGCACAAAATTGACCTCTGTGGCGCACTCTCCACGCCAGCAATGAGTGCCCGTGAGGTGACGCCTGGTAAGCGCCCGCACGGTACAAATATTCCATCATTACCGATATCTGTGTACGAAGCAGATTGGCACACCCAGTAATGGGTAATATGCCGTGAAGAAATATTTATTTATTTATTTTTATTTTATTTATTTTAAATTTCATAAATCAGCCAGCTATGCTAACCATGAAAACTGCTAATATATTCAGATAATTTAAATTGACAGATGTCAGTATCAATAAAAAGTAAATGAATATGGCAGAGATTTTTATTTAATTTTAAGGTTAAAGATAATTTTTAAGTTTATTATTAGTTAAATTAGCTTTTATGATAATTTTATTTAATGTATATTGAACGATTTTGGTTTTAGATTATTATGCCCCCGTTACAGGTATGACTTTAATAAATATTATCTTTATGAACTTTGGATGTATCTAATATCTACTATACATTCTTGTATGTGTATAACAAAAGTATAAAATGTAGTTCTCATAAAATATGAAAATTTCTAATTTCACACTTGCTGAAATTTATGTTTATTTATTAACGCCCATTCACAAAACATTTTTTGTTTTCTTTTCGTGGCGTAAAAATCATTTCCACGTAACCATAAACCTGTATCTTAAAATATCTTGCAAATGTTTAGAGAAAAATTCTTTGAACAATTGCAACGCGACTAAAGAACAAACAAAATAAATGTTGCACGATTCTTTGAAACAAAAGACTGCGCGTTCCAAGAGGAACGACGAAATGCGAAACAAATGAATAAAAACAATTGATATACGAGACCGAAGATTCTTGTGTCGGGAATTCCACTATATGAATTCCTATTGTTCAACGACAGTTCAAACTTTTTCTAAAATATTTGTATTCATGTTAGATATATTGTAGGCAACTTAGGCGAATACAGAATTAAGTGACTAAATGCAATTCAGGAAATTCAAGTAAGCATCCAATAAGCAATCTTTACAAACAAATATTTTTACCTTCCGTCACCTTTTGGGTAAAGAAGGTATTGTCTCTGGTCAAAAAATTCGATAGTGAGTTTTAGTGAATGATGTCTGTATGTGTGTATGTGTGTGTGTGTGTGTGTGTGTGTGTGTGTGTGTGTGTGTGTGTGTGTGTGTGTGTGTGTGTGTGTGTGTGTATGTGACAATCATTTCGGATCGTATAACTCCAATACCACTATTCCAAAAATTATAATTTTTCCGTATTCTTCAAGTTTAGATTCTTATGCAGACGTGATTAACTTTGGTTAAAAGTTAAAATTAATACATCGAGAGGCAGGTAAATATCATTTATTGACATTTAATGTTATTATAACTTAAAGATTATACTATTTTCTATACGATTGGATTGCATTTTATACTTCATATTCAATAGATGTAGAGTTAATGAATTATAAAGGTATTAAATTTCATAAATCAGTCAGCAATGCTAACCATGGAAACTACTAATATATTTAGATAATTCAAATTGATAGATGTCAGTGTCAATGAAAAGAAAATAAATGTTGCATAAGGTGTTCAGATAGGGAAGACATGGAAAGATAGGATAAGGAATGAGATGATAAGGGAAATAATACAAGTTTCAAGAAAGATACATGATAGACGATTACATTGAAAGAATGAACAGTTTAGGTAATAGAAGGTAGAAAGAAACCGAGGAAGACCAAAGAAGAGATGGAAGGACTGTATTGCAAAATACTTGAGAGAAAAGGAACTGAATGAGGACGACACGCAAAATAGAAATGAGTGGAAGAAAAATCGCCTATCCAGATTTTAGTGAATAAGTACGTTTTAAGGTCCCTAGAATCCGATAATAACATTTTTACGATTATGTATGTGTATTCTATAAGAGTAAAGACCTGTGTAACTACAGATTCCTCAATCTAACACTAATGGGAAGAGTTGAATAAATTCTGGTAACAATTGGCCAACCGGAAGTACGAGTAGTAGTATTTTAACAAAAATCTTCTAAATATTATTATAAACCAAAATTATTATATTATATTATTTTTTGAATATTTTTGCTATTATAAATATTAAAAAACAAAATTCTCTATCTGACACATTTAATTTTTTTATTATACCTTCTATAGATTTAATGATATAGATATACAATCTATAAAATAATCTGTTGTAGTAAATCTCACAGCCGAAACATTTCCATGGTAACTACTTGAGAAATTAAAATGTAATTGACAGATAAATGTCACTAATATCAGTGTCAAAAATTCAGAGATAGTATACTGAAGGCTTTTTCTGGGAACGATATTTAATATTTGTTATTGCATTATTAATTATATATTTAAAATTATAGGTATATTACATGAAGCCTTCAGAAATAACACCAATCCCGTTAATGAATTGGAAAAACCTCGAACATTTAGAAGAAATGGAGAAAACTAGCTAAGAATGAATTTAAAATTATAGAAAATAAGTATATATAAAGATTAGGTGTAATTAGATTTTTTTTTGTGTTAAATACAATATTTATATATACCATAATGGAAAGGGCGCGAGAGGTATTGTGATGGCCACAACAGATTTATTTCATAAAATGACTCTACCATGTACTATTCGGATAATAAGCACATTACTAATATTTAACCGTCAAATGATGTTAGCAGTACCAATTAAATTTAGTTTTGATTGTTCACTTGTCAACTAATCTCTTTAGAAGAATTAATCTTAATAATTAGACAGTCTGAACTTGTCTGTTAATTAGTTTGATTAATGTAATAGCGTTTCATCTAAAGTTTAGTGACCATAATTTCATAATTTACTTCATTAAAAAGAAATGACTTAATGTAGACATCGCGTTTTAGATTTATAAAGATAACTCTATAAGATGTAGTTGCGTGGCTAAGTGTGTTAAGGGATGAGTTGTGGTTTTGAAAATAATAGGACTGGAATATTTGAATTTGAAAATTTATCCAATTTTCGGGTGGCTCAAATGTTTTAAATTGTGGTGCATTATTCACGATAGTTTTAAATGCTCATGCCATGACGCTTGAAAAGTAGCTTCTACTAATAGAGTTATTTCGTCATTATCGAAATCTGCGAATAAACGCGACTGGCACTTCTAATAACTAGTGGTAAAACGTGATAATTTATTATTATTATTTTCATATTACATCTTACTATATATGGAGTTTATGACTTTAAAGATAGCCAGAATGTCAATAGATAATTGATCTTTACTTTAATGGGTAATTTTTTACATCAAAAGAATAAAAAGTTTATAAAAATAAACATAGCCTTTTTTCTTTGAATGGTCGTCATAATTATTTTTAGATACTGCAACGTTTTTATTTATATGGGTGAAGTGTAAAACTCAGACAAATATTATTAGTTAAAATAATACGTTTATTAAACGATAAACAATTAGGATAAATGTTAAAAAGATGATAAAAACAACTAACACTATGATTAAATACTTATAACACTAATTTAAGACTACGAATCTTATTAAATGCTTAAACACTAAGATTATTTATTTAACCAATATTTATATCACTACATTTATTTATATGTATAACTACATTTATTTATGTTCGGAACTCGTAGACTATTTATATCACCGACTTCGTTGCCCGTTGCTTCTATATCACAGACTATATCTCCGCTGTCATTCAGACGGTATTTATACAGCCCAGTGTGCTTCTAGAACTTTCCGGCGCCACAATGATACCGAGTACAAAAGTATTAGGTCAACGGTGCAATTAAATTGCATCATCTGGGAAATTCCGGCGAAGGGATTACTCATCGCTCTAGTACATTCTTTCAGTAGCGGCGCTCGTATACTCTTCTCTCAGGGGCGCACGTCACAATATTAATAAATTTTAGTAGGCGTATGTAAAATCACAATTGACTAACGTATTTACTTTTATTAATTGAAAAATAAAATAACATCTGTACTTTTTTGGTTTTTGTTCACAATCTATCGCGACTGGGATCGAACGATATTTTTTTTACTTGTTAGTAACAACAACACTTGCTTTTTCGATATTTACAGTATTCATAAACCAAAAACATGTTTATAAAAAAATTAGATTTGTCACTAAAAGGAATATACAATTTTACAATATACAATAGATGGTATACTTGTGAAACTACACTCTCCCGTGGCTAAAAATACAGAAGAATATAGATGACATTAAGGATGTCAAACAAAATTTTGACAAGTACGAATTCATAAGAAGCTGACACATTTCATCATTGTCTGCTTAGCATGGCTACGCAATACTCCATTCCATAGATTAAGGAAAATATATAGTAGAAGATTGGGTATCTCCCTTATAAACTGTGAAAACAAGTTTTAGTACCGTATATGAAAACGTCAGAGAACTAAATTTGACAGCCTAGAAGATGGCGGGAAAATTATATAAATTAATCTAAACTTTAAATTTTATTTCTTGATAAAGTAATTAATAAAAAATCTAACAAAAATGGATAATTTATTAAAGGCATTATCAAGAAATGTGAAATATATGTTGCACTATAAAAAAATAATTAAAGTACTTAATATGTTAGTCTTTATTTAAAACTGTATACATTACATCATTTAAATCAAATAATAAATAAATAACTACAAATCTCTAACTACACGGCGAAAACTATTAAAATTTAAGCACATATACTACCAAGGAACCAAAAATTTGAATTATTATTATTATAACAAGAGATAATTTTATTTCAAAAAATCTGTTGTGGTCAGCACAATACCTTCCGTCAATCCTGTGTATAATGTTTAAATTCCATACATAATTTTTCTTGCAAAAGATTCTAAATTTCCAGTAAAATTATTTCATAAACAATCTTTTCAAATTGCACGACACTGACATCTTCCTCTTTAGCTTTTCCCATTCGTTAGGGGTCGATATTTTTGCGTGTCGTTCTCATTCGGTTCTTTTTCTCTCAAGTCTTCCGCAATACAGTCCTTCCATCTTATCTTTGGTCTTCTTCTGCTTCTTCAACCTCCCATTACTAAACTACTCATTCTTGTTCAAATATAATTATTCATTTCTCCTCATGACATGTTCAAATAAAGGTAATCGTCTGTTTTGTATCTTTCTAGAAAATTGTAACACTAGAGTTATTTTATTATCGTATCTTTCCGTGTGTTCCCCAACATCTATTTCAACATCCTCATCTCTGCCACATTAATTTACTTTTTACTCATACTGACATCTGTCAATTTGAATTATATGAATATATTAGCAGTTTCCATGTTTAGCATAGCTGGCTGAATTATAAAATTTAATTTCTTTAAAATTCTTTAACTCTATATCTATTGAATATGAAGTATAAAATGTAATCAAATCGTATAGAGAATAATATATTCTTTAAGTTATAATAATATTAAATGTCAATAAATCATATTTAACTGTTAAAATCTTCAAATGTGGCTACTTCCGGTTCACCAATTATAACCAAAATCTAATCACTTGTTCTTCTGGATGTAAACTTGAGGAATACGAAAAAATTATAATTTTTGGAGTCGTGGTATTGAAGTTATAGGATCCGGAACTTTTGTCACAGACACACACACACACACACACACACACACACACACACACACACACACACACACACACACACACACACACACACACACACACACACACACACACAGAGACACTCATACACTCATACATACATACATAAATCATCGTAAAAATACCCTGAACATGCTTATTCAGTAAAAACTCATCAGTGAATTTTTTGACCAAAGACAATATCTTCCTTACCTAAAGGTGACAGAAGGTAAAAAGGGATGTTACTTATGCTGCTCTCCTACGGTGTGAAATGATAGTGGAAATTAAATTTTTATTTTCTTATTCTCATTAATGCTAGCGTGCCATCGTAGACCGTAATAGGGAAATCTTTAATTTATTTGCTTAGTTTAGATATGAACACAATTTCCAATAAATAATATTTACGATTATTATTTATAATAGGTAGAAAATAGACTCTAACTCTAAATCGTGTTTTTGTAGCCCAAGTTTACACATTAAACTAAAATCACTGGTCTTTCTTCTTGTGCCATGAAGATGGTATCTTCATTGCCACGCCACATTCTTCAAGTTATTGCTCATCGAGATTTTATGATCTTGAAGAAGAACTAAGTATGCACGACATGGATAAAACTATAAAATGCTCAAATATGGAAATCTGTGCACTGTTGGTACAATATTTATTTATGAGGTATGAGAACAATATTAAGAAACTAATCAAATTCTTAAGGTAACAACAATGCAGTAGTGGCGAGGGAACAGAACATGTATAGAAATTTGAAAACAATTGTTTGTTACACATACATGTTAGTTTAAACCTAGTCATAGAGCGAAATTAACATTGAATTGTCGGTAGTATGTATGTACAACAAAACTATTGTGTAACGAACAGAAAATAAGGCAGCTTCTTGAATAGAAGTAATAAAGACAATGGTCTTGTATGGGGCGTAATTTCATACCTCGATGTAGGTCCAATTATGAAAACAAAGAACAAAATGGAACAAAACAATTAAAAAATATTCTTTATGCTGATAAAAACTGGCTTTGCTTAACGTTAGCATATGAATCCAAAACATTATTCTCGATTGGTTTTGAAATTTATTTTCATTGTATTTTATAGCATAAACGAAATCGGGTAGTTTCGCCTTTTTGATTTTTTTATTAGAAGCAAGTATTCTTAAATTTAAATTTTCCATATTTTTTTATTTTGCACAATTTTTGTTTTTAAATTGACTAAATATAACAACAATAGCCTCACCTAACGCACAAAACTCACCCCGAGTTTTTTTTAGGAAAAATGTGACTTTTTACCTCTCGCTAAGAGTGGTATTGGATTCATGCTAAAAATCGCATATCCAGATTTTATTGAATAAGCACGTTTTAAGTCCCTACAATCCGATTTTAACATTTTTACGATGATGTCTGTGTGTGGATGTGTGTGTGTGTGTGTATGTGTGTGTGTGAGTGTGGGATGTTGGAAGGACGGTTACTCAAAAACTATAAGACTTTAAATTTGTTTAACTACGTATTTCCCAATCGGACATTCATGGGAAGATCTGAAAAGGTTTTGGTAACAATTGGACAACCGGAAGTAGAAGATTGTTGAAAAAAAATCTTCTAAATAATATTTTTTGAAAATTTTTCTTGGTAATATTAAAGAAAATTAAATTCTCTATCTGATACATTTAAATATTTTATAATATATTCTATAGATTTAGAGATAAAAGAAATATAATATATAAAATAATGTTATAATAAATTTTACAGCCGAAAGATTGGCCATGGAAAATAGTTGAAAATTTAAATTATTTGTGACAGATAAATGTCAGTGTCAGAAATAATGAGTAATGAAAGAAAAATGTACTTGGAGAATCCCTTAATTCTTGATCTGTGACTATTATGGAGATGACAAGTCTAGGTTGAAGGACTTAAATTTGTTTCAAACATTATGCGACAATGTGCACCAGCACTGTAGACTAGAGTAACTTTGAATTGCGAAAAAGCTATCAAATTCTTCTCAAGTAAGTTGTAAATATTGACAAAATTACACATCGATATAAGAATAATCGGAGTGCAATCTATCCGTCACTTTATTAAGGGGAATTAGTGTTATTTAGATATAACAAGTATGAAAAAATAAAATGTAAAAGAAGATATGTAAGAATAGATGCACAATCCAGATATATACATATTAGACCGCCCAAAATTAATGTTTTTAGTAGAAGAATACGAAGAGAAATTAAACAAGGTTGTTCGAATTGAAAATTGCTGTTACCAGCCTAATATTTATATATGGTAAACTCTACTTTGTAATTTATTGTAACATAATTTATGGTAAAATATCTTTATGTTGAGACATGCTATTATTGAATAATAAAGAAGTTTAAACGTCATAGATTTATATGAATATATTATTTGTATTTATAAAAATATTCTTTGCTTTATGCATACAGCCAGGTAAAATATACGGCGAGAGGTTATGTGCTGGCCACATCAGATTTTTTGCTTTTAAATTTGCAAAAAAATACTTTTTTCTTCAAACGTCATAAAAGTAACATCTTTTGTGACTTGATTCACAAGGTAGTAGTCTAATTTCTACGCCGCCGGAGTAGAAGTAGCTAATTTCTACGCCGCTGGCGTAGAAATAAAATAAATAAATATTCATAGAAACTATACAGAATCAACGAATAAGAAATAACTTTAATAAAAGAAACCTGTAATGTCGCCCTAAATGTCACTATAAGACGCTAGGTAACCTAAGAATAAAGTTACTAAATACCATCAATAGCTTTTTAAATTTAAATACATAACCCATGAATTGAAATATAAACAGAGTTTACTTTTGAGGAAATAACATATTAAAGAATAGCAGACTTACAGATTACAATTACAGGGACGGTAATGAGCATAAGAATACTTAGAATTAAAGTGATAAGAAAAGTTTATATTGTTTTGCAGTGATTCCTGGACATATCTTTCAGCCAAACTGTTAGATATTCATCCAATTGATCAACGTCAGAGGGCGTACTATAATACTTCAAATTCCGACCTTATTGCACACAAAGAGGATATAAAATTGCACAGTTTTCATTTAAACGTCAAAACGTGAAAATTTTCACTTCAAAGTTTATAACAAAAAGTGAACAATTAAGTATCCGTAGCTACAGGGCAATTGATATCGCAAACGTAATTTACATAAAATGTAACGTTTGAAGAAAAAATATAATGTATCATTCGGAGTAAAAGTGTCTTGTGTGCCTCGCGTATTGTTCGACTCGCTTCGCTCGTCGTTCAATTTTCCCCGCTCGCCACACAAAGTGTCACTTTTACTCCTAATAACACAATATACTATAATGTTACGGTAACATAACGCACAGAATTCTATTTGACAAAACTTGGATGGGTTACAATCATTTTATACGCATTTCACTTCAAACTGATTATTAATTGCATGACAATTACAATCGTTCGTTTTCGTGATCAAAGTTATTACATCGGCTAGACGCTATTCAAATAAGAGAGTAGTTATCAGCGTAAGCATTTGTTTATTATTTAATTAATATTAAAAATTAAATTTCTTCCATTTTTCCTGTTCCGTATAATAGAAAATGGTTTTAAACTAATTCACCAAAGACTGGTATATCTACATCCAGTATACGGAGTGTAGGATAATTAGACTTTAGAGTAGAGTATAGAGTGCGAGTAGTTGAAAGATGTTCTTCCCCGTGTGAAGCGAAGCACCTTACCTTGCTTGTTGTGGTCTCACGTCTACACCTGAGCTTGAAGCGAAAGCAAAAGCAAGAGCGACCCAACAAAACCAACACGACTCCAAATTCCTCATTCTCCTTGCAGCAATATTTTATTCACTATGATTGTGCAGGTCTAGATCGCCGTTTCTGCACAATTGACAATTCAATCCGGTCGCGCAACCGATTGCGGGTCGCATTCTCGGAACCATTTTGTGTTCGCTCTTTTGTTTCAGGCCGCGCGCGCACCGCGTATTTTATTTGTTTTTGTCACATGACATTTTTAACTCAATTAAACAACACCGGACCGACTGGTTTTTATACAAGGGATGCATGGAGAACGGTGGAGTTTTACGAGCTAGAATTTGCGTATAAGTGTTCGGGTTTCAGATATGGTTCATAAAACAATTAAGTGGATTGTTATTAATAGTTGTTATGCTTGGTTAATAATGAAATTCATTTACAAATTCATACAAGTTAGATTTTTATTTGTATCTTTATTGTGATTTATATACAGATCAAGATTGACTGCATGATTGATTCTGGTTCTAATCCGGGCAATGTCTTAATTATTTAGGAATATTTATCGCACAAAAGAACTTTTATAATGCCTTTGTGTGTGTGTGTGTGTGTGTGTGTGTGTGTGTGTGTGTGTGTGTGTGTGTGTGTGTGTGTGTGGATGTGTGTGTGTATGTGTGTATGTGGGATGTTGGAAGGACGGTTATTCAATCGGACATTCATGGGAAGATCTGAAAAGGTTTCGGTAACAATTGGACAACCGGAAGTAGAAGATTCTTGAAAAAAAATCTTCTAAATATTATTTTTTGAATTTTTTTCTTGGTAATATTAAAGAAAATTAAATTCTCTATTTGATACATTTAAATATTTTATTATATATTCTATAGATTTAGAGATAAAAGAAATATAAAAATAACCTGTTGTAATAAATTTAACAGCCGAAAGAATGCCATGGAAAATAGTTGAAAATTTAAATTGTTTGTAACTGACAGATAAACGTCAGTGTCAGAAATCCGGAGACATTACTGAAGATTTTTTCTGGGAAGTACATACATTATATTATTTCTTATTGTATTAATAGTTAAATATTCAAAATTGTAGGTATATTACACATACCCTTCAGAAATACTGTTAATGCCAACAATGAATTGGAATCATCTCGAAAAATTAGAAGAGTAGGACAAAATTTCTTCATAGAATGAATTTATATATAAAAAATCTAAATGTAAATAATAGATATAAGCGAGAATACAGCTCGAAGGAAGACGATATTTCAATGTTATAAACGCAAGATGAAAGTGAAGATCCATCACTTTATTACAGGGAATTAATGTGTTTTTAGATACAACATGTATGAAAAAATAAAATGTAAAAAAAGATATGTAAGATTAGATACACAATCCAGATATATACATTTTAGGCCGCCCAAAATTAATGTTTTTACTAGAAGAATATGAAGAGAAAGTAAACAAGAACGTTGTCCGAATTGAAAATCCCTCTTACCAGCCTAAAATTTATATATGGTAAACTCTACTTTGTAATTTATTGTACATAATTTATGGTTAAATATCCTACAGATTTTGTAAATATATGTGAAAATTGTTTTATGTTGACACATGCTCTTATTAGACTTACCTATATAAATATATTATTTGTATTTCTAAAAATATTCTTTACCTTATGCATACAGCCAGGTAAAATATACGGCGAGAGGTTATGTGCTGGCCACATCAGAGTATTTCAGTAGCTTTGAGTGCATGGAAAGTGTTTAATATTCGCTCTTTTAAGTTTAAATATATCATTAGTGAAATTTCTGAAAAAAGCAGATTGACACATCCCTGAAAATTAAAATTACATACATACATACATAAAATCACGCGTGTCCCACTTATTGGGTTAGCACAAACCCGAAAATAATAACAATATCAACATCATACAACAAATATTCACTCTTAAACATATTAAAGTGGTCGATTTTCGGTAGCGAACTACGACATCCGGATCACAATAATAGTTACGAATCAATCATCCTTCGCCACATATTCCTGTCTAAGCACACTTCTTTCGCCTCGGACACATGCATAATCGCATTCATACATGCTCTTCTTTTCTTCCCACTTGGAAATTTTCTCTCTTTAAGCACCCTACTAACCACATCCATCTACTGACACACTGGTCGGCCACGCAATCGAAAACCCTCAACTTCGCCAATTTAACAAGCCGTTCACCCTCCATTCTCTCCACATGCCCAAACATCTCAACTGACTCGCTCCAACTCTCTTTATAACATTGTTCCTACCCATACATTCTTCATACATCAAATTATTCCTCACGCGATCCCGTCTTACATACCCACATACACCAGTAAATACCTCATACGTTCATGCCCAACTTTCGCTTCCATACATCAAAGCAGGCACTAGCACTCCATTATATTCACTTAACCGGGCATACCTTGATACAAAATTCAATTTACTTATATAATAAATTAATATTAAAATTCAATTTGTTCATTGAATATTTATTTAAGTATCAAGGCACTGAAGCTGAATTTTTTTAGGAATGCGGAATTAGTTTGTCGAAGCCTGTAAGGCCGAAGAAAAAAACCGTATGAGTGATAGAATGGAATTTCAGTGCCGATGCGCATATTAAATTTTATTTGAAATCGAAAATTAGTGAAAATGAAAGGAATATTTTAGGTTATGTTTACATAACTGTCAGTCTGACACTCAATGTTGCTAATCTCGGACATTGAAGTTATTATAAGGAAAAGGTACACTCAAAATTATTTGTTTTATCTCTTCTTCATCGGAATTACATTTGTTCGTTCTTCTTGCACATATTTTTTATTATTTTACATACAAATTTACTATTGTACACCTACCCTAATTATCTTACATCTACAATAATTATCACAAGGTTGGCAACATTGTATTTACATGAAATCGTGGTGTAATGGATTACTTTAGTATCGATTTTTGAACTTTCACGATTTCAAATAAATATATTTATTTATTTACTTTATGATTTTATTTATATATATATATATATATATATATATATATATATATATATATATATATATATATTTACACTATAAAAAATAAATTAGTTTTTAAAATGTTTGAATAAGCTTATCAGATTTATGTGTTTGTTTTTCTCAACACTATTTATTAACTTTTTATATTTTTTACTACAGGTAAATCGAGAAAAATCTGCTCTTATCAGTGTATATATTAAATATTATTAGTACTCGTATATAAATAATACAATATTAAAATTTAAAATACTTAAATAGTGAAAAGAAATATACAACCAACTCTGTTTTTGCAAAATATGAAAACGTAACTTGACATAAACCTTGGAATAATAATTTGATTTAAACGTCGTCACTGGTAAAGATTAGGACAGAGGGCAGTGTAGTAGATAATTAGATATCTGTAACTCTCCTAATACGTCATTATAATTTGTAGTGATACGTACCCATATCTATCACAACATAAATTACATAAACATACGTCAAATAGTCTTTCTCTTTCTAATGCGACATATTACTACACTATTGCTGTATAAAGTGTTGTGTATTCTTTCTTCGAACAAATGACCTTGAATAGTCATCTTCGTGAATAGGAGTATAGGTACTTGATTTTTAAGGTTATATAAATAGAACTAGTAGAAAATAATGTGTTCGTCATATTATTCTATTAAGATACTGTAATTGCTGTACCCTCATATTTATTTTTATTACGAGGGTGGTTTGAAAAGTCCGTGCAAAGTTCGAGAGATGGCAACACTGGTACGTATCGAGGTTATGTTTAGTTAGTGACATGTCTTGGAAGAACGTTTACTAAGTTTCAACCAGATCGGTCTATTTCTCTGTATTTGACGTTCGTTTAAATTGAGAAAGTCGAGCGATTTTCAAAAAATGAAAGAAAAAGAATTTCGTGTGTTGATCAAACATTATTTTATGAAAGGCAATTCGCCTCAGAAGACTAAGGAGAAGCTTGATAAACATTATGGTGAATCTGCACCTTCGATTAGAACAGTTTATAAGTGGTTTCAAAATTTTCGGAGTAGGCATATGAGCACAAGTGACGCTGAACGTCCTGTTCAGCGTCACTTATTGTAAGGAAATGGACGGACGCCCTATCGAGGTCACTACTCCATAATAATCCTCATCGACTATTTGGAAAAGGATAAAACTATAACAGGTGCATACTATTCATCGTTATTGGATCGTTTGAATACCGAGATGCAAGAAAAACGTCCACGATTGATCCACAAAAAGTCCTTTTCCATCACGACAACGCACCAGCTCACTCATCTGTGATTGTAGCCGCAAAACTGATGGAATTAAATTTCCAACTCGTTCCACATCCTCCCTGTTCTCCAGATTTGGCTCCTTCCGACTACTACTTGCTCCCCAATATGAAGAAATGGTTGGCGGGAAGAAGATTTTATTCAAACGAGGAGGTGATTGCAGAAACTAAAGCCTATTTTGCAGAGTTGTAGCAATCTTATTATTTGGAAGGGATCAACAAACTGGAGCAGCGTTGTACGCAGTGTATAAGTCTAACAGGAGACTACGTTGATTAATAACAAAAAAATCGGATGTGGACACCACACGACTTCCTTGTCCGATTATTAAACTATACATATTTTTTTAATAAATAAATTACAAAATATTAATTCTAACTTCAAAACAGTAAGATATATAGCGATCATAATCTAACCCGGTTCTTTTTAAAGAGTTTTGATTACAACAAAGAAATATTTGATTACAACAATGAATATAACTAATTTCACAATAAAAATATAATATTTGTTATTGTATGAATCATAAAATTGCACGTATTTAACGTAATTTGACATGAACATTTTTTTATTTTTTGTCCTAATCCATAGCAAGCTTTATTACAAAAAAATAATTTTTAAATTTACATATCTCGCTTATATAAAGGGCTAATTTAATAATACTTAATGTGCTAGACGCAGAAATTAATTCTCTAAAACTTTTATTTGAAGCATTTATTTCTAAAATAAAAATAAAATTATTTTATTCAAGAAAAACTGTTAACAACTTCAAGTAATGTACCACTTCCGGTTAGCCTATTTTAACCAAAATCTATTATGTTATTTCGATTGACATAAAAGTTTTGTATACCAAATTTCAAAAGTTTTGGATTATATTTTAAAAATCAGAGTGAATCTAGCGGCCGATTCGCAGCGGCCGATTCGATTTAAAGCAAGTGTTGCATAGCCCAGACAGTAAATGTACTACGGACATCAAAAGTATTGTTATTTTATGAAAAACAAAAAATTAACAAAAAAAATATTTTTTTTTTCTGTTTTTAACATATATTCTTATATATATTTTATCAAAAAAGTAGTTCATATACCAACAAATATTGTAAATAATATATTTTATTTTGGATAATTAGCAATATTACCCTGATTCATATAAATATTTATCTACAAGATAATGAGAAATGAATTTGAAGGGGTAGCCGTATCACGTACATATTTGGTGGGGTAGTTACCATAGCTCCTCTGAGTAATATGATGTATATTTTGTTTAAATAATAAAAGGATGAATATATTTTTTTGAGTTTAGAGTGTTAAAATATTATTGGCACATGTAACATCCGCTATCAGTTTAAGAACAAGCCATATCACAACTATATTTGGTAGGGTACTTAAGACAACCCCCCTGAGTAATTTAAAGTACATTTTGTTTAAATATTCAGGGGATGAGATATACATTTTCGAGAATTTAGAATATCAAAATATTATTTGAATATGTAACATCCCCTATCAATTTAAGGAGAAGCCGTATCACAACCATATTTGGTAGGGTATTTAAGACAACCCTCCTGAGTAATTTAATGTACACTTTGTTTAAATATTCAGGGGATAAGATATACATTTTTAAGAGTTTAGATTTAGAATATCAAAATATTATTTGAATATGTAACATCCCCTATCAATTTAAGGAGAAGCCGTATCACAACCATATTTGGTAGGGTACTTAAGACAACCCCCCTGAGTAATTTAAAGTACATTGTGTTTAAATATTCAGGGGATGAGATGTACATTTTTGAGAGTTTAGATTTAGACTATCAAAATATTATTTGAATATGTAACTTCCCCTATCAATTTAAGGAGAAGCCGTATCACAACCATATTTGGTAGGGTACTTAAGACAACCCCCCTGAGTAATTTAATGTACATTTTGTTTAAATATTCAGGGGATGAGATATACATTTTTGAGAGTTTAGAATATCAAAATATTATTTGAATATGTAACATCCCGTATTAATTTAAGGTGAAGCCGTATCACAACCATATTTGGTAGTTAAGATAACCCCCTTGAGTAATTTAAAGTACATTTTGTTTAAATATTCAGGGGATGAGATATACATTTTTGAGAGTTTAGATTTAGAATATCAAAATATTATTTGAATATGTAACATCCCCTATCAATTTAAGGAGAAGCCGTATCACAACCATATTTGGTAGGGTACTTAAGACAACCCCCTTGAGTAATTTAAAGTACATTTTGTTTAAATATTCAGGGGATGAGATATACATTTTTGAGAGTTTAGAATATCAAAATATTATTTGAATATGTAACATCCCCTATCAATTTAAGGAGAAGCCGTATCACAACCATATTTGGTAGGGTACTTAAGACAACCCTCCTCAGTAATTTAATGTACATTTTGTTTAAATATTCAGGGGATAAGATATACATTTTTAAGAGTTTAGATTTAGAATTTCAAAATATTATTTGAATATGTAACATCCCCTATCAATTTAAGGAGAAGCCGTATCACAACCATATTTGGTAGGGTACTTAAGACAACCCCCTTGAGTAATTTAAAGTACATTTTGTTTAAATATTCAGGGGATGAGATATACATTTTTGAGAGTTTAGAATATCAAAATATTATTTGAATATGTAACATCCCCTATCAATTTAAGGAGAAGCCGTGTCACAACCATATTTGGTAGGGTACTTAAGACAACCCCCTTCAGTAATTTAATGTAAATTTTGTTTAAATATTCAGGGGATGAGATATACATTTTTGAGAGTTTAGATTTAGAATATCAAAATATTATTTGAATATGTAACATCCCCTATCAATTTAAGGAGAAGCCGTATCACAACCATATTTGGTAGGGTACTTAAGACAACCCCGCTGAGTAATTTAAAATACATTTTGTTTAAATATTCAGGGGATGAGATATACATTTTTGAGAGTTTAGAATATCAAAATATTATTTGAATATGTAACATCCCCTATCAATTTAAGGAGAAGCCGTATCACAACCATATTTGGTAGGGGTACTTAATACAACCCCCCTGAGTAATTTAAAGTATATTTTGTTTAAATATTCAGGGGATGAGATATACATTTTTGAGAATTTAGAATGTCAAAATATTATTTGAATATGTAACATCCCCTATCAATTTAAGGAGAAGCCGTATCACAACCATATTTAGTAGGGTACTTAAGACAACCCCCCTGAGTAATATAAAATACATTTTGTTTAAATATTCAGGGGATGAGATATACATTTTTGAGAGTTTAGAATATCAAAATATTATTTGAATATGTAACATCCCCTATCAATTTAAGGAGAAGCCATATCACAACCATATTTGGTAGGGTACTTAAGACAACCCCCTTGAGTAATTTAAAGTACATTTTGTTTAAATATTCAGAGGATGAGATTTACATTTTGAGAGTTTAGAATATCAAAATATTATTTGAATATGTAACATCCGCTATCAATTTAAGGAGAAGCCGTATCACAACCATATTTGGTAGGGTACTTAAGACAACCCCCTTGAGTAATTTAAAGTACATTTTGTTTAAATATTCAGAGGATGAGATTTACATTTTGAGAGTTTAGAATATCAAAATATTATTTGAATATGTAACATCCGCTATCAATTTAAGGAGAAGCCGTATCACAACCATATTTGGTAGGGTACTTAAGACAACCCCCTTGAGTAATTTAAAGTACATTTTGTTTAAATATTCAGAGGATGAGATTTACATTTTGAGAGTTTAGAATATCAAAATATTATTTGAATATGTAACATCCCCTATCAATTTAAGGAGAAGCCGTATCACAACCATATTTGGTAGGGTAGTTAAGACAACCCCCCTGAGTAATTTAAAGTACATTTTGTTTAAATATTCAGGGGATGAGATATACATTTTTGAGAGTTTAGATTTAGAATATCAAAATATTATTTGAATATGTAACATCCCCTATCAATTTAAGGAGAAGCCGTATCACAACCATATTTGGTAGGGTAGTTAAGACAACCCCCCTGAGTAATTTAATGTACATTTTGTTTAAATATTCAGGGGATGAGATATACATTTTTGAGAGTTTAGATTTAGAATATCAAAATATTATTTGAATATGTAACATCCCCTATTAATTTAAGGAGGAGCCGTATCACAACTATATTTGGTAGGGTACTTAAGACAACCCCCCTGAGTAATTTAATGTACATTTTGTTTAAATATTCAGGGGATGAGATATACATTTTTGAGAGTTTAGAATATCAAAATATTATTTGAATATGTAACATCCCGTATTAATTTAAGGTGAAGCCGTATTACAACCATATTTGGTAGTTAAGATAACCCCCTTGAGTAATTTAAAGTACATTTTGTTTAAATATTCAGGGGATGAGATATACATTTTTGAGAGTTTAGATTTAGAATATCAAAATATTATTTGAATATGTAACATCCCCTATCAATTTAAGGAGAAGCCGTATCACAACCATATTTGGTAGATTACTTAAGACAACCCCCCTGAGTAATTTAATGTACATTTTGTTTAAATATTCAGGGGATGAGATATACATTTTTGAGAGTTTAGATTTAGAATATCAAAATATTATTTGAATATGTAACTTCCCCTATCAATTTAAGGAGAAGCCGTATCACAACCATATTTGGTAGGGTACTTAAGACAACCCCCCTGAGTAATTTAATGTACATTTTGTTTAAATATTCAGGGGATGAGATATACATTTTTGAGAGTTTAGAATATCAAAATATTATTTGAATATGTAACATCCCGTATTAATTTAAGGTGAAGCCGTATCACAACCATATTTGGTAGTTAAGACAACCCCCCTGAGTAATTTAAAGTACATTTTGTTTAAATATTCAGGGGATGAGATATACATTTTTGAGAGTTTAGATTTAGAATATCAAAATATTATTTGAATATGTAACATCCCCTATCAATTTAAGGAGAAGCCGTATCACAACCATATTTGGTAGGGTAGTTAAGACAACCCCCCTGAGTAATTTAATGTACATTTTGTTTAAATATTCAGGGGATGAGATATACATTTTTGAGAGTTTAGATTTAGAATATCAAAATATTATTTGAATATGTAACATCCCCTATTAATTTAAGGAGGAGCCGTATCACAACTATATTTGGTAGGGTACTTAAGTCAGTCCCACTGAGTAATATAATGTACATTTTGTTTAAATAGTCAGGGGATAAGATACAAATTTTTGAGAGTTTAGAATATCAAAATATTATTTGAATATTATGTAACAGGAGATGTTACATGTTCAAATAATATGTTAACATTCTAAACTCTCAAGAATTTATATCTCATCCCCTGAATATTTATACAAAATTACATTATATTACTCAGGAAGTTTTCTTAAGTACCACACCAAATATGGTTGTGATATGGCTTCTCCTTAAATTGAGAGGGGACGTTACATATTCATATAATATTTCACTACTCAAATCTCTCAAAAAATTATATCTCATCCCCTGAATATTTGAACAAAATGTACTTTAAATTACTCAAGGGGGTTGTCTTAAGTACCCTACCAAATATGGTTGTGATACGGCTTCTCCTTAAATTGATAGGGGATGTTACATATTCAAATAATATTTTGATATTCTAAACTCTCAAAATGTAAATCTCATCCCCTGAATATTTAAACAAAATGTACATTAAATTACTCAGGGGGGTTGTCTTAAGTACCTTACCAAATATGGTTGTGATACGGCTTCTCCTTAAAATGATAGGGGATGTTACCTATTCAAATAATATTTTGATATTCTAAACTCTCAAAAATGTATATTTCATCCCCTGAATATTTAAACAAAATGTACTTTAAATTACTCAGGGGGGTTGTGTTAAGTACCCTACCAAATATGGTTGTGGTACGGCTTGTCCTTAAATTGATAGGAGATATTACATATTCAAATAATATTTTGATATTCTAAACTCTCAAAATGTAAATCTCATCCTCTGAATATTTAAACAAAATGTACTTTAAATTACTCAAGGGGGTTGTCTTAAGTACCCTACCAAATATGGTTGTGATACGGCTTCTCCTTAAATTGATAGGGGATGTTACATATTCAAATAATATTTTGATATT
Organism: Harpalus rufipes; assembly: GCA_951394225.1. Taxonomy (NCBI): domain Eukaryota; kingdom Metazoa; phylum Arthropoda; class Insecta; order Coleoptera; family Carabidae; genus Harpalus; species Harpalus rufipes. The sequence continues at coordinate 9,416,830 of OX596276.1, read as the reverse complement.
CTAAATCTAAACTCTCAAAAATGTATATCTCATCCCCTGAATATTTAAACAAATGTACTTTAAATTACTCAGGGGGGTTGTATTAAGTACCCTACCAAATATGGTTGTGATACGGCTTCTCCTTAAATTGATAGGGGATGTTACATATTCAAATAATATTTTAATATTCTAAACTCTCAAAAATGTATATTTCGTCCCCCGAATATTTAAACAAAATGTACATTAAATTACTCAGGGGGGTTGTCTTAAGTACCCTACCAAATATGGTTGTGATACGGCTTCTCCTTAAAATGATAGGGGATGTTACCTATTCAAATAATATTTTGATATTCTAAACTCTCAAAAATGTATATTTCATCCCCTGAATATTTAAACAAAATGTACTTTAAATTACTCAGGGAGGTTGTGTTAAGTACCCTACCAAATATGGTTGTGATACGGCTTGTCCTTAAATTGATAGGGGATATTACATATTCAAATAATATTTTGATATTCTAAACTCTCAAAATGTAAATCTCATCCTCTGAATATTTAAACAAAATGTACTTTAAATTACTCAAGGGGGTTGTCTTAAGTACCCTACCAAATATGGTTGTGATACGGCTTCTCCTTAAATTGATAGGGGATGTTACATATTCAAATAATATTTTGATATTCTAAACTCTCAAAAATGTATATCTCATCCCCTGAATATTTAAACAAGATGTACTTTAAATTACTCAGGGGGGTTGTATTAAGTACCCTACCAAATATGGTTGTGATACGGCTTCTCCTTAAATTGATAGGGGATGTTACATATTCAAATAATGTTTTGATATTCTAAACTCTCAAAAATGTATATCTCATCCCCTGAATATTTAAACAAAATGTATTTTAAATTACTCAGCAGGGTTGTCTTAAGTACCCTACCAAATATGGTTGTGATACGGCTTCTCCTTAAATTGATAGGGGATGTTACATATTCAAATAATATTTTGATATTCTAAATCTAAACTCTTAAAAATGTATATCTTATCCCCTGAATATTTAAACAAAGTGTACATTAAATTACTCAGGAGGGTTGTCTTAAATACCCTACCAAATATGGTTGTGATACGGCTTCTCCTTAAATTGATAGGGGATGTTACATATTCAAATAATATTTTGATATTCTAAATTCTCGAAAATGTATATCTCATCCCCTGAATATTTAAACAAAATGTACTTTAAATTACTCAGGGGGGTTGTCTTAAGTACCCTACCAAATATAGTTGTGATACGGCTTGTTCTTATATTGATAGCGGATGTTACATGTGCCAATAATATTTTAACACTCTAAACTCAAAAAAATATATTCATCCTTTTATTATTTAAGCAAAATATACATCATATTACTCAGAGGAGCTATGGTAACTACCCCACCAAATATGTACGTGATACGGCTACCCCATCAAATTCATTTCTCATTATCTTGTAGATACATATTTAAATGAATCAGGGTAATATTGCTAATTATCCTAAATAAAATATATTATTTACAATATTTGTTGGTATATGAACTACTTTTTTGATAAAATATATATATAAGAATATGTTAAAAACAGAAAAAAATATATTTTTTTTTGTTAATTTCTTGTTTTTCATAAAATAACAATACTTTTGATGTCCGTAGTACATTTACTGTCTGGGTTATGCAACACTTGCTTTAAATCGAATCGGCCGCTGCGAATCGGCCGCTAGATTCACTCTGATATTTTAAAACAGTTTTTCATTAAAATCTATTATAGGCTTCAAGTAAAGTGCCACTTCTGGAAACTGTGTAATAACCAGAAAGGGAGGTGCACAACTAGATGTTATAGGAGTCCTAAATACAAAATTTCAACTTTCTACGGCTTACCGTTTTTGAGTTATGTGAGATACGTACGTACGTATAGACGTCACGACGGAATTAGTCAAAATGGATTCAGGGATGATCAAAATGGATATTTCCGCTGAAATCTGAAAACCGAAATTTTTCGCGATTACAATACTTCCTTTACTTACGTACAAGGAAGTAAAAATATCTCAAAAAATTAAGTAGTTTTCATTTTTGCGCGGACTTTTCAAACTATCCTCGTATGTATTTATATAAAGTAATCTAAACTTTCATAAAAATCTACGAATCCAGTAACAGCCACAGACCGAAATAAAATTCATCAAAATGTTCCGAAACAACTATGTAGTAAATGGTAGTAGGTTCTTTTTAAAACCCTATCAATAATAACGACATTCTTGACAGCACGGTTCGTCTACTAAACCATTTAACAAAAAATACGATAAGAAAGGAAGAAAAAACATAATCCAACGAAATTCCCAGTGTCCAGTACTTGTTCGGGTCACCTAGTGACGCTGCTCACAAAAAGTTTCTCAGGCCCGCGATCCCAGATAAGGAAACACCAAGTCCCCCGTTGCTATCATCACTACAAGCACCACTTTGAAGTTGCAGCGTGGTGATAACATCGCCAGGTAAATGAAGATGGAACGAAAACTGAGATCTCATACTGTTGGAAAAGAAGGAAATTAATTTTTTTTAAGCAAAGATAGAAAAAGTTGTAGGCTTGATAAAGGAGCTGAAGTAACACTTAAATATTAGCCGTCACTAAAGATGTTCTTCTGAAGATGCATTGAAGGGATTATTTCGATGTTATTTATTAAAAATACGTTGATTAATAAACTAATGTACAAAGTGTCTCATTTTCTCGGCTAATATTAATGATTGAGCACAACCGTTTGGATTTTATTTAAATATCACCACACGAAATTTTCTATCGTCTTATTTTAGAATAAGCTTCATTAAAAAAAAACTGATGTGGCCAACACAATACATCCCGTTTAATTTAATTTTTCTTCAAACGTCATAAAAGTAGCACCTTTTATTACTTGATTCACAAGGTAGAAGTTTAATTTCTACTACGCCGCCAGAGTAGAAGTAGCTAATTTCTACGCCACCGGCGTAGAAAAAAAATACATACATTTCCATAGAAACTATACAGAATCAACGAATAAGTAACTTTAATAAAAAAAACCTGTAATATCGCCTTATGTCACTATAACACGCTAGGTAACCTAAGAATAAAGTTACTAAATACCATCAATAGCTGTCAAATTTAAATAAATAACCTATGAATTGAAATATAAACAGAGTTTACTTTTGAGCAAATAACATATTAAAGAATACCAGAGTTACAGATTACAATTACAGGGACGGTAATGAACATAAGAATACTTAGAATTAAAGTGAAAAGAAAAGTTTATATTGTTTTGCAGTGATTCCTGGACATATCTTTCAGCCACACTGTTAGATTTCCATCCAATTGAACAACTTCAGGGGGCGTACATTATAATACTTCAAATTCCAACATAATTGCACACAAGGAGGATATAAAATTGAAGTTTTTATTTAAACGTCAAAACGTGAAAATTTTCACTCAATGTTTATAATAAAAAGTGTCTTTATGTGCCTAGCGTGCAAACTTCCACGCTCGCCACACAAAGTATCACTTTTACTCCTAATAACAATATACTATTTTATTCATGTAAATACTTTAAATTAAATTTAAATACCGGGTTCGATCCCGACCGAGGCCAAATATTTACAATTTTAAATCGCACAAAAATAACCCCTGTGGTGCACTCTCCATGCCATCAATAACTGCTCGTGAGGTGACACCTGGTAAACGCCCGCACGGTACAAATATGTCATCATCGTTACCGAAATCTGTGTACAAAGCAGACTGGCAGACCCAGCAATGGGTAATATGCTGTGATGATATATTTATTTATTTATATACTTACCTATGTTCATTGCTGGCGTGGAGAATGCAACCACAGTAGTCACTTTTGTGCCACTTAAAATTATAAAATATTTGGCGTCGGTCGGGATCGAATCCGGTTCCCCATTTTCGCATGAAGTGACGCCTGGTAAACACCCGCACGGTATAAATATGTCATCATTATTACCGACATCTGTGTAAAAAGCAGATTGGCTCACCCAGCAATGGGTAATATGCCATGATGGTATATATTTTTATTATTTTACCTATATTCCTACATATTTACTTATGCTGAAAACTGTAGTAAGTTCCTTTCCATTGTTAAAATGTTACTATTATTATTTGAAATAATTAGTTTGTTAACAGTGACATATATCTGTCAGTTACATACATTTGAGATCTGAACTGTGTAACCATTGAGTTGTGTTTGAAGCGTACGCTCCGGGATAAAAATTATAGATAATTTTAGAAATTTATCCCTAAAATATATACAAAATGTATTAACGCGAACCTGTAGAAAATTTAAAAACTTTTATTTTTTATAATAACAAATCTCGAAAAAATAACATTTAAAGGTATTTTTCGAAGAAAAACTATTTTGAGCTCCTAGTAAAATGCCATTTTCGGTTATCTGATTTACTCCAAAATCTAATGGCATCTTTCCATATAAGAGTAAGGTAGAAATACAAAATTTTCTGAACAATAGTATTTGAGTTAGCAAGTAAAGAGGATCCACACATTTTTAGCACGATCCCTATACCTTCCTTACCAAAGGTAGCGGGAGGTAAAAATATAATTGCAGTAATGACAGGTATGACAACTAAAATGAAAGATATGTATCTGACACAAAGATTAAGTTACCAAATTCACAATTTAAAAAAATCCCCAAAACAAAATTCACTTTGTTAACGAATAGGAAAAATATATTGTATAACATTGCATGTGATAAAAATTAATACTCGTACATGCCATGTATAGATAGATTTATGTACTTCCTACGTATAAAAGACAAATATTTGTTTAAAATCTTTTAAAATGTGTCTATAATTAGGATCGCAGCGTAGTTCGAACTATGTAATTTGTGTTGAATGTGTTTAGTAGGGTGACGCAGACTTTTTGAAGATGACAAGCGATTTAGTCGAGTTTGATTAGAAATTTCTGAACCCCATTGTACGCACTGATTGGAAATAAAAAACTGAAGAGCCAACTTGTAGGAGTTGATAGTCACGTTGTTTTAATATGCATTGTAACGTAAAAATATCTGAAAGGTTACCAAGGCAATACGGTTTCATTTTAATTGTTATAATAGTATAACGTTTATTTATTTGGGTGAAGTGTAAAAATCAGAGAAATATCGCTAATTAAAATAATAGTTTATTTAACGATAAATAAGAAATATGATAATAAAAATAACAATCACTATGATTAAACAAATATAAACAAATAAAACACTTATTTAAGACTGAAATATTATGAAATACTTTATCAGTAAAAAAAATATTTATTTAAACAATTAACACAACATACTATTTATTGAATAAATAACAAATTATTATTATTATTTACACGATATTTATTTCACCAACTGTTTATTTATTTCATTATTTCCATTTATTTCACTACGGGTTCAGACTGCCGGTCGGTTGCAGACTGTCTACGTGATTAAATATCACTTTATTTATATCACCAGTCAACTGTCTGCCTTCAACTAACTGAACTCAACTCTCCACTCACTGAACTGAACTGACTCTCCTTCACTCGCCTTTATATAGCCCTGCATTATTCTAGAAAACTACGCAAACATTCCAGTTTAAGGTCACGCCGCGCACGGATTGTTTAAACAGCTACGAGCGGTAATTACGTTATCACCTTCGAGGCGTTTAAAGAAACGTTCGACCAGTGGCATCGGTCGCGTGCTTACTACCTCAGTGGCATCGGTTACGCGCACGTTACAATAGATTTTAAAAGTGAAGATGTACAAAAAATCAAAAGAAATTTATTTAGGGTTAAACATGAAACATGACAATATACTTACGACATATGAAAAACAAAAAATCTGATGTGGCCAGCACATAACCTCTCGCCGTATATTTTACCTGGCTGTATGCATAAAGCAAAGACTATTTTTATAAATACAAATAATATATTCATATAAATCTATGACGTTTAAACTTCTTTATTATTCAATAATAGCATGTCTCAACATAAAGATATTTTACCATAAATTATGTTACAATAAATTACAAAGTAGAGTTTACCATATATAAATATTAGGCTGGTAACAGCAATTTTCAATTCGAACAACCTTGTTTACTTTCTCTTCGTATTCTTCTACTAAAAACATTAATTTTGGGCGGTCTAATATGTATATATCTGGATTGTGCATCTATTCTTACATATCTTCTTTTACATTTAATTTTTCATACTTGTTATGTCTAAATAACACTAATTCCCTTTAATAAAGTGACGGATAGATTGCACTCCGATTATTCTTATATCGATGTGTAATTTTGTCAATATTTACAACTTACTTGAGAAGAATTTGATAGCTTTTTCGCAATTCAAAGTTACTCTAGTCTACAGTGCTGGTGCACATTGTCGCATAATGTTTGAAACAAATTTAAGTCCTTCAACCTAGACTTGTCATCTCCATAATAGTCACAGATCAAGAATTAAGGGATTCTCCAAGTACATTTTTCTTTCATTACTCATTATTTCTGACACTGACATTTATCTGTCACAAATAATTTAAATTGTCAACTATTTTCCATGGCCAATCTTTCGGCTGTAAAATTTATTATAACATTATTTTATATATTATATTTCTTTTATCTCTAAATCTATAGAATATATTATAAAATATTTAAATGTATCAGATAGAGAATTTAATTTTCTTTAATATTACCAAGAAAAATTTTCAAAAAATATTATTTAGAAGATTGTTTTTCAAGAATCTTCTACTTCCGGTTGTCCAATTGTTACCAAAACCTTTTCAGATCTTCCCATGAATGTCCGATTGGGAAATACGTTGTCAAACAAATTTTAAGTCTTATAGTTTTTGAGTAACCGTCCTTCCAACATCCCACACACACACATCCACACACACACACACACACACACACACACACACACACACACACACACACACACACACACAGACATCATCGTAAAAATGTTAAAATCGGATTGTAGGGACCTTAAAACGTGCTTATTCAATAAAATCTGGATATGCGATTTTTAGCATGAATCCAATACCTCTCTTAGCGAGAGGTAAAAAGAAGACAAAGAACAGAAGACACATGATAAGAATGGATTAAAATAATCTAGCAGTGGAGGTTGTTGCGGTAGATGAAGACAACCACCACCCTATTCGCTTACATACGGTCAATGACCAACGCATCAATCTAGTAGGGGATAAGTGACTGCAAGTTCGATTGTGTATATTATCATGGCATTTCAAGAAATTAAAAAATAAAAAGCAAGAACAATTATACAAGCAAATAATTTGATACATACTACAAATATTTATCAAATTTGACCCATCAAATTTTCAACCCCCGAGCCGGCACTGCAGCCTAGTATGAAAAGTAGTAGAAAGTGGAAGTATTAACAAGAAAAGAAGAAGAGGAAAACCGAGGAAATTAAAATAGTATATTCTACAACAAGTAATGGAATGGTCCATATTCCACAGAAGCAAAAAGTTTGTGGCCCGACCCGAAGGCGAGGACTACGGTTGCGAGTGTGGATTATGCCACTCCAAACGTGTTGTAGACAATACTTTCTTTAACAAGATTTTAGAAATTATACATAAAATGTTGATTGATAATATATTTATATTAATTTATTTTTTTTGACGCCAGTCCATAAATTGCTTATAATAACTCCATTCATATTTTTCTTTTGATTTATTTGGTAATAACTAACTCCCTGTATCATTAGCAAGTTCCCTTATTTCTGGAGACGTACATTCCATATCTATATCTTCATTTCCACTTTATATGTTTTTCTATAAAATGTCTTCAGTTAATTTTCTAAGTAATATATTATTATTTAGATAAACTTATTACTCTGGACAACTCCAAAAACCTGTAAAAGTTAACAAAAAACTCTAGAAATGTTCAAAACTTTAAAACGCCAAACGTGAATACAGAAATAAATAAATATAAAACAAAGAGTCATAACCATAGCAACCGAACCAAGATATTTGATTTACCGCGCTAATATGGGGCTAAATAGATTGTGATTCGTCAAAAGCCGTGCGGAATTATTCCAAACGGCGTACGGAATTATTCCACACGGTTTGTTGGAATAATATTAATTCCAACATAATTTTTAATTCTGGAATGTGTAGTTTCCAAAATAATGTTGCAGAAAGATTTTTTTTCGATGTGTATGTGAATCAAATACTATTAATCTTAAAATTATATCAATATCAATATATCAATATGAAACTGTTCTTTGATTATTATTAGTTCACAAGCAAATTTGGGAACATCACAGCAGATTTCTATGGTTTCTTCAAACATTTGGGTGTGTAATGTCAATATTTGTGAATGTAGATTACTTAAACTAACACAAGTATTATGTTACGACATTCCCAATATCTATGTTTAATCATAATTTGACTATGTGGATGTTAGAACATCATAGAAAAAATCTTCCTCCTTATGAATATATTTATGTCATTATGATTCCACTCCAAACCAAATCACGTTTAACAAGTCTATTTATAAGATTAATGACATTAGACTATATTTTCAGCAGCTGTCAAAAATAACTAATCATCTGTACTATTTCTTGCTTGAACTAACTTCAGGCCCAGACTGATATAATCAGAATGTTGAGGAATGTCAACAGCTACGTGCCCCAATTAATAAAAGAAAAATTGTATAAGTATGTATTAAATTCCATAGTAATTATACATATTATTTATTTATAATTAATTTTAAAGATTAGAGAATAAAAAACTATTCAACAAGAGGCATGTACAATAGTAATGTGAGGAATATCCATCACGGGCTCACACGTGACCCTTAGCCTATGGCCAGTCCATATTTGAGTTGTGACTGTCACTTTGCAGACTTTGCAGGTTAATGAGTTCGCGGCAATTTGAAAGTAACTTTCAGTTGTTTATATACCGCCAGTGTCAGTGTAGTTTTGTTTTGTACTCATGTAGTTTTTTACCTTCCGTCACCTTTAGGTAAGGAAGGTATTGTCTTTGGTCAAAAAATTCAATGATGAGTATTTACTGAATAAGCATGTTTTAGGGTCCCTATAATACGATTTTACCATTTTTACGATGATGGTGTGTGTGTGTGTCTGTGTGTGTGTGACAAAAGTTCCGGATCCCATAACTTCAATACCACGATTCCAAAAATTATATTTTTTTCGTATTCCTCAAGTTTACATCAAGAAGAAGAACAAGTGATTAGATTTTGGTTATAATTGGTGAACCGGAAGTAGCCTCATTTGAAGATTTAACAGTTAAATTTAATTTATTGACATTTAACTTTATTATAACTTAAAGAATATATTATTCTCTATACGATTTGATTACATTTTATACTTCATATTCAATAGATACATATAGAGTTAAAGATTTTAAAAAAATTAAATTTTATAATTCAGCCAGCTATGCTAAACATGGAAACTACTAATATATTCATATAATTCAAATTGACAGATGTCAGTATCAATAAAAAAGTAAATTAATGTGGCAGAGATGAGGATGTTGAAGTAGATGTTGGGGAAACACGGAAAGATACGGTAAGAAAATAACTCTAGTGTTACAAGTTTCTAGAAAGATACAAGAAAGACGATTATATTGGTTTGAACATGTCATGAGGAGAAATGAAGAATTATATTTGAACAAGAATGAGTAGTTTATTAATAGGAGGTTGAAGAAACAGAGGAAGACCAAATATAAGATGGAAGGACTGTATTGCGGAAGACTTGAGAGAAAATTAACTGAATGAGAACGACCGCAAAAATAGGGACCCCCTAACGAATGGGAAAAGCTAAAGAGGAAGATGTCAGTGTCAAGTGCAATTTAAATAGTTTGTTTGTGAAATAATTTTACTGGAAATTTAGAATCTTTTGCAAGAAAAAATATGTATGGAATTTATACATTATACACAGGATTGACGGAAGGTATTGTGCTGGCCACAACAGATTTTTTATATTGTAACGTTTATTTATTTTGGTGAAGTGTAATAATAACAAATAATATTAATTAAAATAGTACGTTTATTAAACTACAAATAATTAAGGTTAAATATTAAAAAGACAATAAAAAAAAACTTACACTATGGATTAAATAATTATAAACACTAATTTAAGGCTAAGAATGTTATTAAATGCTTAAACACTAAGATTATTTATTTAACCAATATTTATATCACTATATTTATTTATATAACTACATTTATTTATGTTAACAACTCGTAGACTGTTTATTTATATCACCGACTTCATTGCTCGTTGCTTCTATATACCAGACTATTTCTCCGCTGTCGTTCGAACGGTATTTATACAGCCCAGTGTCCTTCTGGGACCTTTCGAAAGCACAATGATACCGAATACAATAGATTTAGGTCAACGGTGCAGTTAACACGTCTAATCAGTCCGTCGCCGGGGATTGCGTCATCTGGGTAATTCCGGCTCGGGATTACGTCATCGCTAATGGAACATTCTTTCAGTAGCGGCGCTCGTATACTCTTAACTCAGGGGCGCAGGTCACAATATCAATACTTTAGCCAGCAGATGATATGAAAGGACGATATGACAAAAAAAAATATTGATAATGTGGAGTGGACCCATATAACTGCGACGAATCTATTTTTTGCCGAAATGTGGATTTATTTCCTGACATTACATTTTGCGATATATCGTATTTTATATTTAAGAGTGTTTATGCAAGAGTATAATCTGGCAAAATACAAATACTATACAACACAGACACAATATAAATATTAAATAAGTTCAAAACGGCTGTAAAAATCAAAAAACCAATAAACAAAACACACCAAAAGAATAAAAAATGCAGCAAAACAAAAAATAACAAAACTTCAAGCGAAAAGAAACAACCTTTAGTTCCACCCACAGAACACTATCATTCAAATTGCCGCCAACGCAAAGTAACAATTACACCCCAAACATGGATTGGCCACAGAAAAAGGATTATGTGTGAGCCCGACATGAAAATTATTTTAAAAAATCTGATGTGACCAACACAAAATCTCCCGCCATTTAATTTTTATTAATTTAAATACATATACCTATGGGGTCTCATGGCCGCGTGCCTGAGTGTCTGGTCGCGAATCTGGGGAACCGGATTCAATCCCTACTATCAAATATTTCATAGTTTAAATGGCACAAAACTGACCCCTGAGATGCACTCTTCACGCAAAAAATGTGCACCCGTGAAGTGACGCATGGTAAACGCCCGCACGATACAAATATATCATCATCATTACCGAAATCTGTGTTACAAAGCAGATCAGCACACCCAGCAATGGGTAATATGCCGTGATAATATATTTATTTATATTCTTATTTAAATACATACCTGCATATTTACTAATACTAGAAATTATGTATCTTAATTTCCTTACTATATAACTATTGTTCTATTTACAATTTTCGTTTTAAAACATTATTATTAATTTGTAATTATGTACATTAAGTTCCTTTCCATGTAACTATTGTTCAATTTACAATTTTCTTTTGAAAACGTTACTGTTATTAATTTGAAATGATTACTTTTTTGACAGTGACATTTATTTGTCAGTTACATACATTTGACCTGAACTGTGTAACCATGGAGTTGTGTGCATAAGCTCCGAGATATATTTTTTATATTATTTTATAAATTTTATGCATTTATGCAATATATAGAAAAAGTATGAATGCAAACCTGTAGGAAATGAAATAATCTTTAAGTTTTATAATAACAAATTGTGAACAAAATAACATTTAAAGGTATTTTTTGAAGAAAAACTCTTTTGAGCTTCAAGTAAACTGCCATTTTCGGTTATCCGATTGACACCAAAATGTAATGCCTTTTTACCTTTCGCTAAGAGAGGTATTGGATTCATGCTAAAAATCGCATATCCAGATTTTATTGAATAATCACGATTTAAGGTCTATAGAATCCGATTTTAACATTGTTACAATGATGTCTGTATGTGTGTGTGTGTGTGTGTGTGTGTGTGTGTGTGTGTGTGTGTGTGTGTGTGTGTGTGTGTGTGTGTGTGTGTGTATGCGTGTGTGTGTGTGTGGATGTGTGTGTGTGAGGTTGTTGGAGGTACGATTTCTCAAATTCTATAAGACTAAAGACCTATGTAACAACGGATTCCTCAATCTAACAGTAATGGGAAGAGTTGAATAGGTTCTGGTAACAATTGGACAACCGGAAGTGGTAGTTTCTAAAAAATTTAAATAATATTTTTTGAAAATTTGTTACTACAAATATTAAAGATAATTAAATTCTCAATCTGACACATTTTTTTTTTTATTATATATATATATATATATATATATATATATATATATATATATATATATATATATATATATATATATATATATGTTCTGATGTTTATTTGTCATTCATTAGTATGGAATATACTTGTCGAGGAAAATAATCCACATGGATTTGGTAAATCATAATGTTTCGAATTAAAACTTATGATACTTGACACCTATGTATATTACTAGCTCTCATTCTGACACGGGCCCCCACATCTGCTTGCCAAGACCAACAAAGTCACATAACTGCTCGCGCTCTATGCTACATAAAATGAAAATGGCGAGAGGTATTGTGCTAGCCACAACAGATTTTTTCCATATTAGATTAAGGTAGAAATACAAGATTTCAGAATTCAGACATCATCGTGAAAATGTTAAAAGTGGATTATAGGGACCTTAAAACGTGGTCATTTACCAAGGATAGCGCGAGGTAAAATGGGATCCTCCCACTGAACTCTAATTAGTAAAGTATTAGAGTTCAGTGGATCCTCCACTTTTTACCTCCCGCTATCCTTATTATCCACGAACTTCTAAAGGTGTACAAAAAGTATCCATTTTATCGAAGTACATAATAGGTTTTACAGTTTTTAAGATCCGGATCCTACTGTATACACTGTATATTGGTAATAATAATGAAATATGTGATTGCGATTGTCTGACATCCCTTTAGGTATATTTGTTTTGAAATATAATTAACATAAACCTTTTTCTCATATATCCAACCATATTTATGAACTTATACAAAGCAATTTAAAAATTACAATACAATGTAAAGTCGCGATTCCAACTAGTACTCGAGACAAGAGTGAATTTTTATATCAATAAAGATTAACGATCCCATTGATGCAAGATAGAATTAATCCAGTACAAACAACACAGTAGAAAAACTTAAATCATCCGAACCAAACATATAATAATAAACATCGTCTGCAAAGCGACATCGTAGCCTGCAACGTAAGTTATTATCCACCAATCAGTGATTGAGAAAACAATTTCATGTTCAATAAACTCCGCAACGCGCAATGAGACACGAAGGATAAAAAAACAATGAGCAAACGTCTCCATCAACATTCTACGGCGGCTACGATAAACGATCGTTTCGGTTAAGGTAATAAACACGGAGCAATCAGAGAAATCTCGGTCAGGATTGGCGCCAAAATTTCATATCAAAATACTTTTAACTTCAGCGATGGTCGACTGTAGATTGGATAAGAGTCCAGGGCAGTCCAGGGTGAATAATCGGACAAACAGTCTACTGATGAAAATTTCTATTTCATGCCAAAGTTTCTACAAGATATTATAGTTTTCATCAGGGCGCTTAAATTGGAAAAATTACAAATAAATATCTTGTACAACTGAGGCGAAAAAAAAAACAAAATTATTACAAATAATGTACAAATACTTACGAAAATGTCTAAATATACCCATGAGAAACAATTATAAACAGAATTTCACAGAGTTGTTCGTCGCAAAGGATAAAATTAAACAAATAAATGACATGTAAAAATGATTTAACAAATTGTAAAATAATATTATAAATTAATATAAAACTTTGTAGTCAAACAAAAAAATAAAAATATTTTTTACATTATTTATAATTCATAATTTTGTTGGGTATTTTTGACACTGACATTAGTGACATTTATCTGTCAATTACACACATTTAAATTTATCAAGTAGTTACCATGGAGATGTTTGGGCTGTGAGCAGCCTATGAGATTTATTACAACAGATTATTTTATAGATTATATTTCTATATCTTTAAATCTATAGAAGATATACTAAAAAAAATTAATGTGTCGGATAGAGAATTTTGTTTTTTAATATTTGTAATAACATAAATTTTCAAAAAATAATATTTAGAAGATTTTTGTTAAAATACTACTACTTCCGGTTATCCAATTGTTACCAGAACCTATTCAACTCTTCCCATTACTGTTAGATTACTCCAACAACCTCACGCACACACATACACATTCACACACACACACACACACACACACACACACACACACACACACACACACACACACACACACACACACACACACACACACACACACACACACACACACACACACATCATCATAAAAATGTTATAATCGGATTCTAGGAACTTTAAAACGATCTTATTCACTAAAATCTGGATATGCGATTTTTAGCATGAATCTAATACCTCTCTTAGCGAGAGGTAAAAATGGTGAAGTGTATTATTGTTGAAGATAACTACTTTATATTTAAAATAAAATTGTAAAAATATGATCCATATGTTTTATTCTCTAGGGGCCATAAATCACATCGATTTTTTGATAAATCTTGCATGTATACAATTACGCAATACGCGTAAGTAGTTTTTTTTGTCGGAAGTAATATAGATTTGATCTGGCATAGCCATCCACACCTGCGTTGAAGTACTTCCTGCTGTTGTGTGGCATGGCTTGTTGACACGGTTGTCGATGTGCCGATACGGCACGTGTGTTTTGTGATCCGCGGATGGCTTGCTTGGATATAGATAGCATGTCTCACATTCTCATCAGTTGCTGTTTATTCCAGGGATGCGGCAGCTGGCACGATGGGGCCGGTGTGTCACAGTGTCTACGCCGTATGGCTTCCCGCGGTCGCGGTAGTACTGCTGGCGGTACTTCCACCAGCAATCGCTGTTGATCGTAAGTACACCTTTTTTGTTATTTATTACGTAGTTTTATGGTATAGTTCACCCCAATTTCATAGAGACAATTACCTGGTAAAATTATAATATCATCCTGGACAACATGAACATGCATTATAATAAATAGTATATTTTTTTTGAAACAGATTAGAAAGTAAACACAATTTTTTAATGACAAAATAAAAATTTACCAGACTTGTCCCAAAATATTTATTTACCGTATTGTACATAATTTTTAAAGTAAGTACTCAATTCAAAATTTATTTAAACCTAAATAAAATAATGATACATTGGCCATATTTATTGGGACTTTTAGAGCAACTATGTAGTTTAGTTGTCTTTAATTGGCACATTTTAAGGTAGTTGGCTCTAGGGTACCTCTATATACAGGGTATGGCCATGACGTGGCTCGCGTTTCGTCCGCCATTTGCGGGCCAATGTCATATGTGTTGTTGTTGGGAAAATTATTATGTATTTTCGTGGCTATTTGTTTTATTTTAATGCAAAACACATTTAAATATACTTCTAATATTTATTTAAAGTGTAAGTAATACTTTTATTTTATTTATTTGTGTATTTTCTTAATATGCTGACTACGATGACTGGCAATATTGAAAACACAAAAATTACCAATATTTTAAATTTTTAAAAGGTGGGTTTAGAATATATACGTATTATGTAAATAATTACAGTTATTAAATTAAATGTGATAATAACATCCTATATCCTATGCTCTACATAACCTCTAAATCTATGTCATAATAATAATTGTGTATCTCTTAAATAAATGAATTATGATATCTACGTACATAATTATTAGCTATCATTCTGACACAGGCCACAATATCTGCTTGTCAAGGCCAACAAAGTCACATAACTGCTCGCGCCCTATTGTATTTAACATTTCTTGTATAAATTCCGTTTACACGACTTGATCCCACATCATCATAACCATATGATTCAAATTGCCAGGGGGGGAGGGAATTGATGACGTCCGTGTTGTCGGGTGAAATCGTCTGATTCTGTAGTATTCATACAAATCAAAACTGAAAACTGACAGTATAACTTATACCGTGTGAATATTATTATTAAATAAATGAATGTTTATTACTTTTATAGATTCATAGTGTGATTATTTAATATTCCTTTATAATATAATATTACATTTCTTACAAATAAATAGGGAAATGAATACTCATTTTGTTTGACATTGGCCCACAAATGGCGGCGATCTTGGCCCATGTCCATACCTGTTTATGAGAGCAATGCCATCTATTGATTCCGATCCGAACAATGTAGACATACTCAAGAGTTGTCTGCCTGCTTCAAGTCATATAGCTATTTGCATATTATGTTTTTTCTGCTAGGTATTGCAACAGCTAATGGTTGTAGTCGTGAGGTTAACAAAATAAAGAAAAATGCCGAAAGTTAGAAATTATCGCGGATGTTTCACAAAATGTGGGCGGCAGTGTTACCAACAGTCCGCGTGAAAATTCCAAAGATTGAAAATATCTGATGAATTTCAAATTAAAATTGTTATATCTTTGAAACCAGATGGTAATGCATGTTTTTTTAACTAGTTTTTTTCCCCGGGCCTTGATTTATATATTCACCTAGTTTTTAGTCAAAATTTTATGGCCAAAATTAATTCGAAATTTAATAGCAGAAAATTTACCCCTGTGGTGCACTCTCCACGCCAGCAATGAGGGCCCATTTGGTGACGCCTTGTAAGCGTCCGCCCGGTACAAATATTTCTTCATTACCGATATCTGTGTACAAAATAGATTAGCACACCCAGCAATGGGTAATATGCCGTGATGATATATTTATCTATTTATTTTTTGTATGCATGGCGAAAATATAATATTTTATTTTCTAAATATCTAGTGCTACAGATATTCTATTATATTAAATGAGGACTTTTTGAAATTAAAAATTAATTTTAAACAAGTTTTCATTGTTGTACTTTTGCCCTAAAATGTACAGAGACCCAATTTCCGCACATTTTTAAAATCCTATGTTAAACTCCTACATTTCGGGTTTAGTTGCACAGCCTGTATAAGAAGTAATGGTGTACCGCCATATTCACCTGATTTAGCTATATGCATTTTTTAAATATTTTTTGGATTAAAAAAAAATTGTCCGAAAAAGATAATGATGCAAAAATGGTATAACTTATTATTGCTGAAGGAAACTACATATTGAAAATAATTTAAAAAAAACATATTTCTTCTGAATAATTCTAGCGTAACCCTCGTAATGAACTTGGAAAATAATGTTTAGTCTAGTCTAAAAATAAAGTATTGTCCTTTAAAAAATCTCAAAATTACACCGATTTTTGATGTAGTATTCTTGAGTAGGTATTCTGTTACATGCAGTAATTGTTCAACCTTTTGTATTGGTAGCAAATAAAATTACGTACATATCACATCCGTATCCGGAAAGTCATTTTATTGGATTCAGAAGCTTTAAACCAGTAAAATAGTATTTTCCGGACTTAACAACGCAATATGCTATTAAGAGGATATAGAAGCACTAAAAATTGTTACGCCAATTTGATTGCACTAGTAATTAGGATATAACTACCTCGTAAAATGAAGATATGCTGTAATATATCCAAATCCCGTATGGATAAAAATTATATTACGAAGTCTAATACTTTTGCTTTGATCGAAACAATAAGAAGAAATCATTTCTAATCATACTATAGAAAGTACTTATCTTGTTCGAATTTCAATGTTCAATGACTGTTCGCGCCCTATTGTATTTAACATTTCTTGAATATCTACACTCTGCACCAAAAATTATACTTATATCTATTCTTTATATTTAAATTTTTTAATTTAAATTCATTCTATGAAGAAATTTTGTCCTACTCTTGTAATTTTTCGAGATGTTTCCAATTCATTGTCGGGATTAACAGTATGTGTAATATACCTATAATTTTAAAAATTAAACTATTAATACAATAAGAAATAATATATGTATGTACTTCCCAGAAAAAGTTTTCAGTAATGTCTCCGGATTTCTGACACTGACATTTATCTGTCAGTTACAAACAATTTAAATTTTCAAACTATTTTCCATGGCATTTCGGCTGTAAGATTTATTACAACATATTATTTTATATATCATATTTCTTTTATCTCTGAATCTCTTAGAAGATATAATAAAATATTTATCAGATAGAGAATTTGATTTTTTCAAGAATGTGCTACTTCCGGTTGTCCAATTGTTACCAAAACTTTTTCAACGTTTCCCATTAATGTCCGATTGGGAAATACGTAGTTAAACAGATATTAAGTGTTATAATTTTTGAGAAATTGTCCTTCCAACATATACACACACACATTCACACACAGACAACATCGTAAAAATGTTAAAATCGGATTGTAAGGATCTTAAAACGTGCTTATTCATTAAAATCTGGATATGCGATTTTTAGCATGAATCCTATATCTCTCTTAGCGAGAGGTAAAAAAAATGTGAATTTTTTTGCAAAACCTCATTCCCGTAAGATATTTTTCAAAAGAAATTAAATAAAATTCTGCTGGTGTCCTTGGTTCCACCAAAAAATTGCTTAACATTTTTATTATTTATATTTTCTATTTGAATGCAATAAATAATTTTCTAAGAAATAATAATCGTAAAAATTAATAATAAAATTGCAGATGAAAGATGCGCAGTTTGAAAATTTGCAGTTTATTTTTTCCTATTTTATAAAATATATACGTCGTATGAAGTTAATAAATTTAAACATGCAATTCATATCTTTCGTTAGGTATCGCTTTGAAGTTAAAGATAATAAAATAAACATTCATTTATGGAATAATTTGTAATCTCAGTTGCAGCAGTGCATCTATTATTCATTCATTATTGATACTAAGCACAGAATCGCGTATGTTTTGAATTAGTTATTTAATTTATGCCCCTGAGCAAACGTGATATTATTTTTTAATGCACTTATTAATAATGATTCATTCATATTATTACTATTTAATTCACGTTTCTTATTTTATTAATGTAAATTTAACAACTATAAATCATCATGAAGTAATGGGGATAACGTTACATTTATTTCATAAATTTATGACGTGATAATCAATGGTTAAAAACTTCAACTAATCAGTTTTTATCTCACAGGAGCAAAGTAAAAATCTCCCTATACTCCATTCGCTGAGACGATAGAAAGTTTGGAACTAAAGCTGCATTCACAAATTCACATGGACCGCTACCACCGTTAATTTTGCGGCCGTCATAACAATTATGTACTCTGTTCACATGCTCCGTCATAAATATCAATGCGCATAATTCCAAACTTGAAAAACGAAATATTACTAAAACATATGTTTCGACCAACGACGAAATATAACTAGACAAAACTTCATTTTGTTTGTTTTGATTTCGGCTGGCCAGACCGAGACAACTAGATATAGAGATATGTTTAGTCTCGTTTGAGCATTGCTCACCAGCGGCGCAAGTGATCTTAATAATATATTCTTTGGAAATAAAAAATAAAACTGCTAAATTATAATCAACATATTTTAAGTCAATTAATTCATATCTATCTATCTTAGTAAATAAGATATCGGAATAAAAAAAACTTCTTATTCTTGTTACATTATTTACAATAACTTTCGTTTCGTGGTGTATTCTAATTTAAAAATAAATATCTAAAATTAAATTTAATAATTGTGTTCCGTGATTGTTTAGAGGGTCTTGATCAAGTAATCCTGCAAAGGTGTTACAATATCTTGTATCAAATTTCTGTCTTTCAATATTTGGAGCCAAATGACTAATTGTTAGTGGATCTCGTCACTTATAAAATGTATTTAAAATGCCATCTTGTTGCAAGAATAGGTCTGAAAAGGGTTTTCGACTATTCAGAATACTATGTAAAAGAAAAAGAGAACAAATTTAGTGTAACTTTATAAGAAGAACTGATTTGTCGGTTGTGAGGTTAGTTTGTTTTCGTACATACTTATTGTTTGGTAAAGTCAATAATTTTGTAATTATAGTAAATAATTACTAAATATTTTACGTTGAATTTTTTATTTTTATAACGATAAACCTATTTTTCATCGTATTAGCGCTTAAATTTTGACTTTAACACTGGATGGCATCTAGTGAGAAATGCTCGAACGAGACTAAATATATCTCTATCTCTAGTTGTCTCTTTCTGGCTAACCGAAAGTGAGGAGGGATAAGCAATATTTTGTCTAGTTTCTAGTTATATTTCGTCGTTGGTTTCGACCTGAGTGATATTGCCGGTTGCCATAACCTATAAGTTTTGTTTCGCCGGTTTCACCCACAGATCTACATATAAATTTATATGTAGATCTGTGGTTTCGCCTTGGACAATTTTTCGGAAATCTAACTGACGAAGTAGTAAACTACCCCTGTTTATATAATCTACCCAAAAAGAATAGATTTTATATTAAATTGGTTTGAGTTGATTGAAATGTGTGTTCTAATCATGCGCAGTTAAAATTTACGGCGGCACCGGCCCGTCAAAAATAGAAATATTTTACCGGGGGTTGCCGCCGTTCGTAGAGTTTGGTATGGTAATTAGTAATTATACAATTTACTAGACCTGATGCATCGTCCGGCAGTAACTCCTTCCTATACGCCAGTGGAAAACCGTCCTCAAACCCTGGTAGAAAAGTGGTCTAGATAAATTATATTCTTCCAGAAAATAACTTAGTTTAGGGCTGCTGGTGGTGCATTTGGATGTTGTCATTTTAACATAAATTTTCTTTCTGTGGTATTTCTGAAATAAAAATAAACACTTCTTATACAAAAACTAAAACTAAATTTTGTAAAGTATAAATATAACATATACCTACTCCTCCATTTTTTAAAATGGGGAATAGGCGCGAGCAGGCATGTGCCTTGAGCGACCTTGAAATGTTTGGAATCAGCTGTTATGATTCTTACTCCCTTAATCTTGCAAGAACTGTTGTACCACCAATATTACTTATTAATATATATCATTTTAATTGTTCTATTTGTTTATATTTATTACGTTTATCATTTTTAGATCGAGAAGAATTAATAATGTTGCACAGTCCCGAACCCATCGCAGTTCCGATCGGAGACGAAGTGACAATGACATGCGAGATGAACGTAAAAGCGGACAGTTTCCGATGGAGACATTTCCCCATTTTAACGCCTGTCTCGAATATTCCTGTCAAACTTGATAGGGATCTCTCGTACGAAGTTCCTTCTTCTATGTACACATACTCTAGTTCTGGCAAAGGAACTACACTCACCATAAATGTAAGATTTTTTTTAAAATATAGTTTTTCTATTTAAATACTCTTTTATGAATTATTTGTTTTATTACAGGTAAATAGTACAAAAATAGCTGGTGACTACCAGTGTCTGGTCTCATATGGCGCGTCAATATTAGCGTCAATACCTGGAAGGATAACAATTGCAGAAATCGACAGATTTCCTTCACCACGACCGTTTCGTTACACTGTAAATTCTGGGAACACCGTGGCCATTAAATGCGACTTGCCTTCTAGTAACCCACAAGCTTCTGTGGAATATTATAGGTACAAAGTTATTTTTTTTAAATAAGTAATTTAAACAACGAATTTGAAATGGCACAAAATTGACCCCTGTGGTGCTCTCTCCACGCCAGCAATGAGTGACAGTGAGGTGACGCCTAGTAAATGCACGGTACAAATATGTCATTGTCAATACCGAAATCTGTGTACAAACCAGATTGGCACACCCAACAATGGGTAATATGCCGCGATGATATATTTATATATTTTTTAACCGGTTCGCTTCAGATTATGTATCTCGAAAAAGTCTACGACTTCGAATGGAATAAAAGTTAACTTCTTTAAGGGCCGGTATTTCCAAGTTCGGTTAAATATTTCTATTCCTAGAATAAATTATATACTCGGGTTAAATATTCCAAACTTGTTTTTTGTCTATTCCTAGGATAAATACGCTATAATACACATTTTATCCCTATATTTATTCTAAGAGTAAATTTATTCCATGGTTTACTATTCCACAATTTATCCGGAGTTGGAAATACCGGCCCTAAATAAAATCTGATGTGGCCAACACATCATCTCTCGCCATTTCCATTTTATGTTACATACATAAATAATAAATAAATATATCATCATGGCATATTACCCATAGCTGGGTGTGCCAATCTGGTTTGTACGCACATATCGGTAAATGATGAAATATTTGTACCGTACGGGCGCTTACAAAGCGTCACCTCACGGCCATTAAAATTCGAAGTAATTTTTGGCGTCGGTCGGGATTGAACCCGAGTTATAATTAACGAATTTAACATTTCTTGTACATACTAACAACTGAAATTATATTTATTCTATCGTTCTATGAGGAATTTTCTCCTATATATAATATTCAAAATTCTTTATATTCACGGACGGTATTAGCGGTATTTTTTAAGGATATATGTAATATTAATATATACTTTGGTTCACGAAAGATGACAATTCAGGGTCACTTGTGCGAAGAAAGAATACACAGCACTTTATACAGTAGTAGCTTAGCAACATTTCATGTTAGAAAGAGAAAGATTATTTGACGTATGTCTATATAGTTTATGTTGTGTGACAGATATACGTCAATGGTGACATTACTTTCTAACACATTAAATAATAATGACGTATGTCGTAGAGTTACAGATATCTAATTATCTACTGCACTGCCCTTTGTCCTAATAGTTACCCAGTGACGTTGACATTTAAATCAAATTATTATTCCATGGTTTTTGTCAAGTCTATGTTTTCGGGTTTTGCAAATACATAGGGCGAAGAGCATAAATCTTCGAGAAAGGCATTATTTAAAAAGAAACATAATTTTCAAATAAATTACACTTATTTTTTTTCAGTTAAAATGTATCCTTAAATATTTCATGTTGCACGTCTATGTATACGAAATGCAGTGAAGTTATCTGCTAGTAATATTATACCATACGGTTAATAAATGACCTTGAATTGTCATCTTTCGTGAACCAAACTATACCTATAATTTTATATATTTAATTAATAATACAATAAGAAATTTTAAATGTACTTACTACGCAGGAAAAGCTTTCTGTAATGTTAACAAAACTGTTGATTCTTGACACTGACATTTTGCATTTATCTGTCATTACAAACAATATTTCAAATGGTTTCCATGGAGTTGTTTGGGCAGCGAAATTTATTACAACAGATTATTCTATATTATTATATATCTTTAAATCTATAGAAGATATATATTTTTTTAAATGTACCAGATTGAGAATTTAAACATCTTTATTCATATATTAACATAAATTTTCAAAAAATAATATTTAGAGGATTTTTTTAAGAAATTACCATTTCCAGTTGTCCAATTGTTACCAAAACCTATTCAACTCTTCCCATTAATGTTAAATTGAGGAATCCGTAGTTAAACAGGTCTTTAGTTGTATAGAATTTGAGAAACATCCGAACACACACTCAGGCAGATATACATCATCGTAAAAATGTTAAAATCGTAGTCTAGGGACCATAAAACGTGCTTATTGAATAAAATTAGGATATGCGATCTTTAGCATGAATCCAATACCTCTCTTAGCGAGAGGTAAAAAAATACGCACGGTTCACTACATAATGACAAGAAAAATCAGATTTTGATCTATTTTTACTTTTTGTTTTTTGTAAAACTGTTGTTAAAATAATGCTCTTTTTTAGGAATAATGAATCTTTAGACCCATCGCTAGTTCTACCTACTATGAGTCTCTTACTTCAAAATGTTAGTAGAGCAGATAGTGGAACATATACTTGTTCTGCAAGTAATTATATTACAGGGGACACAAGAAAATCTGATCAGAAAATTACACTTTCTGTTACAAATAGCAGAAATCATGAAGCGCCAAAATTTTTAACCATTCCATCCAACAACTACACGGCTACCGCAGGTAAGTTCAGTTAACAACATACTTGATTATAACAAATAATGACAACACTTTCATATGTTTATTTTAAAGTGATTATTAGTGATTTGATTACATAACTTGGAATACGGTTCTTATTTCTCGAGATTTTTAAATTTTCTAAATATCAATTTATTTCAAACTAGAGTTACATATTACGGTTAATATTTGATTTTCTGTAAAAGTTATCGACATTATAAGACTCCATTTTGGTTACGTTTTACTACATACTTTATAACTATACTCTATTTCAGATAAGAATAGAGTTGATGGTGCTGCAGAGCCAACCTGTTTCACACACACATAAAACTTATGAATTGGTTTTGTTTCATGCATGACATATTTGACAGCTCAAAATGTCAAAATTTGATCATTTTTAATTCTTTAGTAAATAAACAGTTACTTAAAGCTGTTAGATAGATTATAAAGTTAAAATGGAATAAATATACCTGTTTACATAAGCCGTGTTCCTTTTGAATCATGATTTAAAAATTGTATCAAGAAAACTACTTGAATAATATAAACACTATCTAGCGTCATATGCAGACCAATGCAAACTAATTTATTTTATTTTATAAGTAATCTACTGTCAAGTGTCATAGTCAGTACATTAAAAATGGATCATATAGAAGTAAAAAAATGTTCTTGTTAACATATGAAGTATGTTTACTTAAAACAAATCTTTTATGTGACATTTTCTTTATTTTCAAAAGTATGGTCGGGCATTACATGCTTTTGTATGAAAATCATATTTTCTTTGATGCAACAAACCCCACATTGATAAATTTCTACGCTCGAAAATCTATTGTCTTTAGCCATTTTTAAAGTAGTTGTCACTCGAGTGAACCTATTCAAAAACTTGTTCTATGTTAAAAATTAAATTTAAGCTAATGTAGTTTATATTTGCAATAACTTATATTTTTTAACATTACATTATATACACAGATTGCATCAAAATAGTTAAAAGCTAATATCTAACATTGTAACAGATGAATTTTCTTTATTTTTCCGTAGAAAAGTTTTTTTTTTAACTTTACCACTCACACTAACACATACACAAGTGTCGTATTTCAATATACTCACACTACAGTATGAATGTTGAAGAATAACTGTGGCAATGTCGCACCTAGACATTTATTGGTACATTCGGGTATAAAAGTAATAAGATACTTTGAGATATAATACTAATTCTAAACTACAAATGGAAACTGCAAAACAAATTAATATATTTCTTTCTTAAAATTACAAAAGTAGTATTATACTGTTTAAAGTTTTCATGCTTTTCACGTAAAATACCAATTTAAAAAATATTTCCTTCGAATGTACGTCTGAAATTCTTTTAACCAAAGATCACCTCTTATTCGCTAATACCAAGCGGGCGTTAACTTAACTGATACTCCAACAGGAATGCATGTACATGGTTGTCAAGTATAATTCTACCTATTTATCGTATCTTCAGATTATAATTTTCTAGAGGCAATAAAATTAAATCTGGATGGTAAATAATTTTTAAATATTTACATAAAATCCGTTAATTAGATTTCTATAACATACTAGTTTTTCGATTAAATGTCGGTATGGATATAAAAGTTATAATTTAAAATGTGTTTATGTTGCCATTTCCTATTCTTCACGTGTTAAAAAGGCCAAATTTAATTGCAAATATCTCAAGTACCGCGTGGTCAATTGTATTAAAACTTGGAGACCAGGTAGATTAGTTGAGATGTAGTTAAAATTTCCATTAATTCTGGGTAAAATGGTTTCACGATATAACTACCTTAAATTTGCTTTGAAATGAATCTGTGTGATCATTCAAAAAGGATAATTCAAAAGAGAAAGGGGAAGGTTGTCTAGTGATAGTGATCATAAAATGAGAAAGTGTGGATAACGAATAAAAAACGAAAAAACATACTTCTTCTTAATCATGATCACTTTGATGATTTAGATTGTGAATCACAGCCCGAAGGAACACGGCTTATTTTACCGTTTAGACTTCAATCGCTTGTAGTTTACGAACTAATTAACATTTAAAGAATTTTTTTTCACTAATGCTCATTAATTTACGTATATTTTCAGTATCTTATCTAAGATAGTTAAAATTCATCTATGGTATAGTACCCCATTCTTTCTTCAATAAATTGAAAGTAAACGGCATTTAAATGCTTGAATTGTTTTAAAGAATAGATTATTAAAATTCAAATTATTACGGTGAAGGTTTTTATTAAATCATTAATATTTACTTTAAAATAAATACAAAAGTTAATATAAAATTTAAATTTTTCTGTAATTGAGTGTCTTCTATTTACGTTTATAGGAGCCAACGTATTTATGGAATGTTCAGCAGTGGGGAATCCACCACCATCTGTAACCTGGTCAAAATTAGGAGGCGAAATAAATTCTAGAAAAACACAAATGCTTCCTGGTGGTTTACTTATAAGTAACGTAACTTCTGAAGATCAAGGAACCTACGTTTGTGCTCATGGTAGCTTGCAACATCACATTTCGCTTCTTTTTTACGAAAAACCTTCTGTAGTTTTCACGTACTCTTCAAGAAAAACTGAAGGAGAAAACTTAGATCTAGAATGTTCTGTTAGAGGAACTCCAGAACCAGATATCAGTTGGTTGTTAAATGGTCGTAGTGTTTTAAATGAAACCAATATAGAAGTAATTGGGAATAGAATTTATTTTCGTCCAATTGAAAAGAAAGATGCAGGGATTCTTCAATGTATGGCTTCAAATATTGTTGGAGCTAGTTATGAGTTCATATTTTTGAGAATAATTCCTAAACAGATTCCCACACCAACTGATCCGAGCAACAGAAATCCAGAAATTGTAGAAAGAACGACAAAACGACCCCCAAAAAAGACCAGACCTTCAAAAGCCCCAATTATGATACCTCCTTCGAAGCCAATAGTTACTCGACTTTCTGACGAATCCGTGATGGTTCGCTGGACCGTCCCTGATAATAATGGTCTTCCAATTCAATTCTTCAAAGTACAATACAGAGAATTAGGTCCTGCTTCTCAAATGTCAGGCGGAGGCGGTAGAGGAAATAAAGGCTGGAAGACTACAAATGCTGATATTATTCCGCATTTAAGAAGCTACCAAGTAGATAATTTGAAATCGGATCATATTTATCGCTTTAGAATTGCGGCTGTTTACAGTAATAATGATAATAAATTGGGACCTAATTCAGCGAAGTTTCATTTGAAGAGGGAAGATTTTGCGAAAGATCCGTTACCCGCACCTAAGTTGACGAAAACTGAAGCGTTATCGACGGACTCGATTAAAATATATTGGGAGGTAAGTACATAACTTGTAATTATCAACTTTTTTATTTATTACGGATTTTGGTAACAACGAAATATTTTATTCATTTTATCATCCATCACCGAGCATACTTTCTTTCGTTTCTGTATCTCGACCGGAGGCGTTTTATGTGGGCAAGTCATGAACGTTTTTTATTATTTATTACGTATTAACATTTTTTCATTTTTACTTATAAAAAATAACATAATGCAAAATTGCATTTAAAAAAGTACTCTTGCTAAAAAATGATAAACGCAGTAGTTTTCGAGATATTTTAATTTTTAGAACAAATGAAATCCAAAATATTTAGATACAATCAAATTACTATAGGATTTATAATAAAAACAAAACAGAATCTGTCTGTATATAACTATTGTTAATTCCATTATTTTTATTATTCGAATTTTTTCTGTTAATTAAAAAAAATGTTAGTGCAGGTGTATATGTATGGTGTTTCTTTATGGATATTGTAACTTTAATAGTTGATAAATTTATAATAATTTGTTTGTTCCTTAATTATCTATTTTTTTTGACAATTGATTTTTACTAAAAATTAATATACAGGGTGGTATTCTGCATCTGAATTTATAAGCAAACTTAATTTTGTATGCTTTGTAACTGCAGAAATTAGGCATGAAAATGTCGAAAATCACCTCAAAAATAACAATAGCCATGGAATTTAGACAAAATAAATAACAAATATCTAACGATTTATCTGTCACGTTAGGGTGATTTATTTTTACTAGGTATTATTTCTAATTTCTGTTTCAATTAACAATGATCTGTAAATTTAAATTAATATTTGTTCATTTGAACAGAAATTACAAATAATTATAAAAATAAATTAACCTAACTTGACAAATAAATGGTTTACATTTGTTAATTTTTTGTTTCAATTCCATGGCTATAGCTATTTTTGGCGTGATTTTCCATAGTTTCATACCTAATTTCTGCCGTTACAAGGCATACAAAATTAAATTTTTATTGATTCAGATGCAGAATTTTATGCCCTACAACTTTTATTTGCTGAAAATAATTAGCAGGAAATTAGGAAAGTCTGATTTTACATGTTGAAGTCTTATCAACGACTGTACCGGTCACCGTTCTGTATTTCAAAAATTAGTACGTTTATGAAGTTTTGGCAAGAGTTCTTTTTGTGTATTTTTGCATTATATGTAATATTTTATTATTAAAAATGAAAAAAATTTAATAGGTAAAAAGTAAGTATAGTTATCCTCATACCAAGTTTCAAAATTTTAGTGCAACTAGTAACAGAGTTATGAATAAAAATGTGTCTGATGAAGTGCATTTTCAAAGGGCTGTGACTCTGTAACGATAAGTTTTCGGACATATCTTCATATAACATTTTTTACTCAAAATGGCTCCCGCAATATATGGTTTTTTTTTTTGGCACACTCTTTATGAATTACTCTGTATAAACTCTATTACTACTGTCAATTTGTAGTGGTACAAATTTCACACGTTTATATTTATTTTCAGTACGTTCCGAGTCCAAATATAACAATCGAAGGATTTTACGTTAACTATCAGTTAGCTAGTAGTGCTGGAGACTATTTTAAAGTAACAGTATTAGGAGAAGACGTCCGATCGTATATTATCAAACATTTAAATCCTGATACAGCATATGACATCAAATTACAGAGCTACACTTCGTTTGGTCCTAGTGATTTCAGTACTGTTTTACAACAAAAAACTTCGCGTAAGTATTTTTATTGTAACCGATATTTAAATGTTTAATGATTTGAATATTTTCTCATCATAATAAATGTGTTTATGCAGGATTACCAGATGAAACAACAACGGCATCTCCGGTAGAGAATATTCCTACTTCTGGTGACTCTTCTCAACTATATATTGTCATTGGAGCAGGAGTAGCTGCTCTTTTATTACTAATTGGAGCTATTGTTGCAATTGTTGTCGTGAAAAAGAAAAATGCAGATGCAGGCGATAGTTCAGGTAACTTGATTTTATAGTCATAATATTGATACCGCTCTTCACCATACTATTTAAAAAATATATTTGATAAAACTATTAAATTCTCTTGAAATTTATAATTTATTTAACATCTCATTGTTGACGTTTCAGTAAAAACTGAACTGAAGTTAGAAATTATACTCATTTTCTTCCACAATTCTGGTTTATGTGTTTTTGAAATTAGGATCTTTCCAGATCCGTACAGAAAATTTGTGTAAAATATTACGAAGTACATTTAAGCGACTTATATGAAATAGGGATTTCCAAGTTTACGGCTTTTAAAAAAATATTTATTGGATATCAATGTTCAACATGCTGTTAAAAAAAAATCTGATGTGGACACCACACGATTTCCTTGTACGATTATTAAACTATACATATTTTTTTAATAAATAAATTACAAAATATTAATTTTAACTTCAAAACAGTAAGATATATAACGACCATAATCTAACCCGGTTCTTTTTAAAGAGAGTTTTGATTACAACAAAGACATATTTTTGATTACAACAATGAGTATGACTAATTTCACAATGAAAATATAATATTTGTTATTGTACGAATCATAAAATTGCACGTATTTAACGTAATTTGACATGAAGATTTTTTTTGTCTTAATCCATAGCAAGCTTTATTACAAAAACAAAAAAGTATATAATTTTTAAATTTACATATCTCGCTTATACAAAGGGCTAATTTAATAATACTTGATGTGCTAGAAGCAGAAATTAATTCTCTAAAACTTTTATTTTAAGCATTTATTTCTAAAATCAAAATAAAATCATTTTATTCAAGAAAAACTGTTAACAACTTCAAGTAATGTACCACTTCCGGTTAGCCTATTTTAACCAAAATGTTATTTCGATTGACATAAAAGTCTTGTATACCAAATTTGATAAGTTTTGGATTATAGTTTAAAACAGTTTTTCATTAAAATCTATTATAGGCTTCATGTAAAGTGCCACTTCTGGAAATTGTGTAATAACCAGAGAGGGAGGTGCACAACTAGATGTTATAGGAGTCCTAAATACAAAATTTTAACTTTCTACGGCTTACCGTTTTTGAGTTATGCGAGATACGTACGTACGTACAGACGTCACGACGAAATTAGTCAAAATGGATTCAGGGATGATCAAAATGGATATTTCCGCTGAAATCTGAAAACCAAAATTTTTCGCGATTACAATACTTCCTTTATTTACGTACAAGGAAGTAAAAATCCTAACTCGGAGTAGGCTGTGAACAGAGAAAGGCATGCCGTTTAAAAGTATTTAATTAAATGTCAATTTGACATTAAATATTGTCAAAAATGTTATCTAAAGTAATCAAAGCTTTTCTTCTTGAATCTTATTTTAGAAATGGAAATAAATTAGAAAACGGCGAATGACAATATTATTTTGCTTCCTGTTACAATTACATTCATGATCAATTTTGACAACTAGATTTTTGAATTGATTTCCTTTTTCATAGCCGAGTTAAGTTTTTTTTTTTTAACATACAATATTAAGATGAATATAATCGTTAATTTTCTGATTTTTATTATCCTAATATTAAAATGAAACTTAAATGCATTTAAATATTTTCATGTGAAGATTAAAATACTAATAAATGGAAACCTCTATTGCAAAATGTACCTACTGCTTTATTAATATAAATTACATTTAGATAATGAGGATAAAGGAGGAGGGAATGAAGACCGACGACACCACATAAACGCCAACGGCTATACTGCGAAGGCAATCCCGCGAGGTTTGGCCAATGGCTGCGCGCCTAACCGGATCACTATTACCGCCAATCCACTTGCCGACGCGGATGACAACCAGGTGAGGTACATATTAATTTTCTTTCTTGTTATTATTCTCATTGCATGGCTTAAGTTTCCCTCTTACTAATAAGTTGAAAATTACTTGTGACGCACTGAAAACAATTAAACATACACATAACCTGTTATGGGCGTCGAACACGTGTTTTATCAATTTGAATGATTAGCAGATAAGAAAATGATTACAAAAGACTTATGAACTGTCCGAATGAGATCATTTAAAAAAAAAAGTTTTTTTTTTATAGAATCGTAAAATCCATCTCATTTAATAAAGATAGTAATATAAAATAATTTAAATATGCTACTTTTCAGTCATAAATTTGCTAATAAACTTTGGCGGCTATAAACACGGACTAAATTTATGACGTCACAGCTTCATACAAAGACATTTCTCACACACGCACACACATTTACGCTCCATGTGATTTCCGTTTTAGTCGTTGTAAACACAAAACAGCAATCTAATATAAAATTGAAACAAGTGACAGCAGAGTATACAAGAGAGATGATTATAATTATTGTGTATTTCTTTAAAAGTACTAGTGGTATGTAAATAAAGCATTTATTAAAATAAATACCAAACCAAACAATTATTATAGTTCCAAACTAAACCGGTAGACCTTGCTTGCCGTATTCGTAAAGCTGTGTCCAACACAATACCTCCCGAAATTTACCTATGGGGTCTCGTTGCCGCGTGCCTGATGTCTGGTCGCGAATCTGGGGAATCCGATTCGATCCCGATCAACGCCAAATTATTCGAATTTTAAATGGCATAAAATTAACCCTTGTGGTAAACGCACGCACAATACAAATATGTCATCATCATTACCGAAATGTGTGTATAAATCAGATTAGCACACCCAGTAATGGATAATATGCCGTGATAATATATTTGTTTATTTAAATACGTACTTGCATATTTACTAATGCTAGAAATTATGTGTTTTAAGTTCCTTTCCATAAAACTATTGTTCTATTTACAATTTTCCTTTTAAAACGTTACTATTATTAATTTGAAATGATTATTTTTTTGACAGTGACATTTATTTGTCAGTTACATACATTTGAGCTGAACTATGTAATCACGGAGATGTGTTTAAAGCATAAGCTCCGAGATATAATTTTTATATTTATAAATTTATCCATACAATATATAGAAAAAGTATTAAAGCAAACTTGTAGAAAATGGAATAATCTTTAATTTTTATAATAACAAATTGAGAAAATATTACATTTAAAGGTATTTTTTGAAGAAAAACCATCATGAGCTCCAAGTAAACTGCCATTTCCGGTTATCCTATTGTCACCAAATTCTAAAGGCTTCTTTCCATATTAGAATAAGGTAGAAATACATGGTTTCAAAACTTTCTGAATGATAGTATTTGAGTTAGAGCGTAAAGAGGATCCACACACACACACACAGACATCATCGTGAAAATGTTAAAAATGGATTGTAGGGACCTTAAAACGTGGTCATTTACCAAAATCTCGATATGCGATTTTTAGCACGATCCCTATATCTCCCTTACCAAGGGTAGCGGGAGGTAAAAATCATATCTCTGATTCTAAAGACTTGTAAGGTGTAAAACATACACCTACATATTTAATTTGATTTATTCTTTCAAGAAAAAATAAATCAGAAAATGTGAAATGACACTTCCTTTGGTATTTTTTTTAAACATTAACATTTTCCTTTATTGTTTTACCTAGCTTCTCATTCTTTTGTAATAAACTATGAATTTCTATAACTTTTCCAAAATTGCAAGTAATCTGTTAACAAATTTAATATTGTTCCAGAATCAAAATATGATAGAAATGTCATGTTTATCTTCGCAAAACAACAACTGCGCTACAGCTGAGGCATCTGTAAGCATCGAAAATGCACAGCCCATATCATCGAAAGTAAAAAATACAGATAATATAACAGCCAGAGGTAAGTTAAAACCGGAAGTTGCAGCAGGCGAAAACTACGTGTAATCGAGTAACAGTGTACATTTTATTTATTACGAAGTGAGAAGACACTAATATTTAATTTTAATACCCAGTGATACAAATGTATTACATCTGCATCAGGAAATTAATTGATTAATTTATGACGACATAAATGTGCCATATTGGTTTTTACAATTTAATTTTTATAAATATAACATAACTGTATGTTTATAATTGATACTCCAACGACAATGAGATTTGGTGAATAGATCGACACATTTTAGGGTATCCAAAGTTAAACTTTTACACGCTTTTTTACTAGTGTTTTGCCTTTCGTCAATAATAGCATATTATTCGCTTATTATCATTGTCAATTGATTTGTGTTATCTGTTTGCTCCATTAAGAAAAATAACTTCTTTAAATTAATATTTTGGGGAATGAAAGAAAGAATTTTTAAAATTTTGGTTAATATTTCGTTGCTTTCATTCAATTGGCATGTATTTTTAAGATCGCAGCGCTTTAATGGCAAGTTTAGAACTACAAGGAACGAGATATGACATTAACCTACTGTCAAATGGGCAAACACATAATTTATAGAATTGTGTATTTCTCATAGTACTGTATTATATTTCATTTTCTTTTTATGTTATTTTATAGTAGGTTTTATATTATCCATTAAGGGGAAATTAATGTAAATTCCTAATACACTTTTTTACAATTTTAACTTAAATTGTATAACCACTTCTTTTTTAGATATCTTCAAAAAAATCATTAAAATAGCAAAATTTCATACTTATATTTGTTATTTACTTCCTAACATTAGCATAGGATGTATTCGTGGAAGTAATTTTTTAATGTAAACACGAACTTTTCATTTACGCGGGAATTCGTAGCAACATAATTTATTGCATTTCTAACGTGACAATATGCACTCAAGTTAGCAGCAATAATTATTACTCATATTACAATATACAGGGTGGTGACCGCGACCCCGGAACTTAGGACTTTAACATGTAAAATCAGATTTTTGTAATTTCCTGCTTCCCCTAATTATTTTAGGTAAAAAAGCTTCAAATAAAAGTTGTAGGGCATAAAATTCTTCATCTGATTCATTAAGCAAAATTAATTTTGTATGCCTTGTAACGTCAAAAATTATGTATGAATATGTCGAAAATCACCGAAAAAATAGCTATAGCCATGAAATTGAAACATAAAATTAACAAATGTTAACGATTTATCTGTCAAGCTAGGTTAATTGAATTTCATTATTAATTGTAAAATCTGTTCAAGTGAACAAATATCAATTTAAATTAACAGATAATTGTTAATTGAAACAGAAATTAAAAATAATATCTAATAAAAATAAATTACCCTAACGTGACAGATAAACCGTTAGACATTTGTTATTTATTTTGTCTCTATTCCATGGCTATTGCTATTTTTGAGGTCATTTTCGAAATTTTCATACCTAATTTCTGCCGTTACAAGGCATACAAAATTAATGTTGCTTATTGATTCAGATGAAATTTTATACTTTACAACTTTTATATGAAGCATTTTTACCTAATATAATTAGGGAAGCAGGAAATTAAAAAAGTATGATTTTACATGTTAAAGTCCTATGTTCCGGGGCCGCGGTCACCAGCCTTAATATGCCAATTTAGATTTAATAACAAGTTAACCTGTAGTTCATTATTTTGCCACCAAATGTCATATCGCTTAGCAATACATGCCAATTTTATTTAAAAATTAGTTATTTTTTATTGCTGTCAAAAAGTGTGAAAAAGATGCACATTCTCCTTCTTTTTAGAAATAGTTAATTGTTATCGGTTTTATAACAAATGAAAATATCAGTTTCGGTAAAAACTCACGTTTTTTGGACATTTTTTTTAAAACCTATTTCAAAAAATATTTTTTGTCATGCTATGAAGGAAATCAATTATTACAAACATATTGAAAAAGTTATGTTATTGTGCGAACAGATTTCGTATGTTGATTTTAATTTTTTATAAATTTTATTGAATTATATTTTCGTATCTATTTCCAATATAACAATTACAATATTATTAAATATCGAATAATCTATTTTATTTCTGCGTATAAATTTTCTGATACAGTTGTAAAGTGTTATTTTTTATATTTTAATAATTACAAAAATTTGTCACAAGTAGTGAGTAATAAATGATCTTGCCGAATAATGTGTATATACATAATAGTTAATGTAATTTTTGTACTTAAGATAAAATGGCGTAGCCATTTCACTGACTTATTGTAAATATTTTTATCGATTAACGTATTTAAATAATTCATTAAATTATTGTACAATTTTTCAATACTTAATAATTTAATTGATTAGAAATACGATATTATTAACAGTTCCAATTATTTATTTATATTATTAAATATATTATTAATTAGAAATCATATAATGTGATCTGATAAAAGTGCCTTATATTAATATTTTGTATTTCGATGTCTTCCATAAAAAAAAAATGGCTTTTCACAAATATACTGAAATAATAGGCACATAAATTTTGTTTTTTTAAATTCATTTTTAGTATGATTTCAATTATTTGGTATTTTACAGTATTAGAGACTGATTACGTTTGTAAAGTAAGTAAGGCAGCTACTATAGTTTATTTAAATTGATGAATATATAGATACAAAATCTATATATCCAAACTACATGTATTTATTATACTAAATGGTTGTGCTTATATATAATTTGTTACTGAGTTTTTAATAGTATTTTTATAAAAATTTAAATCTGTATATATTGGCATCGAAAAAATTGTAGATAATTTTCTTTTTAAATTTTTATTAATATATAAACTAAACCGAGTTTTCGTGCAATGTGCAACAAATTAGTGACATGATATTGTTTCCTATCATTATTTACGCTTAAGTTAAATTATATTTAGTATGAATAGATATTTATTACTTTTTATAAACTGTTCATTCATACTATGTATAAATACATCCCTATAGCTTGCCTCTGGTAAATATTATTTTATAGTGCTTACAATCACTTTTTGATTTATATAAAATTTGTAAAATACGAAATAAAAATACATTTTTTACAGTACAATCTGTTGTGTATAATATTGTTATTAATGTTTTACATTTTCTATTGAAATTTAATAATAGGGTATATGAAAGCTGGCCTGCGATAGATGAAGAAATATTTAGATAAAGTCGCAGATGAAGATTGATGAAAGGCTAATTAAATTTTCGTTCAGGGAAGAAGACATAAGTTATTTTAGCTTATCGTATCGCTGAAGATCTCCAAACCGATGTTTGAACTAAACTAACTTTTTGGACATGTACTGTTCTTGGAATCACCGATTCAAATATAAAGAAAAAAAATCTGATGTGGACATCACACGACTTCCTTGTATATTATTAAACTATACATATTTTTTTAATAACTAAATTACAAAATATTGACAGGCTTAAGGCAAGCCCGAGAAATATTTTGATATAGAACAAAAAATAATTCATTTACTACTATCATTCTTAAATTAACATTAATCTAACCCGGTTCTTTTAAAGAGAGTTTTGATTACAACAAAGAAATATTTGATTACAACAATGAATATGACTAATTTCACAATAAAAATATAATATTTGTTATTGTACGAATCATAAAATTACACGTATTTAACGTAATTTGACATGAACATTTTTTTAATTTTTTTTGTCCTAATCCATAGCAAGCTTTATTACAAAAACAAAAAAGTTATAATTTTTAAATTTACATATCTCGCTTATACAAAGGGCTAATTTAATAATACTTGATGTGTTAGACGCAGAAATTAATTCTCTAAAACTTTTATTTGAAGCATTTCGAAAATCAATATAAAATCATTTTATTCAAGAAAAACTGTTAACAACTGCAAGTAATGTACCACTTCCGGTTAGCCTATTTTAACCAAAATATATTATGTTATTTCGATTGACATAAAAGTCTTGTATACCAAATTTGAAAAGTTTTGGATTATATTTTAAAACAGTTTTTCATTAAAATCTATTATAGGCTTCATGTAAAGTGCCACTTCTGGAAATTGTGTAATAACCAGAAAGGGAGGTGCACAACTAGATGTTATAGCAGCCCTAAATACAAAATTTCAACTTTCTACGGCTTACCGTTTTTGAGTTATGCGAGATACGTACGACGAAATTAATCAAAATGGATTCAGGGATGATCAAAATGGATATTTCCGCTGAAATCTGAAAACCAAAATTTTTCGCGATTACAATACTTCCTTTACTTAGTACAAGGAAGTAAAAATAAAATAAAGAACTAGGTTTGAAACCAACGACCTTTAACATAAGAAGCAAAAGCGTTATCATCGTATTACGAGCATTCTGTTGTAAAACTTTCTTTTACAGATGATAATAATTATTACTTTTAATTTGTTATATTATTTTTACCTTCCGTCCTCTTTAGGTAAGAAAGGTATTGTCTTTGGTCAAAATTTTTGATAGTGAGTGTAATGAATAAGCACGTTTTGGGGTCCCTAGAATACGAATTTACTATTTTTACGATGATGTCTGTATGCATGTGTGTGTGTGTGTGTGTTTGTATATGTGACGATCGTTTCGTATCGCATAACTCCAATACCACGATTCCAAAAATTATATTTTTTTGTAAACCTCGGGTTTAGAACCATATGCAGACATGGTTAGATATTGGTAGTACCCTCATTTGCAACCTTTAAAAATTTTTTTTGAAAAAAAGCTGTTAAATATCATTTATTGACATTTAATGTTATTAGGTATATTTTAAAGAATATGTTTTCTCTATACGATGTGATTGCATTTTATAATTCATGTTCAATAGATATAGAATTAAATAATTATAAAGATATTAAATTTCATAAATCAGCCAGCTATGTTAACCATGGAAACTGCTAATATTCAGATAATTCAAATTGACAGATGTCAGTATCAATGAAAAGAAAATGGATGTGGCAGAGATGAGGATGTTGAGATAGAATTTGGGGAAGACACGGAAAGATAGGTAAGGAATTAAATGACTCGAGTGAAAGAAGTTTCTTTAAAGATACAAGAGAGACGATTACATTGGTTTGAACATGTCATGACGAGAGATGAAAAATATATTTGAAGAAGAATGAATAGCGTGGTAGTAGAAGGTAGAAGAAACAGAGGAAGACCAAAGATTAGATGGAAGGACTGTGTTGCGGAAGGAACTGAATGAGGACGACACGTAAGACAGAAATGAGTGGAAGAAGAAAATAAAAAATAGCGATCCCTAACGAATGGGAAAAGCTAAAGAAGAATATGTCAGTGTCAAGTGCAATTTGCATAGTTTGTTTATGAAATAACTTTACTGGAAATATAGGATCTTTTGCTTTATGTATGGAATTTGTACATAATGCACAGGATTGACGGAAGGTAATGTGCTGGCCACATCAGATTTTTTAATTATTGCTTACTAATTTTAAACAATTCATTATTAAAATGATGCAATAGGTGTCCACAAACATGTGTATAATATTTTATAACATCAGTTTTAAATAGGAAGCATATATTCATATGTAATATAACAAGTGATATGATTATCATCGATGATATTTTCGAGTGAAACCGAGCTGCAGATTTCACGAGCAATATCTTCGATTATTAATCATATCACGAGCTTATATTTAATGAGAGATTATAATGAAATTTGTAACATAACCTAACTTTTGATATACATATTCATATTGTATTAAAACGTGGTACTTACGAGTTTTATTTAATATTTTGGAGTTTGAATTATTATTATTTATTTTTATACTCAAAATTAACTGTCAATGTCATAAATAAAGAAAACAAATCCCTTAGTAACGACTATAAATACGGTGATAATTTCTTTGTTTTTTATCATCGCTGTGATAGACATGTAACTAGGGAGATTCTGAATGTTGATTGGCGGAAAACATGACACGTGACTAATGAATTATATTCTCAAAATATTATAATTTCCCATGTAACGGAGTTCGAGCGCCACCCGGTATATAATTTTAATTGCCGACTCAAAGACCGCGTAAAAATATTTAACAAATACCATATTTTTGGACGGTCCTGTAGACGCTATGATCAATATTTTAATATTAATAAAGTCATTAATTCTTTTTGATATCCCTTATCAAAAGATAAAACTTTGATCATATATCCACGTTATTTATTTTGAACATATTAAATATACATTTATTTATTTAATATCAATAACATTTTCTATTTTTTGTTACATTATTTCAAAAATACAACAAATATATTAAACAAAATAGTCCATATCAAAGGCCAAAGGGTATAATTATCTCGTAAAATGAAACAAACCGAAATATAAAAGCATCGAACGTACAAAAGCAGTGAACAATGCCAAACGAACACCAAATAAATAATTAACATGAACTGTGTTTTGTTCGTATGTTCATTGCATTTTTTTACAATAAAATCACAACTATTACCTATAAATGAAAGTAGCAATCAATATGAAACATTGGCAAATTTTGCTGCTGAAGTTGTAAAAAATATGAGCATATATACTAGTGATAAAAACTTATTAATTTTTTTCTTGGAAGACAGCGTGACCTTCCAAAATTTTTTCAGGGTGTTATCGGAAAATATTAACTGTTTATCTACTATTATTATAAAACTAGATAACTACACTTTACCAACAAATGATAGTGTGGGATTTCACCCAGAAAACACTATAATATTTCTTGAAGAAGATTCTTATTTAAATATGGCAGATTTAATATTTAATATAGAATTGTTCTCTGTGTGGAATGTTCGAAGCAAATTTCTTGTTATTGCTTCAAATGTAAACGAAGATAATGATCAGTGGATTGAAGATCTATTCAAAGAATTTTGGGAGAATTTTGGGAAAGAAAAGCAAGACATGTAGTATTATGCTTCTGGGCAGAAAAATTGAAGATAGTTACCTATAATCCTTTTTATGATCAGTATAATATTGAAGTTCAAGGACAAGTTTCTAAAATATTGAATGAAAAAGTTAGAAATATGAATGACTATGTTGTCAGAGTATTCCATTTGGATTTAATATATCCAGATAGATTTGTACCAGTGGTAAGATCATTAATTATTAGTTCTGTTACAAAATTCAAAAACACTCATTTTTTCCAAAATGTTCGAAATTCCAAATTTTATATATTTAGATTAGGGTTTCAGCTTGCGGGCCGGATGATACATTAAAATAAAAAAATCTGATGTGGCCAGCAAAATACCTTCCGTCAATCCTGTATATTATGTATAAATTCTATACACAAATTTTCTTGCAAAAGATTCTAAATTTCCAGTAAAATTATTTCATAAACTAACTATGCAAATTGCACTTGACACTGACATCTTCTTCTTCTTCTTTAGCTTTTCCCATTCGTTAGGGGTCGCTATTTTTTATTTTCGTCTTCCACTTATTTCTGTTTTACGTGTCGTTCTCATTCAGTTTCTTTTCACTCAGTCTTACGCAATACAGTCCTATTCATTCTTCTAATATATGCTTCATCTCTCTTCATGACATTTGTACACACAAAAAATTCTAATTACACCTAATCTTTGTATTTACGTATTTTCTGTAATTTTAAATTCTTTCTATAAGCAAGTTTTCTCCATTTCTTCTAAATGTTCGCGGTTTTTCCAATTCATTAACGGGATTGGCGGTATTTCTGAAGGGTTCATGTAATATAACTATATAATTTTAAATATATAATTAATAATACAATATGAAATATTAAATATCGTTCCCAGAAAAAGCCTTCAGTACTATTTCTGAATTTTTGACACTGACATTAGTGACATTTATCTGTCAATTCCACACATTTAAATTTCTCAAGTAGTTACCATGGAGATGTTTGGGCTGTGAGCAGGCTGTGAGATTTATTACAACAAATTATTTTATAGATTATATTTCTATATCTTTTTAATCTATAGAATATATAATAATTTTTTTAAATGTGTCGGATAGAGAATTTTATTTTTTTATATTTGCTTCATGCTTTTCAAAAAGTAATATTTACAAGATTTTTGTTAAAATACTACTACTTGCGGTTATACAATTATTACCAAAACCTATTCAACTTTTCCCATTACTGTTAGATTGAGGAATCCGTTGTTACACAAGTTTTTAGTCGTATAGAATTTGAGAAATCGTATCTCCAACAACCCCACACACACACACACACACAGACATCATCGTAAAGATGTTATAATCGGATTCTAGGAACTTTAAAACGTGCTTATTCATTAAAATCTGGATATGCGATTTTTAGCAGGAATCCAATACCTCTAAAGGTACGGTTTCCTAGACGCGACAAGCCGCGGCGACTAGTCGCGCGACACCTCTGCGTATAGGCAAATTACAAGAAGTGGTTTCATCGGCGCGACCGCGGCTGTGCGGCAGCATAGAGCAAGATCGTCTGTCGCGGCGACAAACGAATGACTGGTATTGTGAGGAGTACTCCGCGACAGTCGCCGGCGACCGGATGGCGAAATCAGCATTTTCAGCCGCAGATGATGAGAAATTAGTTGAAGAAGTTCGAGAAAAAAATGTTTTATGTGATAGTAGCAACGATATATATAAAGATGTAATATATAAAGACGAAATATGGAAGGAGATTGCAGAAAAAATAGGAAAATTAGGAGAATGTAAATGAAATAATATAAAATAATTAATGTTGCTATAAATTGAATTTACATTTGGAAAATATAATTATTTTATAAAATAATTCGCTTCATTTCGAACTGCAGTGGTCGCGTCTAGGAAAACAGTACTACTCTGCGACTAGCGATCGGAGTAAAGTCGCGTCTAGGAAACCGTACCTTAGCGAGAGGTAAAAAGAACAATTTTTTTTTGCATGACCTCATTTTTAAGTTTCTGTAGCCCAGATGATCGTCGCCCACTTAATGATCTCTCACTAGACTATCGCCCAATTTTCCGTCGCCTAGTTATCGCTTATCGTTAACCAGTTTATATGAGGGCGGCATATATTCTCACAACGAGTCTAGGTCTTTCCACACAATATACATTTGCTAACTCAATTACGAATGGCGCAGCTTTCCACCATTTGTATCATATTTTAGGCATCAGCTCGTAAAGACAACTACTTGGGCATGGACGGCATAGTCTTCTCATCTTTCGTTCGCTTCTTACACTGCTCTCTCAAAATCCACAAAGTCTCCGAAGACGCTTCTCTAGATATGGTGAACTCTATTGATCCTGACATCCCAGCCATAACATTCGTCCAGGAGCTGGCAGAGATTTGGGACTTTGACCTTCTGGGGAACCATATGGCGGCATATTCATATACTGATGAACTGGATCACGCATGGTTGAATGAGAGGGATGATTTGTATATAATAACACCTCGGGCGGGGATGATACCTAGGTATAGAATTGTGTTTGTGATGGTTCCCTGGGAGGTTTGGGTTGGGGTGGGGTTAGGGTGGATGGGAAGTGCTCTAGGGATGAAGTTGGTGGGGAAGAAGAGGGGATTCTTCTTTGATAATTACAGGTAAATGTTTCATCTACTGGAATTGTTGAATAGAAATACTGTACAGTACAATGGCGGCTCGTGCACTAAAACTTTGGTGAGGCAAAGTATCCAGAATTTTTTTTTCATTCAAGGTCAAATGCCTTATAATTGAAAGTTACATTTTTTCAAGGGATGTGCAAATGCATATTTTTCCCCTCTCATATACAAAAATAAATTGCCAGATCACAGAACATTTTAGGAAATTCTTTGACAAATAGTTTATCTTCATAAGACAGTTGATTAAATGGATTTTTGTTAATTAAAAAATTAACAATATCTTTAGAATTCCTTATATTGTCACTCAATTCTTTTAAAGTTGAAGTCGAAACCATTATTTGTTTTTTGTTTTCAACTAAAATTCAAATTACAAAAACACTACGTGGGTAAACTATAAAAACAACGAAAAAAATAAAATAATTAAATATTTACTGCAATACGTATCAGTCGCACACCAATAAAAATGACAAGACATGTTATGTTGTTTATTGTCGAATGCAATTTG
The DNA here is from genome assembly GCA_951394225.1 of Harpalus rufipes. Lineage (NCBI taxonomy): Eukaryota > Metazoa > Arthropoda > Insecta > Coleoptera > Carabidae > Harpalus > Harpalus rufipes. Next base: position 9,373,759 of record OX596276.1, on the reverse strand, counting down.
CAACTATTTAATCTTGCTTGCAAAAATATGCAGTAATGTCGTGAACCTACTTGCAAAATTTATAAGTACGTGGCATTGATTGTATTCATGTATGGTAACGGTCTCTATAGTGCCGCGTGGAAGGTAAAGCGACTATCTTTTATCCTTTACGCACTCATTGCATTTAGCAATTGAAGCAATGCCTCAAACAGCTCTTTGTCTAGCGCAACGTATTTCTTACCGGAATGAATGCTTTATCAAAAGCATTAGGCAGTTATACTATTCATTTCGAGAAGCACTTTATAGTGTGTAAATTAGGTGAACTGCATTACATATTAATTATGGTGGTGGCTTAAATTATTCTTTTGATATTTATAAAGACAAGCATTAACGGAATAAGTTAAAATTTAATTTACATACTACTTAACATGCAGCTTTATTTCTTTTCTGGTAAGGCTTTGCCTCACCTGCCTACCCTGGCAAGCCGCCACTGTTCGTAAATAACGTCATAAAAGTATAAATCGCCAAAATGTTGTTTCTAACCGGTCGTTCGGGGTCGTTTAAAGGTTATTTCGAAGTGTCAATTTGACTGATAAATCAAGTGTTAATTTAAATCCTGTAACTAAACTTCCACTATCAAATGAAAGCGTTTAATTATTGAGATTAATCGCCAATTAACACACGTGTTAGTCAATATTTTTTCGTTGACCGTATACTAAATTGAAAATTCTAATTTTATTCCATGACAATTTTTTTAGGTTAGTAACGTTTGACATATAAATTTTGTCAATTTTTAAGCAATGGTATATGGTATCATTGACTGTGTTCAGCACTTCACAGCGCTGAGTGTCGAAGTTTGCCGAATGCAATAAATGGACGAATGCGATTGGTCCAGCAACTGTGTTCGGCAAACTTCGGTGCTCAGAGTTGCCAGCGCTGTGACGTGCTGAGCGTGGCCTATGGTTGCCCACTAAAATCGTTTATTAGGATGCGTTCGGTATTTAAATCTGTCGAGTACTTTGAGAAATTTGATCACGCGACAGATTCATCTGCAATTTCCGATCTGTAGCTTGAATAACCGAACGGATAGAGCATTTAGCTGCCATTTTGACACTTATTAATTTGCGCCAGAATAAAAACGACAAATAATAAAGAACTGTTAACATGTGTACTGTACGCGAGTTATGAACGTTTTTTTGATGATACTGATTAAGAATGTGGAACTTATAGCTGAAAATTATGTAGAAAAATATTTCCTAAAATGACTAATTTATATATTTCAAACATTTTTGATTGATATACGAAAACGACAATTCATTCATAGAATAGACACTGTTTGCATTGCCGGCAACAAACATTTTAAATTTGCGCTTAAATACGCATGCGCTAGACAACTGCTCAACATGCGCTATGGTTAGAGAACGAGCGAACAGATCGGGCTCTGTGCGCTCCGTGAGCTAATAACCGAACGTAGAGTTGAGCAAAAAGATCGCTCAGATGTAATTACCGAACGGCATCGAGCGCTCAGACCGCTCAGAGCGTAAAACCAAACGCAGCCAATAAAAAAATCATGTATTAATAGAGGTCATTAATGAATGATTTTCTATACATTGACATAACCTATTAATAAATGGTCAACGGAAAATATAGTTATTTTCACTCAACATGTATATGTAAACTTTTCATCTGATCAGTTGTTAAATTAAACTCTCATGAAACAGGTTCAAACCGACGAGCGGTTTAAAAGCATACGAAAAATAAATTGGTTCAAACGCTATGAAATACGAGGGTCATTCAATAAGTAAAGAGACAAATTCTATAATTTTAAAACTATTCAATGAATGTGTACAATCTTTTCAGGGGAGTTAGTTGGCAACCTTGGGATATGCTCTGATCAGCTGTTTCATCATTTTATGCCAACATAACCTCAAAATTTTCAGTTCACCATGGCAAGTCCACTAGAAGATTGCACCTTAGAAGAGCAGCGCTCAGTCATTAGATTTTTAGTCGCAGAAGGTGTAAAACCAAGTGAATTTTTTTCTAGAATGTTAATACAGTACGGTAAAAGTTGTATGAACCGTGCGAATTTTTACAAGTGGGTTGATCGGTTTAAAAGTGACCGAACAAGTGTCGCAAAAAATTCAAGGTTCAACCTTTCGCCGGTAAAGTGATGCTGACCATCTTTTGGGACTCACAGGGTCCAGTCTATTGCGATTTCCTTGAAGATCAGCGAACTATCAATAGCCAATACTACTCTGAGATGCTAGAACACAAAGTTAGACCAGCTATCAGGAGCAAACGCCGTGGACTCTTGTCAAAAGGAGTAATTCTTCAGCACGATAACGCCCGCCCTCATACAGCCCAGCTGACCCGTGATAAGCTTCAAGAATTGGGTTGGGAGGTCTTACCTCATCCTGCCTACAGTCCCGACCTCGCCCCATCTGATTTTTACCTGTTTGGACCACTCAAAGACGTCCTACGTGGAAAAAGATTTGCTAACAATGAGGAAGTTAAGGAAGCGGTGCAAAAGTGGCTTCGGGGTAAATCGAAAGAATTCTTCGCCAAGGGAATTAGGAAGCTACAAGAAAGATGGGACAAGTGCATAACTGTGGGGGGTGATTATGTTGAAAAATAGCCTTAATTTTGAAAGATTGAAATAAACCGTTTTTGAGCTATAGCCATTTGTCTCTTTACTTATTGAATGACCCTCGTAGTTTCAAACCAGTGCATCGCGATTTCTTTTGTTGTAGACTTCTGCTAAACCAATCTATTGCATCTAGACAAATAGACAAATTCCAAGAACGGCTGATTTTAGTGACATAGTTTATGCATTGTATAATATTTACAACTCTTCTTCAAAGTATACTAGTCTTGTCATTCATATCGCCCCTTTATTATAAAGAAATTGATACAATGGAAGATTTATACAAATCTGGTTATAAAGTATACGGTTCAGATTTAATGATGAGAACTATTCTACAAATACAATATAGTAAAGAGCTTGAAAATACATTCGAACCAATTCCGAAATCTGTATCTTTCTTTGGATACAATCACGACTGGATAAATTACTACATGTAAGAAGTAACATAAAATTGTTTGAAAAGTTTTGAGCTTGAAGATCTAGATGTCGTTACATTTTTTGAAAAAATAGTTTTACCAAACTGTTTGGCATGCTTAGAACAAATTCGAGTTCCTTATATGAAATTTTTTCTTATCATAAGCACGCAACAGAAAATAGGTGTATATAGATCATCATTTGTTTATTTTTAATGTTATTTTTTATTTTTACACATTTTTCTAATTTACATATTTCAGAAATCATGTTAAAACTTCCTTTGCTGCATATAAAGACGCCAAACGAATTAAAGAGGTTGGATTATCGCTAGAAAAATAATATCGACTTACAAGAATACTATTACTAAGTTTCCATGCAGTTTTGAGTTACCTCAAACTAAAATTCATGGGTTTGACTTAATAGTTATTTATGCAACAAGAGTGTAAACACAATCTTTATGACATGAGGTCAAGTATTTCGTAAAGATTGTTTACACTTGAGTTGCATACAATATTTTTTATATGACCTTAAATAAAATTCACGAAACAAATTAGAAATTTGACAGACGAGCAGACGACATTATGAACCAGTGTTGCCAATGTGAAATATTGAAAATGTCCTTCCAACCGGCGAAAATTATCCGCAATGGACCTTTTACATTTTTATTTCACCGTGACGTAATTTTTCAATACACCACGTAGTGAAATTTTTATGAACTAGAGATGAGTAGGCACCATGTTGTCAAGTAAAATGATTAAAAGGACAAGCATTTATTTTTGATAAAAAATTATTTAAACAACACAAAAACTGAAATTATTTTGACTTTGATTGTAAAGAAATTATTAATAAAGACAAAACAATTTATTTAAAAATAATAACAATAGTTTTATTCTTGTTTGTAACTTTCTTAATAACAAACTGGCAACTACGCAATTATCTGTCACTTGATGTGATGTTTATTTCACGTCTTTAGAACATATAACCAAGTTTCTCATTCCCATTTACCCGTCCTCTCGTCTTGAAATATTTATCATCACAAACGCTTTGTGTGAATTTATTTAATATAGTTACATTCTTATTTTCGCCATTTCAAATTTTGTTTGAAATATATCTGGTCTCCTCTATGCGCAAACAAACTACTGCGCACTACATATATGTCATTTTTTCTCTATCTCTCTCTTTTCATGTAAAAGGTCCATTGTCCGCCTTTTTCTCAACTTTCTCCTTTCTTTCACCACTTCCCAAAAAGCGCAATTTCCTAAAAGATTATTATGACGAATAGGTGCTTAGGAAAATAACTTTTCAAGAGATATCTTCTACTAACATGAAAAATTCATTTAGGTTTACATATTTTCTCACTATAAAAGATACTTATTGTATGAATAAAATTCAAACAATGGTCATACGATTGCAAAAATAAATTGAATTGTACAAAAATGTGTTTTTAAGTTTATATTTGAAGATATAATACAAGAAGCATAAAATTTTCTTAAAATTGTATATTACTTGCAATTGTATAAAAAAGAAGTCTATTTTTGACATAATTAATCTATTTATTATACATTGTGTACCACAATTATTTAATGTTAATGGTCAATTAGAATTTCACAGGATTCGTATTTTTCGTGTATTCTCCTTTCCGAGCTTGTGCCACTAATTTCATTTAGACCCTGGTATATTTTTAATGAAGAATCTTCTTCATTTATTGCGAATATATAGTTTGGTTCACGAAAGATGACAATTCAAGGTCATTTATTAACCGTATGGTATAATATTTCTAGCAGATGTTCACCGCATTTCGTATACATAGATGTGCAACATGAAATATTTATGAATACATTTTAACTGAAATAAATAAGTGTAATTTATATGAAAATTATGTTTCTTTTTTAAATAACGCCTTTCTCAAAGATTTATGCTCTTCACCTATGTATTTGCAAAACCCAAAAACATGCACTTGACAAAAACCATGGAATAATAATTTGATTTAAATGTCAACGTCACTGGGTAACTATTAGGACAGAGGGCAGTGCAGTAGATAATTAGATATCTGTAACTCTACGACATACGCCATTATTATTTGTAATACGTTGGAAAGTAATGTCACCATTTACGTATATCTGTCACACAACATAAACTGTATAGACATACGTCAAATAATCTTTCTCTTTCTAACATGAAATGTTGCTAAGTTACTACTGTGTAAAGTGCTGTGTATTCTTTCTTCGAACAAGTGACCATGAATAGTCATCTTTCGTGAACCAAAGTATAATAGAAAAATATGCTAACATCATCCAAGTTCTCCAACTCTTTAATCGAAATATCCGTGTGTGGTGCATCTTATAATATTTAACTAATATTATAAAATATAATATAAAACTAAATATGATAAAATGATTTACAGAAATCACACATATTACGAGAAAAATGATATTTTTTGCTATAATACCTTCCCTGGCATTTTAACTCTTTTGAATTAGTCACATCACATATATATATAGCATTTTAAATAATTTCTTTATTCATTTTAATATACTACGATGTATAATATTCATATACATATAGCAAACACTCAAAATAATGTTGTAAACTGTATCACTTTCTCGAAATGTCAAAATTTATTCGGAACCCAAAAGTTACAATGTAGCTCAAAAGGTACACATCGCCTATTGCGCATGCGTACACAGCATAACGTTTCTGACGCTTTGTGTTACTAAACTACAAATAAATTTACAATTTTGTATATTTAGTGCTTAGTGGTACGAAGTAAAAAAATTGGAATAATGGTAAGATGAAATATTTGGTGTGAAGAAGAAAGGATGTCACTTACATCAGCCAAATGCGCATGCGCCAAAATTGTTTTCCAATCTACCTGCAAACTTGTTTTAAAAATTGCTTGTAAACAGTTTCACGTAATTATGATTGAAAACTGGAACCATTTTCAAAACTGTATGTAAACTTGGCGTTTGTTAGGCTCAAAAATTTTCAGACCATTTTTCAAACAAAAAGTATTGGGTTTTAAATGTTTCTTTTATTCTAGCCACTTGGAGAACATCTCTCTCCTTGTCTTTCATTCTCAGTATCTCTCTCTCCCTTCTAAAATTCGCGAACGGTACCATATTATGCCTTTCCCTATATTTCCTTTCCAAACCGGATATTGTGCCCCCCCAGATCGCCTAATGTTCCCGGAACTGAGAGACACCTTGGGTATATTGGACCAAAGTGGCATACTGAAATACTGGAGTGTCAGGAATTTTGGGGTTGGTGGCAGACATCATGAAGATACAACCGAAGATGAAGAAGAAACTGCATTAACTTTGGAGAATTTGGAGCTAGCGGGACTTGCGCTTATAGGGGGATGGGTGATAAGTTTTATTTGCTTCATAGGGGAAGTTATTGTCTATAAATTGAAGAAGAACTAATAGTATTTATGAAAATCAAATTGTGTTTAAATTTAGCTTTGCAGGATGAAATGAAATACACTAGTATAAAAAAAAAAAAATTATTTACATTCTCTTATAGAATAAAATTATTCCCATTTTGACATTTCAAATAAGATAACAATAGAAATAGCAAACATAGAGGTGACCCAGCGTTCAAACCCGTTCAGCCATTAGCTATATATATACATATACAGGGTGTTAATACTAAGTCGTTACACCCGAAAATGGTAGATAGAACTCATTAAAACAAACAACTTTTCTTAGCTCAAATTTTTGATTTGAAGCCCCAGTTCATAGTTATTGGCGATCTCTTGTTTTTCGAAAAATCGTCATAACTCCCTTATTTTATGGAATATTTAAAAAATACAAAAACTTTCAGCATTTGCTTTCGGTTCTCTAAAACAATTGTATTTACAATTATTTTATATTTCATCAAATAACAAAATGGCAACCAATAAAAAATTTCAAAACAAAATATTATGAAAACCACCCTATCGATTTTCGAAAATAAAACATTTATAAAATCGATAAACTTTCTACTACAATATTTGTCTGAAACATTTTTTTCTATCTGGCCAAAAAAAGTTTTTATTCAAATTGAATTGCAAGATAAATTTTAACAAACTGCAACAATCATTTAAAACAAACTAGGCTTGCTGCCATTAAACAAGAAAAACAAGAAACAAACAAGAAAAATAAAACAATAAACTTGAAACAACAAGGGTGGGACTAAATATGATTTTCAAAGTGGCCACCATTCGCAGCAACGCAAGCCCGGCAGCGTGCTTTAATATTGGTGGAGACCTTCGCAAGGACTGCCTGCTTCTCTTTTATATCTTCTGCTGCAACCACGATTCTAGCCACTAGTTCTAACTCTGTGTTCACCGGTGTCTCGTAAACAGAGGTCTTCATCTGACCCCAAAAAAAGAAATCTAGTGGAGTTAAGTCGGGGCTCCGGGCTGGCCACGCAACTGGACCTCTACCCCCAATCCACTTATTCGGGTATTTTCTATTTAACAATGCGGTGACTTCTCGCGTTGTGTGAGCCGGTGCCCCATCATGCTGAAACCAAAGTCTCAGTCTTATGTTTAGTGGGAAGTCTTCAAGTAGTTCCGGTAGCACAGTATCCAAGAAAATAAAATAATTTTCACCATTCAATCGGTTTGGGAGAATGTAGGGTCCAATAACGTACACCCCTATGATTCCAGCCCATACATTTACCGCAAAACGTTGTTGATGTGCGCGAATAAATGGTGCGTGGGGATTCTCGTCAGCCCACAAATGATTATTTTTAGAATTAAATACCCTGTCCCTTGTGAAGCAAGCTTCGTCGGTAAACAAAACAAATTTTTCAAAATGCCTTCTCATATTACAACTTTTTTTTTTTGGACAGATAGAAAAAATTGTTTCAGAAAATATTGTAATAGAAAGTTTAAGGATTTTAAAAATGTTTTATTTTCGAAAATCGATGGGGTGGTTTTCAAAATATCTTGTTCTGAAATTTTTGATTGGTCGCCATTTTGTTATTTGATGAAATAGAAAATAATTGTAAATACAAGTGTTTTAGAGAACCGAAAGCTTTTGTATTTTTTAAATATTCCTTAAAATAAGGGAGTTATGACGATTTTTCGAAAAACAAGAGAAAGCCAATAACTATGAACTGGGGCTCCAAATCAAAAATTTGAGCTAAGAAAAGTTGTTTGTTTTAATGAGTTCTATCTACCATTTTCGGGTGTAACGACTTAGTATTAACACCCTGTATAATAGGACGGGTTTTTGACATCACTATCCAAAATAGCTATTTTATTTTGACACGAATAAATACTGAATTATTGACAAAACGTTTATGTAACGAATGATTTATTGTTATCTTTTTTTTTGTTATGTAGAATTAAATTAATGTTTACATAATACCACTTTAACAATTATAGTTATAATAACGATATAACATTTAATAAAAATCTGTTGTGGCCATCACAATACCTCTCGCACCTTTTCCAATGTGGTATATATAAGTATTGTATTTAACATTTTTTGTACGCACAAAAAATTCTAATTAGACCTAATCTTTATATTAACGTATTTTCTACAATTTTAAATTCATTCTATGAGCAAGTTTTCTCCATTTCGTTTACATGTTCGCGGTTTTCCAATTCATTAACGGGATTGGCGGTATTTCTGAAGGGTTCATGTAATATAACTATATAATTTTAAATATATAATTAATAATACAATAAGAAATATTAAATATCGTTCCCAGAAAAAGCCTTCAGTACTATCTCTGAATTTTTGACAATGACATTAGTGACATTTATCTATCAATTACAGACATTTTAATTTCTCAAGTAGTTACCATGGAGATGTTTAGGCTGTGAGCAGGCTGAGATTTACTACAGCAGATTATTTTATAGAGAATATAATTCCTTAGTCACGTGACATGTTTTCCGCCAATCAACATTCAGAATCTCCCTAGCTACGCGTTTATCACAGCGATGATAAAAAACAAGGAAATAAACACCGTATTTATAGTCGTTACTAAGGGATTTGTTTTCTTTTTTTATGACATTGACAGTTAATTTTGAGTATAAAAATAAATAATAACAATAATTAAAACTCCAAAATATTAAATAAAACTCGTAAGTACCATGTTTTAATACAATATGAATATGTATATTAAAAGTTAGGTTAGGTTAGATTAAAAAAATTCATTATATTCTCTCATTAAATATAAGCTCGTGATATGATTAATAATCGAAGATATTGCTCGTGAAACCGAAGCAGCACATTTCAACTCGTCCTTCGGACTCGGGAAATCTGCAGCTCGGTTTCACTCGAGAATATCATCGATGATAATCATATCACTTGTTATATTACGTATGATTATATATCTATATCTTTAAATCTATAGAAGGTATAATATTTTTTTTAAATGTGTCGGATAGAGAATTTTGCTTTTTAATATTTGTAATAACATAAATTTTCTAAAAATAATATTTAGAAGATTTTTGTTAAAATACTATTCCTTCCGGTTGTCCAATTGTTACCAGAATCTATTCTACTCTTCCCATTACTGTTACATTGAAGAATCCGTAGCTACACAGGTCTTTAGTCTTATAGACACACACGCACACACACACACACACACAGACATCATTGTAAAAATGTTATTATAGGATTCTAGGGACCTTAAAACGTGCTTATTCACTAAAATCTGAATATGCGATTTTTAGCATGATTCCAATACCTCATATGGTAAATTACACACCATTTTACAAATTTTTCACAAAATGATGACCTTGAACACCAGAAAAGCTTGACATCGATTCGTTAATAGATAGCCTATTTTCATGTATAAGTATAATTATGAAAACGAGCTAAATAATCTATTTTAAATGTAATAAATAATATATCTATAACCATATTGATTACCTCATATTTGTAAAATATTGATTGTAATATCCTAATATAGATATAATGTAGAATCCTTTAATGTAATATTAATCCATTTATCAATATGTATAATCTGTAATTTATTCACATGAATAAAATATAAAACCACAGTTTATTTTTATTTGATCAGTTTTTTTACCTCCCGCTACCTTTGGTAAGGGAGGTATAGGGATCGTGCTAAAAATCGCATATCGAATTTTGGTAAATGACCACGTTTTAAGGTCCCTACAATCCAATTTGAACATTTTCACGATGATGTCTGTGTGTATGTGTATATGTGTATGTGTGTGTGGATCCTCTTACGCTCTCACTCAAATACTATTTAGAATTTTTTTTAAGAAACAACCACTTCCGGTTGTTCAATTGTTACCAAAACCTATTCAACTCTTCCCATTAATGATAGATTGAGGAATCCGTTGTTAAACAGGTCTTTAGTTGTATAGAATTTGAGAAATCGTACCTCCAACATCATAACACACACATACACACACACACACATATATATATATATATATATATATATATATATATATATATATATATATATATATATATATATACAGGGTGTTCATTTTTAAATGGCTACCATTGCGATCTCGAGAACTAGAAGAGATACGAAGTTGGTTAAATTAGCAAAGAATCTCTATTTCACATAGGTATTTCAAAGATATACTGAAAAAAGAAATTCAACCAGTGGTTCTCAAAATATGGATACCAACTTTTAATTTTAAATATAAACATAAATGAAATGAAGAACAATTTCTCATTTAACAGAAGTAGCAATAAACAATATATTCACTTTTTCATTCATGGCACTCTAATTAATATCGTATTTAAGGGGAAGTAATTCAAAACTTAATTAATTTTTTTTTCAAAATTTTTGTTATGTAAGGGTATGAAAATTTTATATCGTTGGATTCAGAACAAAGAGCTCTATTGAATGCACAAATAAAAAATATATGTTTCTATTTAAAATAAAAAAGTTGGTATCCATATTTTGAGAACCACTGGTTGAATTTCTTTTTTCAGTATATCTTTGAAATACCTATGTAAAATAGAGATTCTTTGCTAATTTAACCAACTTCGTATCTCTTCTAGTTTTCGAGATCGCAATGGTAGCCACTTAAAAATGAACACCCTGTGTATATATATATATATATATATATATATATATATATATATATATATATATATATGTATATACATCCACACACACAGACATCATCGTAAAAATGTTAAAATCGTATTCTTGGTACCTTAAAACGTGCTTATTCAGTAAAATGCAGATATGCGATTTTTAGCATGAATCCAATACCTCATGGTAAATTACATACCATTTTACAAAATTTTCTCAAAATGATGACTTTGAACACCAAAAAAGCTTGGCAACGATTCGTTAATAATCCAGTTGCTGCAGGACATTGTTCCGATGTTATTGATGTTCAACTTTCATCTTTTCAAAAATATTTTTATTAAAAATTACTCAACTCTAGAATTAAAAGAGCTGAAATCGGATAAACCCTGCTGTTTTTATTCCTAATCAGTCTAGCGAGACTCTCGTGGACATACAGATTGGACAAATAAATTCAAAAAAAAATTACCTAAAAATTTTAGTGGTACCAATTAAGCAATCAATGCATAGAATGAACAGTTATCTGTGTCTAGAAAAAGCAAATAAATTTTAAAAACAAGGATTTGTTGCGACATGACATACATCTTATACTAACGTCTAAAAATAATCTTGTTAATTGATTAAAAATCATTCCACTTATTCTGGACGGACGTAGAACTGTTATATTTGTGTAATATCACCGGAATATCAACAGTTAAATACAAAAATCGTGTATAGGACATCGGACAGTAATCACAAAACATGCGGTACAAGAACTGGTTATCCGGTGGCTCTTGAAAAGTCTACTGTGCTCTGTGCTGTGGGTTAGTGTGGTCAGGTATTGGTCAACGGTAGCAGTAGCGACGACTCATCGAGTCGTGAACCTATTCGAACGGACAGAAAGTGGCACAACCGTTGTTTATATCTGGAAATGGAAGTGAATGTACGGGGAAATCGCCACAATATACTTTTATTATGATAGACATAATTATATTATAATCCGTTTAAATTGTCATAACGCATTTGATATGGAGACTATTTATTGCATTTTAGATTTTTATGGAGTCGTAAATATGAGTGCGTTAGGTGACCTGTTCTGTTTAGAAGATCCGACGTCAAATTTGAAAATTATTGCCAATTAACAAATGGTACAAAAGTGACCCCTGTTGTGCACACTTCCATCTGTGAGAGTCTGTGAGGTGGCGCATTGTAAGCGCTCTCAACGGTACAAATATATCCGGTATGCGACAATTGAGGGACGGTGAACTGGGCGATTCGCAACGGGCGATGGTCAACTAGGCGATGGTTAATGAGGAAGTTTAGTGTATTTTTTAATTTTTTAATTTTATTAAAACGTCTTTTCTAAAATAATGACGTCACAGAAGTTCACTGAGAACGTATAGTCTACCTTAAGCAGGTACGCGCTGGGTTCACATGGCAACAGGAAATTTTAAAAATGGCATCCACATGTTTTGATGTTCATAAACAGTGACAGTTCTGTGTTGTGATTATTATAGTTTTGTTGTTCTTCTTGTGCAAACGATTGGTCCTATTTATTTCATTTAGTATATTACTGTATTCAATATTAAAAATTAAGTATTGTATAATAGTTTTGAAAACAAATACAATTCCAATTCTACCAAAAAACTCATAACCTCACTCCGCGAAAACGTAAACCAACCCACGTGAACGAGCCAGCAGTGTGTAGTGTAATGCCCGTGGTAATACCTTCTTAACATACGTTCAAAAAGTCAGGTCTCGTCATCCTTTCTAGGCATGCGCATAAGTCACTTGTGACGTCACAAAAGTTCGATGATAAATAATTAATTATAAATAAATAGGAACCTAATTTTAACTTTCAATTACATTTTAAGTTATAATTATTCATATATTTACGATTCAAAAATATTTCACATGTAATTTCAATCACGCTAAACTTCCCCATTGGCAGACCATCATTTGAGCGACAGAAAATTTTAGTTTTTGTTTGTCATTTTGAATGTCAGAATGTCATTTTTTTCAAACTACTGCATTCACTTGCACCTGTCACTTTAAAGCATTAGTGCTTTAAAATGACCAAATCAACCAATCAGCGATTTCTTTTCATTTTTTACACTAATGCAAAAAAGTGACAGCTAACCTCTCGCTAAGAGAGAAATCGCATGTCATTTTAGTGAATAAACACGTTTTAAGGTCCCTAGAATTTCATTATAACATTTTTACAATGATGTCCGTGTGTGTATGTATCTATAGGTCTATGTGTGGATGTTGGAAGGACGATTTCTCAAAAACTACAAAACTATCTAATATTAATGGGAAGAGCTGATAAAGTTCTGGTAACAATAATTGGATACCCGAAAATTTAATTTTTTTATTATATCTTTGATGAAGAGACCTTACTGATCCAGTATGAAGAAATTTTATGAACTTGTTCTTGGACGTTTCGGACCACAGTGGTCAATCTTCAGCTTCTGAAATTCGATGAAAAAGTAATGGAAACAAATAGTTTTAATGATTACATGAGAACGGATCACATTTTTGTGGTGCTTGTGACTACACTTAATCTTGTATTAGTTACATGTTGGAAAATTGTAGGTGTAATGTATAACATGTAACTAATACAAGATTAAATGTACTTACAAGCACCACAAAAATGTGATCTGTTCTCATGTAATCATTAAAACTATTTGTTTCCATTACTTTTTCACACACACACACACACACACACACACACACACACACACACACACACACACACACACAGAGAGAGACACGCGCACACACCTACATACAGACATCATCATAAAAATAGTAAATTCGTATTCCAGGGACCACAAAACGTGCTCACTATCGATTTTTTTGACCAAAAACAATACCTTCCTTACCTAAAGGTGACAGCTGCAACACAATCTCCAAACGGACCCTATGTGACTTTGTTCCTTGAACATTTGCTTTACAGCCCCATCTGGTATTCTGTACAGGTATATTATTTCTCGGTGCAGTTGCAGACCCCTTAAAGATGTCTTACGGCAGTATTAGCGGTATTTCTTAAGGATATATATGTAATATTAACATACCTGTAATTTAAATACATATTTAATTAATAATACAATAATATATATTTAATTTACTCGTACCTCCCAGAAAAATCTGATTCTTGACACTGACATTTTGCATCTATCTGTCAATTATAAACATTTAAATATCTCAACTGTTTTTTAGGCGAGATTATTTTTACCTCTCGCTAAGAGGTATTGCATTCATGCTAAAAATCGCATATCCAGATTTTATTGAATAAGCACGTTTTAAGGTCCCTACAATGCGATTTTAACATTTTTACGATGATGTCTGTGTGTGTGTGTGTGAGTGTGTGTGCGTGTGTGGATGTATGTGTGTGTGTATGTATGTATGTATGTAGGATGTCGGAAGGACGATTACTCAAAAAATATAAGACTTTATATTTGTTTAACTACGTATTTCCCAATCGGACATTCATGGGAAGATCTGAAAAGGTTTTGGAAACAATTGGACAACCGGAAGTAGAAGATTCTTGAAAAAAAATCTTCAAAATATTATTTTTTGAAAATTTTTCTTGGTAAAATTAAAGAAAATTAAATTCTCTATCTGATACATTTAAATGTTTTATTGTATATTATATAGATTTAGAGATAAAAGATATATAATATATAAAAAAATCTGTTGTAATAAATTTTACAGCCGAAAGAATGTCAAGGAAAAGGAATAGATATAAGTAGAATTTTTGGTGTAGAGCGTAGGTATACAAGAAATGTTAAATTCATTAGGGCGCGAGCAGTCATGTGACTCTTGGCCTTGACAAGCAGATATGGGGGCCCATGTCAGAATGATAGCTTTTCCAATTCCATAGATTTATTTTCCTCGATAAGTAAATTCCACACTACTGGTGACAAATTAACTACGTGAATTTAGAAAATCTTGAAATTTTTAATGAAAAATTCTGACATTTGACATCTATTTACATAATTATTAATTATCATTCTGAAACGGGCCCCCACATCTGCTTGTCAGTGTAACATGACTGTTCGCGCCCTATACTTATGTAACAAAAAAAAAGGAAGTGGAGAGAGGTATTGTGCTGGCCACAACAATTTTTTTTTACAACAGATTATTCTATATTATTATATGCTATATCTCCAAACCTATACGAAATATAATAAAGAAATTAAATGTGTCAGATTGAGAATTTTATTTTCTTTAATATTTCGAAGAAAAAAATTCAAAAAATAGTATTTAGAAGATTTTTTTCAAGAATCTACTACTTCCGGTTGTCCAATTGTTACCAAAACCTTTTCAGATCTTCCCATGAATATCCGATTGGGAAATACGTAGTTAAACAAATATTAAGTCTTGTAGTTTTTGAGTAATCGTCCTTCCACATACACACACACACATACATCCACACAAACACACACACACACACACACACACACACACACACACAGACACAGACATACACACAGACATTATCGTAAAAATGTTAAAATCGGATTGTAGGGACTTTAAAACCTGCTTAATCATTAAAATCTGGATAAGCGATTTTTAGCATGAATCCAATACCTCTCTTAGCGAGAGGTAAAAACATTGATTTACACCACACGCGCACTTGCTTTTTTCGTGTTCCTCCGCAGTCCGTATATGTATAATATGATAACTTAGTTTATTCAAATAAAGAAAATACCTACGTAATGAAAACTTCGGATAAAGTTTGTCTGTGCCGGAAGTTCAGACACATGTAAAAGTAGGACATGTTTGGGAAAATCCGGATATGATATCTGATCACCCGGATTTGGTCAAGAAATCTGAGATTTAATTTTAAAAATAAATAAATACATCATATTGACTCTCCATCCATTTCTTGGAGAACAAAAAACAATTATGATATAACTTTAAGTAAAATCTCTATTACTGACTTTACCAGACAATGATTATGCCACCATCTGAGGAAATACCTCTTAATTTCGTGTCTCCACTTCCACTGCCATGGTGGGAGAGCCATCATCAAGAATGTGTGATCTCGACGAGAAATCGAGAACGAGAGTCAGACAGTCGTCCTGCTGTCGTCCATTGTAATTGCGGCTGAGAAATTCAGTGAACCCTCGTTGGTATGGTAACATTGATGGCAGTCAGTCAGCAAGTAGTCAGTGTACAGTGAGTGTTCTGTGTTGTGGTGTGGTTGCACACCTCTTTCACTTTCTGATAGTCTACAATACACAATGGTATGTAAGACTATATGTTGCGTTATTATTCAGCTATAACCGTTTCACAATAACTGTCAATATTGTTTATTTTTATTTGATACTGTTAACTGTAAAAAATTCATTTGAATGTGGTTAATTTTTTTTTTTAATACGAATATTGCTTACTTATTCCCTAACATATTTTAGGGTCCCTATAATACGATTTTACCATATTTATGATGATGTCTGTCTGTCTGTATGTATGTAAGTGTGTGTGTGTGTGTGTATGTGTGTGACAAAAGTTTCGGATCGGATAACTTCAGTACCACGATTTCAAAAAATATAATTTTTTCGTATTAGTCAAGTTT
Organism: Harpalus rufipes; assembly: GCA_951394225.1. NCBI lineage: Eukaryota > Metazoa > Arthropoda > Insecta > Coleoptera > Carabidae > Harpalus > Harpalus rufipes. The sequence goes on along the minus strand of OX596276.1, from coordinate 9,357,134 downwards.
ACATCCAGAAGAACAACTGATTAGATTTTGGTTATAATTGGTGAACCGGAAGTAGTCTCATTTGAAAATTTAACAGTTAAATTTGATGTATGATATTTAACTGCGTTTTTCCAAGAAAAACTGTTGAGGGTACTTCCGGTTGACCAATTATAACCTAATCACCTTTTCTTCTGGATGGAAACTTAAGGAATACGAAAAAATTATAATTTTTGGAATCGTGATATTGAAATTATGCGATCCGAAACTTTCGGCACACACACAGACACACACACACACACACACACACACACACATACATACATACAGACATCATCGTAAAAATGGTAAAATCGTATTATACGGACCCTAAAACATGCTTATTCAATAAAAACTCATCATTGAATTTTTTGACCAAAGACAATACCGTCCTTACCTAAAGGTGACAGAAGGTAAAAAGTCCATAAAATAATATGTTGTAGTAAATATCAGCTTTAAGAAAAACAATTGAGAAATGCAAGTGTTTGTAATTGACAATAGAAATGTCAGTGTTAAAATTAGTTTATATGTACTCGTATATTAAGTTTGTGATATAATTTTCTTGAAATAAAAAGTTAAATATGATCTAAATATACTATTATGATATTTAAATGTTTCCATTTTAAATATTTATTTGCTGATGTTATTTATATATTTTTAAAGTTGAATAAAATCATTGGAATATAAATATTAAAATTTATAATAATATTCTTGCCACACTAACAAAATGATGTAAAAATATACTCTTACATTAAGTTAAAAAGAGAAAAAAAACACGTGCATTTTTGTAATATAAATTAGAAATTGAAATAATTAGTCAATAATTAGATCATTTTTAATAAAAATGCGCATATTCGTATAAACGTAAATGTAAATATTTTGTCTGTAATTGAAAGCCAGGAATAAATATTCTATAAACACTATACAGTATACAAAGTAAGTATTTAATATGCAGTATGGACACTTAATTTTAAAATAAATAAATCTTATAAAAACTGGACATTTCACTTTTCATATTCAGTGCCCCTGAGATACGTGCATGTAATAATTCCAAGGCAAAACTAATTAAGTCATCTGTGCGATCTATTTCAACGAGAACTACCACACCTACCTATACTAAGAGATGTTGAAATATAGGTAATTCAGAAAGAAACATGTATGCATTATTTTTCCTCAATACAGTAATACAAGAAAGCAAAATACTACAAATATACATTACTTTTTTACCTTCCGTCACCTCTAAGTAAGGAAGGTATTGGCTTTGGTCAAAAAATTCGGCGATGAGTTTTCAATGAAGAAGCACGTTTTTTTACAATGTGTGTGTGTGTGTATGTGTGTGTGTGTGTGTATGTGTGTGTGTATGTGTGTGTGTGTGTGTATGTGTGTGCGTGTGTGTGTGTGTGACTATAATTTCGGCCACGATATCTCCAATACTAGAATTTAAAAAATTACAATTTTTACGTATTCCTCTTCCTTACATCCATATGCAGACGATTAGATTTGGTTATAATTGGTCAACCGGAAGTACCGTCATTTGAAGACTTTAACAGTTTTTCTTGAAAAAACGCTGTTAAATATTATTTTTTGACATTTAATGTTATTATAAATATTACAGAATATTCTTATCTATAAGATTTTTACCTCTAGCTATCCTTGGTAAGGGAGGTATAGGGATCGTGCTAAAAATCGCATATCGAGATTTTGGTAAATAACCACGTTTTACCCTACAATCCAATTTTAACATTTTCACGATGATCTCTGTTTAATATAATTTATAAAGTTTAAAAAATACCTTTAAATATATTTTTTTTCTCAATTTTTTATTATAAAAATTAGAGATTATTCCATTTTCTACAAGTTTGCTTTAATACTTTTTCTATACATTTTATGGATAAATTTATAAAGCAATATAAAAATTATATATCGGAGCTTATGCTTTAAACACACCTCCGTGGTTACATAGTTCATCTCAAATGTATGTAATTGACAGATAAATGTCACTGTCAAAAAAATAATCATTTCAAATTAATAATAGTAACGTTTTAAAAGGAAAATTGTAAATAAAACAATAGTTTTATGGAAAGGAACTTGAAATACAAAATTTCTAGCATTAGTAAATATGCAGGTATGTATTTAAATATTTTTAGTACCATATCTGGTTATTAGGTTTTTAACTGGAAAAATTACTTATATGCATTTACATTAGCTACATACTTCACCAATGCCACAAGCAAAATATTTATATGTAGTTTTTTATTTTTGCAAATAATCAACATTTTTCATTTAAAACTCGTTAAAATAGTGATTAAAAAGTCGTTATTTTACATGATTGCAAAAAAATCACTGATTTATAATAAGCAAATATTTTTCACATTCTGTAATGTGTAAAAGAAAGTACAAATGTTACGAAGTATAGTTTTTCCAAATTTCATAAGGTTATACCCCTGTAGTGACAGTACATACTTTAGAATTCTATCATAGAAAACAGGCGAATGCGATTTTACTTTTACGAACCTTGGTAGCATGCACTTTAGAATTCTATTTGTTCTTTTTGTTCTGGGAATTTTATACTATTAAATCGAAAAAAATATGATAGTTGTATATAATAAATATATAATTGGCTTTGAATTGATTTATGACAGAACAATGACGTTAGTTTAAAACTTTCGCCTTGAGTCATACGCTTGCAGGCGAATATGTTGAGACACGCATGCAACCAAATTTTCGCTTTATGGCGAAAAGCGGAAACAAATGCCTTATTTGCTAGAATTCTAAATTGCGTGCTGCCACAACGATCAGGATTAGGCAACCCTGGTGCTGCCATCTGGCAACTGTCGTCTCTATCGTAAAGTTTGACATTTTTGACGGTATACGTACTCAGAACGTTTTGACGTACGAGCGCTATTTGTGTTGTTTACAGTAACTTGAAAAATTCATATCGGCCAAAAAATGGAATTAAATCGTAAACATTTCCGTGAGATTATTTTTTACAATATAGCTATTTGTGTATTAAGAGCGCAAAATAGGATATTGTCGATTGAGACGTTGTTTCTCTCGAATCGACAATGTCCATTTGCGCTCGAAACACACACAAGATTTCTTCTGCAGTCGCCACAGAGGGGTCCTCCACCATAACAAAAAATAATAAAATGTACACTTTGTACCTACACTACTACTCAATTAATAAGGATTAATTTAAAGAAAAAAACGTCTTTTATATTTAATTTTAATTTATCATTATTTCCCATTCTTCTTGACCTATTGCTACAATCTAATCTAAACATTTTGTACTTTCGTTTTTGTAAATGAATGCCCTATTTTATTTTCACAATAGTGCGGCATTTTTTTTTTTTTTGGTTATGTAATATACCGACAGAGCAGTTATGTCAGATTGATTTGTAAAGGTGGTAAATGTGTCACTACAGTGCCATTAGTTCCTGACTAAACGTTTCCATTAAGAATGTAGACAAGTAACATTTCTCAACATTTTCTAGTTAGAAATTTGGACAGCGAGCGTTTTTCTACTTTGTCGCGCTAGAACGGCAAAGTGACATTTTGCGTTGACAAAAGAGAGCGCAAATGGCTACTTTCTATGTAGACTGTAGAAAAAAGTCATTTTCGATGATAAATATTTGTTTTGTTCTCTAATCCCGAAATAGAAAAAGCAACCCACGTATGTATGAAGTTTGAATGAACTATAGATAGGTTAATGAAAACTAGAACAGTACTAATCTCCGAAAAAGAAATGAAGAACATTACTTTTGATTACATTGCGACTAAATATGAGACACTTCACACGGTTAACTTGCACTTATAATTATAGATCATATCATTCGTATGTTTAATCTTTATATAAAAATTTCTTCCGTTTCTATAAAATCATGGTGATTAGCAAGTTTAACCCATGGAACATTTAACTGCCTTTACTACCTTGAAATACGAGAAAGTTGTTGTGAATATCAATTTATTTATTTACAAACATATTAAGTGTATGTAATTTACGTTTTACAATAAATACTTTTCACAATAGTAATACAAAGTGTTTCAAAATATTGGAAACAGTTTCAGGGATGCATAAACAATGATATGTTGGATAGATTGTGACAACAATCACATTAATTTATGTTAAATGACAAGAAATTTGTAAGAAATCTATTAATATTTTAAATCAGATACACATAGGCCCGTATTTCGAACTCACTTTTAAAGATCGCTGTTATTTAAAAGTGATGTTAAACCTCATAAGAATATAATGTAAAAGTGCTCAGCGCTATTATTATAATATAATAGTATGTTCGTAATAAGGGCCATAGAGTGCTCATTCGGAAATCAAAGAAAATGTATATATAATTATTGTAGTTTATTAAAAACAACAGAATGTTAAAATGTTCAATATTGACAATCAGATTAATCCTGTCAGTGAAGTCATTCAAAATTATCCGCGGTAACAGTACAAGGCTAGGATGCTGCCATATACGTTGAGCTTTGCTCGCCTGCTACCATTGTTTTTTTTTTTTTAAATCTAATAATGTCTTGTAAAATATTGGTTTACCGAGGCATAATAACTTTACAAGCAGGACCCGCCAAAAACTGGGTTCGGTTAAGGTTCAGGTTAATTTATTTTTTGAGAGATGGGTTTGAGTGCGTTCCTGGTTCAAACATTAATAAAATTTACGGTTTTGTGCCGGGTTCAGGTATTGGGTTCAGGTTTAGTTCGACCTAATGAAAATTGAATCAATGTTTTTTGAATAACAATCTTTATATAGAAATAATTTAAAATGCGAGCCAAAATTTACGCAAGACAAGAACAATTTTCACAAACAGACAACACAGGCGTCGAAAATTGGCTGTAATACGATTATGCTTACGTTTCGTACTCAAAATGAACCTGTCCCGGAGCTTAACCCTGAACCCGAATTTTAATATCCGGTTCGATTCCGACTCGGGTTCAATTGAAAAATATATTTGAGGTTCGGTTTCTGGTTTGGGTTCACCAAAATGTTACGGTTTGGTTCCGGTTTTGGTTCGGTTTAGGTTCGGGTTCGAAGCCTTGATTAGAAGGTTTGGGACTAATGCCACCAAAGGTATTCCTTTTAATCTGGTCCAGTTTATTAATGTGGCATTTATATGAAGTTTTCCCGGGTATTTTTATAATGTGAACTAGGCATGATCGTTTCCTACTCTTATCTAATTTTTGCAAAAAAGAAATTGTAACAAAAATACCTACAAGTTAATAGTACAAAAACATTTTACAAATTGTATGTGATAATTAATTCAACTTTCTTTTCTTTTTTCGAAGCGATTACATTCTATATTCGGGTTTAACTTAAATTAAGACAACGAAAAATTTTAAATTTAGAGATATACCGCTTGGTGGCGGCTATGGGTAAACGTAATAATTGAACATGTGATTTTAGATTTTCACACTTTCTTGATTCTTGCTCTCATGTTCATTTTACGGCAAAAACTGTGGAATGCAAGTTGTTCAGAATTAAAAGTTTTGAAATAAATACATCTTTTAAAATTGTGAAGAAAGCAAAAACTTCATAAAAAATGTAAAAACGGCCGCAAAATTAACGGTGGTAACAGCCCATGTGAATCCAGCTTAACTTTTACTAATAAACATATCCGGAATCGCATCATTTTCAAGCTTTTATAACATTAATTGTAGTTGGCTTTAACCTGTCACTTCGGTTATTATTTTGTTTATTTTATCTTCCAGCAATGATTTTTTTAACAATTTTATTCATTTTTCTAATAAATATATACCCTATTCTGTAAGAAAGTTAGTAAGTCTTAGCAATATTGCTAAATAAATTAGCCAATAGAAACAAATTTAAAGCCTGTCATTGTCATATTTTCTTCAATGTTTGCAATTATTGTGGGTTATTTGCTATAACAATGTTGCTAAGAGTTAGTAACTTTGTTACAGAATTGGGGTGATTATAATTAGTCAAAATGACGACCACCAATTTCAATACAATCATTGCACCTTCCGAGTATATTTTGATAAATTATTTAAAAAACTCCAGGATATTTTGAATTTTTTATATTCCCGTACACTTGGCCGTACATTAATACCATGTTAGTATAATCGCGAGCAGAATGCTCATTCATTATGCATCTGCAATTCAATGCTAAAAATCTGTTGTGGCCAGCACAATATCTCTCGCCATTTTCATTTTATGTTGCATAGAACGCGAGTATTTATGTGACTTTGTTGGCCTTGGCAAGCAGATATGGGAGCCTGTGTCAGAATGACAGCTAGTAATAATGTACATAGGTGTCAAGTATTATAATTTTTCATTCAAAACATTATGATTTTCCAAATCCATGTGTATTATTTTCCTTGACAAGTATATTGCATACTATTGATGACAGATAAACATCAGAATATTTTGAAATTTTGAAGGAAAAATTATGACATGACAATTGTGACATCTATGTAAATAACTACTAGCCGTAATTCTGACACGGATCCTCATATCTACTTGCCAAGGCCAACAAAGTCACATAACTGCTCTCGCCCTATAAGTAACGAATTTAACATTTCTTGTACACACAAATAATTGAAATATTCACTGACTGTATTAGCGATATTTCTTAAGGATGTATGTAATGTTAACATACCTATAATTTAAATACATATTAATAATACAATAATATATATATATATATATATATATATATATATATATATATATATATATATATATGTTAGGAATTGTTCATATTATTGTTTATAATTGATTAAAAATTTTTTATTGTTTTGTAATACCGTAAAGTGTTGATTATATTAATTGCATATAGCAGTAATTTTAGTTCTTAATTGAATTTACGTATTACAGAACTGGGTGTTTACTATTATTCTAATTAATTGTTTTCGTTTATATGTTGAGTGAAATTTGGTTTTTAGTCAGTTGTGGTTTGTGCTTCGTGGTAGTCGGAAATAAAAGATTGGATCCAAAGATTGATTCTTTTATTATTGCACCTTATCCTTATATATATATATATATATATATATATATATATATATATATATATATATATATATATATATTAAATGTACTCGTACCTCCCAGAAAAATCTTCCAGTAATGTTAGTAAAAATGCTAATTTTTGACACTGACATTTTTCATTTATCTGGAAATTACAAACATTTAAATATCTCAACTGTTTTTTGTGCAACCAGATTTATTACAACAGATTATTCTATATTATTATATACTATATCTTATATATCCAAACCTATACGAGATGTAATAAAAAAATTAAATGTGTCAAATTAAGAATTTAATTATCTTTATTATTTGTAGTAGCAAATTTTCAAAAAATAATATTTAGAATTTTTTTTTAAACTACCACTTCCGCTTATCCAATTGTTACTAGAACCTATTCAACTTTTCCCATTACTGTTAGATTGAGGAATCCGTAGTTACACAGGTATTTAGTCTTATAGAATTTGAGAAAACGTACCTCCAACAACCTCACACACACACACACACACACACACACACACACACACACACACAGACTTCATCGTAAAAATGTTATAATCGGATTCTACAGACCTTAAAACGTGCTTATTCACTAAAATCTGGATATGAAATTTTTAGCATGAATCCAATACTCTCTTAAGGAGAGGTAAAAATTAAAATAAATAAAATAATGACTGAAGTAACAGGTTACAGCCAACTAAAATGTAGATGATTACTCTTTTGAGAGCCTATTGCTCGAAAACGGTGCGTGTCCGGATATGAGTTTATTGGTAAAAGTTAGTCTATTTTGCATCCCCTACATACCTTATAAATTTGTAACACATATTCATTAACACCCTGTACATGTAAATAAAAGTAGGCGATAGTTTGTCACGTTAAACTGTATACTATATGTATACTGTGACAACACATTTTGTTTTAGATCACGTCTTTTTCAAAATATTACATAAATTTTGATAGTTAATAATTGTACAATATCTAATAGATATTTTGTGATATTTTAAAATTTGAGGCTCTGTAAAGAACAATACTTTTTACCTCTCGCTAAGAGAGGTAATGGATTCATGCTAAAAATCGCATATCCAGATTTTATTGAATAAGCACGTTTTAAGGTCCATACAATCGGATTTTAACATTTTTACGATAATGTCTGTATTTCCCAATCGGACATTCATCGGAAGATCTGAAAAGGTTTTGGTAACAATTGGACAACCGGAAGTAGAAGATTCTTGAAAAAAAATCTTCTAAATAATATTTTTTGAAAGTTTTTTTTGGTAATATTAAAGAAAATTAAATTCTCTATCTGATACATTTAAATATTTTATTATATATTCTATAGATTTAGAGATAAAAGAAATATAATATGTAAAATAATCTCTTACAGCCGAAAAAATGGCCATGGAAAATAGTTGAAAATTTAAATTGTTTGTAACTGACAGATAAATGTCAGTGTCAGAAATTCGGAGACATTAATGAAGACTTTTTCTGGGAAGGACATACATTATATTATTTCTTAAAGTATTAATAGTTAAATATTAAATATTACAGTTATATTACATATATCCTTCAAAAATACTGTCAATCCTGACAATGAATTGGAAACATTTCGAAAAATTAGAAGAGGACAAAATTTCTTCATAAAATGAATTTAAAATGAAACAATCTAAATATAAGGAATAGATATATGCGTAAGTAGAATTTTTGGTGTAGAGTGTAGGTATACAAGAAATGTTAAATACAATAGGGCGCGAGCAGTCATGTGATTTTGTTGGCCTTGTCAAGCAGATATGGGGGCCCATGTCAGAATGATAGCTAGTAATTATGTATATAGATGTCAAATATCATATTTTCTCATTCTAAATTTAGTGATTTTCCAATTCCATGTGGAGCAGAATTAAATGTTAAATATATAAGGCATCTATGTACATAATTACTATACTTATGTAAACAAAAAAAGGAAGTGGCGAGAGGTATTGTGCTGGCCACAACAGATTTTTTTAAATTTAGTACTTTAGAAGAGAAGTCATATATAAATTCTTGCAGCAGCCCTTTTGTATTACAGTGCAGAATATACACACTGAATTGTACATGTTCAAGGGAAGTAATGCAGACTTCAAAAATTTATTTTTCATGTTAATGTACACTTGCTATGTTTGAGTTTTGGATGAACATCTTGTACATAATTTACGTACTATAATTATGTTTCACAACAGTAATATATTTTGTTGTTTGCGCAAGCTATGTTTCTTATTTATGTTCGTTCTTGAACGGTCAATATTTATAGTAAAACTGTGACATAGGATATGCTCATAGTGTTTACAGATAGCGAAGAAGTTGTTAGACAGACGACAAGGTTTTTGTATAAAATTGTGTGCTGACACACTTCTTTACCTAACAGTGTAAATTGATAATTATTTAAATAACGGGTTGTCAATTTTTATCTGACATTAATTAGCTAATGAAAAAAAATACGTGTTTATTGACAAACTGTAGGTTCAAGACTTATTGTTTACAGTTTAACAAATGTATACTTATTATTTAACATGTCCGGAAAGTTTATAGCGTGAAAATTGATCGCAGAAAAATGATCTTTTAACTTCTGGTTTCCGGGTATTGTTTGCCAGTGCAACAATGTAACTCACGAGTAATGCTCTCGTGCTATCCCTTTGCATGCAGTATATCTTCATTTATAAAGACAATAACTATACATAAGAAACAGGAAAAGGTAATTAGTAAACGAAGTAATTTAGTATTATCTAAAAATATGAATATTATAGCAGTATAATACGCAGAAAGAGAAAGTATTGAAATGCCAAGTTAGAAAGTTCTTGACCTTGGCGAAGTTGCAAGTGGCCAGTCATGATCTGTAGAGCAGATAAATATATGTATATCGCATGTTTATATTTATTAATAGATACAGACATTACTGCATTGTAATCTGATATGCATAAATCTATATGTATGTGTATCGCGAATAGATAGTAAATAAAGTTAACCTGTTTAATATTAATAATCTATAATTTTCCACCGTAATGGAAATTAGTAATGTAATTCTGGTATAGGGATCGTGCTAAAAATCGCATATCGAGATTTTGGTAAATGACCACGTTTTATTAAAAAACATCTTAAAATGGTTTTGATTGAACACTGCTTTTATAATTTAAAAGAATTTTATCAATTCTGTAAAAAATAATATAGTGCTAATTGTCCTGTTTATTTATTCTGTTTGTATGTACTGACTCTTTTCTATACACTCTATACACATTGTACTACTGTGTCTTTGAAAATAAAAAGAATTATCATTTATTATTATTATTATTATTATTAATCCAATAGGAAAGTATACAAAAATTCAAATGAATTTTCTAATACACAATAGTGGCATTTTAACCTCTCGCTAAGAGAGGTATTGCATTCATGCTAAAAATCGCATATCCAGATTTTATTGAATAAGCACGTTTTAAGGTCCCTACAATCCGATTTTAACATTTTTATGATGATGTCTGTGTGTGTATGTGTGTGTGTGGATGTATGTGTGTGTGTATGTATGTAGGATGTTGGAAGGACGATTACTCAAAAACTGTAAGACTTTATATTTGTTTAACTACGTATTTCCTAATCGGACATTCATGGGAAGATATGAAAAGGTTTTGGTAACAATTGGACAATCGGAAATAAAAGATTTTTGAAAAAAAATCTTCTAAATATTATTTTTTGAAAATTTTTCTTGCTAATATTAAAGAAAATTTAATTCTCTATCTGATACATTTAAATATTTTATTATATATTTTATAGATTTAGAGATAAAATAAATATAATAAAATAATCTGTTGTAATAAATTTTACAGCCGAAAGAATGCCATGGAAAATTTAAATTATTTGTAACTGACAGATAAATGTCAGTGTCAGAAATCCGGAGACATTACTGAAGACTTTTTCTGGGAAGTACATAGATTATATTATTTCTTAATGTATTGATAGTTAAATATTTAATATTATAGGTATGTTACACATACCCTTCTGAAATACTGTTAATCCCGACAATGAATTGGAAACATTTCGAAAAATTAGAAGAGTAGGACAAAATTTCTTCATAGAATGAATTTAAAATTAAACAATCTAAATGTAAGGAATAGATGTAAGTAGAATTGTTGGTGTAGAGTGTTGGTATACAAGAAATGTTAAATACAATAGGGCGCGAGCAGTCATGTGACTTTGTTGGTCTTGACAAGCAGATATGGTGGCCCGTGTCAGAATGATAGCTAGTAATTATATACATAGATGTCAAATATCATAATTTCTCATTCTAAATTTAGTGATTTTCCAATTCCATGTAGTTTATTTTCCTCGACAATTCTGCATTCCTGGTGACAAATTAACTACGTGAGTTTAGAAAAACTTGAAATTTTTAAAGAAACATTCTAACATTTTACATCTACGTACATAATTATTACTTATCATTCTGAAACGGCTCCCATATCTGCTTGTCAAGGGCAACAATGTCACATGACTGCTCGCACCCTATACTTATGTAAACAAAAACGTAAGTGGCGAGAGGTATTGTGCTGCCCACAACAGATTTTTATATGAAGCAATGCGATCGATATTTCTATGTTAATTGTAATGTATATTTAACCATATTTTATTATTGTAAATATCAATGAACTACTGAACTACATATTATTCATTTTCATTTCAGATAATCCACCACGTAATATTCGGATTGATGTTGTATTCAACAACAGTAAAAGCGAATCCACTTGCTGTAAAAGAAAGTTCCACAGCTTCAAATCACCATACAGCATTACCGGATCCAGTAGATGACTCCTTTTCAGACACATCTGTCGATACACTTATAACCAAAGTAGTTGAACTTTCAGAGCGATATAAAACAGATGAAAACAGAACCATAGCAGATGTTCAAAACATGATTCATACCGACAAGACCTTACCTCGATTAACACGAGGAGAAGTCATTGATTTGTTAGAAAATTTAACAAATACTACTCCAGAAATGTGGAAGGAACGAATTACAAAATCTAGAAAGAAATACCAAAAAGCTATTATGTTAGTGATGCCTTATACACCAAAAAATACTGACACTTTGAGCATAGAAGAATTGTATACAAAACCACCAATTACTCATATAATTGACAATAAAAAATTTCAAAACAGTAATAAACATATTGAGATATTAGCGTTAGAACCTAGTACATCCCGACCACCAATTATAAAACGCCCTATAAAACCCATAAAACAAATAAAGGTTGAAACTAACCAAGAAAACAAAACTCAACCAAAAAAAGAAGTAATAAATAAACAAACACCAATTAGATTTGAACCAACTACACACAAACAAGAACAATTTATCAGAGATTTTGTTGAAACTACAACCAAGCAAGTTGTAAAACCTCCTCGGTTTTCTAACCATAGATATCCAGATGAAAATGGTTTTATACCATCCAACAAAGGAATAAATATTATTAGTCCACCTAGCTTAGCTCCAAAACCAGAAGTAGCCCCACACAGAAATGTAAGACCTGTTCAAGCAAGTTTACACAAAGTTGTTGCTCCTTCGACAAAAAGACCTCGAACTACATCAACCACTACAACAACAACAGCACCAATTTATTCACCTTTGGATAATTTGGATGTTCCAGAAGAAATAAAAGATGGTATCAAAGATATTAATTTTGAACATATTGACATGACACCTCCCAAATATAGTAGCCAATATGATGCTTCCGTTATGAATTTTCCAAAACAAGAATCGAATACTGAAAATATTCACGATATTCTAGACACTATTGGAGTTTTGCCTCAACAAACATCAACATCTGTTCCAGATATTTCTGGAATAGCAGACCACTTATCTCCAGATATGAGAGATTTATTAAAAACTTTTGGTTTAATAGAAGATCCTAACAAACCACCCATCCCTGAAAACGAACCAATAATTTCACAACCTGAAGAATTAAACATTAGTCCACTTTCTTACAGTCAGTTCAAACCACTACCAGACAGTGCCCCTACTAGACAAGATATGCAAGATTTTTTGGCCGAATTTGGTTTAGTAGGTAACTCACAAAGATCTGCAAAAAAATTACAAACACCAGATGAACCAGTAAAATTACCTACAAAATTATCTGAAGTCCCAAATATAAACTTGGAAATGATTCCAGAATCATTACATGATGTTTTGACCGACATTGGTTTATCAGAAAAAAGAGAAAAGAAAGTTTCTGTTGATGAAGAAACAAAAGAAAGCCATGTTTTTAATCCAGAACAAACATATGTCAGTGAAAATGAAATCAAACGTTTAAACCAACTATTAGAAACAATTAAAAGATTAGAAAAACTTAATCGTACAGCCATTCCCGAAGATCTAAAAGACTTAGATTTAGAAAACATAAAAGAATTAACCAAAATACTAAAACAAGATGCATCACTTCCTTTGGATCAACAAAACTATGGCCCCGATCCTTTCGATTTTGACGTAAGTCCAGAAAAAAATGAAATAAAGCGACAACAAAATACTACAACAACTGAAAGTTCAACTACTGTGCAAGTAAATGAAAATTTGGCGGCTTTGGAAGAATCGTTTGGAGGAAATGCTGGTGTGGGTGCTGAAAATGTGGACACAAGTCTTCCGCCTCCAAGAAGAACAGGATTTTATTATTTAGTAGACTGGAATTCATTCTTAGAGGTCGGTGAAGAGGGGAAAAATAAAGTGAATGTACGTTTTTCACCGCAGGCTGGAGATGCCAGCAGATTTTTGCGTGTTAATGTACCTTAATATAAGACGATAGTAACTTTTGAAGTTAAATTTATGAATTTTATAAATTGATACTAGGTTTAGGAATAATTTACTATTTTGCTCAATTTTTGTATATTCGATGTATATAGAATAGAAATATTTATTATACAAATATGAGATATTTATTAATTTTTTATTACAATTCCAAAAACAATACGTTTGTAAAAGTGAAAAATTAATAAATAAATATTAATATTAGATAAATTTTTTTTTTTGGTAACAAATAATTGGAATCTTAACCATACAGTGTTCAACGAAAAACGAAAAATCGGTTTTGTAAAAATTAATTTTAGGTCTGTTCGTTTGTCTTACTCTATGTACTCCATGCGGAAATCCGCATTCGTTTGCCGCAGATCATTGCTTGAATTTTGTTCGGTTTCAATCGAGCAGTTGCTCATCTCTGCTTAGATCATGATTTTCTTACTCCATGTAGAAAGGAGGAGTAAGAAAGAGCAAGCAAGTATTGCGGATATTTTCCCAGTTGAGTTGTGTTTAGATTAATCTCAATCAAGTGGTTAACATACATAATCATAATGAATAAAATATTTTTATGTTTACTTTTATTCAGGTTATATTTAAATTTTCATCTTTATTGTTACCGTCCGACATCTTTTATTATTTCGTTTTCTGCCAAAAGACCCATGTTTTTCAAATATTTGTTTCTTTATAATAACTAAAATTTTGACAAGTTCCTTGCATTACACAAAATTTACGTTCGTTTGTATACGCTCCGAGTAATTGCTCGTATCTGATCTAAGCGAATAAGAGAAAAATATCAGAGTACTCCTACATGTTTAGAGTAAGACAAACGAACAGACCTTTTGTATGACTGAGATTCCGAGTATTTGTTAACACCTAATTTAGACCACATCGAGAAAAATCTCACATTTTTATTATTATTATTTTTATGTTGCAGCCCATAGGTAGGTATAGTTCATTCAAATTTCAAAAGAATAATAATTATTAAAGTATAGTAAAAACTATGTCAATAATTTATTCACAATAGCAAGAGAATTTTGAACTAATTCGGGAACAGAGACATGTCATTCTTTTGGTTCTGCTCAAAAAAATTCTTCTGACCGATAGAATAATTTGTTTGTTCGCGAATTAGTTCAAAATTCTCTCGCTATCATAAATGGACTGTAGTGAGTTCAAAATTATTTTATTTATTATCTTCTACCTTGCTAAATAATTTTAATTTTTGATATCTTTCGATTACTTACAAATACAATTTTTTTTCTTCAAACGTCATAAAAGTAGGGTCTTTTATGACTTGATTCACAATGTAGAAGTTTAATTAATTAAGAATAAAGTTACTAAATACCATCAATAGCTGTCAAATTTAAATAAATAAATAACCTATGAATTGAAATATAATAATTCAGAGTTTAATTTTGAGGAAATAATATATTAAAAAATAGCAGACTTACAGATTATAATTACAGGGACGGTAATGAACATAAGAATACTTAGAATTAAAGTGATAAGAAATGTTTACATTGTTTTGCAATGATTCATGTACATCTTTCAGCTACACTATTAGATTTCCATCCAATTGAACAACTTCAGGTGGCGTAGGTACTTCAAATTCCGACATAATTGCATACAAGGAGGATATAAAATTGCACAGTTTTTATTTATACGTCAAAACGTGAAAATTTTCACTTCAATATTTATATTATTTAACGGAAGGGTTCAAAATTACTTGGTTTTTAGTTTCACTATATACTTTTTATATTTTGTTAACTAGTTTCGCTATACAATAGCATCATCAGAACTATAACTAAAATAACCTAAAACTAAAAACTAAAACTAAAATATTTATAACAAAAACTGAACAAATAAGTATCCATAGCTAAAGGGCAATTGAAATCGCAAACGTAATTTACCTAAAATGTAACGTCAGTAGTAGATATTTTTATTTAAATATATACGTTTAAAAAAAAAAATATGTTATTCGGAGTAAAAGTGTCTTTGTGTGCCTTGCGTGAAATTATCGCTTCGCTCGTCGTGCAAACTTCCACGCTCGCCACACAAAGTATCACTTTACTCCTAATGACACAATATACTATTAATCACTTCCACAATTATTTTAGAACAGTTAAATTGAAAAATTCTAAAATCGTAATTTGTTATACTTTCTTTTTCTTAAAAATTGATAAAATTATTTAGCATTTGCACGAGATACAAAGATACATATTTGATTAATAATTTTGAACTCTCTAGGCGCAGTTTCTAAACAATTTTTTGCTCTAAAATATAAATAGTAATATAAATAGGTAAAGAGATACCACTAATTGAAAATTTTAACATTGTATTTCTCAAGTTCAGAAAAAAATGGATACACGGTATAAACCTTAATGTATCGCATCAGTTTGTCGAAAAGTAGGCCTGTTTTTAAGTTTTATGGCAGATCCATAACTGCACAGCTATATAATAAGGTCCTTTATTAGACGATTGTTGCAATTGTTTAATCGTTATTCGGTATACAATGGGATATTAAAATAAATAGACAGGGTTCATATATGGCGGAGTTCTGAAAAAGATGCTTTATTTACTTTTTAATATTTTTTTAACTTAAACTATTATTATCTCTATTAAATTATGAAAAAGCATAAATATAATTAATTGAATTTTTTTTTATTAAAAATCTAAATACATTTAATTTCGTATTTCTCATATTATACATAAATGTTTTTGTAAACCGTTACTAAATAAAAAATCTTTTGTACATACTGTACCATACAAGCATATTTCAACAGGCGAATTTAAAATTTATTTACCAATATCCAATTTTTACTTAGTTGTAATTTGTTCACGGTCCCGACAACTTCTCAGTCTTTGTTATAACTCATAAATGAATTCAAAATGCTAAAAGTGATAATAGTAATAATAGCGTTACTATGTTTTGTTATTATACCAAGTAGTTCAACTCTCCCAATCCAAAATGAAGAATTATTGCGAAAACATATTCGCCAAGGACTTGATGCAGTCACCCAAGACATTCTACATTCTGAAGGCCCTAATATATGGCATGCTTATAAATTCAACTCTGGATTGGGAAATCGTGAAGGTAAGAAAATATTTTCAGAACATAAATCTGGTAATTATCAGACAATAATACCCGGACAATAATACAGTTGTATGAAAAAATATTATTGTGTAACTGGGTGGAATGCAGTATATTCGAATATTTCAATATTTGAACATCAGTGCATTTCTGTCGTTTAAAAATAATCTTTTGAATTTATTTTTGAAAGACATGGAAAATGGTTTCGCAATGAGGTCCTCCACCTCCATACCAAATTAGAAAATTGTTATTTATGTTAAAATTAGATTTTAACCTTTATTGAAATTAATAAATTACTGGATTGCAGTCAAATTATTTTATTTAAATTTCGGCCTCTACCGGTTTCGGCATCTTCTATGCCGTCTTAAGGAGCTACAAATTGATATAATTTAAAAAAAAACTTTTAAATACATCGTTTTTTTAAACTTACTAATTTTTTTTACATTTGTATGTACACATTAAAATAATAACAAAAACACAACAACACACGTAGGACGTCAAAACAGTTAAAAAATATATAATAAAGTACTCAAAAAGTCGTCAAAATCTTTTAAAAACAAAATAAATATGTGTGAATTTTCGGCACCCTTATGGAAAAAATATAATTTAGTTTTAACATGTATAGTTCGGAAGTTTGTTTGTCTGTCGGCATTCGCCTCAAAATATTGCTGTGTTTCTGTAACCTTGTTGTATCATAAAAAGACGACTTTTGTAATTATGTTTCAAAATATTTATTTTACAATGTTATTACTTACGTAATTTGTATTTGCTGATGATGGGTGGGTTTTGTACCCAAAACGTCCAATTTTATATTGACTTCAATTTCAATTAAAATATGAAATATGTGAGCCCTAAATAAATTTTTATTAAAAACTCCTATCAATTGGTTCTCAACATTCCTAAGATTTAATTATTTTTGTTTTATTTATTGTTTTTATTGTATTTTAAAATGTTTGTGTATATAGTACTTAATTTATCAATATTAATTTAAATTAATATTGATTTTATCATTATTAATCAGCAACATTTCAAGTGTTTAACGTTTTTGTAAATTAGATTATAAATATATATATATATTTTCGAAAATTTTGTTACGTAAGGGTATGAAAATTTTATATCGTTGGATTCAGAATAAAGAGCTCTATTGAATGACCGGTAATGATGGAATATTTGTAGTGTGGGCGCTTACCAGGCGTCACCTCATGGGCACTCATTGTTGGCGTGGAGAGTGCGCCACAGGGGTCAATTTTGTGCTATTATAATGCGATGAAATTTTTGGCGTCGGTCGGGATCGAACCCGGGTCCCCAGATTCGCGACCAGACATTCAGGCACACGGCCACGAGATCCCATTAGATTATGTATCCAAGATTTTAACATCT
This sequence comes from Harpalus rufipes, assembly GCA_951394225.1. Taxonomy (NCBI): domain Eukaryota; kingdom Metazoa; phylum Arthropoda; class Insecta; order Coleoptera; family Carabidae; genus Harpalus; species Harpalus rufipes. The sequence goes on along the minus strand of OX596276.1, from coordinate 9,338,854 downwards.
TCAAAATTAAAGCTGTGGCCTGTGTTTTTATATGTGTTACTGGAGCATAGGAGATGCCGAAATCGGTAGAGGCCGAAATTTAAATAAAATAATTTGACTGCAGTAGTTTATTAATTTCCATACAGCCATCCAGTCAAGAAGCTTCATCATCTACTTTAAACTGTATATTAAAAACTATCAGTTTTTAAAAAAAGTTATTAGTTTTTACAATAAATTCGTAGTACTTTCAAGTCTTTTGCTATCGCCATTTTGAAATACGGAATGCATTTTCAAGTAAATGAATGCGAAATATAACGAAACACCGAAAACAAACCCTAATACAGTGTTTTCCAACCTGGGGGGCGTGAGATTTTTGCAAGTAGGACGCACTGCTTTTACCAAAATATAATATTTTAATACAAACAAATAAAAATCAAATCGGTGTTGTTCAAAATTAACATTATAATTTTTTTTTTTTGATGTACAAGAACAATATCGACACAGAATTATATTGTTTATAGTCCACTAAATAAATTATAATATAAAAACAGTATTTATAAAATGAGATTATTAAGAAAATTGAGAGGGGACAGCATTTTTTTTATAAAAAAGGAGGAGCGGGGATACAAAAACGTTGGAAACCACTGCCCTAATAATACTTGTTTGAAACTTCGCCAGGCAAAAACCATTTGCGTTTATATGAAAGTAAAAGAAATGTTGAATGACAGCTTGCTATATCGTGTGAGTGGCAATCAAAACCTGGACTAAAATATACGTAGTTTTTTATTAATAATGTTATTAAATTGCTTATTCATGAATATTAACAATTGAGAAGCTTCTAACAAAATTAACTTTAGTCCATTTTTTGAATCTCATAAAAAAAAACTTTCTACCTTCTTTACCATTGATAGTATATTGAAAGACAAGTATTACAATGATCCTTAATGTAAAACGAGTACGGTTTGCATAATCGAGCCGTAGACGAGTTACGAGTATTACAAATGGACATTGTAATACGTGTTTTTCATACCATTTTTCCTATTTCGCATTAATGTACTTTTATTTGAAAATAATTATTATTGAAAGGAGTATTAAAATATCAAGATTGACAGTTTCAATAAATATTTGAAATTTAATTTATTTTGACATTTTGATAATAGTTATGTCCGTATCCCGTATCATAATCTGTTGGGGAAAATGCGTTTCTAGGGCGGGGGATTTTGTAGAAAAATAATTGTATACTTTTTAAGATAAATCCAGAATTAAAAAAAAAATAGTCCCGTTTATATTTTATTCATCCTCAACTCAAATTTACAAAATTTGAATTAACTACAGACCGTTTTGAATTTAGAAGTTTCATACAAATATATACAAGGTGTTTCAGGACTAGTGTAACAAACTTTAATAGCTTATTCCTGAGGTCATTTTGAGCCAAAAATGTCATATGAACATAGGTCCTATTCCTTCTAGTTACCAAAATACGAGAGGTTGAAGTTCTATAAATAATACGAAATTTTCTAATTTTTGTAATCAAGGTACTTTCGGAAAACAAGAGTTATTATTGAAAAGTCATACCTTATTTATATTAATTAATTGTATTAATTAAAAATTGTTGTACTTTTGATTGTATTTTTGTTTCATAATGGATGTTTATAGTACTGCTGAATTTGCAGATATGATTTTTATTTATGGATTATGTAATGGTAATGCCCGTTATGCGTCCAGAGAATACCAAGACAGATATCCAAATAGACGCCAACCTTCCCATCGCCTATTTGCGCGCATTTTTCAGTGTCTACGTGAAACTGGATCAACAACTGTACGGGGAGGTGTTCAAAATGATGGCATTGGTGTTAATAATAACGTTGAAGATGAAGAGAATGTAATTGATGTTGTTCTCGATAATCCTGAAATCAGCACAAGACGCATCGCTGCTCAATTACACATGTCTCACAGCACTGTTTGGCGGATATTAAACCGTGAGGAATTACATCCCTATCACTTTCAGCGAGTTCAAGCACTGCAACCCGGAGACTATGTCCTCGTTTAGAATTTTGTCGCTGGTTTCTCCGTCAAAATTTAAATGATCCTGACTTTATTTCCAGAGTGTTATGGTCTGATGAATTCACGAGAGATGGAAAACAATTTCCATAATTACCGTTTATGGAGCATTGAAAATCCAGACTTAAATCCTCTTGATTTCTATCTATGGGGACACTTGAAACAAAAAGTTTATAGGGTACAAATAAACACGCGTGAACAGTTACTTGAACGAATTATGAATGCATCTGATGCCATTCGTAACGATCAAAATGTAATTTATCGTGTATATGATTCTATGATTCGCCGATGTCAAGCATGCATACGAATTCAAGACGCGCATTTTGAGCACTTGCTGTAATTTTTTTAAAAATTTGTTATCTTATTTCATATTGTGTTAACCTATTCCATGTTGTTCTGTGTTTAGAATTTATTTATTTGTCTATTTAATAATTGTGTCATCGTATGTTTTGTTGTCCAAATCGTATACGTTAATATTAATAAATAAAATTAATTAATACAAATAAGGTAAGACTTTTCAATAATAACTCTTGTTTTCCGAAAGTACCTTGATTACAAAAATTAGAAAATTTCGTGTTATTTATAGAATTTCAACCTCTTGTATTTTGGTAACTAGAAGGAATAGGACCTATGTTCATATGACATTTTCGGCTCAAAATGACCTCAGGAATAAGCTGTTAAAGTTTGTTACACTAGTCCTGAAACACCCTGTATATAATTTTTCATTGTTATCCTTTATAATGAACATATTTATTGGAAATTGATAGTATTAAACTAGTTTAATATGCATTTAATTGATCATTTTTCGTTCGAATAATAAATGAAGATGGAACACATTGATACTAATGAATAATTGTGACAATAATAATGAGGATGTAGTGTCATCAAAATATTGTTATATTAGTATTATTATTAATAGTAATTAGGGCCAAAATATTTACATTTTTATATAGAAAGGTATAAAACAATAAATTATAATATTGTATGAATTTTAGAATTGGTAGTAGACAGCATTTTATCAAAAGATGATTTTCATAATGGACAAGAAGTAACGGAATGGCAAAGTCTAAATGTGCGAGATAAATCATATGCCGTTGGCAGAATGGCGTCAGGATTTACTGTGATGTCCGTACATTTGGCCAAAAATAATTCATTTACTGAAACATCGAAACTACTAAGTATTTCTTAATAATATATAGGCAGAGGCGGATTTAACGGCGGAAGCTCCGAGCGCTCGCCCTGGAGCCCAACTTCTGAAACCCATTACACTTTTTTCTAATAACACCAAGTTTAGTTTCATATGTGCAATTAGATTTGAAAGCAACTTTTCCAAAAGTAGTAAACATGCCAATTTCAAAGGCATCAAGGAAATGCTCATTTTCTTGTTTAAAAACAATAAATTATTTAAGAAATTCAATATCAGAGGAGAGAAAAGACTAAATAATATGGCTATTTTACACAGGTAAAACTGAAAAACTCATAAATCATGGCATTTGGTATAATTATAGCGCTTCCGGTTTGACCGGAAGTGACGTTAACTTTCGTATTTCAAATGAGACATCTTATATACATATGTTTATTTATTTGGAATCTACCTAAAGTTACGAATTCAACGATATGTTTAAAGTGCATTTTTATTGAAGAAATAAATTACAAAAACGTAAGAGAAAATGATGCATAATTAACCTGCTAAGCCAAGATATCCAGGCAAGCTGTGAAAACAGTTGATATACTATTAAGTAATATCTTAAGTTATTTTTGTAAGATTCCATATTTGGTACAAAAAAATGATCAAATTGTTATTACAGTCCACCTGATATGGCTATTTTACCTCTCGCTGAGAGAGGTATTGGATTCATGCTGAAAATCTAGATTTTAATGAATAAACACGTTTTAAGGTCCTTGCAATCCAATTTTTAACATTTTTACGATGATGTCTGTATGTGTGCATGTATGTGTGTGTATGATGTGTATACGTGTATGTGTATGTGTGTGTGTGTGTGTGTGTGTGTGTGTGTATGTGTATGTGTGTATGTGTGGATGTTGGAACGATTTCTCAAAAACTATAAGACTATATATCTGTTGAACTACGTATTTCCCAATCGGATATTAATGGGAAGAGTTGAAAAGGTTTTGGTAACAATTGGACAACCGAAAGTAGCAGATTCTTGAAAAAATTCTTCTAAATATTATTTTTTGAAAATTTTTGTTCTTGTTTATATTAAGAAAAATAAATTCTCTATCTGATACATTTAAATATTTTATTATATCTTCTATAGATTTATCGATAAAAGAAACAAAATATATAAAATAATCTGTTGTAATAAATCTTATAGCCGAAATAATACCAAGGAAACCAATTGAAAATCTAAAATTTTTGTAATTGAAAGAAAAATGTCAGAGTCAGAAATCCGGGGAAAATACTGAAGATTTTTTCTGGGAAGTACATACATATATTATTTCTTATTGTATTAATAGTTAAATATTTAAAATTATAGGTATATTACACATATCCTTCAAAAATATTGTTAATCACGACAATAAATTGGGAACATCTCAAAAATCTGCAAATAAAGAATAGATATAAGTAGAATTTTTGGTGTAGAGCGCAGGTATACAAGAAATGTTAAATACAATAGGGCACGAACAGTCATGTGACTTTGTTAGCTTTGACAAGCAGATATGGGGGCCCGTGTCAGAATGATAGGTAGTAATTATGTATATAGATGTTTTCCAATTCCATGTAGTTTATTTTCTTAGACAAGTAAATTCCACACTCCTGGTGACAAATTAACCATATGAACTTAGAAAATCTTCAAATTTTGAAAGAAAAATTCTGATATTTGACATCTATGTACATAATTACTAGTTGTCATTCTGACGTGGGCTCCCATATCTGCTTGTTAAGGTCAACAAAGTCACATGCTCGTGCCCTATACTTATGTAACCAAAAACGGACGTGGCGAGAGGTATTGTGCTGGCCACAACAGATTTTTAATTATGCATAATTTTCTCATACGTTTTTGTAATTTATTTCCTCAATAGAAATGCACTTCAAGCACATCGTTGAATTCGTAATATTACGTAGATTATAAATATATAAAATATATAGGTGTCCGTATGTTCAAATATTAGTTAAAAATTATGTGTACAATTAATTTATCTATAACTTTTATTTGAAGTTTTTTTGTCTCTAAAATAAACCATAGATTGACAGAGTTAAAACACTGCTAATCATCTCCTCCTTAGTCCTCCTAATCACCATTCATGCTACCACTATATGTGATTATTATTATGTTATTCAAATTTTACTGTATATAAAACAATAATACATAATATTTTTTTATTTATTTAAAATGTATTTTTATATTCCCTGTCTTTATTTCCAATATTTTTATCTGCGCCCGGGGCCTTAACCGATCTTAATCCACCTCTGCATATAAGAGAACATTATTATACTCTTATTATATGATTATGACATTACAGTATTAGAAGAATACCCCACGGCTTATTCGTTATACAAAATATGGAATCCTAATAGAATGAAATATGAAATGTATTTAATAGTTGCAACCGAATCAACTACGTACGGCGTACATTGGTTTAAAATAACGGAAGATTTAGATTTGGTATGGATTTATCAACCTTGTTTTTAAAATGAAAATTGAAAGTATACAAGAAAATAAATAAATTCATATTTACAATTCTAGGAGGAGATTGGGTTGCTTAAATTAACACAAAAAGTAGCTCATGTAAAAATGTTTGAAAATGATCAATATCTAAAACTATTTGTTATTTATGAAAGACATATTAATTCCAAAATTACATCAGCAGATATTTTTGATATTGTTTTACAGAGTGAGAATAATCAATTCTGGTAAGTATTAACTCAATTTAACTAGTATTCCTTATTAAAAATGGAGGGATACAAGGCAACACATTTAAAAAAACTGCATGGCATATTAATTTTAGCTGTATGTGGTATTTAAATAAGATAACGTCTAATAGACCTTTTCAATTTGTAATTAATCTTTTCTATCCAAAATAGCGACTGAAACTGTCGGCTAGGATGACAAACGAAATTCACGCGCTTCTACTTGACGATGTATTCATACGTAATATAACAAGTGATATGATTATCATCGATGATATTCTCGAGTGAAACCGAGCTGCAGATTTCACGAGTCCGAAGGACGAGTTGAAATGTGCTGCTTCGGTTTCACGAGCAATATCTTCGATTATTAATTAATATCACGAGCTTATATTTAATGAGAGAATATAATGATTTTTTGCAATCTAACCTAACCTAACTTTTGATATACATATTCATATTGTATTAAAACATGGTACTTACGAGTTTTATTTAATATTTCGGAGTTTGAATTATTGTTATTATTTATTTTTATACTCAAAATTAACTGTCAATGTCATAAATAAAGAAAACAAATCCCTTAGTAACGACTATAAATACGGTGTTTATTTCTTTGTTTTTTATCATCGCTGTGATAAACTTGTAGCTAGGGAGATTCTGAATGTTGATTGGCGGAAAACATGTCACGTGACTAAGGAATTATATTCTCACTATACTATCTCTCTTATTTGGGGCCGTAAGATCACAAGAAATTTTCAATAACTTTATTTTTTTTTCTCTCCAAAATCAACCACTGATTTTTTTGCCATTACACCATTTAAATGGCTTAGTAGTGGATTTTTTTTGTTGATTTTGTACACCTTATAAAGGGCCTTTCAATAAGGACGCTCAATTATTAAATGTAAATAAAACAAGTTGTGTGTAAGATCAGTCAATTTTATTTTATTTGAAAGAATATTTTATGGCATTAAGTATGGAATATAACGTCGTTCAAATGTCCGCCGCAGTTTTGCTTCGTGGTCCAATTTTTGATGACTCTGTCACATAAATCTGCTGGATTATGTTGACTTTGAGGACATCAATTGTTTGCGGTTTATTCGCATAGACCTGCGATTTAAGATAGCCCCAAAGGAAAAAGTCTAAAGCCGTAAAATCGCACGATCTGGGTGGCCAGTTCACGATATAACCATGCCCTCAAATCGCTCGTGCAGAATGTCCATTGTGGCATGCGTTGTGTGACACGTAGCGCCGTCCTGTTGGAACCACATATCGTCGGTATCCATATCATCCAGTTTAGGCCACAAAAAGGTGCTTATCATCGATTTGTAGCGCTTGTCGTTGACGGTTATGGCAATGCCAGTTTCGTTTTGGAAGAAGTACGGACTGATAATTCAGCCAGATCAAAATCCGCACCAAACAGTGACTTTCTCGGGATGCATTCGGTGCTGGTGTATATCGTGTCCAAATCCGACAATTTTGCTTGTTCACATATCCATTCATCCAAAAATGGGCCTAATCGCTAAAGATGATTTTTTTTGACGAAATTTAAGTCAACTTCCAACTGCTCCAGAGCCCAATCAGCGAACACATGGCGTTGTCTATGGTCGTTTACCTTAAGTTCCTGGGTCAGTTAGATTTTATACGGGTGCAGACCCAAGTCCCGACGCAAAATTCGCCAAGTTGAAGTCGCAGAATGGCCAAGTTCTTGTGAACAACAATAAATTGACTGCCTCGAGTTTTCTCGTAAACTGACACGATGTTTTGAGCAGACCTTGTGTTTCGGTGACGTACGGGTGTTGGCTGATTATTTACCGAACCGGTTGACTCGAATTTGACCAGCAAACGTCGAATTGTCGACTCGGTACGACGGTTGTGGCGAGGATAAAAATCACGTAATGCGCGGAACGTTCCTCGAACGGAGTACTGATTTTGAAAATAAAATTTGATGATTTGCACACGTTGTTAAACATTATATCCGTTCATGGTGATTTGCCATACACTACTGAACAATTTGATAGATGGTGCTTTAACAACATGGCTGCCATAACCTAACAAATTTCGAGCGTCCATATTGAAAGACCCTTTAGTTTAGAAATTTCAATATCATATTATCCTGGACATCATGTTTAGTTTTATATAACTAATAAATATTATACTTTCAGGCATATCGAAACACTAAATCTGAATTGTTCATCTAAATATTCAGCAATAAATAAATTTGCAAACGAAATATATCTTTCTATACCGCAACAAACTTCAAACTGCGTTTTGATTTACAAATTATCAAACAACAAATTCACCTTCCTTGAATCAATTCCGAGTAAAAATGTAGCAATAGTCACCGATTTCCAAATTGGCCACCGTACTTTCCTTGCTGTTGGAGGTGTGAATTCAGCAATCTACCAATTCTCAAAATCTGGTTTCCTCAAAGTAGATATTATCGACATGCAGTTTGCAGAAGTCACTTATTTTCTTCCCCTTCCGGTGAAAACATATCGTGATGAAGTCATTCTTTTGGTTCAGCAACATATTGACTTTGGTAGTCACACTTCGCCTCACGTTAAAGTACTGATTTATTCAAAAGAGGCGTTCTATGTACATGATGAGATTCCATGTGAGTTCCATGGTGTGAGAACACATGGAGCAACTTGTCTGTCGGACACTGAAAGGGAGGCTGGTATTACCGGAGCCACTGCATTAAGTTTAGGGAAAACACTAGGTGTTCTGGTGCCCAGATATCTTGTTGAATCAGGATTGTTCTATTTTAATTGGAGGTTGAAATCAGTGGATAATCCTCTAGCCAAAAAGGTAGATAGGATTATTAAATCAAGACTGAAAATTGAGGTAAGTAAAGAGAGTCAATCTTTTTTTTTTAATACGAGAGGATATTGATAAGTTGTCAAGAAATCTTAACTTTCGCATTTATAAATAGAATATAAAAAATTGTATCTCAGACTATGATTTTCAAAACAAATAATTTTATTGAAATCGAAGCAACAGTTGAAAGTATAAGTCTAAATTTTCGGGTAAGTACCTCGTCCTCATAATATAGACTTGTACGGTCTTATGTACTTTATTTTTTAATATACTATTATTTTAGTTGGCTGTGACCTGTCACTTCAATTATTAGTTTTGTTTATTTTATTCTGACTACGTTTTTAACGAATGTATTAAACTACGTTAGGTACGTTGTAATGCTTGTATTGAAATTGGTGGTTATTATTTGAGCAATTATTATTATGTATTAAAAGAGGAATAACATTATTTTAAAAAAAATCAATGTTATATAAAATTTAAAATAAACAAAACTAATAACTGACGTGATAAGTCAAAGCCAACTAAAATTAGGTAGATAATATTTACTCTTTTAAGATCTCGTAGCTCAAAAACGGTGCGTTTCCGGATATGACTTTATTAGTAAAAGTCAGTCTATTTTACATACCCTATAAATTCATAACATATATTCATTAACATTCTGTATATGATAGAACCTCACTGAGGCTGTTACACGGAGAGTTTTACACTATCTTTATTTTAAAAATTATTCAATATTATTTTACAAAATTTGATATCTAGGAGTTTTCTGATATGTCCGTTTCAAGTAAAATACATACTTTCAAAGCAGTGGCACTTCCGGTCTAACCGGAGTTAATCCTTAACTCATTTATGTGAAATAGTATTTTGCTATATTTTTATTTTACTAATGAATTCAGCAAACAATTTTATATATAAAATAATAAAAACATTTTACTTATATGATCAACCATTTTCTACGTGCACAACACTATCTCTATGTCTATATAGTAGTGAAATATCCTGGGAAATATCCCAATTCTCGTAAATGGGATCGAATTTTTATGTAAAAACTAGTGCTGTGAGGATCCGACAAAACTTGGATCCGAGAACCCGGATTTCAAAATATCCGGATCCTCGGATATCCGACGTTCGGATATTGAAGCGGATATCCGAAAATTTAATTCGAATTTGGATCCGGATCCTGATTTAGATCCGGATCCTATTATGGATCCGGATCCTGATATGGATCCGAATCCTGATTTGGAACCAGATCCTGATATGGATCCGGATTCGAAATTTTGTTTGCGGATCCGGACCCGAATTCGATGTTTTGTTTGCGGATCCGGATCCAAATTTTAATTCTGGATCCGTTAAAGTGGGCCTGTTTATCTTTACAGCGGTCTGTAAACACCAGTACACAAACAGTAATACATTTTATAATACCCCTCTAAAATAACCAGGTAGTACGTACAAATGTAAAGACCAATCAGCCTACTTCCAGTATTATCGAAGGTATTCGAAAAAATATTGCTAGCAAAACTAACACCTATTTTAGAAGAAGATAACCTGATTCCTGATTATCAATACGGTTTTAGAAAGTATCATGCGACAACTGAACAAATCCATCGTATAGTAAGTAAAATCAGGAGCGACTTAGAAGAGAAAAGATATTGCTCTGCAGCGTTCTTAGACGTGACACAAGCCTTCGATAAGGTATGGCACGAAGGCCTACTCTATAAAATAAAGAAATGTCTACCTAGCAGTTACTATCTGCTCTTAAAATCTTACCTGACTCAGAGATACTTTCAAATTAAATTCCATGATGAATATTCAGAATTAATTCCCATTGAATCAGGTGTTCCCCAAGGCAGTGTGTTGGAGCCGATACTCTATCTCTTATTCACAGCCGACCTTCCAACATCACCACTCGTCACAACCGCCACCTTCGCAGACGATACAGCTGTATTAGCCTCGCACGACGATCCACAAACAGCCTCAATTATACTGCAGGCACATCTATATGAAATAGAAGAGTGGCTACGAAGGTGGAAAATCAAAGTTAACGCAACAAAATCAGTTCACATCACCTTCACAAATCGAAGAGATACATGCCCAACAGTCACATTAAATAACCAACCATTGCCACAAGTTAGAGAAGTCAAATATCTGGGGCTACATATCGACAGACGATTAACGTGGACCAACCATATTAAAACGAAAAGAAAGCAACTCAATATAAAAGCGAAACAGCTGTACTGGTTACTGGGCCGAAATTCTAAGCTCTCAATTGAGAATAAGCTTTTAATCTATAAAGCAGTATTAAAGCCAATATGGACATATGGTGTTCAACTCTGGGGTTCCGCCAGCAACTCGAATATTAAAATAATTGAAAGATTTGAAACCAAAACCCTAAGAACGATACTCAACGCTCCCTGGTATGTGAGAAATACTACCATATATAATGACCTAAAGCTAAAAACCGTCAAAGAAGAAGTCATGAACTACAGTGAAAAATATATCCGACGCCTTGAAATTCATCCAAACCCGAGTGCAACAAACATACTGGACAGAGCTACGGAAACCAACAGACTAAAACGACATAACCCACTAGACCTACAAAAGAGATATAAATAAAATATAATTGTATGTAACTATTGAAGGAAGCGTCAATGGGCGCTAACTTCCTCATGTTATTTGTAATATATATACTATTTACTTATTGTTATTTCTTAACAGATTGTAAATATGCGAAGGCACAATAAAATAAAAAAAAAAAAAAAAAAAAATGTAAAGAAAAAAGAAATTTGAGAAACAATGGCCATAGGTTCGTTGCAGGTAGCGAAATACCTATCATGCACGTGTTTCACATAAAAGGGGTTGTTTTTGTTACTTATAGTTCTGTGGAATCGAAGAATTTACTTCTTAATGGATGCTAAAAGTTGTCCAACAGAAATTTATATCTGCCAACTATTAATTAACTACATCAAACAAAAATGTATTGTGGACTATCATCAGATTTATTTGGTTTTGGTTTTGATGAGACCCGATGCTAATATTGAAATGTAAGGTTCAATATTGAAAATATTCGAATCCGAGAGCCGATCCGGATACTGGAATTCCATATCTCATACTCATATTCGAATCTAAGATCCGATACTCAAATCCGTTTCCAAGATTCGATATTCGGATCCGGATTCAAAATCCGATACTCAGATTCGAATCCAAACTCCAATACTCAGATTCGGATCCAAAATCCGATACTGAGATCCGGATCCAAAATCCGATACTCAGATCCGGATCCAAAATCCGATACTCAGATCTGGATCCAAAATCCGATACTCAGATCCGAATCCAAAATCCGATACTGAGATTTGGATCAGAGATCCGGATAGTTCAATATTCAATTATCCGAATATCTGGATAATTTTGGATCCGAAACCGAAACTATCCGGATCCGGATCCCACCACTAGTAAAAACACTGTTATATAGAAAGCGTTTGTTTACACTACTATGAATTTAGGTACAATCATTTTTTTTTTGAAAATTGTAAGATGTACATCAACGTAAAGTGGAAGTTCATTTTTTTTTAAATTTTAACAACTGGTTAAAATAGTTATCCAATAGATATTGATTTAATATTAGTTAAATAATATTATAAGTTGCACTATACACGAAAATTGCTATTAAAGAGTTGGAGAACTTGATTGATGTTAGCATATCTTTCGGTTATATTCGCAATAAATGAAGAATATTCTTCAATGAAAATATACCAGGCTCTAAATGGAATTAGTGGCACAAGCTCGGTAAGGAAAATGTACGAAAAATACAAACCTGTAAATTTATACCTGACCATTAACATTACATTATACAAAATCTATAATAAATAGATGAAGTAAAAATAGACTACTATTTCAATACAACTGCAAGTATTATACAATTTTCTGCTTCTTATATTATATCTTGTTCAGATATTAACTTAAGAAACACATTTTTATAAAATTCATTGTTTCAATCATACGAGCATACTGTAACGTTTATTTATTTGAGCGAAGTCTAACAATCAGAGATATTATTATTAAAATAAATGTTTATTAAACGATAAATATTAAAAAGATAAAAATAATTAACACTATGACCAAACAAATATAAACATTAATTTAAGACTAAGAATTTTACTAATACTTAAACATTAAGACTATTTATTTAAACAATATTTATTTAACTCGTAGACTAGGTACTAATTTATATCACCAACGGTTCATTCACGATGCGTGTCATATCAGAATGTCTTGGCTGGCTTCCCTGACGGGTTTAAATAGCAGAGCGTCCGTCTGTAACTTTCGACGCTATAATAACATCGAATGCAATATATCAAACGGTAATTTTGTAATAATTATTACATCTCCCTCTGCATTACCATAATATTTGATGCAATCCAATGTTTTGCTTCGCATTCATTGCAAATATTTTATAAAATAAAATTGCAAAATTATTCAGTCAAAACAACTTTGTTACGTTACAAAAATTACCCGCTGTTGACGCTGACTACTTTTATGCACACCGCCTATATCCTTAACTTGTGTGACAATGATTTTTTTGTATCTTTTATTGTTTAAAGTTTTGAAATGTAAGACTAATCCTGTATTAAATAAACTTTGGATGATATTACAGTTGGTACGTATTTTTTGCAGAAACTTTTGCAAGAACAAAGAAAAATCTTAGTCGAAATTAATGAAAACTTAGCGAATGCCATAAACCCAAATACCGACAATGTAATTACTGGAAATTGGAAAGTGAATACCTTAATAGCTCCAAATCTTCACAGTCCAAACATGCAATATACCGATCCGGATGAGTACCCAGACTCATTTTCTTTTCAATCAGACTTCCAAATCATTACGGACGAAATAGAAATGCTTCAAGTGAAAATATTGAAAAAGCGTTCTGCAAAATCACAAGATCATTACTTTGATCATTTGAAAATTAATGGCCAGGTTCAGGTGCAGGGAGGAAGCCATATAGAAAATGTATATGCAGATAGAGTTAATGATGACCCGTTCGATTATTTGGTAGAAGATTGTGTAAGGTAAAAAAAATAAATTAAAAGTACATAATGTCTCATTTTCGTTGTTTTTTTTAAATATCTTGGGTAATATCATCGAAAGTACAAAACTGTTTCCACATTCAGGTACGGTTTCCTAGACGCGACAAGCCGCGGCGGTCGGTCGCCGCGACTTTACTCCGATCGGTAGTCGCAGAGCACTACTGTTTTCCTAAACGCGACAACTGCAGTTCGAAATGAAGCGAATTATTTTACAAAATAATTATATTTTCCAAATGTAAATTTCAATTTATAGCAGCATTCATTTTTTTATATTATTTCATTTACATTCTCCTGATTTTCCTATTTTCTCTGCAACCTCCTTCCATATTTTGTCTTAATATATTACATCTTTATACTTATCATTGCTACTATCATATAAAACATATTTTTCTCGAACTTCTTCAACTAATTTCTCATCATCTGCGGCTGAAAATGCTGATTTCACCATTCGGTCGCCGGCGACTGTCGCGGAGTACTCCTCCGTATACCAGTCATTCGTTTGTCGCCGCGGCAGACGATCTGCCGCGAAGTCGCGATCGCGCCGAGGAAACCACTTCTTATAATTTGCCCATAAGCAGAGGTGTCGCGCGACTGGTCGCCGCGGCTTGTCGCGTCTAGGAAACCGTACCTTTCGAGAGAAGTTTAGTAGTCGCCACAGGAATTTTCTATCTTCATTTGTTTTTAAATTGCAGGCAAAAACCTGTTTTTCGCTAATTTCGAAAATATAAGATATGATATCTTATTTAGTATGACAGAGAAAAATTGTTTAGATAAATTTTGTAGCGTTTTTTACGTCAAATAAAATGGCATAGTTTTTTTGAAACTTAATAATTCTGGAGATATAACACAAACTTATATTTTTTTAAATGGGAACCTATGTTGAAAATAGTTTCATATTTTTACTTATTTTATAATATTTTCAATGATATACAACAATTGAACATTCTTTTATTGAGAGAAAATATAAAAAATGATTAAGAAACAAATGAAAAAACTCTATTATGGATCACCTTTTGTTTATTTTTAATATTATTTTCTTCAGTTTTTCTTATTTTTTTCAATTTATATACTTTAGAAAACATATTAAACCACTTTTTTCGACCTTTTTTTTTTCGTGCTAAAGCCAACTATAAGTTAGGATACATGATACATGAACGATATCGTCGATTTTCGTACCTAGGTAATCGTGTGGAAACAAATGCTTCGTATGTGGTCGTGAGAAAAACTATTTTCATACGTAATATAACAAGTGATATGATTATCATCGATGATATTCTAGAGTGAAACCGAGCTGCAGATTTCACGAGTCCGAAGGACGAGTTGAAATGTGCTGCGTCGGTTTCTCGAGCAATATCTTCGATTATTAATCATATCACGAGCTTATATTTAATGAGAGAATATAATGAATTTTTGCAATCTAACCTAACCTAACTTTTGATATACATATTCTATTAAAACATGGTACTTACGAGTTTTATTTAATATTTCGGAGTTTGAATTATTATTATTTATTTTTATACCCAAAATTAACTGTCAATGTAATAAATAAAGAAAACAATTCCCTTAGTAATGACTATAAATACGGTGATAATTTCCTTGTTTTTTATCATCGCTGTGATAGACATGTAGTTAGGGACATTCTGAATGTTGATTGGCGGAAAACATGTCACGTGACTAAGGAATTATATTCTCAATGAAATAAGCCCAACACATATAAATAAGACAATTGTATAGTTACATATGAATATTTTACGGAGTGTTCAAATAACTGAATGAAATGAAAATTAAGTTGATTGTACTGGTGTTATTTTTAGGCGAAGCCAAAGTAATAAAATTCCAGGAACGAAAACATTTAGGCAAGCGGATGTGGAGAGAATAACTTTCGCAAAATTAAACAACGTTTCTGCAGAAAACATTGTGTACAACACACAATATGGCACACAAGTTCACGGAAATATTACATTTAAAAATGGTCTACTAATTCAAAATAATGTTGACACATTGGAATATGGAAAGGTTAACAGCATGGATATAAGGACAGATTTGGTCTACATGAATTCTGAAACAACATACGCAAGTAAGAGATTGTAAAATTATTAAACAACTGAATTTTGTAAATTTTGAGTGTTTATATTATCTTAAAAGAATACCTACTGTGTTGAGAATGGTTCGTTTATAATTTTTTAAAATACCCATACAATATAAAAGTTAAAAAAATTAGAAAACAAGTTTTTTCGCCGATTGACAATTATTAAATAATCAAATTTTAGTTTTTCTGTCGCCGGCAGAAAAAATTCTGGTATCCACCGCGATGGAAAGAATAATAATAAAATATTGAAAATAATTATAAACTTAATAATTCTAAACACTCGGTGAAAAAATATATTATACTAGCTGTTACCCCGAGGGTTTCGAAGCCGCAAGCATTTGAAGTGCTTGGAATTCGGTGTACAGCTGTTTTAATTAAATTATATATCATGTCATAACGATATGTTATCAATTCTAACTATACAGGGTGAGCCTGGCAAGACGCCCCCCCCCTTTAATTTTTTTATTATAAGTAATAGAAAAAAATGACATATGAAAGTTTTATTGTTTTAAAAATACTATTTGACGACAGTTGTATTAGTTTTTATTAATGTATTTGAAAAAATTCGAGAAAAATAAGATAATTGATAAATATGAGAAATATTTTTTATGCAAATATTCTAGGTGGCTATATGAAAATAAATAATAAATAAATAAGTAAATAATAAGTAATAATAAATAAGTAACAAACAAATGTATACTTTGTTGACATTTTGTGTATTTTCACATAGCCACCTAGAATATTTGAAAAAAAATAATTTCTCATTTATCTCGATTATCTTATTTTTCTCGATTTTTTTTTCAAATACATTAATAAAAACTAATACATTGTTGAAAAGAGAAAAAAAATGGCGGTTTACATTTTAGTAAAATAATTATAGATTGCTATCTAAAAAATAAAAGTTAATAGTGGTATATAATAAAACTTTTATATGAGCCATTTTTTTCTATTAGTTATAATAAAATAGTTAAAGGGAGGGGCGTCTTCCCAGATTCAGCCTGTATAAAAACCTTCTTTTGTACTTCTTGATGTTTGTAAAAAAATTTGGCATTAATCGGTGCAGTGGTTTATATTTTTAGCGCTTTTAACGAAAAATAAACAAAAATTAATTATGCAAAATTTTGAATTCTAACTTAATTCTACGACAAGTCCGGAAGCTGAAAGAACATCTCTACAAAATTTGGCATCGATAAAATGACAAAAGGGCAAAAAAAACAAATTTACTTATATTAAATAAATAAGTAATATTTAATACTTGTTGAATATTTTGTGTCATAGATAAATCTTATTAAATCTTTATTTTTATCGATTTTTTTTTGTTATATAAAGTATCTCTTAAATGATGAGACTTAAAAACTTAAGGTAAAATTTAAGCGAGATATGTATTTTTAAAATTCAGAAGTTGGCATGCGACGTTTTATGACCTCACCAAAAATCAATCGCGCATCTCGTTTTTGTAGTCGGACAACCAATAAAATTGTTTAGGACATTAAACATAACGAAACTTTCAATCGCTTGTAGTTTGCGATCGAAATAATGAAACAATCTTTTTCTCTAATAATCATTAATTAATGTAATTTTTCCGTCGACCGTTTATTAATAGGTTATTTTAATGTATAGAAAATCATTTATTAATGACCCCTATTAATGCATGATTTTTATTAATAAACGATTTATTGGGTGCGTTCACCACATGGAACACAGCATGTATTGTTAACGCTAAGTTGTAGCAAAAAGGTAGACAGAATTAAAAGTCATGCTTTTGACACTTACTAGGTAGGTATATTCACGTAGCATACCTTTAAAATGAATTTGAAAGAATAAAATTCCTCAAATAACATAAAAACCGCTTGCGTTGTCTAGCATTAAGTAAACTGAACGCACCCACTGAAAACAATTGATGACAAAACTTATTGATTTTCTGACATAAAATTTGACGTTAGGTCAACCATTACTAACCTAAAAAAAATTGTCATGGAATAAAATTAGATTTTCAATTTAAGTAAGATACGGTCAACGAAAAAATATTGTAACTAACACGTGTGTTAATTGGCGATAAATGATCTCAACAATTAACGCGTGAGCGTAGCGAACGCGTTAAAATGTCTCGATCATTAATCACCCTCATTAACACACTTGATAGTTAATAGTTATTTAACTATCAAGTGTGTTGTTGAGATCATTAATCGCCAATTAACACACGTGTTAGTTACAATATTTTTTCGTTGACCGTATCTTACTTAAATGGAAAATCTAATTTTACTCCATGAAAATTTTTTTTAGGTTAGTAATGGTTGACCGAACGTCAAATTTTACGTCAGAAAATCAATAAGTTTTGTCATCAATTGTTTTCAGTGGGTGCGTTCAGTTAACTTAATCCTAGATGACACAAGCGGTTTTTTATGTTATTTGAGGAATTTTATTCTTTCAAATTCATTTTAAAGGTATGCTACGTGAATATATACCTAGCTAGTAAGTGTCAAAAGCATGATTTTTAATTCTGTCTACCTTTTTGCTACAACTTAGCGTTAGCAATATATGCTGTGTTCCATGTGGTGAACGCACCCAATAAATCGTTTATTAATAAAAATCATGCATTAATAGGGGTCATTAATGAATGATTTTCTATACATTAAGATAGCCTATTAATAAACGGTCGACGGAAAATAACTATTTCACATCCTTATCTAGGATAGTCATTTTTTTTACTATGGTGTAATGTTCAAAAAAAAAACTTAACTCGGAGTAGACTATGAAAACAGAAACGTATATGTATGTCTGATTATTATTCAATTCAAAAGTCAAACTATCAAAATTGATCTTGGAATATTATTTTATGGAAAAAAGGTAATACAGAAGAAAACAGAATATTGTCATTCGCCGTTCTCTAAATTATTCTCCATTTCTAAACTAACATTCAAGATGAAA
Source organism: Harpalus rufipes (assembly GCA_951394225.1). Classification (NCBI taxonomy): domain Eukaryota; kingdom Metazoa; phylum Arthropoda; class Insecta; order Coleoptera; family Carabidae; genus Harpalus; species Harpalus rufipes. The sequence goes on along the minus strand of OX596276.1, from coordinate 9,320,025 downwards.
AGCTTTGATTTTTGACAATATTTAATGTCAAATTGACAATTAATTAAATACTTTTAAATTAAGACATATGTTTCTGTGGTTGCTCAGCAATGAGAAAAATGAAAACCTATTTGTTAGATCGTAGTAGTATAAAAAAAAGGTAGATACGAAATATATGTCAAAAAACTGATGTAAAAAACATGAATCTTGTATTACAATTATATTGAATAAATTGTGTTTTCTTGAATTATATACTGGAAACTTTGGCTTTAAGTTAGTGCGAGTGAACGCGAGAAAATAAGTGTGTATGCAGACACATTTTTTGGTGACCCCAAGACATGATCTTTCGAGCGCATTAGAGGTCAAGTTTCCAGCCCTGAACCTTGAATTTGAATCTACAGGAAGGAAAAAGGACGATATTTCCCTTACTTGGCTACCTGTCAATCATCCCAGTGAAGATCCTGAAGTGTAAAAATCACTTTAACTTTGCATATGAATATATCTGCTTAGTGTACAGCAGTATAAATAACAGTATACTTCCTACTCAATATGGACGAAGAGACAACTTCGGTTTCCGTCGTAAGAGAAAAACGAATCTAGATTAGCCTACCCTCAGCTTGGCAACCCAACAGAGAATGTACAAATCGACAGAAAACTGAATATTGAAAGGCCGCAAACGAATAGAAACGCTCCATCCGTCAAGTCAGTACAATCTTCCACTTCTACCAGAATTATGCAGAATAAGTTAGAGACTCAGAAGAAAATCGCAGCTTTAGAAAAGGAAATCGAAGAAGCTTCCGAACATGTTGCAGATTTGATGGTAGACCTAAATCATGCCAGAAAAGAACTAACCTACTATAAGGGTGAAAAAGCTGATGAAGAGTCCAAGAAAGCTATACGAAAAGCCGAAGTGAAGATTTTCGATCTAGAGGCACAAATTACCAAAGGCGAAAGGAAACTTAATAGACTTAAAGCTAGTTTTGAACGCCGTAGAAAGTTAATTGAAGATGAAAGCGAAATAATTAATAATATAATCATAGAAGAAGATTTTAATTATGAAAAATGTGAACAAGATCACGAAGAAAGACCTACATTCGAAGAAGAAAATGAGAAACACAACCGAGTGAAGAACTGGATAGAAAATGGAGAAAAAACAGGCCATGACGACATCTCGACTTCATTTTCTCATACTCATCAGAAAAATCAGCATGATCCTGAACCACTTCCTGATATTTTTGAAAAATTCGCCACTGCTTTAACTCGAGCCATACAGAATCAGCAGCAAAATACTCTTGTAGTAATGAAGTCAAATGATAGCGACTTACCATACTTTGATGGAAATGCAGAAGATTGGTTAATTTTTAAGAATGAGTTTGAGAGAACCAGCAAGATATTAGACAATTCTCAAAAGATGGTACGACTCAGGTACCATCTAAAAGGCAAAGCTAAGTTTGCAGTGAATCATCTCTTGGCCAATCCTGATAACGTAAACAAGATTATGAAAACTTTAGAACAAGCTTTCGGTAATCCTGAAAAGATTATTACAACATTGATAGAAAAAGCTAAATGTGTTAAAGCCCCTGATCTCAATAGACCAGAAACCATTGTGGGATTTGGAACTGCAGTAGACGCACTAGTTACTAACGTAATATCTTTTCAACTTGAAGAATATATGAACAACATACAATTATTAAACGAACTTGTAGACAAATTGCCTAAAATTCTACAACGTGAATGGCATAAATTTGCAATGCAATCACAGCAAAAGAAAAATCTACAAATGTTCCAATCATGGATACAAGATGAAGTGAACACTGCTTACCTGCAAATTAAACCTGAGCCGGTTCAAGAGAGATTTGCTGAAATTAGGAAAATGAAGAATCAAGGAATACATACAGCAAAAGAAAAGAAAATATTTTTTTGTCATAACTGTAACATCGAAAACCATATAATAACTTCATGTAGAAAGTTCATGAAGTTACCAATATCAGAAAAGCGAAAGAAAGTGAGAGAGAACGGATTATGTTATAAATGCCTTGAGAAAGGTCATCGTTCTGCAGATTGTCCCGAAAAACAAGTATGTGGCCTAGATTCTTGTACTAATATTCATCATCGTTTGCTTCATCCTCCTTCAATTAATAAAGAAAACAGTAGGAAAAACAAGAAACCTCCTGAGTTTAATTCTGATTCCTCAGATGTACTCAATGCAGTTGCTTCAGCTGGAAACGGGTTTATACCTATCATTCCAGTGAAAGTCACTGGTCCTCGAAAAACTAAAATCGTTCTAGCTTTTCTGGATACTGGGGCAAGCTTCACAATGATAAAATCTGACATTGCGAATGAAATTGGACTGTCAGGGAATGTGAAACCGTTGTCATTTAATGTATTTGGTAATGCCGTAAGAATTGATGATTCCAGGATGGTCGATTTGACAGTTGAAGGAGTTCTCCGAAATTCAAACAGATATTTAATTAAAAATGTACGTACTATCAAGAATTTGGAAGTTCCTTCATCTAAGTTGGACTTTGATGATATACGAGAAAAGTTTGTCTATCTAAATGGAGCACGTGTTAAATCCATTCCTGACAAACGACCTCAAATGATAATCGGTTATGATAACTATCGCCTCTTCTGTCCACTACAAACAATTGAGGATCCTAATGAAAATGGACCATCTGCTCATCTTTGTCGATTGGGGTGGTACTTGTCTGGTGTTACGGAAAGAGAATACTGTTACTTCGCTTGCGAGTCAGGTCAGACTGAAACTGATCAGCATCTTCATACTCTGATACAGAACTTCTTTCAAATTGAAAACAGTGATGATAAAAACTGTGTTACTCCGTCTTCTTCCAAGGAAGATCAAAGAGGCACGTGGAAAAAAAGGATCATCGATCAAGTGTACCCTGGGAAAGATGGGCAAGTTCGGGTAGTAAATGTACGGGTTACATTTTCAAAGAAAGATAAAGATAAAGAGCCCATCACTAGAATTTATCGCCGACCAGTCGTGAAAATCATCCCTATAGGAGAGAATGTCGTTTTGAGGACAAAACGGGGAGGAGAAAATGTGGTTGCTCAGCAATGAGAAAAATGAAAACCTATTTGTTAGATCGTAGTAGTATAAAAAAAAAGGTAGATACGAAATATATGTCAAAAAACTGATGTAAAAAACATGAATCTTGTATTACAATTATATTGAATAAATTGTGTTTTCTTGAATTATATACTGGAAACTTTGGCTTTAAGTTAGTGCGAGTGAACGCGAGAAAATAAGTGTGTATGCAGACACAGTTTCCTTGTTCATAGCCTACTCCAAGTTAGGTTTTTTTCTGAACACATTATACTACACAACGCCCCCTCCCCTCCTAGATTCTAGTCGTTTTTTAGAATAATCAAATAAATTAATGCCATAAATTCAATTTTATTTTAGATATAAAATTCCAAAACCTAGAAACAGATTATTTAAACTATGTAAAGGTTGTAAATGACATTAATTTGGAAGACATTATAAAATATAAAGATATAAACCAAGGTGGATTAAACATAGATCTAGATTACTTAGATTTGAGCGATGTGCGAGTAACAACAGAACATATAAATCATTATGAATTCAAAAGTTTCGTTAGCAATTTATGCCTGAAGAATACTGAATGTAAATTTCCAGGAAATGTTACTGTTCAAGGGGTATGTTTTCATTTAATTTTAATTTGACGCAGTAGATTAAAACGTATTTTGTGAATTTAGAAAGTACTTGTAAAAGGAACAGCCGAAATAAATACTTTAAATGGACTGCACTACCCCGATGAGTACGTTATGGATCAAGAGGGCGGTTTTACTAAAATTACAGGTAAAATTATTATAAAACTTATTTGGTAATTAGGTGAAATATAACAGTTCGGTTGTTGAAACCAAAATTAAAATTGAAAATGTGGAATACATAAGCTGTGATGATATTGTTATTTATTTATTGTTTTTAGGGAAAAAAACTTTTGTTGGCAATGTGTCTATAAATGAACTGGTCGTGGAAGGTTTAGTAGATCAAGTAAACCCTGATGAAATTATTACTTGTACTACGAGACAAATAATTCCAGAAAATTTTACATTTGCTGATTTGCAAGTTACAGAGAGTTTTCAAGTAAGTTTCGTAAATAATAGTAAATCATTAGTAGGTTGTATATTTGATTTCTGAATATACAGGCTGTATCACGGAAAGTAAAACATAGGCGTTTAACATGGGAAATCAGTTTTTCCGTGCGCATTGCTCCCCTAATTATTTTGGATAAAAAGTTTCAAATGGATGTTGTAAAACAAAAATTTCGACATCCGAATCAATCAAAAAATTCATTTTGGCTACTTCACTGCAGAAATAAAATTTGAAAATTTACGGAATTACAATGTACTAGTATTAGCCATGGAATTAGAAACAAGAGTCGAACAAAAGCGTAATCATTAATATTTTAAATAACTTTTTTGAAATATTTACATAATAAATGGCGAATTTTATTACAGTATATATCTTATTATGAGTCATATTCTAAACAAATAAGAATTTCATTAAATTTTAACATATGATAACTACCCCATTACAACCATTAGCTGTTGTGATACCTAGCAGAATAAACATAATATACAAATAGCTATCTGACTTGAAGCAGGCAACTCTAGAGTTTGTCTACATTGTTCGGCATGGAATCAATAGATGCCATTGCTCTCCTAATCCAACTAGGGTACCTTCATATACAGGGTATGGCCATGGGCCAAGATCGCCGCCATTTACGGGCTAATATCAAACATACTATTATTTGTAAAAAATGTGATATATTATAAAGTAATATTAAATAATCACTATGAATCTATAAAGGTAATAAAAATTCATTTGTTTATTATTATGACAGATTTAGAGGTTGTTATTATCACATTTAATTTAATAACTGTAATTATTATTTACATAATAAGTATATAAACTTACCTTTTAAAAATTTGAATGTTTGTGCTTAATATTGGTCATTTTTATGTGTTTTCAATATTGCCAGTCATCGTAGTATCTCAACAAAATACACAAATAAATAAAAGTATTACTTACACTTTAAATAAATATTAGAAGTATATTTAAATATGTTTTGCATTAAAATAAATCAAATAGCCACGAAAATATATAATAATTTGTTCAACAACGAATATGACAGTGGCCCGCAAATGGCGGACGAAACGCGAGCACGTCATGGCCATACCCTGAGTATATAGGTACCCTAGATCCTACTACCTTAATGCAAAATATTTATATAATTAATTTGAAACGTCGTTAATTTAATAAATAAAACAGAATCTAAACTAAAAAAGGTTGTATTATTCTTAATAAAATATGAGTTCTGAAAGATTTTATAATAAATTAAAAAAATATGTGTTCAACACAGCAAAAATGCAGATTGCCTAGACTAAATTCAAAGATTTGGCTTCGCTTTGTCCATGAAACACTGCCGCGGCAATAAATCTGCCACTTTTATGCCTTGTTAAACAAATTTTCGTAGACTGGCATTAAAAGTATGATTTCTCGAAGCAAAAATCAATTTCATTGCCGCCGGCAGAGATTTTATTGCCTAGTAACTGTCAATAAAATAATTCAAATTTACATAGCAACAGCAACCCTATGCAAAATAATGATGACATAATATTTAAATATTAAAAGTAATTATAAAATTAATATTAATATTAAATAACCGGCATAAATATTGTGTCCGACTCGGCAAAACACAGTGAAACTGCTACTTTTTTGCCTTTTTAAACAAATAACTATTTCTAGGTCGATGGCGATATATACATTGGACCAAATTTAACCAAGTTTATTCCAAACCCTACGTTGGAAGACACAGACACATTGAATAATACTGTGCTTTTTTCTCAGCTAGAAGTCGATGGAATTGTTATTGTTTCAAATGTATTTAATAGCAGTACATTAAAAAGACAACTTGAAGATGTCGTGTATAAGGTAAATTTAAATAAATAGATTTTTAGAGAAATGTAAGAAAAAACAATTTATTTTGAGAAAAATACGTATATTGCTCATTTGATTCAAAGTATTTCATCATCAATGATATGTAAAGAGATATCAAGTCTTTACTCACTTGTGCAATAAATAACTATTTTATCACTTATAGGATGAAGATATTACTATAATAAATTCTGAAAAAACAATTCCAAAAAAATTAACCGTTCAAAATAACTTAAATATCTATTCAAACGAAATAAACAATATGAAAATTAGGAAAATTTTAACATTGGATAGCGAACAAACCATCTCCAACCATAAAATAAATGGTGATGTAATTATTGAAAACCTAGAATTAACAGGTTCGTTCAATGGCGAAAACCTAGCCAAACATTTTGAACAGTTCATCAAACTTGATCAGGACGAAATAATAAATTCCGAAATTATTTTCGAGAATGTAGGAGACTTCCCTGATATTGTCGCTGATGAAATGGAAATTTCTAGTGTTAACAATATGAACGAACATTATTTTCTTCTCACAATAGGTGATAGAAATTTAGGGAATTGTGAGTTTAAGTCCATAAAAGCAGACAATGTGGAATTTGTAAAAGATATCAATTATGATATTGAATGTTTCGACATTGAAGACTACGCGTTGAATAGATTCAGTTTGTCAAAGGATCAGACAATTACTGGAAAAATTAGAGTGGCTAATGGATCAGTGACTAAAATTACAACTGAGCAACTTAACGACGTTGATTGGGAATTTGTTAAAGAATTTTTGAATATTTCAGATATTTTTTCACATAAATTCTTGTCAGGGAAATTCAAAATTGAAGGTAAATATATGTACAATTCTGTCAGACATATTATCATACGTAATATAACAAGTGATATGATTATCATCGATGATATTGTCGAGTGAAATGTGTTGCTTCGGTTTCACGAGCAATATCTTCGATTATTAATCATATCACGAGTTTATATTTAATGAGAGAATATTATGAATTTTTGTAACCTAACCTAACTTTTGATATACATATTTATATTGTATTAAAACATGGTACTTCAAGTTTTATTTAATATTTCGGAGTTTGAATTATTGTTATTATTTATTTTTATACTGCAAATTAACTGTCAATGTCATAAATAAAGAAAACAAATTCCTTAGTAACGACTATAAATACGGTGATAGACATGTAACTAGGGAGATTCTGAATGTTGATTGACGGAAACATGTCGCGTGACTAATGAATTATATTCTCATACGTAATATAACAAGTGATACAATTATCATCGATGATATTCTCGAGTGAAACCGTGCTGCTTCGGATTTACGAGAAATATCTTCGATTATTAATCATATCACGAGCTTATATTTAATGAGAGAATATAATGAATTTTTGTAACACATTATGTTAACCTAACTTTTGATATATATATATATATATATTCATAATGTATTAAAACATGGTACTTAAGAGTTTAATTTAATATATTGGAGTTTTAATTATTGTTATTACTTATTTTATACTCAAAATTAACTGTCAATGTCGCAAATAAAGAAAACAAATCCCTTAGTAACGTCTATAAATACGGTGATAATTTCTTTGTTTTTATCATCGCTGTGATAGACATGTAACTAAGGAGATTCTGAATGTTGATTGGCGGAAAACATATCACGTGTTGCTTCGGTTCACGAGCAATATTTTCGATTATTAATCACATCACGAGCTTATATTTAATGAGAAAATATAATGAATTTTTATAACAATTTGTGTGTGCTGCTAACCTAACTTTTGATATACATATTCATGTTGTATTAAAACTTACTTACTTACGAGTTTTATTAAATATATCGGAGTTTGAGTTATTGCTATTAATTATTTTTAGACTCAAAATTAACTGTCAATGTTGTAAATAAAGAAAACAAAGACCCTTAGTAACGACAATAAATAAGGTGATAATTTCTTTGTTTTTTATCATAGCTGTGATAGACATTTAACTAGGGAGTTCTGAATGTTGACTGGCGAAAACATATCACGTGACTAATGAATTATATTTTCATCCTTATAACGCGCGCTTCTAGTCACACAGATACATACAGATGACCTTTATAGGACAATTTTAGAAAGTTAAACTGTACCTGCAATTTCTTTAAATCGATTTATTATTTGTAGTTTACGAGAGAAAAAAATATTAAAAATTTGGCGAAGTATGGTGGCGTCACTATGGTCCGAGCGTGGTAGACAGACAGACAATGCCATAGTGATAGAAATTAGAAGGATGGCGTGGGTCGTGAATTTTGTCTGGTCACGAAGTGACCCGCGTGATCGTGAATATATTTTAAATTTTGCGGCATGATTAAGCGTGAGCGTGAGGGCCTAAAAATATATCGTGAGTGATCGGGCGTGATTACAATTTTATCAGGCATGACTAATACGATTTCTTCTATTTTTTATTTTAAAACAATGTAATTTTGCATTCATTATTATTAGTATGTCGAAATATGTCATCGACAGTTTTTTTTCTTGAAAATAGTTTTCTAGCACCCAAAATTGTATACATATGTACTTGACTTCGAAACCATTAAAAATATTCATATTTTAAATGTACTAACGATTACGTGCCTCGAACGTGACCCACTAGGCGTGATTAAAGCGTGAGTACCAAAATAAATTCGTGAGCGTCAGTGACCGTGAATCAAACATAAAAGGTCGTGCATGATTGGTCGTGATTACATTGTTAGTTTCGTGAGCGTGCGTGATTCTGAACAAAAAGTTATTCACGCATCCACCTCTAGTAAAAATATAAACTCACTCAGGCCATGCTGACGTCATCATATTCCGCCTATAAAACTATATTATCAAAATAATGTTTAATTTTTATTATTATAATGAGAAGCTATAGTGGTTAATTTTATATTTTATGGTTCACATGTACACTGATTAAGATCACATATCCCAATGAATGCATGGATGAACAATATTTTATTAAAATATAAGATTAAAAATAAATATTTTATTTCCAGATTTAAAAGTTTTGAAATCAATAAATTTGAGAAACTTAAATACAGTAGATTTCGATCATTTATTTGAATCTGTATATTGGGTTAATAAAACTAATAATATACAGAATTTTGTGGAAATACAGGTAATTCTTTATTATATACAATGGGCCCATAAACCACAATCGAAATATAACAAATTTATATAAAAATCATAAAATAATTCATTTTTTGTAACTTAAGTACTTCTTAACTTTACTTGCTTGTCCTTGTTATAAATAATTCTCACATTGTTAAGTTACACTTTTTTTTTTAAATTGAAAGTTAATAATTATTAAAAAAGTTGTTAAGTTTTTTCTTTTTCCTATACATTACAGTAAATAATAATTGACTTGATATATACAAATATATTTAATTACACCTTGTTATCTCCAACGGGTCGAATGGGGCTTCCCCATGTTACCATCAAGAATTGACCATTTCTGTAAGTTAAAATGTATTTTAAAAAAAGAAATTTTGTTGTAATTTTTGTATAAATAAGTATACTTTATTTATTATTTTAATCTTCATATTTGTAATTACTCCACGTTACATTTTAGACCCCTGAAGAAGACTGTAGTTACAGTCGAAACGTAGGCCAGGAAATAAATAATTTTCGACAGACTGCGTGTCCGATTATTTTCCAGTTTCCCATAAAATAATTACTGACCAAAAAGTAGTAATAATTTTAAAATACATTCTTCATTATAAAGTTATAACGTATTACACATTTTATGACGTGAAGGGTGTGGATTTGATTCTATTGCCCAGAAGTATGAAAGTTGAGAATCCCATTTTCCAATCCCATTGGTGAGAAACTGAGAAAGTGCCACTGGTCTGTCACAGGTGACGTCACAAACTCATCGCAAAACTTTAAAAAATCATATCTTATGCTTAATATAAGAAATTTTCATGTCAGGTTTTCTTAATGGTCATATCTTTATACAAAGTTTCATAAAAAAAATAAAGAAAAAATCTGATGTGACCAACACAGTACCTCCCGCCATTTACCTATGTATATACTTTTTATATTACTTTATAAATTTATCCATACAATATATAGAAAAAGTATTAAAGCAAACTTGTAGAAAATGGAATAATCTTTAATTTTTATAATAACAAATAGAGAAAAAATTACATTTATAGGTATTTTTTGAAGAAAAACTATCTTGAGCTTCAAGTAAACTGCCATTTTCGGTTATCCGATTGCCACCAAAATCTAATCAGTTATTTTGATATTAGAATAAGGTAGAAATACATGGTTTCAAAACTTTCTAAGTGATAGTATTTGAGTTAGAGCGTAAACAGGATCCACACATATATACATACACACAGACATCGTGAAAATGTTAAAATTGGATTCTAGGGACCTTAAAACGTGGTCATTTACCAAAATCTCGATATGCGATTTTTAGCACGATCCCTATACCTTCCTTACCAAGGGTAGCGGGAGGTAAAAATTGGTTTATGGGCCCATTGAAAATCTAAGTGCTGTTTTCATGTTTTAAAGTTAACAATATCTATATCTGTAGTTTTTCATTTTCAAGTCAAAATATTTTAGTACTAATATTCATTTTAAATAATACCCCTTATAAATAAAACTAGTTTCAACTTTAACTTAAAAGTTAAACTGTGGTATGAATTTTATAGCACTTTTACTGTCTAAAATATTAGGCTTTATAAATAGCACGTTTTCATGTAAAATTTTGATTTTTTTTGCACAAATATGAACACTTTTCTTTGTTATTTTTGTCTATAAGCTAATTAATTAAAATTGCAGGGTAACGTGAAAGCCGAACAAATAAGTATTAATTATTTGAATAATAACAAATTTCACGATTCCATCAAGGACATTGTTTTAAATTCTGAAAAGGATGTTGTGTTGAAAGGACATAAACATTTTAACAATGCTTTGAAAATAGAAGAAAATATACTTACAAATAAAATTAATGATTTACCAGTGGAAAATATTTTATTGAAGTCTTCAGAACAACAAATTACTGCACGAGTTATTGTCCACGGAAATTTAACTGTGTATAACAATTTACATATCGAACATGATATTCCAGTCAATTATATAGCACAACATTTTAAAACTATTGATAACAACTTTATTGTAAAAGGTTTGTAAATATTGTTAGTTATTTATAATATATTCCTACTATCATTTGGAATAAGTGTAAAAATGTTACTATTAATATTTACAATAAATAAAGCTACTTGTTACAACAAAAAATTACACTTTTCCGCAATGAGAAATACTTCTCCACATTGAGTGCAAAAGAATAGTTTTCTTATTGTTTAAATAATAGTTATTTACATATCAAGTGCGGGCACGCACGTGGTTTGTACAATATTTTTGGTACGAAAAGTATAAAACTTAATAATTAGTAATTAGTAAGTAATAATTTTATTTATTAAAACTTCATTAGATATACACTGTTTGTAGCTCATTTCAGAATGTGTCAAATTTAAATTTCAATTAATTTTATGTAATGTAATATTAATCATGATATATAAATAACTATTTATTACATACCAAGTATTGCACTTGTAGTATATAGCAAATTTAAACTTAATAATCTTGTTAAATTTCTTCTTGTTTTGTTACAATTTACATTAAGTTTGTTGGTTGTGTGCAAGGTTATGTTTTACCGACTTCCCGAGTACTCTGTCTTGCCGAAAATTAAATTTCATTCAATATTCCACCATTTTCTCTTATTATTATTAAGCGAGAGAGTGTTTAAGAAACTATACTTTGTTCTAATTAACATCTGATTAATTATAGGTAATGTATCATTTCAAAATTACGTTACAATTGGAAATATGTACGTAAAAGGAAATGCTAATAACATAAAACCTGAAGATTATTTAAATGGAATTGTTCGTATTTATGATGATATTTCTCTAAATGGCACAACAGTTTTTAAGAAAAAGGTTTGTACAATACAACATCTATGAGTCTTTTTCCCGGTTGTAGAAACGTTCATCAAGGCTTTATTGGACCATCAAAATGAAAAAATTCGAATCGGTTTCCTTATTCTTATGACATTTAAATCATTGCTGTCAATAAATCGCGTTGCATTTGTCCGTTTTGATAATCCGTTAATTAAACAAAGCGTTGATGAAAGTTTCTGCAACCGGACATTTTTGTTACAAGTGTCACGTTAGAATTGTTGAGAATAATGCCCATATTCATAAACACTCGTAAAGTTTCAAAACGGCTCAAATAGGATCAAATTTGACTAATTACATATCAAATTTACTGGGTAAAAATTATAACGAACGAACACACACACACAGACACACACACACACACACACACACACACACACACACACACACGTACATACATACATACAGACATCATCGTAAAAATGATAAAATCATATTATAGAGACCCTAAAACGTGCTTATTCACTAAAAACTCATCATTGAATTTTTTGACCAAAGACAATACGTTTCTTACCTAAAGGTGACGGAAGGTTAGAAGAATAAAAAAACATACTAGTATTAAAGAAACGTATATATTAATTGATTTTTACAATTATTTCTAAGTCAATCCTTATTCCTATAACGGAATATAAAATTATTTGACACATGATCATTCTCAGTAGTGCCAACGTATGGTACGAAAATAAACTACAATTATTTCAAATAATGTTATATTCCGTAAAGGAATAACGATTGACTTAGAAATAATTGTAAATATCATTAATATATATACATTACTTAATACTAGTTTTTTTTCTTTTAAAAATAAACAACACCCAATAATTTCTACAAGTTATATTTCATGTTATAAGGTTTTTTTCAGGTTGATGACGTGAGTCTTCTGCCTAATCATTATCACTATACATAAGTTCTAACATTCGCAACTTAATTGCACATTATTCATCAACAAATATTCTTACAGGTCCGTATTCACAAAAATCTGGGTATTGCTACAACTGTGAATAATGTCAATTTGGACCAAGTTGTAAAAGATATAGTGTTGATATCAAGCGATGATTATATTGAAGGTGTAGTAGCATTTAGCGAAACTGTTGAAGTTGCAGGCACCATTGAATTAGAAAAGGACTTGAATACAAACATTCTTTGCGGATGTGATGTACAAGATTGGAAGGACAAAGCAGTTTATATTGTTGATGGCCATTTTCCAGGTAGAATGGATTTCTAAAATTTTAATATTCCTGTTTCAATCAAAAAAGAACAACAGTTTAACAAAACTTTCATATACAGATTTTTTATTTTTAATTACATTTCTATATAATTTTAGATGAAATTAAATTTGAAAAAATGTCGGCACTTGGAAATTTGAAAACCAATATTTTGAATAATGTTAAAATGAAAAATATTATACCTTTACACACGAATCAAAGAATAGATACTACTTTAAATTTGGGATTTGTAAAATTTGAGGAAAACGTGGAAGTAGGTAATTTGGTCAACGACCTCAAATTTAAAGAAGAATATGAAAATACTGTTTTGGTAAGTATTAAAATAGTTATTACATTACTCAATCGATTACGTTCGTACACGACCTTATAGGGGTGTTTACAATAAATGTTTTAAAAACAGTATGGACGAATAACCGTGTGTATATATAAGGTGTTCCATTTGAAATATGAATGTTAATGTCACTTCTGGTCAAACCGGAAGCGCTACCATCATGCTAAATACCAAGATTTGTGAGCCCTAAGCCTAGTTTACAAACATGTAAAGATAATTAAAAATAATTATAAATAAAGAAAGTTATTTTGAGTGGCCCGTTTTTCAGTGTCACCCTGTATATCTGAGACAGAACAGCTGAATTTACTTTTAAGAAATGATTTGTGATTTCTTCATCTACTTGCCCAGTTTTGGTAAAAAATATTACTCTTAATTTTTTTAATTACTGCGCCCCTCCGGTTGAAAAGACACGAGCCGCCGCTGTTCAAACTAATATTTGAAAAAAATCATTCTTTAAACATAAGGGTAAAATTAAATATTGAAATTTGGCATTTTCAAAACAAGTCTTATGGTAACAGCCATTATTTTTCAATGGGCTACTTGCATGATACTAAGAAATTATTTTTTTGGAATATATATATATATATATATATATATATATATATATATATATATATATATATATATAAAATAAAAGACCCCTATTTTTTCTTTTTTCAAAATTTTGTCACGGCTAAAAATAAATATTTTCTTTTTATGACGTCACAATCACGGATGACATACGGCCCAGTTCTGTAGTTTGGGAAGACAGAGACGGAGATAGTAGAACGTTGTCTGATCCTCGATCTTCCCTTCACCTCTCCCATTCACATTAACGAATCAAATGCTAGTGATTGTGTCGTCATCAAGATAGGAGGGATATATTTATGTTAAATTTATTAAATAATAACACAAAGTATTTGAAAAATTTATAATGTAAATAATGTAGTTGAGTAAACTAAACTTGAAAAATATAATAGTTTTCAAAATCCTCTTGTATGCAAGTAGCCCATTGGCCCGTTGGCTAGATATTTTGTATTATATATTAAATACGTTATTTAATTAAGTTTCAATAAATTAAGCCTCCCGTGTGACGTCATCTACACTGAGAATATACGGCTCTAGAGCTGAGTGAATCGAATATAGGACAAACGCGCTGGGTACGTCGTTTCATATCACGTCAAAACCAGGACGAACATGACCGAGGCGAAACACGTCCTTGGCATGTGCGTTCGAATAGATATCAGCCAATAACATTTGCCAATGCTAAGCACGTCACAAACATGGTTGATACTGAATTTTATGAGCTCGATTTAAATGCATTAAAGTTTTATTTTGATATTAGGATACTAAAATTCAGAAAATTAACAATTATATTCACCTTAATATTACTTATACAATGATGATTGTTAATATCCAAAACGTATTTTTTTTTTAAATCCGTAGACTTGGAAACCCCTATTGTGTTGATTATGAACAATGAATGTGCATTTTATAATATATAATTTATATTAACAGGTAAACAAAGATCAAGATATAACATCCCAATTAATATTCCTCCATCCAATAACCGTCACTTATAACCTTAAAACTATTGGTCTGGTTAATGGCAAAGACCTTACACGACTTGTCACCATCGACACGGACCAGAATCTAACAGCATCCTACATCTTTAACGGAAAAGTCTCCGTTGATACTGACTTGTCTGCTTTTGGCCGGGTGAATAACATCAACGTCGCAGACTGGAAACGTCGCACCGTCACTTCTAATGGAGAAGACGAGCAAGACATTGAAGATAAATGGAAAGTGGCAAAGAAAATTACTTTCCAGGGTGATGTAATAAGTGACGGCGCTGACAGACTCATAGGAGGCTTGAATGTTAAGAATTTGGCCAATGAGATGTTGAGTAAGCAACGGACGAAGTTTGAAATTGAAAATGTGATAAAGGTAAGTTCAGAACAGAACATGATTTGTAGATTGCTGTGGTAGCTGAATATAAGTATAGTGGTACCTCTACATACGCACTTAATTCGTTCCTGTTCGCGGTTCGTATCTTGAAAACTTCGTATCTCGAAACTTCGTTTTTCATTTTAGTTGGTCGAGAATAAATTCGTATCTGGAGACAAAACTGGATTATAAAACAAGTTCGTATCTCGTAAATTTCGTATGTAGAGCGGTTCGTAAGTAGAGATACCATTGTATTTAATTACCCATAGACAGAATGACTACATATACCCTATAAGTAGCACCGAAACGTTGGCTTCAGGTTAAATAAAAAAATCTGTTGTGGCCTGCCATTTTCATTTTATGTTGCATAGGGCGCAAGCAGTCATGTGACTTTGTTGGCCTTGGCAAGCAGATATGGAGGCATCTAGCAATAATGTACATAGGTGTCAAGTATCATAATTTTTCATTTAAAACATCATGATTTTTCAAATCCATGTGGATTATTTTCCTCGACAAGTATATTCCATACTATTGATGACAAATAAACATCAGAATATTTTGAAATTTTGAATGAAAAATTACGACAATTGTGACATCTATGTAAATAACTACTAGCCGTCATTCTAACACGGATCCTCATATCTGCGTGCCAAGACTAACAGTCACATGACTGCTCGCGCCCTGTAAGTAACGAACTTAACATGTCTTGTACACACAAATAATTGAAATTGTATCTTTTCTTTCGTTCTATGAGGAATTTTGTCCTACTCTTTTAATGTTCAAAATTCTTCAAATTCATTGACAGTATTAGCGGTATTTCTTAAGGATATATGTAATATTAACATACCTATAATTTAAATATATATTAAATTAATAATACAATAATATATATATATATATATATATATATATATATATATATATATATATATATTAAATGTACTCGTACCTTTCAGAAAAATCTGATTTTTGACACTGACATTTTGCATTTATCTGTCAATTATAAACATTTAAAAATCTCAACTGTTTTTTAGGCAGATTACAACAGATTAATCTATATTATTATATACTATATCTCCAAACCTATACGAGATATAATAAAAAAATTAAATGTGCCAGATTGAGAATATAATTTCTTTAATATTTCCAAGAAAAAATTTCAAAAAATAGTATTTAGAAGATTTTTTTTCAAGAATCTGCTACTTCCGGTTGTCCAATTGTAACCAAAACCTTTTCAGATCTTCCCATGAATGTCCGATTGGGAAATACGTAGTTAAACAAATATTAAGTTTTTGAGTAATCGTCCTTCCAACATCCCACAAACATACACACATACACACACACATACATACACACACACACACACACACACAGATATCATCGTAAAAATGTTAAAGATTGTAGGGACCTTAAAACGTACTTATTCATTGAAATCTGGATATGTGATTTTTAGCATGAATCCAATACCTCTCTTACCGGGAGGTAAAAATTTTTGGGCTGCAATCCTGTTTCTTTTTTCATCTAATCAAGAACACAGTCGTTTATTTCGTATTATATTAATTATAGCCGCACGAATTACATACGTATTCTAACTGCACAAATAATGATAGGTCATTGATAAATCTAGAAAACAAAGATTGATTAATGTTATTATGTTTTTTATAGAGTGATTATAAAAATCTGTGCTTGGAAGTACAAAATTTGGTAAAAATTGGGAAGCAACAACCATTTGTATTTCGACATTTGGAACATCATGTCGACATACACTTTGAAAACGACATATCAGCAATACATTATTTTAAGGTAATATTTACTGCAAGGTAATAAATAACAAAAGTAAATTAACCAATAATATTTTTCATTTTAGTACAATCTTCGACAATATTTAATTGTTAGTCAGAGACACAACTGTCATTCATTTTTATATGTATGGAATCCTAATACCTTTAAATTTATAGCAAAAATGAGAACTGGAGAAGTGGAACAATTTATCACGGTTTTAGATTCTAATCACGTATATTTGGTTACCAAAAACACTCACTCGGCTATATGTGATAAATTGGGAGCCAACGTGTGGATTTTTAACAATGATGAGATGACGGTACGTATATTATATTTAAATTTAATATACACTCTAGTAGTCTAGTATATCATAGAATGTCATGTACACTGGTTCTATAAAATATGTAGTTTTTGATGAACGTACTATATGTGTTAAATTATAAAAAAAATAAGCCTGTATAAAAAGGGTCCCGGTCATAATTTTTTAACAAATTGTTTCATTAGAGACGAAATACTGTTCTATTGTATCACAAATTTCATTATAAATTGCAATACATCTGTTCATTTTGGTTAATTAACAAAATTATGACCGTGTCACGTGGGTTCCAAAGATTTTTCCACTGAATAATTTATCATGAGTCATGTACGGTTTTCCTTTGATTTTTCTTAACCGATTCATATTCATATTTTATATTTTTGTTTACTACTTGGGACACATTTGAAGCATCAAATGTTTCATGACTCATATTTTACTAATAACAACATGTTATAAAATAAAACAAGTTGATACAAAAAACAAAACAGAAAACGGTTACTTTCTAAGCAAACGTTTAGGTTATTTCCAAAAGCTAAACAAAAATTTTATAACCTAAACTTTATTTTTTGTACTTGAAGGAGCAACCAAAATATTCAATTTTCTATACATTTGATTATTAAAATTTAAAACTTTAAATATGGATTCATGCAACAATCATTTTAATTTCATTTCCATTACATTTTAATTCTAAAAAGTTAAAATAATGCAAATCATTGGGCGTGTTCATGCAAGCACATTATTCATTTTAACTACATTTTCATTATATTAATGCATTTCAAAGTTAACCAACTTTTCACTACATTTTCACCAGAAATGTAGTGAATAAGACTACTGCGCAGGCGCGAGGAACAAAGTGACAGCTATTTTTAACTTTTTAAGTAAACGACGAACTGATAAAGTTAATAAATTTAGTTATAATAAAAAAGATAAAGATAACAAAAACAAAATAGCCAGAGATAATGTGCGAATAACCATTCTAGTTGTACACATATATATTAGTAATTAATAACAACTTTGAAATTTCAAATGGAACATACTATATTTTTTTACAAATTTGTACATCAAATTTGCTTTACAATCACGTAAAATAATCCATATGTTACATTATTAAAAAGTAAAATGGTGGTGTACTTCTCATATTTGTAAAAAAATATACTATGTTCAATTTGAAATTTCAATGTTGATATTAATTACTAATAAACCGGAAGTGGTATCATGAATGTACATCCGTCATCAAGTAGCTTACATGTTGCTGTATAAATCATGTTATATGAAAGAAATTAGTAACTTAATAAATAAGCGAGATATTTGCTGGGTCCACTAAAATATAACACCCTGTATATGGTTACCCACTAAAATCGTTTATTAATAAAAAATAATGCATTAATAGTGATCATTACTGAATGATTTTCTATTCATTAATGTAACCTATTAATAAACGATCAACGGAAAAAAATTATTATGAAAACGGCCCTTACAGCTATATTATTTTTAATATATTGCTAATAAATATCAATTTATTATATATGTACTACTTTTCCAATCCCTTCAATTCTTAAAATTAGGTTTCGGTATTTGAACATTTATTTCATTTTCAGCACATTTATGGCTTTAATCATTCTGTGTTGCTGCAAAAATCTAAACTACCAGGAACATTCTATTCAATGAACAACAATTCTATCACTGAGTACAGGTTATATTACGAAGACGAGAATGCCAAAGTGCATACTTACAAACATTGGGAAATTCCTTCCTCGGATCATTCCATCAGCCCATTCAATTTGGGATTGGATATGTTAGACTCAATTGAAAGCGCTAGGAGCAGTAGTAATAATAGAGTAAAACGTACGTACGAACATGAGGCAGCCAACTTTAATTATGAAGCAACTACTGTCGCAGGCGGCGGCATTGCGAAATATTATCTCCCTGCTGCAAATGTTAGAGAGTTTGTAGTGTTTTCTGTAAGTAATCATAAAAATGTAACCAAACTCACAGCAGTTGTAATTTGGGAAGATGCAGTGTCAGGAAAATTTGCAGATGAAATTAAGGTAAGCATGATTAATAGTATTTACGATACAAGTACGTAAAGCTAGTCTTTAGTCACGAATGGGTAATGGGTAACACGAAACCAGCGAGGGTTTAAAACTCGGGAGTGACTAAAGATGTTTTACGTATGTGTTTCGTATAGTACCTACTTTATCTATGGTAGAATATAAAAACCCAATAAATATAAAAAATACTTTTATTTATTAATTAGGATCACAATATTACATTAGAAATTTGCAATAATAACAAATATTCATCCTGGTTTTATAAACATAGCGTATTTAAAAACTTTAATCACTTGTTCTTCGGCAATCAGTGACTAATGAAAGCTTCGTGCTAAATAACCGTTTTATAAACTTAAAACTAACAACTAAACATCAATTTTACGAACTATATTACAATTAAAAGTTATTCTAAGTGACAACGAATTAATTATACAAAGGGCCGCTACTCTCAATCTCGAGTAATAAATCTCCTGATTTTAAATGTCTAAGAGACAATAATTTTGAAAGAGATAATCCGTCTGAACGACGGTAAATACCAAATGTATTCGTTTCTTCAATAGATTGAAAATAATCCATTTACCAAAAACGTGCCAAAACATACACCTACATATTTAATTTGACCTATTCTTTCAAAAAAATAAATAAATTAGAAAATGTGAAATGACCCCACTTCAAGAAATAAACGAAATTAGGTGATTTCTATTTTTAAATATTTAGTAAGATTGTATAAAAAATCAAAAAACTTAGGAAGTTATCCAAAAGATCACTACTACGCATTAAAAGTTTTATTTCTCATTTCTCCAAAGTTATTATTTGTTTTTAGATTTACCAAGATTATGAAAAAGGGAAATTATTTGATAGAATTATTACTTCAAGACCATCTAATATAAATATTTTACAATTTGGTAAAACGGACGAAACTTTATTAGCTTTTATGGAAGATTATTCCAAATTGAAGTTATATGAATATAAAGGTATGACTATAAATTTATTTATCCACGACTGTCAATTAATATACCGATAATTCAACCGTTTTTTATCAATTAATAACCTTCGTTACTGTTGCTAATTGAATAATATTGACAGTTCGATGGAATAATATTATTCAATCAAATCTTACCTTACAAAAAGTACAAACAAATTACTTTTAATAAGTATTTATTTCCACATAATAAGCCAAAAGTATACTAGGTTTCTCGTTTTTTATAATTTTACTTTCTTCTTAAGCTTAAAATGTAGCTGAATAGTCGGTTTAAAAATTTCTGCTAAATGTCAAATCACTTCATAGTTTTGTTAAAACAAATACCCAGTACTCAACGCTAACTATGTTTATGTTTGTGAACAAACATTTTTCTAAAATTTGTTATTTCTGACTTTATAATAGTACAGTATGTTATTATTTGACAGTTGTGGATAAAGTATAGTATTCTATTCGCATGTAATGGCTATTACTCATTCGAATGATTTACATCACTCGCCTTTCGACTCGTGATGCAAACTTCATTCTCATGAGTAATAGCATACATTACATGCTCATTGAATAATATACTATTATTTATTATTTGTGTGAACGTTTTTACATATGTTACAGGGCACGAAGGATTCAGTCTTCGATCAAATATAAATATTCCCGCCACAAAAATGATTTCAGTATCACTTCCGTTTAAACCATACCAAAGTCGGCGGAAATTTTTGTTATTAGTAAATAAGCAAACAATTAAAATACTACAAGCTACTATGTACGGAGACAGACCAATCGAGAGTTTCAACTGTGAACCATGAACTTATTTATTTAAACATTTGTTTGTACATAACTCTTAAAAATAAATTTATTTACCATTGTTAATTATATTATGTTTTGCTCTGTAAAAGGCTAATATTTCCTCGTCAACTTCTAAATCTCCTGTAAGGGGAATAGTTTTGAGGAAGTCAGCTGATTTATCTCGTTTCTCTTCTTTTTGTTTCGGAGGTATAAGCGGGGAATTCAAATTTTCGCATCTTGAAGTTTGTTCAGGGGGTTTCGTTTCACGAGGAAAGTAACTATAATTTGAATTATTATCTCTATGATATCGTTCTGTTGAAGTATTATTTAACTTTTCTGGTAAATTGTAATCCTTTAAATCACGATGAACAGTTTCAGGATAATGTCGATAATTATTGGAAAAAGTTGGTTCGTTTGGAGGAATACTATATTGATAGTGGATGTTATTTGGTTGTCCCGAATACTGGTTTATTATTTGAGTCATCGGAGGAAAATCGTTTGGTGGGTTGAATTTTTTGGCTGATGTTGGTCTACTTTTACGATATTCATAAATATCATTCATTTTGTTCGGCGATAATATTGGACTTTGATTCATATAATTCATAGAATTTGGTGATGGGTAGTTGGAATGTTTATATTCATTATTTCGGGATGCTGTTGTTTCTACAGATAACTGACTAAGGATATCAAATGAAAAGTTTGTTTCATTGTCATAAATTGAAGGAAAAGTATCACACAAGTTACTATTACTATTATATTGTCGAATAAATTGATCGGACATCTTTTTTTGAGGTTGAAATTCATCCTTATACATATTTTTCATCGTTATTAAATTGTCAGTAGGTTGACTAGTCCACCAATTTTTAAATCTTTGGACTAATCTCATTTTCTCTTGTTGTAAAGCATAGTTAAGGTGATCTGTTTCAATTTTTAAATTCCTCAAATGATTTATATTGTCTCTATAGATTTCTTGTTGATTTTTCAATTGTATCATAAAATTGTTCGATACTCCTGGGCCACTGTTTATATTTTCACGTAATTTTACTTTTAAAGCCACTAGAAAAGAATTAATTGTTATTAATTAAAATAATTTATTTTTTCTATGCCCGTGGAAACAGTACCTTATATTTCACTTATTTAGACGCCTAAATTAACCTCTTGCACTCAGTATCACGTTTACTTAATCCAAAGGGTAATTATCAAGTTTGTGATGTAACGTCGAATTGTCTAATAATGTTTGTAACATGTTTGAAATTACGGGCATAGAAAAAATATCTTAGGACCACTTTTACGACCTTTGGTTAAATGATTGTTATATTACTAACCGGGATTTTTCCCAAATTCCGATAGCTAGTCCGGCTATGATTATGTTTTTACCAGGGCCGGATTAAGTCATCTGGGCGCCCTAGGCTAATAACAATTTGACGCCTACTATGCACTTCAAATTAAACATGTCTTGACAATTTGAAAACACGAAACATAATATTTTAGATGATTTTTTTATACTTAACGTTTGAATTTTTTTTTGAATATAGTCAAATAAATCACATAAATTACGGACGGTTTGCTGTTAAACCAAAACTTTATACTTTGGTTACGGTAAAAGCGTTTTTACCTCCCGCTACCCTTGGTAAGGGAGGTATAGGGATCGTGCTAAAAATCGCATATCGAGATTTTGGTAAATGACCACGTTTTAAGGTCCCTAGAATCCATTTTTAACATTTTCACGATGATGTCTGTGTGTATGTATGTATGTGTGGATCCTGTTTACGCTCTAACTCAAATACTATCATTCAGAAAGTTTTGAAACCATGTATTTCTACCTTATTTTAATATGAAAGTAACTGATTAGATTTTGGTGGCAATCGGATAACCGGAAATGGCAGTTTACTTGAAGCTCGAGGTGGTTTTTCTTCAAAAAATATCTTTAAATGTAATTTTTTCTCAATTTATTATTATAAAAATTAAAGATTATTCCATTTTCTACAAGTTTGCTTTAATACTTTTTCTATATATTGTGTGGATAAATTTATAAAGTAATATAAAAATTATATATATATAGGTAAATGGCGGGAGGTACTGTGTTGGTCATATCAGATTTTTTTTTTATATAACCGCTGGTTAAGTCAAATCAGAACTTTGATCAGTGGTCGTAAAAGTGGCCCTTAACATACTAGGTAAAACAAACTACATTTTTATTAGCAAATTTTTAATTTCTTATGAATATGAAAACACGGTAAATCCAACAAAATATTATTCATTTGCTCACCTATGTTATTCTTACACATTTGTATAGTTTCTGCTACTGTTTTGGCCTGTGCTATTTTCTGTTTTAATTTGTAAGCACATTTATTCAATTCCATTTTATTGCAGTCCTTACACATAAACATTTCGAAGGCTTTGTTCTCTCTAGTATCACCTCCACAAGGCATGGGGATAGGATAATCCAATTCTCTTTGCTCCAAAGTTGGAGTTGGGGTTGGAACTGGAGCTGGGGCTGGAGCAGGAGCAGGAGGTGGAGCTGGAGGACGATTTATGGTAGGTATAGGAACAGTTTCTTCTTGGTAAGATTCTGGTAATGATGAAGAATTGCTGGTGGTAGTTCGATCGGAATCTTTTGATTTTAATTTCTCTTTACTCAACATGTGTACTAGGATAGCTGTTTAATTATTAAGGAAATAATATTTTCAGACAAATTTATGGATTTATGGAAATAATTTATATAATTAGTTTCGCAAGAAGAGGAATGAATTTAGATATATATTTTTTTACAATATATGAAGGGATACAATGGGGATTTCTAATGTAATACCTATTTAAAATTTAAGTATGTTGTATTTAAATTTAACTAATGTTTAGTTATAAATTTTTCTGTTAAATGTTATTTAATAATAAACTTCCTATTCTTGAGGCCTGTGCACATGCCATTACATTAAAAGAGAGGGATATTAATAAAAGTGAGATGTACATAGTGCGCAGTTGACTTTTAGCGCAGGTGGGTGATATTGTGCAGAAATTTTTTTTAAAAAATCTGTTGTGGCTAGCACAATACCTCTCGCCACTTCCTTTTTTGGTTACATAAGTATAGGGCGCGAACAGTCATGTTACATTGTTGGCCTTGACAAGCAGATGTGGGGGCCCGTTTCAGAATAATATTTAGTAATTATGTACATGGATGTCAATTGTCAATTTTTCATTTAGAATTTCAAGATTTTTCTAAATACACGTAGTTAATTTGTCACCAGGAGTCTGGAATTTACTTGTCGAGGAAAATAAACCACATGGAATTGGAAAATCAATAAATTTAGAATGAAAAATTATGATACTTGACATCTATATACATAATTACTAGCTATCATTCTGACATGGGCCCCCATATCTGCTTATCAAGGCCAACAAAATCACATGACTGCTCGCGCCCTATTGTATTTAACATTTCTTGTATACCTACATTCTACAACAAAAATTCTACTTACATATATCTATTCCTTATATTTAGATTGTTTAATTGTAAATTCATTTTATGAAGAAATTTTGTCCTCTTCTAATTTTTCGAAATGTTTCCAATTCATTGTCAGGATTGACAGTATTTTAGAAGGATATTATGTAATATAACTATAATTTTAAATATTTAACTCTTAATACATTAAGAAATAATATAATATATGTACTTCCCAGAAAAAGTCTTCAGTAATGTCTCCGGATTTCTGACACTGATATTTATCTGTCATTTACAAACAATTTAAATTTTCAACTATTTTCCATGGCATTCTTTCGGCTGTAAAATTTATTACAACAGATTATTTTATATATTATATTTCTTTTATCTCTAAATCTATAGAATATATAATAAAATATTTAAATGTATCATATAGAGAATTTAATTTTAATATTACCAAGAAAAATTTTCAAAAAATTTTATTTAGAAGTTTTTTTTTCAAGAATCTTCTACTTCCGGTTGTCCAATTGTTACCAAAACCTTTTCAGATCTTCCCATGAATGTCCGATTGACAAATACGTAGTTAAACAAATTTAAAGTCTTATAGTTTTTGACCTTCCAAAATCCTACATACATACATACATACACACACAGAGACATCATCGTAAAAATGTTAAAATCGGATTGTAGAGACCTTAAAACGTGCTTATTCAATAAAATCTGGATATGCGATTTTTAGCATAAATGCAATACCTCTCTTAGCGAGAGGTAAAAATTGTTGTATATTTGCTGCCATATTCGAAATTTAAATGTTTTACACAATAACACCCACCTGCGCTAAAAGTCAACTGCGCACTATGTACATCTCACTTTTATTAATATCCTTCTCTTTTAATGTAATGGCATGCATATTGCATGTGCACAGGCCTCAAGGATAGGAAGTTAGGAGAATTGCGGCCGGCTTGACTTCACAACATAATAAATAACATTTAATAGAAGAATTTATTTTAAAAAGAAAGGAAAAACAGATGTAAATAAGAAAAGAGGATATAATTTTTACAAAGAAGTTTATATCCACAATATAAAAATATTAGAAGAAAGCAATACAATTGTAAGCGTTGAATTGTTTAATATCAACTTTGGAATTTTAAATGGAACATACTATATTTTTTACAAATTTGAAAAGTATATCAAATTTGCTTTTCAATCATGTAAAATAATCCATATGTTACATTATTAAAAAGTAAAATGGCGGGCACTTTTTTATACACCTAGTAGAAAAGAGAATAGTGAGCCATGACTATGGCTTGAAATAAAACAACTAACTAAAACAATTGTAACACGGTAAAAATATTATTTCGTTTAATAATAATAGTTACAATTGTTTTAGTTCATTGTTTTATTTCAAGCCACAGTCATGGCTCACTATTCTCTTTTCGATTAGGTGTATAAAAATGTGCCCGCCATTTTACTTTTTAATAATGTAATATATGTATTATTTTACATGATTGTAAATCAAATTTGATGTACTTTTCAAATTTGTAAAAAAATATATTATGTTCCATTTGAAATTTCAAAGTTGATATTAATTACTAATAAACCAGAAGTGATATCATGAATGTACATCCGTCATCAAGTAGCTTACATGTTGCTGTATAAATCATGTTATATGAAAGAAATTACTAACTTAATAATAAGCGAGATATTGCTGAGTCCACTAAAATATAACATTCACAAAAAAAGTAGGAATATTTGAAAAAAGTTATTTTCCAAAAATTTAAACTGGTATAAAAATGATATTTCCCAATTGCATACACACTTCGTTGTAATAAAAGGATACATATTTCATTATCTTTTTGCTTAATAATGTTTGATAATGATTTTTCTGATTCTTGTTTATCAGTATTAGCTTTAATAATCTCCGTTTGAGATTGTATAATACTTTTGAATATTTTGAAATAAGCTTTTATCCTAGTACCATCCTTTTCATCGAATAAGAACGTTTCTGAAGGACTATTTACGTATCCAGATATTTGACTTTCGCATTCCTTTATTTGTTCAGGCGATAATTCTTCCTTTTCATTCTGTTATCGAATATACAAAAAATTAATAAATGAAGATGATGTCTTCGGCAATAAATAGACAACTTACTTGCGGTTTTTTATTTGGATCTTTAAGCTCAAGTATTTCTCTTTTCAATGTTTCTATTTCTAATTTGAGTTGCGTTATTCGTATCTCTGGGTCTTCTTCTTCATTTATGTAAGCTTCAGAACTCACAAGAGCAACTCGTTGTGCAAATTTACATGTTGAAATTGTTTCCTTTGAAAAATATTATACTTTGATATTTTAGTTAAAATTTAAATAAAAGATCAAAAACAATAGTCATTTAAGCAATTTTTCACAAATTATTAATTTTATAATTATCCACTCTATTATAAAATCATAAAGTAACTGTTCCTATACGCTATACAACTATATGGGGTGCCCGTTTTTCAAATCTAACTATTGGAATCTTAGTTATCTTAAGAGATATGAAGTTGGTTATCGCAAAGTTATCTCATTCATTTGTAGTTGTAGTAGGAAATTTTAAAAAAAAGCTCTTTTATTTGAAATCGTCACTAAAGTGCACAAAAATCGTCATTAAAAGTTCAGAAATTGGCACTAAAATAATCCATAATAGGACGATTTCATACAAATGTAGTGTTGCCAACCTTATGGGAATTATTGAACATGTAAGATAATTTAGGCAAGTGTACGATATACAATAGTAAATTTGTACGTAAAATAACAAAAATATGTGCAAGAAAAACGAACAAAATAATTCCGATGGACAAGTTTGAGATAAAACATAATTTTGAGTGTTCTCTACAACTTTAATTTCCGAGATTGGCAACATTGAATGTCAGACTGACAGTTATTTATATTGAAGTTCCTTTTAATCACTCGTATGGTTTATTTTCCTCGGCCTTACGGCCTCGGCAACTAAATTCCATATTCGGGATAAAAAGTAGAAATTCAATACATATACATAAATAATTATTTTATACTCCGTGTGCCTGAGTGTCTGGTCGCGAATCTGGGGATCCGGGTTCGATCCCGACCGACGCCAAAAATTACATCGAATTTTAATGGCACAAAATTGATCCCTGTGGTGCACTCTCCACGCCAGCTATCATTACCGATATCTGTACAAAGCAGATTGGCACACCCAGCAATGGATAATATGCCGTGATGAAATATATATATATATATTATGTATAAAGTTGATACTTTACACACTGCAAACAATTTGTAACGTAAACGATTTTCGTATTTTATTTATACATTACAGAGCTACAACCATCAATACACGTTTGTCTCACCTAAATTTAGTTTTTTCTATACATTCTTGTTGGTAATACTGACAGAATTGTAGTATTCAACGTCAGATCTGTTATCTGTTGTATTTGGTGTGTTCAAATTGTCGTCTGCTGGTCTGTCAAATTTCTAATTTGTTTCAGGAATTTTATTTGAAGTCATATAAAAAATATTGTATGCAACTCAAGTGTAAACAATCTTGTTCATAAGTAACTATTAAATGGTCTAACTTTCTACTCGTCTATATAAAAAAAAATACAATTTTGACATCTTAACTTTAAATGAAATAAAGAGCATAAAAAAATGCCCTAAAAAAGTGCAAACCAAAATTCTATATTATTTCATATATTTAAAAGTTAGTTTTATAAAAATAAAAATTAACAAAATTTAAATTTTGAATTAATTTAGTGACATACGCTTGCTTTAATCGATAAAAACAAGTAGGTACATCTTTAAAATGGTCTAAGATGGGACATCTTCGCTCTAATTTAATCAACTTCGTATCTTTTAATATAGGAGAAAAAAATGGACTGTAAATGACAGGTCAAAGTATAAACATCAAAACGATTTTGTGCAAAATATCATTTATATTCAAAATAAAATTTTATTTCACTACATACTACATCAACAAATGATAAAATGTAATGTTTTCCCCATTTGCTACATTCACAAATCTCTCAGCAGATGTAGCTACTTTGTTTTTTTTCCCGAAAAACCGAGATCCTATAGGTAAGAATCGAAAAACGGACACTATACACCAAATATTCTGTAACTTGGTGGACCTACTTCACACATAGTACCTACTCAGGGCAAGAGACCGAAAAGAATAATGGGTATTGGTTAAACGATATCGAGAACGTAATTTTCGAAATGATTTTTGTCATAAACCGGTTTACTTTTTACTTATCCGATATTTAAAATAATTAGATTAACCGCTTAAGTAACCTAATCAAAATCATTCAGGAAAATAACTGTTATTTTATGTATTTGTTTCTACTCTCGTTAAATAACGATTTTTCCATTTATGTTAGCATAAAAAGTAGATACTTTTATTATAATTATTAAAAATACAGTAAAAGAAATTAAAGATGTCTGATCAAGGTCATATACGATTTGTATATTAAGATTTTAGCTTCGCCCAATAATAACAAATATAATAATTCTTTTAGATTTAGGAAACGTCACTTATGTCAAAAACTCAAGTAAATAAATGTCAAATAAGGAAATGAATTAACTTCAAATTTGTATACATTACAATACAATAAATTGTACAGAGACAGTTTACAAGGAGTCATGAGAATACGAATTTCATGCAATATCTTGAACTATATTGTTTTCAATATTGTATACGAAACAATATTGTTTTCAATACAAATGTCACGAGAATAAGGCTAATAGTCGAAACAATATGAATTTTTGAAAGACAAGCGTATTATATTCATCCTTATCGCACACGCTTGTAGTCTTTGCAAATGAGCGAGATAAATGTTACCGTTTTTTTGTTATATAAATATCGATGTTTGTATTGGTTAAAAAATCACCTTTTTGAATTTAAATACAACTGGTTTCTTGCCCTGGTGAAAATTTAACTTAGTTTAGAAAATCTCCAAAAACATGTTAATGTGTAGTTTAGTTGTGCATTATCGAAAATAATAAGTACAAAAATGAATTTTTATTGAAAATTTGCTGTTAGGTACCTCAAAATTCTTAGGATTAATGGAAATCGTAGCAAGCATGACAGTAAGACAATTTCCTCCCAAAGAATCCTTGAGCATGGATGTCATCATACTATTGCGGTACGGAACGTGAATTCTTTTCTCATCTGACAACGCAGTGATCACTTGTTCCAAGTAATGCAAGGATAAATTTATTTGCCTGGCGTCTACAAGTAAATTACCGGTAATTCCTGTTTTTTGTATTCGTTCGGATCTATAAATTACGTATGTACAAGATTAGGTCACGACTTACGTAGAACTAAAAGAAAAGTTACTTTCATTAACTGAATAGTATTTGCATGAAAAACTATTCATTTTTTGATATTTGCGTCACTCACGACTTTTCTACACAAGCAATAAACCCGCAGAAATCAAATTTATTGGACTGGAGACCAAATGAAAATTCAATACTAATTTATAGCCTGCAAGGGACAGACGACAGACAACCCACTGGGAATTTGCCCTATCTACTAGAAACTAGATGGTCGTCCCGGGATATGACATGCCAATAAACTGAGCAGTTTTGATTAGGACTTATGTATACAGGGTGTAACAGCTAAAGCCGTGTTCCTTCGGACTGTGATTGTGATTTTGTGAATCCTGATTAGTTTAATCGTGATCCTTTTGAATCAAGATTTAAAAATTATATCAACAAAACAACTTGAATAATATGAACACCATCTAGCGTCAAATGTTATATGTAGACCAATGCAAACTAATTTATTTTATTTTATAAATAATCTACTGTCAAGTGTTATAGTCAGCCCATTAAAAATGGATCATATAGAAGTAAAAAAAATGTTCTTGTTAACATATGAAGTATATTTACTTAAAACAAATGTTTTTATGTAACATATTTTCTTGTTTTCAAAAGTATGGTGGATCATTACGTGCTTTTGTAGGAAAATCATATTTCCATTGATGCAAGAAACTCCACTTTGATAAATTTAGTGATCACAAAATGAGAAAGTGGGGATAACGTATAGGAAACGAAAAAACGTACTTCTTCTTAATCATTTATTTATTTATTTATTTATTTATTTATTTATTTATTTATTTATTTATTTATTTATTTATTTATTTATTTATTTATTTATTTATTTATTTATTTATTTATTTATTTATTTATTTATTTATTTATTTATTTATTTATTTATTTATTTATTTATTTATTTATTTATTTATTTATTTATTTATTTATTTATTTATTTATTTATTTATTTATTTATTTATTTATTTATTTATTTATTTATTTATTTATTTATTTATTTATTTATTTATTTATTTATTTATTTATTTATTTATTTATTTATTTATTTATAATCCACCCAACAGAACAGAAGTCCCAATTACAGGGGTACGAATGAAAAATACATTACAAACTTATTGTGTAGATACAAATTAGACAAAAAAGAAATAGGTAATTAAGGATATAAAAACAATACATGGGTGAATTCAGAAAAAATACGCTATCGGATAGGCAATGTGTTGCAACTTGGGAACCACTGGTTTAAAAACCTATTTTATTTTTTAATGGGATGACCCCCTTTGTCTATTATAATTTTATTCTATAGTATTTTTTTTGTAATTATAATATTTTAA
Source organism: Harpalus rufipes (assembly GCA_951394225.1). Classification (NCBI taxonomy): domain Eukaryota; kingdom Metazoa; phylum Arthropoda; class Insecta; order Coleoptera; family Carabidae; genus Harpalus; species Harpalus rufipes. The sequence goes on along the minus strand of OX596276.1, from coordinate 9,288,555 downwards.
TAATAAAGAAAATAATGGTGGTGGTCGGTTTTGGTGTTACACCCTGTATACAAAACATTTATGAAATTAAAAAATATATTGCCTTTAATATTCATATGTTCATCATGTTTTAATATTCAAATTTTAAATATTTTAACTTTCTACCGAAAAAAAATAGTAATTCTCCTAGGAGAATTAATATAAACACCCCCGATATGAAACCCCCCTTCCAAAAAAAAAAAACAATCATAATGCTACGCCACTGGCCAACGCACTTTACGTATTTGCTATAAGAATAATGAATGGCTAATAACTTTACCCGGCTAAGTCCACTAAATGAAGTTTAGATCTTCGTACTCGACCATCTTCTGTTAAGGTTGCGGACACATACACAGTAAAAATGCAATGTGATCGGGTGGAATACATATTCATAGGAGTTTCAGCAATAGTTCTAAATTATAAAAAAACATGTTACACTAGTTATTTGATTTTAAAAATATATTGATATGAAGAAGAACAATACCTGTTTGTATCTCCTAAAAATAATAAGCACATTGCTTCTCTTTCACTAGCTACTGAAATAACCCCCAAGTTTCTTACATGTGTTTGACCTTTGGCATCTTCTAAAAGTGTTACACGTCTATAATAGCAATATTAAATTAAATAAATATAATAACTAGTCGAATATCAATATAAACTCACGGCAATTCTTCGAGAAAAGCAGCTCGTTGTCTTGGATTCAGCAAATCATACCCAATTTCATTATAAATTTCTAAATATGAAATGTAGACATTGTAAAGAATATTTGAGGACTACAAAAAAATCATTACATTACGGTTGTAGTCAAAATTATAATAGTATTTTATGTATTTAGGATGAAAAGTGAATCTTTAAGGTATGAGCAAGTTGTTTACGGCCGAAGCGGGCAGCCGAAGCCGTAATTCCTTGTGAGTACCTTAAAGACACTTTTCGTCTGAGGTACATACATAATTTTATGTCACACTGGTTTTTATCTCATGCTAAGAGAGGTATTGAAATCATGCGAAAAATCACATATCCAGATTTTAGTAAATAAGCACGTTTTAAGGTGCCTAGAATTCGATAATAACATTTTTACGATGCTGTCTGTGTGTCTGTCTGTGTGTGTGTGTGTTTGTGTGTGTGTGTGTGTGGATGTGTGTGTGTGTATGTGTGTGTGAGGTTGTTGGAGGTACGATTTCTCAAATTCTAGACGACTAAAGACCTGTGTACCTACGGATTCCTCAATCTAACAGTAATGGGAATAGTTGAATAGATTCTGGTAAGAATTGGACAACCGGAAGTAATAATATTTTAACAAAAATCTTCTAAATATTTTTTTTTTAGAGATAGTACTGAAGGCTTTTTCTGGAAACGATATTTAATATTTTTTTTCTATTTCGGTGTTCTTATGTTTCTATAAACGCACTGTTTTGTACTGCAAACACGACGTTTAGAAGATCTATAAGCGTACTATTTTTGGCGCCTTTCATGTTCTCGAGTTGGTAGTCATGCTTTCATAACTGACAGATGACAGGTAACCTCAAAATGGTAAGTTGTTGATAATATTTCAACATATTACTTTTAATTATGGATTTTTATACTTTCTTTAGGTGATAGGACTAGAAAAAAATATAATATTAATTTCACAACCAGAATCAGACCTTGAATCATAAATACAATACACCTTGCAATACACTAATTAATCAATAGTTGACAAAATATGAAATTTCAATTGTTAGCGAGAAGCGTTACCAACATAAACATAACTAACAAAAAAATACCTAGTCATAATTTGACGTCGCAATTTAAATAAATTTAATCGTAAAAATACCTCAATAGAAAAAATAGTATAAAAAACACGTATCATAAGGCCTGTTGACGCACTCGTCCTTTGTAAAACTCGCCTAGCGGCTCGTTTTCCAAACTTGGACTCGTACGTTAACAGATTGCCTTATGATACTTGTGTTTTAATGTACTATTTATTGTATTATTAATTATATATTTAAAATTATAGGTATACTTTGGTTCGCGAAAGATGACTATTCAATGTCACTTGTTCGAAGAAAGAATACACAACATTTAATACAGTAGTACCTTAGCAACATTTCATGTTAGAAAGAGAAAGACGTATGTCTATGTAGTTTATGTTGTGTGACGGATATACGTTCATGTTGACATTACTTTCTATCACGTTACAAATATTAATTACGTATGTCGTAGAGTAACAGATATCTAATTATCTACTACACTGCCCTCTATGCTAATATTTACCCAGTGACGTTGACATTTAAATCAAATTATTATTCCATAGTTTTTGTCAAGTCTAGGTTATTATGTTTTTCAAAAACATAGGTGAAGGGCATAAATCTTTGAGAAAGGTATTATTTAAAAAGAAACATAATTTTCAAATAAATTACACTTATTTTTTTCAGTTAAAATGTATCCATAAATATTTCATGTTGCACGTCTATGTATACGAAATGGAGTGAAGTTATCTGTAAGTAATATTATACCATACGGTTAATAAATGACCTTGAATTGTCATCTTTCGTGAACCAAACTATATATTACATGAGCCCTTCAGAAATAACGCCAATCCCGTTAATAAATTGGAAAAATCTCGAACATTTAGAAGAAATGGAGAAAACTTGCTCATAGAATGAATTTAAAATTATAGAAAGTACATAAATATAAAGATTGGGTGTAATTAGATTTTTTTTGTGTAAATACAATACTTATGTATACCACAATAGAAAGGGCACGAGAGGTATTGTGTTGGCCACAACAGATTTTTAGTTATGAAATTATTAAAAGAAATATGCAGAATTTTTTTGCGATTCCGTTAGGCCGGACGATGTTGCCTTCAGTTTTTAAATCGACAGTCCTGGGACTGTACGTGGTCATGAAAACATGTGTTTCTAGCACTCGGACCTACGAGTAAGAATGAAGGTAAAATTTTAAAGTACTAGAACTTTAAAATGATATTTTAAAGTTCTAGGACTTCAATGTTTCACTTTTTGTTTTATAAATCATTCAAAAAACGTTGCTTTAGAAACCAGTATGACATAAAAAATAAAATGTAATAGGTACAATTAAGAATGCGAATATTATTCGAGGAATGCCGCATATTATGAGAAAAATGTCTTACATTTTTAATAGTATCAAAAATATGTTGAATTGTTCTCGGAACAATTCCTCTAGTTTCATATTCAGACGAACCAGTCATGGAGTAGGTCTTTCCACTTCCTGTCTATACCCAACAATAATAATGTAATACCATTTAATTTATTTTCACGTTTTGTAAATATACCTGACCGTAAGCGAAGATAGTACCATTATAACCTTCAAGAACACTGAAAAGACGTAATTAACCCTGTTCATAAATTGTTTAAGCGATCATACAATACACTGGGAAAAAATTATGTCTGTACATTTCAAAGTAATACGTACCTATTTACTACAGGTTTTGCTATTCGATCGAATATATCGGTTTGCGTGCTGTTTTCATCAAAGATTGTACAAAACCTGGGAAAAATAGTCGTAATTTGTATCTATTATTTTAAACTGAAGGCGGCTACACAATCTGTGGCGTATTAACTAATGGTGGGATCCGGATCCGAATAGTTGAATGTTGAACTATCCGGATCTCGGATCCTAATCTCAGTATCGAATCGTGGGAACGGATTTGAGTATTGGATCTTAGTTTCGAATATAAGTATGAGTATCTGATTTAAGATAACGAATTTCAGTATCTAGATCGATTCTCGGATTCGAATATTCTCAGTATTGAAATAGTCTTTGCAAATAGCTCCTCAATTTAATATCGCTCATAACTACAAAATCACGTTTCCACAAACACAAACAACAATCAGGGCCGTGCGGTGATATGGAGCAAAGGAGCAATTGCCCCAGGCGCATTTTGTTAAAAGGCGCACAGAGAATTTAAATGATAGATATATTCTGATTGATACACTTTTAATAATGACCCAGTAAAGCAGCTAGAACCAGTTCGTTCTATATTCTTCTGTATTAAACCAAATGAATGAAAAATTCACTCTTTTATAAATAAATTTTGTTCTTAGGGCCACTGCTGCTCCGTGGGTAAAGGGCGCCTTTGTGCAAAGTTATATTTCAGCGCCCCCCATAATGTATAATTTGCAAATGAACAAACTCTTTAAATTTTAAACTCTGCTTTTAATTCTTCGAAAAATACTAGATTTAAAATATTGATGAAATATCCTTTGTTAGAATCATTCTTGTAATCAAAATTGTTTGTTGTAATCAACAAATTAATTATAACAATATCAGAAAATTATGCGTTTAGCAGGATATTCATTTTATTTATTTTTTAATTTCTACTAAATTTGTTGTTGGATTCATTCTTATAATCAATATTAATGAGCTATAACTAAAATATTCATTGTTGTAATCAACAATTTCGCAATTATTATTTTAATATAACAATGCTAAAAAAAATTCCGTTTGGTAGGATAATTATTTTACTTGAACTTAATTAGAGCTCTAATGCAAAGAAAATAATAAAAAATATTGTTCACTTTTATCACTTTACTATGTAAGTTGTATAGGTAATTTTTTCTTTACGAATAAGAGTAGTTTGTTAAAAATACTATTATTTACTGTCATGAAATGGCGCCCCTCATGGTCAGGCGCATTTGTGCGGGACACAACTGCCCACCCGCAAGGTGCGGCCCTACTTAGGACGCCAAATTGAATATTATGTGCTCCAGGTTCCAAAATACCACCGCACGGCGCTGACAACAATATAGAATCCATTTTTGCTATTCGGACGACAATAATAATTTTAATTTACCTAAATTTATGCTTAGAGTTTTTGTAAAATCCATGTTCTCCACTCATGTCCGTTTGGAATGTAATTTCGTCATGTTCTTTCAATTTACGAATTTCATAATTCTGAAATTTTTCTTTAATAGAAATTTGATTAAATTCAATAAGAAATATCACTTACTCGGGAAAATGTATCATTAGTCGCACATTTTAATCTCCCAAAAACTTTAATCGCATTCTTCACCATTTTGACAGCTGTCAATAACGCATTTGTTTTAGTTTTATATAATTCCAAAATAAATCAGGCAATTTACAACAATTAAACTATTCACTAACACTGAACAGAGTATTTAAAAGATAATGAAAGTGATTTAAACATACATGTAATTTGGAAAACCAAGCAAAACCAAGCTACTAGGTTATATGTACGAGACAAGAGTGGACAAGGGTAAATTATTTTGAAATTGTTTCTGCGTAAACTTGATGTAAAGTTCAAATTTGATGTGGACTGCACATTATCATAAGCACATGTACAACTGATGTGTCATAATTTTAAATGTATAGCTCCCGCGCGTTTGGTTGAGATTGACCTTGAATGCGCAGAACCTAAAATTCGTACTTGGACTAAACGAAATGTAATAGTAATTAGGTGTTAACAATTACACGAAAATTCAGTCAAACAGCATTTATTCTTACTACTAACGTTTTGGTGCATCCTTGCACTTTCTTCAGGGTAGTAAGATGTTACAAATTGTAACAATTCATGTACACAAAATACATTCGTACAAAACATTGATGAATGTTTTGTACGAATATATTTTGTGTACATTAAATGTAACAATTTGTAAGATCTTACTACCCTGAAGAAGGTGCAAGGATGCAACGAAACGTTAGTAGTAAGAATAAATGGTATTTGACTAAACTTTCCAGTAATTGTTAACAATGGGGTCATTTCACATTTTCTAATTTATTTTTTTCTTGAAAGAATAGGTCAAATTAAATATGTAGGTGTATGTTTTACACCTTACAAGTCTTTACAAACAGAGACATGATTTTTTAAAAGTTGTCTTAAATATCAAATATTTGGATGCTGACGTCACGGCTTGTCGGATGCGGCAGCACTACCGGTTGTGTTCGGAAAAATGATTATTTGGGTTATCAATTCTCAGTTTGATTTTATGACAGCAACATATTGTTATTTAATTCCTTATTATTATATTGAAAATTTAATTCCTTTTTTCGGCGTACTTACATGCGAAAAGAGTCGTATGGGCAAACACCAACAATATAACAATAACCAAGAAACAGCAAGCCATGAAAAAGTAATACATGCAGTATTCTTTAGAAGTACGGGACTGGTATTTATTTAGTGTATGGTTAACACATTATGTAATATAATTTACAAATAATTTTTCAGAAACAAATTTCTAAACTTTTTATATATTCGTTACCAGGAAAATGATTCCTTAAATTGTAAATATTATATTCATAAACGTTCGTTATCGTTAATGTTTCGTTAAAATGTTTTCTAAAATTCGTTAAATAAACGCCTCAATTTTGACATATTAAATACTTAACGAATGAGTTGAAGTAATAATATATGTCAATATTTGCATTTAATTCATTTCTGGTTTCATTTGAAAGCATTATTTTTCATTTTATTTTTGCTTTATTGCTACGGTACGTAAATTACATAGCTACAGTAAATTTTTTGAAAGATATCCGATCAAGGTCATCTGTATCATGAACGAATTAACAAATTGGCATATATTTATCCCCCTCCTTTACAAAGGCTTTAAGCGTGTGCGATAAGGGTGGATATAACATGCTTGTCTTTCAAAAATTCATATTGTTTCGACTAAGTTACGATATTCCATTTTAAAACGATGCTCGTTGTTGATAATATTTTCGCTGTAACGTAGTTTTATATATTAATTTAGATACATTACCTTGATTCATAGCCGTACCAATAACGTTATTTTCTACGAGTGTCACTGACATTGTGTCAGTATCTTAATTTTCATATATTTGGTTTTACATTTGCTAATAAACGTACCAGTTGATTTATTTCCCATAATGACCCTCAGTGCCATTACGTTCTGAGTACGTATACCGTCAAAAATGCCAAACTTTACGATAGGGACGCTAGTTGCACTAGAGTTGCCCAATCACGAAATATAGAAGGCATCCCTCATATTTTTAGAAAAATTGGAGAGGTATACCTACTTTGGTTCTCGAAAGATTACTATCCATGGTCACTTGTTCGAAGAAAGAATACACAGCACTTTATACACTAGTAGCATAGCAACATTTCATGTTAGAAAGAGACAGATTATTTGGACGTATGTCTAGATTATGTTGTGTGACAGATATACGTAAATGGTGACGTTACTTTCTAACACATTACAAATAATAATGACGTATGTCGTAGAGTTACAGATCTCTGTCCTAATATTTACCCAGTGACGTTGACATTTAAATCAAATTATTATTCCATGGTTTTTGCCAACTATATATTTTTGTGTTTTGAAAAAACATAGGTGAAGAGCATAAATCTTTGAAAAAGGTATTATTTAAAAAGAAACATAATTTTCAAATAAATTACACTTATTTTTTCAGTTAAAATGTACCTATCCATAAATATTGCACATCTATGTATACGAAATGTAGTGAAGTTATCTACTAGTAATATTATACCATACGGTTAATAAATGACCTTGAATAGTCATCTTTCGCGAACCAAACTATAAAAGGTATTCAACTGAAACTTTTGAAAGCATTCCAAAAGACGAATATTAGGAGCTTTGAAGAAGAAGAAATAAAGAATAGTGAAGTGTATTATTGTGGAAAAGAACTACTTTGAACATATTTAAAATAAAAAGTTGGAAAATATGAACTATGTGTCTTATTCTCAATAATTTTAGAGCGATCCTTTTAAACTATTATTTAATTTCGTATGGAGGCGGTCAGTTTTATTTTCGATATTTTAGGTCTTCTTAATCCCGAAATCCGAGTACAATGCACCCATTGCAAATGCACCACCCACTTGACCACTCCTGTTTCACTACTAGACAAATAGTTTTATATGGAGCAAACAAACATTCAATCATTGTTTGGTAAATAATGAGTTACTGTGAAAGGAACTAGAATTCATATATCTCCTTCGAAAGAAAACTGCCTTGTAATATGTCCAAATTGCAACTCATGGTGAAATCAACCCTTATATGTGCCCAAACGCGCAGACTCCGGGCATCCCTTGTTGTTCGACCCCGCTCCGGGTTTAAGCTTAACTCCGGCGCTAGTCGATCGGCGTCACCGGTACGTGGAGAAATTCCTACCGCCACATTTTGTGTTGTGAGACTATTTCAGTGCTGATTACACTCTTATTCGACAAGATATAAGAACAGGATTATCTAAAGAGGAAAGTTTAAGATAGTGACGACAGACATAATAGTCTGGTGAGTCAATAAACTTTCATAAAGTAGAAATATTATTTTATCAGCGTAGAACCAAATATTGTGAATGAGATATTGATTTTGTAAAGGCAGGACAGTGATTGAATGATTAAAAGTTTAAATAATAGGTGTAATGTGTATTTTTACTTTCGCTAGGTTAATGACACTTGAATGGTAGCTGCGAGGTTGTGACCTTTAGGGTTGCAAGTTGTTGAACCTAAAATATGTTTAACAATAAAATCAATTTATTATTGTATTGGCCAGATTTTTGAAAATGATATTCAGAATGGTTTAATTTAGTTATTATTATTTGATTTATATACTTATTCATAATTTTGGAGAACAAAACAATTATTTAAATAAAAATTGTACCAAAGTAAGATTTTTATAAAATGTCTTTTTCAGTGGCGGATTTAGGTCCTTTTTACAGTGGCTCGAGCCCTGAAAATATTCTGAGCCACTGTAAATTATTTTGAATTAGTACTTAATAATTCTTTAGTAAAATGTTTACTTCTGCTTCATTCATATTCATTCCATCTGTTGTTTATTGCCATTGCAGGGGTATTCTAATAAATTTTATTTTTGGAACTTTCAAATATTGTATTCAAAATATAAAATTTGAGTTATTTTTTATTTAATTTGAGTGAGATATAATTTTTTAAATCTTAATTGAAAATTTGAATTTTACCGGATGTATTGTAGAATAAGCTGATAGAAATAGAGTACTAAAACTGTAAAACTAACTCGAATAAGACAGTTGATATGCTTCCTTTTAACAGAACACAAAAAAATATTTTTTTTACATTATTTAGAGACCTATTCTGTAAAATATTCACTTAACAAATCGTTATCATAACGAAATCGTTATTATGGAAATAGTTATTTCTACTTAAGGATCATCGTTATCTTCTTATCCGTATTCTGTAACACATTTTGAAAAATATTAACTATGGGATCAAGTTAAGAACTTTATTTCCTAAAATCAAATTATAATTTTAAATGAAATATCTAAAATAATTCAATATAACTCATAAAACTTCTAGGTTAGATTAGTTCTGGTGGAAGTCAGCTGTCGAACCCTTTCTTTTTCTTGTTGTAGGCTATGCTAGAGCTACTACTACCATCTGTAAACAAATTGGGAAGCTTGCGCTAGGCGCTACGAATAAAAACTTATTAAATTATTTTAATATTAAATTGCAGAAAACTGTAATATGACTGGTTTTTGAGATCACTATTCAACATAATAGTAATTTTATTTTGACATGAATAAAAATACTGACTTATTGACAAAACGTTTATGTAACGAATGACTTCCAATCGTTAAAAAATAACGATATCGTTATCCTTTTTTCGTTATGTATAATTAATTTATTGTTTACAGAATATCACTTTAACGATTATCGTAATAATAACGATATAACAATGCAATATGTCATAACGATCGCTTACAGAATAAGCTTATTAAACGATTTTCGTTATTACCATGACGATATACCGTTTTAACGATTCGTTATATCATAACGATGCTTACAGAATAGCCCTGTTATTCTTGCTTAGCATAATCCAAAATATTATAAAAAAATTACCCTAAATTTTACTACATTAGAATATCACATTCAAAATAATAACTTCATTAATTTTAATGTCCAAATACCATGAAAATAAGGTAAAAATTATAGCTTTTATCTCAGAAAAAAGTAACTTTTAATATAGGTAAAGGTATTTGACCTTGAACAAAAAAAATTTCACCCACACTTAATGCTGAGTCACTGCAATTAACAAAATCTAGATCCGCCACTGGTCCTTTTGCAAATAGTACTTTAAAATATGCTATTCGTAATTCGGTATTTAAAAAATCATTCCCTTTTAGATCTGAGGTTTCAAGTACCGTAAATACTCGTCTCATAACGGATAAATATTAGTGGAAATTAGAGTCTAATCCGTACGATAATCTGTAGTTAACATTAACTAATCCAATACAACAAGAAGCTCTCATAAAGCAACCAGAACAACATATGTGTATATTATAAATGGTAAGGCGAACATCTAGTAACCTCGATAGACCACATATAATCAAATATCTTTACATTATGACAGCAGTGGTACACACTAGCCGGCCAATAGGGCACTTGCACCTACGTCACAACATGGCGGGTGAACAGCTGTTTCTGGACAACCAAACTTCAATTTAACATTGCGTCTTATGCAGCGGATGTATATTCTGTTCAAGAAATTCATTTTTTCGCAAATTTATACATGCTACCTTAAAATGTAACTAGCCAAAATTAAATATAAGTGTATGAAACATTTACTAGTAAAACAAATCAATCGTATTTATAAATATATTTTGAAAAATATTAAGTTGAATTATGTAGATTGTAGCATCAGGTTGCATTTGAGTTTTTATAACTATTTTTTTTGATACATAAATAACTATTTTATATGACCTTAAATAACACCAAATATTCATATTTTATGACGGATAACAAATCTGAATTTGAATACTGCAGTACTCAGTCAGTATTACCATCATGAATATAAAGAACTAAATTTAAGTAAGACAACTTACATGCCACACGTATATTGGTAGTGGTAGCTCTGTTTGCAGTGTGTAAAGTACGAACTTTACATATCGGAGTATAAAATACTTATTTATGCAATAGTGTAAACACAATCTTTATGACATGAGGTCATGTATTTCGTGACGAGGCTTGCCAAGTCACGAAAATTATTGAACGAATGTCATACAGATTGTTTACACATGAGTTGCATACAATATTTTTTGTATGACCTTAAATAAAATACCTGAAACAAATTAGAAATTTGACAGACGAGCATATAGCAATTTGAACACACCAAATACAGAGTTCACATTTAACAGATAATAGATCTGATGATCTGAAGTTGAATACCGCAGTCTGTCAGTATTACCAACATGAATGTATAGAAAAAACTAAATTTAGGTGAGACAATACCAAACGTGTATTGATGGTGGTATACTTTGGTTCACGAAAGATGAGAATTCAAGGTCACTTGCTCGAAGAAAGAATACACAACATTTAATACAGTAATACCTTAGCAACATTTTATGTTAGAAAGAGAAAGATTACTTGACGTATGTCTATGTAGTTTATGTTGTGTGACAGATATACGTTCATGTTGACATTACTTTCTAACACGTTACAAATATTAACGACGTATGTCGTAGAGTAACAGATATCTAATTATCTACGACACTGCCCTCTATGCTAATATTTACCCAGTGACGTTGACATTTAAATCAAATTATTATTCCCTGGTTTTTGTCAAGTCTTATGTTTTTGGGTTTTGCAAAAACATAGGTGAAGAGCATAAATCTTTGAGAAAGGTATTATTTAAAAAGAAACATAATTTTCTAATAAATTACACTTATTTTTTTCATTTAAAATGTATCCATAAATATTTCATGTTGTACGTCTATGTATACGAAATGCAGTGAAGTTATCTGCTAGTAATATTATACCATACTGTTAATAAATGACCTTGAATTGTCATCTTTCGTGAACCAGACTATAGCTCTGTATTGTCTAAATAAAATAAAATACGAAAATCGTTTACCTTACACATTGTCTGCAGTGTGTAAAGTATCAACTTTACACATCGGAATATAAAATAGTATATTACGTGTTACATACCATACTTTTTCTACGACCTTGCAATAAAATATATATTTTTTATAAATTAATAACACATTTCTCATGAAGTTGTTATTTCTACGGACCATTTACCAACACATGATTTACGTGTATATAAAGATATTCATTGTATGTGTTAAAACTGAACTATTTACTTCACGCACAGTGTACAAAAAATCAAGCTTCACACAAAAAAAATTATACGTGAAGTACTCACTTCACGCATGGGAGTAGAAAAAGTATATTTTTAATATTAATACTATATTTTTATGCCTCATTAATAATAAATATTTTAATGTTATGCGTTAAATTAAATAACTGAATTAAAATCAAATTCAATGAAAATATTACATGAGTGCAATGTACTAAAATTAATTTCACTATTTCGTTTGTAAATTCGGAAACTGCTTTTTCTGTAGCGTAGCATAATTATTTATTATCACATTTCTAAAGAAACAAATCACTTCCTTTTGGTAAATGAGGAAACCAAATATTTGAAAACATTTTATCTTGTTAGGAATGTTCGTAGATTGTTTCTAGAAACACAGTCAGTGTTGTATCTATTTTAACTTTAGCTTGCTTCACTGTTTACGGTAAATATCTAAACTATGAGGTATTAGTAGTTTTCGATATTTTTAACATATTTTCTGCATTGCCGAAACTCGATTACTAATCTTGGCTTCATTCTGTAATTTTGGCGAATGATTAACATATAGCTTAAAACCCATTTAGAGTAGTTTGCTCTACTTGAACTCACAACCATATGTGCATATTTTCATATTTATATGTTACGAAACCTGGCTATTAGTATTAGTTTTGAATATCACTTATTAAAAGAAGTGAAACATGTATGTATAATAATTAATGATGACAGGAAGAAATAAGAAATATTTAACTCACAATATATTATAATTTCAAAATACGATAACGATTGTATTGTATATTACAGTATGTTAATTATTTAAAAGGAAATATGTAGGCACCCGTATTAGTGCTTGGACCTTGAAGCCATTTGTGATAGTTATCTAATATTTTAAGTAAGAATTTTAAATTAATAAGAAATGATTAATGAAAAAATGAAACTAATCGTAAAAATAGATCAAATTGAATTGTTTTATTTAATCATTTCAGTATTATTACAATTTTCTAATAACAAAGAAATATTTTTATAAATAATCTATAAGATGTAATTGTTATAAATAATTAATTTTTATATATAGTGTGAACACGAAAAAACGTGACATACATAACATGGGAAAATAGTTTTTTTTCTTCAAACGTCATAAAAGTAGCATCTTTTGTGACTTGATTCACAAGGTAGAAATAAAATAAATAAACATCCATAGAAACTATACAGAATCAACGAATAAGAAGTAACTGTTTAAAAGAAACCTGTAATATCGCCCTAAATGTCACACTAGGTAACCTAAGAATAAGTTACTAAATACCATCAATAGTGCCAAATTTAAATAAATAACCTATGAATTGAAATATAGAGTTTACTTTTGAGAAAATAACATATTAAAGAATAGTAGACTTACAGATTACAATTACAGGGACGATAATGAACATAAGAATACTTAAAATTAAAGTGATAAGAAAAGTTTATATTGTTTTGCAATGATTCCTGGACATATCTTTCAGCCACACTGTTAGATTTCCATCCAATTGAACAACTTCAGGGGGTGTGCATTATAATACTTCAAATTCCGACATAATTGCACACATGGAGGATATAAAATTGCACAGTTTTTATTTAAATGTCAAAACGTGAAAAATTTCACTTCAATGTTTATAACAAAAAGTGAACAAATAAGTATCCATAGCTACAGGGCAATTGAAATCGCAAACGTAATTTAAGTAAAATGTAACGTCAGTAGAAAATATTTTTCTTTAAATATCTACGTTTGAAAAAAAAATATGTCATTCGGAGTAAAAGTGTCTTTGTGTGCCTCGCGTACAATTGTCCGACTGGCTTCGCTCGTCGTGCAAACTTCCACACTCGCCACACAAAGTATCACTTTACTCCTAATAACACAATATGCTATTTTTCAAACATTTTATCTTTTATCGTATCTTTAAATAAAATTTACTCGGGTACCAAAAACCAAAACGTAAATTTAAAAATACTGTATAAAAATTTACGGGACAGACAATATTTGAAAAATATCTGTTTTTCCGTAAGAGACGTCTGTGTCAAGAATTTTCGTGTTCGCCCCGTATATTTTAGCAACAATGTTTTTTAGACAATTGATTTCTTAATTCGATTAATTCATCTGTCTACTAAAAACAATGTCTACTTATAAAGTTTTATAGTGAATATAATGAACGTGTAAATATAAAATGCTTTCTACTCTATTTTATTTATTATTATATCAAAGTAGTTTATTGGCAATAAAATATATAATTTACTATTTAAGAAGATTTTTCTGTCTTTTGAGGTTAATTACGTATTGGAAATACGAGAAATGGCAAACATTTATGACTCGGTCGGCATAGATAAGCAATACGTTTAGTTTCATATTCGTATTTTTCTATTTTTTTATATCACCCATTTACAAGTAAAAGAGAGACGTGGAAAGTAATTCTAAATACCACAAAGTGAGATTTTTATAAATACTTTGTAACATACCCTACATCTTATATTTACATTTTGATATTTATAATAAAAACATTTAAATTAAAAATTTATATTAGCAGAGCCAAAAAAAAAATCCAAAAATGATTTAAATTCTCTATTCATGTTGATTTTTTACCTTCCGTCACCTGTAGGTAAGGAAGGTATTGTCTTTGGTCAAAAAAATTGGTGGTGAGTTTTCAATGAATAAGCACGTTTTAGGGTCCCTAGAATACAATTTTACTATTTTCACAATGATGTCTGTATGTACGAGTATTTGTGTGTATTGTGTATATGATGTGTGTGTCAGACGATTCTTTCGGTTCCGATAATACCAATACTACATTTCAAAAAATTACATTTTTTTGTATTATTCTTCCTTACATTCATATGCAGACGTGATTAGATTTTGGTTATAATTGGTCAACCGGAAGTACACTCATTTGACGATGTTTTTCTTAAAAAAACGCTTTAAATATTCACATTTAATGTTATTATAAATGTTAAAGAATAATTTATGCACTATACGATTTGATTGCATTTTATGTTTCATATTCGATGGATTTACAGTTAAATAATTAGAAAGAATTTAAATATCATAAAACAGCCAGCTATGCTATAATAATTCGACTAGTTTACATTTTCAACAAATTATAAAATCTACACAAATGGTTAGAAATTTCTACAAAATTCTTTCGGTTTCATCAAATATAGACTTAACACTTTAAAAAACTGTAGGCCAAATGACTGGTGATTTAGCTTGTACCGCAACACTTTACTGTAGTATGTTTGTGTTATAATTTTACTGGAAATATAGAATCTTTTGCAAGAAACTTTCTGTATGGAATTTGTACAAAATATACAGAGTGACTCTGGGAAGACGCCTCTCCCCCTTTAACTTTTTACCTCCCGCTACCCTTGGTAAGGGAGGTATAGGGATAGTGCTAAAAATCGCATATCGAGATTTTGGTAAATGACCACGTTTTAAGGTCCCTAGAATCCATTTTTAATATATGTATGTATGTGTGGATCCTATATAGTGTATACGCTCTAACTCAAATACTATCATTCTGAAAGTTTTGAAACCATGTATTTCTAACTTATTCTAATATGGAAATATCTGATTAGATTTTGGTGGCAATCGGATAACCGGAAATGGCAGTTTACTTGAAGCTCAAGATAGTTTTTCTTCAAAAAATACCTTTAAATGTAATTTTTTCTCAATTTGTTACTATAAAAATTAAAGATTATTTCATTTTCTACAAGTTTGCTTTAATACTTTTTTACCTCTCGCTAAGAGAGGTATTGCATTCATGCTAAAAATCGCATATCCAGATTTTATTGAATAAGCACGTTTTAAGGTCCCTACAATCCGATTTTAACATTTTTACGATGATGTCTGTGTGTGTGTGTGTGTGTGTGTGTGTGTGTGTGTGTGTGTGTGGATGTGTGTGTGTGGGATGTTGGAAGGACGGTTACTCAAAAACTATAAGACTTAAAATTTGTTTAACAACGTATTTCCCAATCGGACATTCATGGGAAGATCTGAAAAGGTTTTGGTAATAATTGGACAACCGGAAGTAGAAGATTCTTGAAAAAAAATCTTCTAAATATTATTTTTTGAAAATTTTTCGTGGTAATATTAAAGAAAATTAAATTCTCTATCTGATACATTTAAATATTTTATTATATATTCCATAGATTTAGAGATAAAAGAAGTATAATATATAAAATAATCTGTTGTAATAAATTTGACAGCCGAAAGAATGCCATGAAAAATAGTTGATAATTTAAATTATTTGTAACTGACAGATAAATGTCAGTGTCAGAAATAATGAGTAATGAATTAAAAATGTACTTGGAGAATCCCTTAGTTCTTGATCTGTGACTATTATGGAGATGACAAGTCTAGGTTGAAGGACTTAAATTTGTTTCAAACATTATGGGACAATGTACACCAGTACTGTAGACTAGAGTAACTTTGAATTGCGAAAAAGCTATCAAATTCTTCTCAAGTAAGTTGTAAATATTGACAAAATCGGAGTGCAATCTATCCGTCACTTTATTAAAGGGAATTAAGGTTATTTAGATATAACAAGTATGAAAAAATAAAATGTAAAAGAAGATATATAAGAATAGATGCACAATCCAGATATATACATTTTAGACCGCCCAAAATTAATGTTTTTACTAGAAGAATATGAAGAGAAAGTAAACAAAGTTGTTCGAATTGAAAATTGCTGTTACCAGCCTAATATTTATATATGGTAAACTCTACTTTGTAATTTATTGTAACATAATTTATGGTAAAATATCTTCATGTTGAGACATGCTATTATTGAATAATAAAGAAGTTTATACGTCAGATTTATATGAATATATTATTTGTATTTATAAAAATAATCTTTGCGTTATGCATACAGCCAGGTAAAATATACGGCGAGAGGTTATGTGCTGGCCACATCAGATTTTCTATATATTGGATGGATAAATTTATAAAGTAATATAAAAATTATATACATAGGTAAATGGCGGGAGGTACTGTGTTGGTCACATCAGATTTTTTATTGTAAGTAATAGAAAAAAAGGCTCATATAAAAGTTTTATTATTTTAAATATACTATTTGATGGCAGATATAGATATTTTTTTATAAAGTCAGGTTTACAAGATACAATTATTAACTTTTATTTTTTTAAATAGCAACCTATAATTATTTTACTAAATTATAAACCGCTACTTTTTTGTCTTTTCAACGATGTATTAGTTTTAATTAATGTATTTGAAAAAATTCGAACAAAATAAGATAATTGAGATATATGAGAAATGATTTTTATTCAAATAAATAAATAGATTAATAAGTAAATAATAAGAAAGTAATAATAAATAACAAACAAATGTATACTTTGTTGATATTACATTTTGTTTATTTTTACATAGCCACCTATCATATTTTAATAAAAATTATTTCCCATAGGTATATCTCAATTATGTTATTTTTCTCGAATTTTTTCAAATACATTATTTAAAATTAATACATCGTTGAAAAGGCAAAAAGAAATGGCGGTTTATATTTTAGTAAAATAATTATAGGTTGTTGTTTAAAAAATAAAAGTTGATAGTCGTATCTTGTAAACTTGTAAATATTTACATCTGCCATAAAATAGTATATTTAAAATAATTAAACTTTTATATGAGCGATTTTTTTATATTACTTATAATAAAAAAGTTAAAGGGAGCCGCGTCTTCTCAAACTCACCCTGTATAGAACTGACGGAAGGTAATGTGCTGGTCACATCAGATTTTTATATTTTAAACTTAAATAAATCATATTAGTTATTTTGAACTTATTGTTTTCATTACTGAGTAATGTTTATTCTAAGATTTGACCTTGAAATTTAAAGTCAATCATTTGCGAATTCAAGGAAGAACAATCGACTGCTCCTCTCAGATAATGAGTTCAGGAAAAATCCCATGATGCGGTGAAACTTATATAGAAATTTCAGTGCACTGTTTTACATATTTTGTTAACATTAACTAAAGGAATTATAACAACACTTTTCAACTATTGAGATTAGAATGAAAAGAAAGTTCATTATGAGTGGATTTAAATTACTTATATCCGTAAAAATATTAATAAAAGTATTAATAAAGTAAAAGACATATGTTTAGTAAGAAAGCAGAAAATTAGAATCAATCATTTAATGTTTTTCTTCTTAATTCTTAAATTACATTTGCCATGTGAACGCTTATTTTACCTCTCGCTACGAGAGGTATTGGATTCATTCTAAAAATCGCATATCCAGATTTTAATTATCTAACACGTTTTAAGATCCTTTCAATCCGATTTCAATATCTTTACGATGATGTCTGTGTGTATGTGGATATATATGTGTGTGTGTGAGGGAGGAGGGGTGTTAGAAGGACAATTTATCAATAACTATAATATTTATTATTTGTTTAACTACGTATTTCTTAATCAGACCTTACTGGAAAGAGCTGAATTTGGTAATAATTGGACAATCGGAAATAGCAGATTCTTAAAAAAATCTTCTAAATATTATTTTTTGAAAATTTTTGTTCCTGCTAGTATTAAAGAAGAGTAAATTCTCTATCCGATACATATATTTTATTATATCATTTATAGATTTAGAGATAAAGAAATATAAGGTACAGTAAAAATTTTGAAAGATGTCCGATCAAGGTCTTCTGTATCATGAACGAATTAACAAATTGGCATACATTTATCTCCCTCATTTACAAAGGCTATAAGCGTGTGCGATAAGGATGGATATAACACGCTTGTCTTTCAAAAATTCATATTGTTTCGACTAAGTTAGGACATTCCATTTTAAAACGATCTTCATTGTTGATAATACTTTCGCTGTAACGTAAGTTTATTTAATAATTCAGATACATTACTTTGATTCATAGCTGTACGAATAACGTTATTTTCTGTCAATGTCACTGACATTGACACTGTCAGTAATCTAATCAGTATCTTATTTTTCATATATTTGGTTTTACATTTGCTAATAAACTTACCAGTTGACTTATTTTTGAATTTTGAATGCTTTTACTGTAACATATTTTTATAATAATAAAATAACAGTAGTATCTTATGTACCCTCATAAAAACTAAACAAACGACACTACTGAATTTGTCAGAATGGGCGGAACAAAAATCTGAATTCATACAATTCGTAGATAACCTTGGTCGGACATCTTTCAAAAATTTTACTGTATATAATAATTTGTTGTAATAAGTCTCACAGCTTAAATAATGTCATGGAAAGCAATTGAAAAATTAAAATGTTTGTAACTGACAGATAAATGTCAGTGTCAAAAATCCAGAGACATTACTGAAGATTTTTTCTGGGAAGTGCATATATTATATTATTTCTTATTGTATTAATACTTAAATATTTAAAATTACTGTCAATCCCAACAATGAATTGGAAACATTTCGGATAATTAGAATCTTTGGTGTAGAGTGTAGGTATACAAGACATGTTGAATACAAAGGTTTTTTTCAGGTTGATGACGTGAGTCTTCTGCCTAATCATTTTCACCATGATTTATTGGCCAATTGAGAATTTGCGGGATTTGCCAGAACAAAACCAATTATTCGGCCCTATAGTCTGTTATTAAACTAGGAAAGAATAATATATTTAAAAATCATATTAACACCCTACAAAACACATGAAAAGATAGTTTTTGCAAGAAATATTTATAATTTGTTAAATGTCAAAATGGAATATGTTTTTGTTGCGGTGTAAATATTTACTCCTGATATTTTATCACCACAATTCGGCAGAGGACAACATGACAATGAAATATCTCAACACTGTATCTATAATCTGTAAACTAATTTATACCGCGGCAACAATCGCTACAGCTGCAAGAAATGGTATCTGACAAATCTAACCTAACCTTTCCTAACATAACCTAACCTAATATAACCTACATACATCTCTTGACTCCAGCAGTCTAGACAAGACGTTGGTATCGACATGTATACGTGGCGAAATAAACCACTACCGAGTTGTCCTGTGCCGAGTCATCTATATTCATAAGGCGGGTCGCGTTTGATAACCAGCGAGGGATGGTAGATATAGACCGTGTCGAATTTTTAAAGATCCCATTTCCAAGCTGATGGCTGGAACAGCTGCAACAGCTGCGTGAAGCAACGGCACGTGCCTGTGTGAGTGCAACAGCAACAAGCGAGCTCGCATTGCATTAGGGTAGATCTAAATGGTTTCCTGGAGCTGCGATTTTTAAAACAGCGGGTTCTCGTGAAGATAATAATAGTTATTCATGCAATATGTGCAATGAAAGACTTTTTACAGGCGTTGTAAACTATTTTTTAATACCGAATTTTATTCAACAAAAGTATACAAAATTGGAATAAATTATGAACTCATTTTTACCTCCCGCTAGCCCTGGTAAGGGAGGTATAGGGATCGTGCTAAAAATCACATATCGAGATTTTGGTAAATGACCACGTTTTAAGGTCCCTACAATCCAATTTTAACATTTTCACGATGATGTCTGTGTGTATGTGTGTGGGTGTGGATCCTCTTTACGCTCTAGTTCAAATACTATCATTCAGAAAGTTTTGAAACCATATATTTCTACCTTAATCTAATATGGAAATATCTGATTAGATTTTGGTGGCAATCGGATAACCGGAAATGACAGTTTACTTGAAGCTCAAGATAGTTTTTCTTCAAAAAATACCTTTAAATGTATTTTTTTCGCAATTTGTTATTAAAAAATTAAAGATTATTCCATTTTCTATACATCAGGTTTGCTTTAATACTTTTTCTGTATATTCTATGGATAAATTTATAAAGTAATATAAAAATTATACCCCATAGGTAAATGGCGGGAGGTATTGTATTGGTCACATCAGATTTTTACTATTGAATTCATGCTAAAAATCGAATATCCAGATTTTATTGTATAAGCACGATTTAAGGTCCATAGAATTTGATTTTAACATTTTTACAATGATGTCTGTGTGTGTGTGTGTGTGTGTATGTATGTGTGTGTTAGGTAGATGAAGATACGGTTTCTCAAATTATATAAGACTGAAGACTTGTTTGACTACGGATTCCTCAATCTAACAGTAATGGGAAGAGTTGAATAGGTTCTTGTAACAATTGGACAACCGGAAGTAGTAGTTTCTAAAAAAAAATTCTAAATATAATTGTTTGAAATTTTGTTACTACAAATATTAAAGATAATTAAATTCTCAATCTGACACATTTAATTTTTTTATTATATTTCGTATAGGTTTGGAGATTAATAATATAAAATAATTTGTTGTAATAAATCTCGTTGCCCAAAAAAACAGTTGAGATATTTAAATATTTGAAATTGACAGATAAATGCAAAATGTCAGTGTCAAAAATCAGCAGTTTTAATAACATTACTGAAAGATTTTTCTGGGAGGTACGAGTACATTTAATATATATTATTAATTAAATATGTATTTAAATTATAGGTATGGTAATATTACATATATCTTTAATAAATACCGCTAATATCTTCAATGAATTTGAAGAATTTTGAACATATTAGAATAGTAGGACAAAATTTCTCATACAACGAAAGAAGAGATACAATTTCAATTATTTGTGGGTACAAGAAATGTTAAATTCGTTACTTATAGGGCGCGACTTTGTTGGCCTTGGCAAGCAGATATGAGGATCCGTGTCAGAATGACGGCTAGTAGTTATTTACATAGATGTCACAATTGTCATATGTCAACACTTTTCATTCAAAATTTCAAAATATTCTGACGTTTATTTGTCATCCATAGTATGGAATATAATTGTCGAGGAAAGTAATCCACATCGATTTGGAAAATCATAATGTTTTGAATGAAAACTTAAGATAGTTAACACCGATGTACATTACTAACTGTCATTCTGACACGGGCCCCCATATCTGCTTGCCAAGGCCAAAAAAGTCACATAACTGCTCGCACCTAATATGCAACATAAAATGAAAATGGCGAGAGGTATTGTGCTAGCCACAACAAATTTTTATTATCGAATTTTATTCAACAAAAGCATACAAAATTGGAATAAATTGTAAGCTCAATTTTTTTTTATTAATTCCAAGGATATAAAAAAAATTAAATGTCCAGGGTTACTTATGTCTATTTTACGTTTTACTGGTACATCTAAGAATGTTATTAATTTTTACTAGTAAATATGTTTTTGTATTATAGTACCAGTGCATTTGACATATTCCGCTTCTTTGTTTTTTTAGCAGTGCCAATCGGCCATCGATGGCAGCACTATCTACTTCAGTCGTAAGGTGGAACAAGGTATAGAAAAAATATATTAATCATAATATCAATAACAATAATCATAATCATCATCATCATCATCATCATTCTAATGGTCTCCTAAAAAATACTTCTTCAATTCCATATGAAATCTATTTCTTTATAGTAGTAATATATTACTTATTAAATTATGGTAGTTGAGTAAATTCTATGTTAACCATAAAAATTTAATAGGTTTTCAACTTTATTTCATCGATTATCAAAATAGTTTATGGATAATAAAATACATAATTTACTATTTTAGAAGGTTTATCTGTATTTTTAAGATAATCGTATATTGGTAATAAACAGCACACATTTATGAGTTTGTGGGAATAGTTAAATGCATAGTTCAGTTAGTTATAAATTCTTTTATCTTTATATGCCCCATATTTAATAATCTAGTGTGCTAATAAGGGTGATTAATAATCGAGACATTTCAACGGGTGAAATTATTAATCGATTAATACACGCGGTAGTTAGAATATTTTTCCGTTGATCCTTATAAAATTGGTGAAAATTTAATTTTAATTCATGACAATTGTTTTTTACTTCCTTGTACGTAAGTAAAGGAAGTATTGTAATCGCGAAAAATTTCGGTTTTCAGATTTCAGCGGAAATATCCATTTTGATCATCCCTGAATCCATTTTGACTAATTTCGTCGTGACGTCTGTACGTACGTTCGTATCTTGCATAACTCAAAAACAGAAAGCCGTAGAAAGTTGAAATTTTGTATTTAGGACTCCTATAACATCTAGTTGTGCACCTCCCTTTCTGGTTATTACACAATTTCCAGAAGTGGCACTTTACTTGAAGCCTATAATAGATTTTAATGAAAAACTGTTTTAAAATATAATCCAAAACTTTTCAAATTTGGTATACAAGACTTTTATGTCAATCGAAATAACATAATAGATTTTGGTTAAAATAGGCTAACCAGAAGTGGTACATTACTTGAAGTTGTTAACAGTTTTTCTCGAATAAAATGATTTTATTTTGATTTTAGAAATAAATGCTTCAAATAAAAGTTTTAGAGAATTAATTTCTGCGTCTAGTACATCAAGTATTATTAAATTAGCCCTTTGTATAAGCGAGGTATGTAAATTTAAAAATTATATACTTTTTTGTTTTTGTAATAAAGCTTGCTATAGATTAGGACAAAAACATAAAAAAAATGTTCATGTCAAATTACGTTAAATACGTGCAATTTTATGATACAATAACAAATGTTATATTTTTATTGTGAAATTAGTCATATTCATTGTTGTAATCAAAACTCTCTTTAAAAATAACCGGGTTAGATTATGGTCGCTATATATCTTACTTTTTTGAAGTTAAAATTAATATTTTGTAATTTATTTATTAAAAATCTGTTGTGGCCAGCACAATACCTCTCGCCACTTCCTTTTTTTGGTTACATAAG
Source organism: Harpalus rufipes (assembly GCA_951394225.1). Lineage (NCBI taxonomy): Eukaryota > Metazoa > Arthropoda > Insecta > Coleoptera > Carabidae > Harpalus > Harpalus rufipes. Next base: position 9,264,741 of record OX596276.1, on the reverse strand, counting down.
TATAGGGCGCGAACGGTAATGTTACATTTTTGGGCTTGACAAGCAAATGTGTGGGCCCGTTTCAGAATGATAATTAGTAATTATGTACATAGATGTCAAATGTTAGAATTTTTCATTAAAAATTTCAAGATTTTCTAAATTTACGTAGTTAATTTATCACCAGGAGTTTAAAGTTTACTTGTATGCCTTAGATATTTAACATTTAATTCTGCTCCACATGGAATTGGAAAATCACTAAATTTAGAATGAGAAATTATGATATTTGACATCTATATACATAATTACTAGCTATCATTCTGACATGGGCCCCCATATCTGCTTGTCAAGGCCAACAAAATCATATGACTGCTCGCTCCCTATTGTATTTAACATTTCTTGTATACCTACACTCTACACCAAAAATTCTACTTACGCATATATCTATTCCATATATATTTAAATTGTTTAATTTTAAATTCATTTTTGATGAAGAAATTTTGTCCTCTTCTAATTTTTCGAAATGTTTTTGTACTTCCCAGAAAAAGTCTTCAGTAATGTCTTCGGATTTCTGACACTGACATTATCTGTCAGTTACAAACAAATTAAATTTTCAACTATTTTCCATGGCCATTCTTTCGGCTGTAAAATTTATTATAACAGATTATTTTACATACTATATTTCTTCTATCTCTAAATCTATAGAATATATTGTAAAATATTTAAATGTATCAGAAAGAGAATTTATTTTTCTTTAATATTATCAAGAAAAAATTTCAAAAAATATTATTTAAAAGATTTTTTTTCAAGAATCTTCTACTTCCGGTTGTCCAATTGTTACCAAAACCTTTTCAGATCTTCCCATGAATGTCCGATTGGGAAATACGTAGTTAAAAAAATTTAAAGTCTTATAGTTTTTGAGTAACCGTCCTTCCAACATCCCACACACACACACACACACATACACACACACATCCACACACACACACACACACACACACACACACACAGACATCATCGTAAAAATGATAAAATCGGATTGTAGGGACCTTAAAACGTGCTTATTCAATAAAATCTGGATATGCGATTTTTAGCATGAATGCAATACCTCTCTTAGCGAGAGGTAAAAAAATATGTATAGTTTAATAATCGTACAAGGAAGTCGTGTGGTGTCCACATCAGATTTTTTTTTGTTACTAACGTTTAATGTATATTTTTTGACATTAATTCTTTAACAGTAGAATGTATGGTTACTTACACTCTAGTTACTTATTAATAGAAAATCTTTTATTAATAGGACCCATTAATAAACAATAAACTGAAAAACAGGTAAGTGAAAAAAATTGGGACAAATATGCTGGTTTCTTTGTTATTCAATTTAGACCGTTAAATTATAAACTTCGGGCGTAAACGCCACTTTTTGATGTGTAAAGATCCTGAATTCTACTTCCGGTTTCACCGGAAATGGTAATATTGACTTTTTAAATAGAATGATATACATATTTTTTATACAACCCATAAATAATGTTAACTTTATTCTTATCAAAATCATTACATAATGTGCTTCATTATTTATCCAGGGAAATAAAAATGACAATTACTCCTTTGGGAAATAAAATGATCTAAGGCCATTGACAGGCCACCTAAGAAGAATTTTATTTTCTTAGTGTTCAATTGTTAATTGGTATTGATTAATAGATATCAAATATTATCAATTATATTTATTTCGGAAGAAATATGATTTTTGTGAAAAATTATAAAATAAATAGTTTATTTCATTTATAGGAATGTGCTTCTTCTTTGATACTGGTTTTACATACTGTTAATAATCTCTTTTGTAACCTAAATAACAATTTTTTCCGTTTGTATATAAAATATTGTATATAACACGGGATTGCATCTTTATTCCATTGATAAATAAACTACTAATTTCTGAAATTACTTTAAATTATATTTTTCTTCAAACGTCATAAAAGTAGCATATAGTAACCTGTAATATCGCCCTAAATGTCACTATAACACACTAGGTAACCTAAAAATAAAATTACTAAATACCATCAATATCTGTCAAATTTAAATAAATAACCTATGAATTGAAATATAAACAGAGTTATTTACTTTTGAGGAAATATTAAAGAATAGCAGACTTACAGATTACAATTACAGGGACGGTAATGAATATAAGAATATTTAGAATTAAAGTGATAAGAAAAGTTTATATTGTTTTGCAGTGATTCCTGGACATATCTTTCATCCACACTGTTAGATTTCCATCAAATTAACAACTTCAGGAGGCGTACATAATATAATACTTCAAATTCCGACATAATTTCACACAAGGAGGATATAAAATTGCACAGTTTTTATTTAAACGTCAAAACGTGAAAATTTTCACTTCAATGTTTATAACAAAAAGTGAACAAATAAGTATCCAATAGCTACATGGCAATTGAAATCGCAAACGTAATTTACGTCAGTAGTAGATATTTTTCTTATATCTACGTTTGAAGAAAAAATATAATGTGCCCTTCAGAGCAAAAGTGTCTTTGTGTGCCTCGCGTGCAATTGTCCGACTCGCTTCGCTCGTCGTGCAAATTTCCACGCTCGCCACATCACTTTTACTCCTAATAACACAATATACTATTACAGTAGTGATGCGAAATAATTTTCATGAAAAATGAATCTACTTATTAATTTATATATATATATATATATATATATATATATATATATATATATATATATATATATATATATATATATATATATATATATATATATATATTATAAAACTTTAATGCAATAACAGTTGCAATGACATTTGTACTTTCTTTGTTTGAGAAAATATTTTGATGTTTACCTGATGTGTCATTTGTTTCTGATTATTTTTAACTGTCAAAGAATGAAGGAAAAAAAATATTTTACTCTTGAATAGTAGATAGTTCGAATTGTTCAAAGGCTCTAAATTTAAAATTTATAGTAATTTTTAAAAATTGTATCGTACTTGAAATAGAAAATATTTCATATATATATTTTTTGTTACTTGACTTTTCCATTGTTTTGTTTCAATGTCAAATAAAATACCATTTAAAATATTTGCATAAACCTATATTTACTACAGTTAAATATTTATATGATGATTAAAATTCATGGTAGATAAAATTTTATCATTGTTCACATTATTTTCTGCGGTAAATATGTTGTAAAAATTTATTTCTAAAAACTCAAATGAAACGAATTTCATTTCATTTTCATGTTTAAAACGTGAATAGAATAAATTCTGTAAAATACATAAAAAAATCTTATTAGTCTGTTGATAGTTTATGCTTATTGTATAAGATCAAAAATGAGAAACCATCCATAACAATTAGAAAAAGAATTATAAAAAACAAATATTCAATTCGCTTCGCATCTCCAACAAAATTTCCAAAATTACTACAATATGCATTTATGCTTTCAAAATTAATTAAATAATTAGTAAAAGCGGAAAAAATCTGTTTCAGATTTCTATCAAAAATTCTTTTAATTACACACTTTTAAAATTTAGCTATACAACTGCAATTTTTAGCAAATGAGTATGTAGACACGTAATGTAGTGTTTTGACAAGTGTGTTGCACACATGTGCGTATGAGAATAAGCATGCACGTGTTTTAATTTGTATGTCCTGTATATGCTATAAATTAGCATGCCGGAAATAGCACTGTATACTTAAAAAAATTGAACTAAAATGATATATATTTAAACGCCTGTAGGTATTCTTACCTAATTTTAAAAACTTAATTAACTTGTAGAAATTAGACTTGATATTGTTTCAATAAACTATACAACTGTTTCAAATTTACCAGTCTGACATTTGAGAGTTAAATGAATTGGCATAATGTTCCACATAATCAATTATCACAACAATTGACAAGTGTAAAATGACTGTTTATAATTTTAATTTATAAACCTAGATCAAGATATTAAAAATGACGAAATTATAAAAACTCTACTGCAGGCAAAAGCTATGATACAGCGTTTCCCAAACTTTTCATATTGCAAACCGGTATTTTTTGCACAATTTTTTCTTGACCTACCTCAATACAAATAAACATCATACTATCTTTGAATATATAATACATATAAGAACGGCAACGTAATGTATTTAGATTAAATATTTCGAGAGAAGTGCCATCTATCCCTCCGTATACGAATTTTTTCTGAGTTAGTTAAAAAAATACATAATAGGTGGATGTTACGCAGTGTTGCCACGTAGCTAGAACAGCAAGTTAAGATTTTATAAAGTTTTTTAAGTTGGCTACTGTAAAACAAGTATACATGTACATTGAAGATTCAAAATATATTATCTGGTTATTATGAAACAATATTTTTGAATGATTGATTATTGAATACCTCTAACAAATAGTATCTGGTAATCCTGTCAGCACGATTTACCGTAGTTCATAGTTTTGTGGTAGGAGTCACTAGCTATCTTTAATAATTTTGTGAATAAAAAGAGACAGATATAGTATCTTGCTAGGCCATATGCGTTGCCGTTCTTATATGTATTATATATTCAAAGATACTATACTTTTTCTACGACTACAAATTGAGGCAGTAGAAAAAAATCCCTTTATGGGTTAGTTATTTTTACTGTATGTCAGTTTGTCATGATGTGATTAAAATATAGTTTAGCGCCCAGGGAAACCAGTCCGTTAAGTTACATTTTAACAACGGAAGTAGAAAAAATATTTTTCCTATTTCACGTTTACAAAGTGAATTTTGTACAACTGTTTTTATCAAAAACATTTTGTACAAATGTTTTGGGGATTTTTTAAATTAAGTTGGTAACTTAGTATATGGAAAATTACTGAAGTTAGATTTTTTTAGTAAAATATTTACATCAAATAGTAAAGCACTATTTTAAATTAAAATTGAAAGTATTTATTTGTAGGTTCATAACATAATAAATATAAATCTGAACTCTAACCTAATTCGTAAGTAAATATCAAAATAAATTAAATTTCAAATGTTTATTGAAACTGTCAGTGTCACCAACCTTGATATTTTAATATTTCTTTCAATAATAATTTTAAAATAAAAGTACGTATTACAATGTCCATTTATAATAGTAATACTTTGCGTAACTCGCCTACGGCTCGATTACGCAAACTGTTCTCGTATATAAGGATCAATGTAATACTTGTCTTTAAAAATATTTAATTAAATGTCAATTTGACACGAGATATTATCAAAAATGTTATGAAACGAAATCAAAGCTGTTCTTATTTAATGTTACTTTAGAAATGAAAACAAATTAGAAAACGCAAATGGCAATATACTGTATCCTTTATTATCTTTTCTCCTTAAAATTACATTTCAAGATCAATTTTAACAACTTGACTTTTGAATTGAATAATAATCAGACATACGTTTCTCTGTTCATAGCCTACTCCGAGTTAGGTTTTTTATCGAACATACTGTACTATTTTCTACAAATCTACTAAAAGTAGGATTTTTAATGTTTGTTTTTAGGGTTAAAAATGTCATTTTATGACACCAATGTTAAAAAATGACAAATCATTGTTATTATTAAAACTAGTATTAAAAGTGAAATAGTTACCTTGGTCATAACGAATGAAACAACAAAATCTACATTTTTGGTATGTCAAAAAAATATTAGAAATACATATTTAAATTTAAAAAAATAGTGTATGATATACACACATCGAAGATTTGGACCACTCCGCTTCGCGTCGTATTCCAAACTTCTCACAAAATAAAATGCCACTTTTAACTTTTAACACATATCATAAATAATTATTATCTACAACTATTATAATATATGTACACTTTACGCGTATCCATAGATATGACCGACCTCTCATATTCCACATGTGGAATATGAAATATTTATATTTCACGGTACGATTTTTTTTTTTTATTAAGTAAGCTACATTATATTATTGATACTTTTATGGTTTCTGTAAGTAAATATTGATACCGAAGTTTACCGAATACAGTTGCTGGACCAATCGCATTCGTCTATTCATTGCGTTCGGCAAACTTCGGCTGACAGCGCTGTGACGTGCTGAACGCGGCCATTAATTTTAGACATTGTAATTTCAAATGTCATATTTATTTTGAAATGCGAAAATTTGTGATTTTTTTCAGACCGAAAAAGCCAACTTTTTATTGAAAACTCGTACGTAAAGCATAGAATTCTACTCGCCGTGTAATGGCTGTAACTCATTCGGAAGAATTACAAAACTACCTTCTATCGAATAAAAATATAAGAAAATCTTAAAATTTATGCAAAAATTGATGCTACGTTTTTTAATTTAGTTACTATAACATAATAAAAACCTTCAAATATAGTGATAATACCATAATAAATAAAAAGATAAAAAATATATAATAATAATAAAAAAAAATTACACCGTTTAAAGTTAAAACTGATCAGGTTTTTATCGCATATTATCTATTTGTGTAAGAAATATAATGGAATATTAATATGTATCAATTTACTAAGAATAGCTGCAATATGAAAGTTTTTCCATTAATGTACCTGCACTACAGAAAAATTTAACTATTAGAAAGTATATTCATTCTTCAAATAGTTTAACAGGCAGAACTAAACAGTAGTTTGCGTTACCTGATATTATCATATTTTTATGCAAAATTACTCCTCGTCTATAAATAACTAGAAAAATGAAAATTCGTAATTTATACGGTTTCTAGCTTAACATAAATATTTGTTTAACTTTTGAATCAAAAGTTATGAATATAACTGATCAATGGCAATAATACTACCACGTTAAGAAATGGATATTTAGTTCTCACTAATGTTTTGAACCCCATATTTTTCTTTTTACCTCCCGCTACCCTTCGTAAGGGAGGTATAGGGATCATGCTAAAAATCGCATATCGAGATTTTGATAAATGACCACGTTTCAAGGTCCCTAGAATCCGATTTTAACATTTTCACAATGATGTCTGTGGGTTTGTATGTATGTGTGTGTGTGTGTGTTTGTGTGGATCTTCTGATCACTCTAGCTCAATACTATCAACCGCAGAATTTTGAAATCTTAAGATTTCAAAATTCAATTGTATTTCGACCTTACTCTAATATGGAAAGAAGCCATTAGAGTTTGGTGTAAATCGGATAACTGGAAATCGCACTTTACTAGAAGCTCAAAATAGTTTTTCTTCCAAAACTACCTTTAAATGTCATTTTTTCGCGATTATGTTATTATTAAAATTAAAGATTAATGAATTTTCTACAGGCATGCGTTAATAATATTTCTATATATTTTATAGATAAATTAATAAAATAATCAATTTTATAAATCCCGGAGTTTATGTTTTAAAGATAAACACAATTCCTTAATTACACAATTCATATTTCAAATGTATATAACTAACAGATAAATGCCACTGTCAAAAAAATAATTATTTCAAATTAATAATATAGTTTGGTTCACGAAAGATGACAATTCAAGGTCATTCATTAACCGTATGGTATAATATTACTAGCAGATAACTTCACTGCATTTCGTATAAATAGACGTGCAACATGAAATATTTATGGATACATTTGAACTGAAAAAGATAAGTATAATTTATTTGAAATTTATGTTTCTTTTTAAATAATGCCTTTCTCAAACATTTATGCTCTTCACCTATGTATTTGAAAACCCAAAAACATGCACTTGACAAAAACCATGGAATAATAATTTGATTTAAATGTCAACGTCACTGGGTAACTATTAGGACAGAGGGCTATGCAGTACATAATTAGATATCTGTAACTCTACGACAAACGTCATTATTATTTGTAATGTGTTGGAAAGTAATGTCACCATTTACGTATATCTGTCACACAACATAAACTATATAGACATACGTCAAATAATCTTTCTCTTTCTAACATGAAATGTTGCTAAGTTACTACTGTATAAAGTGCTGTGTATTCTTTCTTCGAACAAGTGACCATGAATTGTCATCTTTCGTGAACCAAAGTATAGTAACATTTTAAAAATAAAATTGTAAATAGAACAATAGTTATATGGAAAGGAACTTAATATACATAGTTTTCTGCATTAGTAAATATACAGGTATGTATTTAAATTAAAATAATAATAAATATATCAGCACGGCATATTACTCATTACTGGGTGTGCTAATGCTAATCTGCTTTGTACACAGATTTCGGGAATGATGATGACTAATTTGTATCGTGCGAGCTTTTACAAAGCGTCGCCTCACGTGTACTCATTTCTGGCGTGGAGAGTGCACCACGCAGGTCAATTTTGTGCCATATAAAATTCGAAATATTTGGTGTTGGTAGGGATTGAATCCGGTTCCCCAGATTCATGACCAGACACTCAGGCACACGGCCACGAGATCCCATAGGTATATGTATTTAAATTAATAAAAATTAAAAAGCGGGAAGTATTGTGTTGGTCACATCAGATTTTTATACTAGCGACAAATATGTATATTATCAGTTTCACGCATGACGTTGGTCGTTGGTCGCTTTCAAGCCCAGGTGATCATTACCACAGTTGACAGCACTAAGTATCAATCAGTAAAATAAATTATATTTAAATATAAAATTTCACAAAGTGATCAGATAAGTAAATTAGATTAAAAATGTAAAATACATAAAAATGATATTAGTAAAGTATCATTTGCGGTTGGGTGAAGTTTACCAACAATTTATCAAATTGAAATATTAATAGATTAAATTCAAATATAAAATTTCCGTAACTAGAATGAACGATAAACTTATTTCCTCCAGGCAGAGATCAAATATTTATTATACGTCCTTTATTTTACAGATTTTATTACAGAAAGTTATTCGTTTTTACCTGCCGCTAGCCTTGGTAAATGACCACGTTTTAAAATCCAATTTTAACAATTTTACGATGATGTCTGTGTGTGTGTATGTGTGTGTGTGTATGTGTGTGTGTATCCTCTTTACGCTCTAACTCAAATACTATCGTTCAGAAAATTTTGAAACCCTGTATTTCTACATTATTCTAATATGGAAAGAAACCATTAGATTTTGATGCAAATCAGATAACCGGAAATGGCACTTTACTGGAAGCTCAAAATAGTTTGTCTTCGAAAAATACTTTTAAATGTTATTTTTTCGAGATTCATGTTATATAAAAATTAAAGATTATTAAATTTTCTATAGGTTTGCGTTAATACATTTTCTATATATTTTATGGATAAATTTATAAAACTATCTATAATTTTAATTCTGGAGCCTATGCTTTAACCACAACTCCATGGTTACACAGTTTAGATCTCAAATGCATGTAAATGACAGATATATGTCACTGTCAACAAATTAAGCATTTCAAATAAAAATAGTAACATTTTAAAAAGGAAATAGTAAATAGGACAATAATTATATGGAAAGGAATTTAATACTGTTACCAGCATAAGTAAATATGTAGGAATATAGATTAGTATATAAATAAATAAAATAAATATATAGTCACGGCATATTACCCAGTGCTGGATGTGGTACCGTACGAGCGTTTACTAGGCGTCATTTCACGGGCATTCATTGCTGGCGTGAAGAGTGCAACATAGGGGTCATTTTTGTGTCATTTAAAATTCGAAATATTTAGCGTTGGTCGGAATCGAACTTGGTATTTAAATTTAATTTTAAGTATTTACATGTATATAAAAATTAAATTAAACGGATAAAAGTATTGTGTTGGCCACGTCAGATTTTTATCTCTTCAAAACTTACTTTTTTACCTTCCGTCACCTATAGTAAGGAAGGTATTGTCTTTGGTCAAAAAATTCGGTGGTGAGTTTTCATTGAATAAGCACGTTTTAGGGTCTTTACAATACGATTTTACTATTTTTACGATGATGTCTGTATGTGTGTGTGTGTGTTCGTATGTGCGTGTGTGTGTGTGTATGTGTGTGTGTGTGTATGTGACTGTTTTTTCCTGCACGATATCTCCAGTACTAGAATTCCAAAAATTACAATTCTTGCGTATTTCTCTTCCTTACAACCATATGCAGAGTTGATTAGATTTTGGTTATAATTGGTCAACCGGAAGTGTCCTCATTTGAAGATTTTAACAGTTTTTCTTGAAAAAATCAGTTAAATGTTATTATAACTTAAATAATATATTATTGTCTATACGATTTGATTGCATTTTATATTTGATATTCAACAGATATAGAGTTAAAGAAGAATAAAGATAATAAATTTGATATAAATTTCATAATTCAGCCAGCTATGCTAACTTAACCATGGAAACTGCTAATTCAAATTGACAGATGTCAGTATCAATAAAATGTAAATCAATGAAAGAAAAAGGGAAGTAACTCTAGTATTAGAAGTTTCTAGATATAAGAGAGACGATGATTACATTGGTTTGAACATGTTATGAGGAGAGATGAATATATTAATAGAAGGTGGAAGAAACATAGGAAGACCAAATATAAGATGAAAAGGCTGTATTGTAGAAGACTTGAGAGAAAAGAAACTGAATGAGGACGACACGCAAAGCAAAAATAAGTGGAAGAAGAAAATAAAAAATAGCGACCTCCTAACGAATGGGAAAAACTAAAGAAGAAGAAGAAGATATCAGTGTCATGTGCAATTTGCATAGTTTGTTAATGAAATAACTTTACTGGAAATATAGGATCTTTTGCAAGAAAATTTATGTATGGGGCGCGTGCAGTAACATGACTTTGACCGTGTCAAAATGACAGCAATTAATTATGTCCATAACTGGCAAGTGTTACAATTTTTCAATCAAAATTTCATAATTTTCTTATTTTATGTGGTTTGCTTGTTATCAGGAGTATGGAATTCAGTTGTCGAGAAAAGGAATCACATAATACCAAAAATTTATAATCTTTTGCAAGAAAATTTATGTATGGAATTTGTACATAATACACAGGATTGACGGAAGGTATTGTGCTGGCCACATCAGATTTTTTCCTTATTTTTTAATGATCCCAACAAATTCTTTTGTAATATGTGTAATCAAATCACATATTTAATTAATGAGCAAATGTTTACGGAAAAAATCTGATAAATGCCTGTTTTAGAATTGCAGAGATAGAATCATAAGTCGAATCGCTATGCATTTGTAATCATTAGGTATAAATGTGGAATTTTTATTACCAAGTTTGATGAAATTAATTACTACTTCTGTTTCACATAATAAAGAAAAATTATATTAGAAATGCATTGCTTTTTCCGCATCGCAATTAAAAAGGCAGACCTCATGTACAGCGATCTAATGTGTGAAGCTATTGCTTTACATATGGGAGTAGATTTTTTTTTGTTATGACTGATTATGGTCATAACAGACCGAATTCAAATCCGATTTGATTCAACATGAAAATTATTTTCATACGTAATATAACAAATAATATGATGATGTTCTCGAGTGAAACCAAGTTGCAGATGTGCTGCTTCGGTTTCACGAACAATATCTTCGATGATTAATCATATCACGAGCTTATATTTAATGAGAGAATATAATAAAAATTTGTAACACAATGGCAGGTACCACAAGCCTTGTTTTAACTAAAACGATGTTTTAAGAAATGTCAAATTTCATTATTTAATATTAATAATAAATAATATTAAATTCATCAGAATATAATTTTAAAGCAGAAATTAAATATTGAAATTTGAATTTGACATTTCTTAAAACAGCGTTTTAGTTAAAACCAGGCTTGTGGTACCAGCCATTGTGTGTGCTGCTAACCTAACTTTTGATGTACATATTCATATTGTACTAAAACATGGTACTTACGAGTTTTATTTAATATATATGAGTTTGAATTATTGTTATAACTAATTTTTATACTCAAAATTAACTGGCAATATTGTCAATAAAGAAAACAAAGCCCTTAGTAACGATTATAAATAAGGTGTTAATTACTTTGGTTTTTATCATCGCTGTGATAGACATGTAACTAGGGAGATTGTGAATGTTGATTATGATATTTTCAATTTTATAACTGCATAGTTCATGCTCGTACGTAGGGTGACGTTTGATAAGCGCCCTCTTTGTTACAGATATGAGTTACGAACACATCGTCATTACTGAAATATGTGAATAAAATAATTAGTACATGACACACCCAGTAATAGGTAATAAGCTGATGCGATAATATATGTTTTTGTTTATTTTATAATTATTAAAACAATTTGTACTTTATAAAAAACGTGCTAAACAAAAATAAATAAGTCATCACGGTTTTACTCATTGCTATAGGTGTGCCAATATTATGTCATCGCAACATTTTTCCATTGCCTATATACAAGGGTGTAGAATTTCGTTATTATATCGGAAATACAATATTTTTTTTTAATTTGCGATTTTTGTTTTATTTTAAAAATTAAATAACATTTTTCTAAAAATCTATTAAAAGTAGGTTTTATTATCTCTCGCTAAGAGAGGTATTGAATTCATGCTAAAAATCGCATATCCGCATTTTATTGAATAAGCACGGTTTAAGGTCCCTACAATACAATTTTGAATGTTGTAGATACGATTTCTCAAATTCTATACAACTAGAGACCTGTTAACTATGGATTCCTCAATCTAACATCTAACGGAAGAGTTGAGTTAGTTTCGGTAACAATTGGACAACCGGAAGCGGTAGTTTCTTAAAAAAAATCTTCTAAATACTATTTTTGAAAAATTATGTTAATACAATAAAAAAGATCTTTAAAGTCTCAAACTGATACATTTAAAAAAATATTATATCGTCTATAGATTTAGAAATATATTATATAATATTATAGAATAATCTGTTGTAATAAATCTCTCTGCCCAAACAACTCCATGGAAACCAGTTGAGATATTTTAGTATTTATAATTGACAGATAAATGCAAAATGTCAATGTCAAGAATTTATTGCATTATTAATTAAATATTTAAAATTATAGGTATATTAATATTACATATATCCTTAAGAAATTTTGAATATATTAGAAGAGTAGAAGAATAGATACAATTTGAATTATTTGTATGTACAAGAAATGTTAATTCGTTAATTATGACCCGGGTTCGATCCCGCGTACAAAGCAGATTGGCACACAGCAATGGGTAATATGCCGTGATGATATATTTATTTAAGTAACATAAAATTAAAATGGCGAGAGGTTATGTGTTGGCCACATCAGATTTTTAATGCTTGTTTTTAGGGTTAAAATGTCATTTTATGACACCACATTAGTGTTAAAAACTGACAGATCATTGTTACAACAAATCGGTATATTTAGCACATGTCAAAAAATAGTTAGAAATACAAATTTAAAGTTAAAAATAGGATTTGTAGAAAAAATAGTGTATGATATACGATATACGTGTTACAACTGATTTTATTTTGTTCGAAAGTTTGGAGCACTCAGCTTCGCATCGTGTTCCAAACTTCCTTCTCACAAAATAAAATGTCACTTTTAACACATATCATAAATAACTATTTTAACCTTTGATAGTCCTTATCACATAGTTTTAAGGTCTAATTTTAATATAAATGACCCATGTTCTAATTTGTTATTATGATGGAGGACCATATTGTATCCAGTGAATAACAATATACTAAACCAATCAATAAAAAGAAAAACCAATTTCATCTATCAATTCCCACCACGGAATATATCATAATTTTCAGGATGCACGCCACTGCATCCAGACCGCACCCTCCTAAATATATTAGGGTAGGGATTTACCCCTGCATCCATATGTGTACATACGTCACTGCACCCATGCCGGCATCCACGGGGGCAGAGCACGCGTGCGCTTGATGAGGGCTGGCTAACGTCAAATGCCAGTTGACACGCGACTAGAGCCTTGTATGGTTGCTTTTCGTCACGCTGAAACACGTTATGCTTCAGTTTTATGACGTCACGCGATTTAACGAGAATTTTCGAGAGTGTAATACTTTTACTTGTTTCTCAAAATAATTGGATTATTGTTTTAAAAGGTATGTTGCATTCTTCATACATGTTGATGACTTGTTTTTAATTTTGTTTTTTGTCTAACTATACAAGGGGGAATCTGAATAAATAAGTTTAATTACTAAACCAAATGGGGCGCGTATTTTAGTGCGTTAAATGATCGACTGCGGTGCTGACGTCCAATAATCTAATTAAAATTTGACAGAAATTAAATTTTTAATTAATAAAAAAGGTGTCCCTGCTGTGCACTCTTCACATCAGCTATCAAATTATAATAATAAGAGGAGTCTAAGGTTAATTTTTTTTTTTTTGTTTTAGTTATAATTCAGCTATCAAAATTTAAAAATAAAATCAAATTCACACATATTATTATTATGATATTAAACTAAGGGCCAATTTTACAATCCCCAGTTAAAACCTTAATTTCCTGAAACAATATTAAATCGCATTAACGACAATAACAAATTTGCCATTTGACAGATCATTTCAATTCAGTTTTGTTTGTTTAACTTTAAACCATTTGTTAACTGTCAGTTAAAAGGAAAAATAGAGCATCGAAAAAGTAAATTCAAAGTCAGATTTAGGGCCGGTTTATCCATGCAAGGATAACAAATTTATAGTTAACGTTAACTGTCAGATAACCTTATATAATTGTTTATCAATATGAAACTATCTGTCGGTTAACGAACTTATTGGTAACACTGAATTAAATACCTTTGGTGATTGGCTAAGGTTCATGTGTCAAATTGACAAAAAAATTTACAGAATAAGAATATAGATCATACACAGATCTTATAAGATGGATTATATTGTTAATTATTTGACAACGATGAAGAACTTTGAATATTATTATACGAATTTAACTGAAGAAATGTTATATTTCTTAAAAGATAAGTAAATTTATTAAACATATAATGTATTTATTTTTAAAAAAATTATAATATAAATTCTAGGAACCACACTCCGTTTAAGAAGATATTATTTACATTCATGTAAAATTTAAGAATAATCAACAGATATTTTGTATAAGTTTATTCAGCATCGTTCAATATTGTACTTCCACAATGCACATATTAGATTATTATAACTGAATCAATATTGGAATCATTGCTACTGATTATTACATTTTATAATTTATATAATTTGTTGTTACCAATAAATATTACTATTGTTGTAATCAACATATTTCATTTGAGTTTTCAAGTTCAAGTTTAATAATTGTAGTAGTGTTTTATTGTATATTATGGGTTGTATTGTTACATGTTTTTATTTTTGCAATTAACATCTATTCATTTTATCAATATGTTTAATCAACATTTAAGAGCAATATCCTACTGGGTGATTATAATATTGTTCTTTGAATTTAATGCTTTCCTTATTTGAAAACATGCAAAGTTTTATTTTCTATCTCTTGTGTGATGTCCATACCTATAATAATACTGTATTGTAGATAAGCGATGTAGAATCATTTTAAAAATTCAATCAATTTTCACATTTAGGTTAGAATTTTGCTCGGAATTTTGTATAATGTATGCAATTAATTCAAAATATCGTGTTAATTACTTTTGCTTATTGTTAATAATATACTTACCATATGTGATTAATTAATTAATTATTGTATTTATTAATTTTTGAGGGCAAAATTGCATACTTTAACTGTAAGTTAACATATTTATCTGCCAGGTGAACTGACGGCTAAATTTTTGCCGATTTTATCTGACAGTTTACGTTAACTTTTGCTTGATAACGCTTTCTATGTTTTAACTGCCAGTTAAAAATATATCTGCCAGTTAAATTATTTAACCTTGCATTGAAAAACAACAGAAATATATTTACTATAAATTTAAATTACTCCCAGCAATTGTTTGTAAGTAATGACTATTTTATTTTGCTATGTTTTCCTTTTGTGGTTTTCTGTATTGTTATCCTAATGATACGGATTAAAAATTCAAAGAAATAATCGTTAACGTACTATACTTAGGAAATTTTTAATGTAGTTCTCTTAGTTTGAAAACAGATATCCGTATTACGAAGGCACTTTTATAAGTCGTGTTCCTTTGGACTGTGATTCGCAATCTAAATCATCAAAGTGATCATTATTAAGTATGTTTTTTTCCGTTTTTTATTCGTTATCCCCACTTTCTCATTTTGTGATCACTAGACAACCTTCCCCTTTCCCTTCTGAAAAATCCTTTTCGAATGATCACACGGATTCATTTCAGAGTAAATTTAAAAATGGCTAACGACAATAGGTTTTCGAGTGTAGAAATTTATCAATGTGGGATTTGTTGCATCAAAAGAAATATGATTTTTCTACAAAAGCATGTAATGACCACCATACTTTTAAAAACAAAAATTTGTTTTAAGTAAACATATTTCATGCTTCATATATTACCAAGAACACTTTATTTACGTCTATATGATCCATTTTTAATGTACTGACTATAACACTTGACAGTAGATTTTTATAAAATATAATAAATTAGTTTGCATTGGTCTGCATATGAAATTTGATGCTAGGTGGTGTTTATATTATTCAAGTTGTTTTCTTGATATAATTTTTAAATCATAATTCAAAAGGATCATGATTAAATTAATCAGGATTCATAAAATCACAATCACAGCCATAATAAAAGTTCTTCTATGGAGCGCGCATTTACGTTATATTGTTATGAGGAATGTGTTTCATAAAAACGCTTTTATTATAAAAGAGAGCTTGTAATACGGGTCATTGCCTTTGAATTGTTGAGTGTGTCATTTTGCGTAAGATAGATTTCGATAATCTCCATAAATTAGTACTTTATAGGGTGTTTTCTACACAATTCTTCGCTGGGATTAAGCTACAGTGGAAAGTGCACCACACGAGTATTTTATACTGTAATTAACCCGAAATAATTTTTGACTTCGACCAGATTCAAACTTACGTCGTCAGCACTTTTCATTTGACTCACTGAACCATAGGCCTCAAATCTCAAATAATTTTGTGGTGGTACACCGCATACACACACTTTTGTATTCTTTAATTATCTATAATCAAAGTAAATAGTTGTTATATTATATGGTTTACAAAATAAAATATTTGTCAAAATTCAACAATTTTTTTTCTTTCTGGAATTAGCTTCATTTTCTGACATTTTCGATTCACCGTTGGTTGAATCCGCGGATGAAGAACTAGCGGAAATGGAAGGCCGACTGTAGTTATTTAATTCATAACCTCATAGCCAAGAATGCAAATTATACACAGGAGTTTAATTATATCATACCACATAGAAAGACTCTTGGGATAATTATATTATTAACATGTCATGAAATTATATTTTCTGTATGTGTGCACTTGAGGGTGCGGGACTACTCAGCACTACACAAATTGACATTGACATTGACAATTCGACACAAGACAATTCGACCTTAACAATTTCGGGAAATATCTAACTTTACCTAACCTCTTTTCATTTATTCACGGCATTGATACCCGGTTGATACCCATATATAGGGTGGTGTATCATGCATCTTACTTCATTTTAATAATATTATTTCATTATTCAATTTTCAGATTCCACCAAAAGTACCTAACAAGATCTTATAATAGAAAACTGTACAATGTACAAAGTACAAATGCGACACTTGGTGAACTGCTTTGAATAATATTAATAATATTTAAATATTATTAATAAGATCTTATAATTTATTTAAGGTAGTTAATCCGTTCATGGTCACAATCCAGAATGTAACTCTTAATTTATAAAATTTCTCGATTGTGGTGTGGATTAGGTGTTAAGACTTACTGGAAAGTTCAGTCAAATAGCATTTATTCTTAATATGCCAACGTTTCTGGCACCCTTGCACCTTCTTCAGGGTAGTACGATTTTATAGATTGTTACAATTCATGTACTCAAAGTACATTCGTACAAAACATTCAGTTAATTTTTTGTACGATGTTTAATAAATTAACTGAATGTTTTGTACGAATGTATTTTGTGTACATGAATTGTAACAATCTGTAAGATCTTACTGCCCTGAAGAAGGTGTAAGGGTGCACAAAAACGTTGGTATAGTAAGAATAAATTCTATTTGACTGAACTATCGAGTAATTTGTTAACACTTAATTTATAATATTCATTACAAGTCGTAGAATTTGGATGTAAATTAGAAAGCATAGATAACCATTGAAATAACGAAGATAATTGAATTTAAAGTTGACACTGAAATGCATTGCGTATATGAAGGTTAGCAGTAGTATTACTAAACGATTAGATAATAAATCATAACAACCCAACATATATACAGAATGTTCAAAAAATAGAGGTCACGGATTTAAAGGTGGATAATACGTCTCAAAACAATAAAAAAAAATATTTAACGTATATCCGGCAATGCCTAAACGATCTAAACGACGTATTTGCAGTGCTTTTATAGACTCATAAGAATACCGAAATAGAAAAATAAATATATAAAAAAATAAATGTTAATTTTGAAATGTTCAAATAATGTCTTCCCTATGTACAGTAAAATTTTTGAAAGATGTCCGATCAAGGTTGTCTACGAATTGTATGAATTCAGATTTTTGCTCCGCCCATCATGACAAATTCAGTAGTGTCGTTTGCGAATCGTTTGCTTAGTTTTTATGAGGGTACGTAAGATACTACTGTTATTTTATTATTATAAAAATATATATTACAGGAAAACATTCAAAATTCAAAAATAAGTCAACTAGTAAGTTTATAAGCAAATGTAAAACCAGATATGTTAAAAATAAGATACTGACACAATGTCAGTGTCAGTGACTCTGATAGAATATAACGTTATACATACGGCTATGAATCCAGGTAATGTATCTGTATTAATAAATAAACTTACGTTACAGCGAAAGTATTATCAACAACGAGCATCGTTTATAAATGGAATGTCCTAACTGAGACGAAACAATATGAATTTTTGAAAGACAAGCGTGTTATATCTATCCTTATCACACACTCTTACGGCCTTCGCAAAAGAAAGAGATAAATGTATGCCTATTTGTTAATTCGTTCGTGATACAGGTGCCCTTGATCGGACATCTTTCAAAAATTTTACTGTAATTATTTTTGCAGAGAAAAAAAATTATATGAAGTTTTCAAAATCAAAATATTTAAAATTACAGCTTCAGTGGCCCAGTAAACTTACACACTTTACAGACATGGTAAAATAAAATTGTATTATATGCATTACTTTAAGAAATGAACGTCGATTAAATATCAATTATTTATTTATTATTAGGTTTTTAAGTCCACATTCATTTTTTTGAAATAATCGACTACTTCCTAAATCTATTTTAACCGCAACATTAAATTAAATTTATCAAAAGTCTAAATTTAAAAATTTATCTACCAGTTCAGATTTTTTTTTCTCTAAAAAAAATATTTATTATTATTATTATTTTTTAATATTTGAACATTTCAAAATTAACATTGAAATCGCTATGGTGCATGTTCCGATGCATCACCTTGTATAGTCAATAAAAAGTCATTGTATATAGAATAATATTATATAATCATAATTATTCCAATATAGTGTGGTACACGGCCGAGATATTCCGTTGACGCATTGTTTCGCGTTAAACAATTAGATATCGAGTAAAGTAGTGCCAGGGCAACAATAATTACGACTCATATATTTTCATAGAATGATAAATCAAGCCAAGTAATGAATATATGTGTTTGTTTGTCCCGGATCTATGTAAATCAAATAGTGTTTATCAAAATTTTCCCATAATAATTACATTCAATAATTACTAATATCTAATACATGTACATTAGGCTAAATACTACTAGTACTTAATAAATAGACTATGAATACATAATAATTAATCTTATTAAAAAATCAGATGTGGCCAGCACAATACCTTCCGTCAATACTGTGTATTATGTATAAATTTCATACATAAATTTTCTTACAAAAGATTCTAAATTTCAAGTAAAATTATTTCATAAACAAACTATGCAAATTGACTTGACATTAACATCTTCTTCTTCTTTAGATTTTCCCATTCGCTAGGCGTCGCTATTTTTTTATTTTCTTGCACTTCTGTTTCAGGTGTTGTTCTCATTCAGTTCCTTTTCTCTCGTCTTCCGCAGTACAGCCCTTCCATTTTATCTTTGGTCTTCCTCTATTTCTTCAACCTTCTATTACTAAGCTATTCATTCTTTTTCCAATATATTCTTCTTCTCTCCTCATGACATATGTTCAAACCAATGTAATCACCTCTCTTGTATCTTTCTAGAAACTTCTAACACTAGTGTTATTTCCCTTATTCTTTCATTCCTTACCGTATCTTTCCGTGTCTTCCCAACATCTATCACAACATCCTCATCTCTGCCATATACATTTACTTTTCATTGATACTGATAACTGTCAATTTGAATTATGTGAATATATTAGCAGTTTCCATGGTTATCATAGCTGATTTAATATCTTTATAATTCTTTAACTCTATATCTATTGAATATGAAGTATAAAATGCAATCAAATCATATAGAGAAAATATATATTTTTTAAGTTATAATAACGTTAAATGTCAATAAATGATATTTATCTGTGTTTTTTCAAGAAAAACTGTTAAAATCTTCAAATGAGGGTACTTCCGGTTACCAATTATAACCAAAATCTAATCACCTCTTCTTCTGGATGTAAATTTGAGGAATACGAAAAAAATATAATTTTTGGAATCGTGGTATTGAAGTTATGCGATCCGAAACTTTCGTCACACGCACATACACACACACACACACATACATATATACATACATACAGACCCTAAAACGTGCTTATTCACTAAAAACTCATCATTGAATTTGTTGATCAAAGATAATACCTTCCTTACTTAAAGTTGACGGAAGATCAAAAGCATAATAAAATAAATAATTCATACCTATATCCATATACTCCAAAATTACATTTTTAAATTTTGGCATTGATGGTTATATCTCAAGTACAAATTTGTTTTAAGAAGATAAAAGCTTATTTGTATGTTCTTTGTGTTATCGCTGATTTTCGTCACACAATAGGCTAGAAATGTTTAAAATAAATCATTATTATCTCTAACTTATCTCTTTAAAAGGAAAGTCATGGTTTGGTCATAAAAATTTTCATTTTCACATGCGTTAAACTATATCATAAAATGTATACGATCATATTTCAATAATTTATTTAGTGTACGTTATACATATTTATATAGATTTATTTTGTAACACATCAATAAATAATATTGAATAAAATGTTACTAGTACTATTATTAATCATAAAACTATAAAATTAATTTAATTATTATTTTCACATAAGAAAATAGCGTTGGTTCATATAGAGAAATAAATAATTCACAAAAGTTAAAAATATATTACATGTCAGCTGCTAATTATCAAATAAAATCAACAGAATTAAATTAAGTGATATTTGACCATGTTTTTGATTTCAACTTTGTGATTTTTAATTTTAGTTATTATACATTTTTACAGATAATAGATATTTATACACCAAGTGAGTTAAGATAATGTTTATTCATGAAAAGAAAGTTTGAGCCACGAGCTCGTAAGGCGAGTGAATTCAATTCTTTGAGTGAATAAAAATTCTTAATTCACGTGGTTTATACAATATATATTATTCAATTTTGACGAAATAACAAGAAAAACCAGTATAATATTTAATTTTAACAAAATAAAAACTAAACAATTTGTACGTTGATAGACGTCAAGTCGTTTATTTATACATTATAAACAAGCTTTATTTTCTGTCATTTGTGTGAAAAATAATGAAAATGGCTGATCGGTCTAATAAAGACTGTCGTGAGTTATTTTCGTGCCTGATGCACTATTTATTGCAGAGTGAGTTAAAGTCTGTGAGTATGACTTATTTTTTTTAATTCACTAGCAAATAAAGAGTTACTTATAGTTGATGCTGTGGAATTTAAAACGTCAAAATTGAATAAAAATATTTAGTATTAGCAAATTTAGTTTCATGAATTTAAATGAGCCGGTTTCATATTTTTCAAAAAGTATTTTACATGAAAGTTTATGCAATATTTTTATTGGTAAATTTGTTATTTTTGTAAATAAATAAATGAAAAAATGGCACAAGAGTAATAAAAAACAGCCTCCCACTCCTGTGACGTCAAATTACGTACAGCGCGTCATTCGTAGCGAATCAGGTTGCCCAAATTTACATAAATAAGCGTAGATATAGTTTGTCACATATTAGGGCTATGAACTTTGACGTCACAATCTGTTTCAGATCACGTGACTCTATCAAAATATTACACAAATTTTAGTATAGTTTGCTTCACGAAAGATGACAATTCAAGGTCATTTATTAACTGTATGGTGTAATATTACTTGCAGACAACTTCATTTCGTATACATAGACGTGCAACATGAAATATTTATGGATACATTTTAACTGAAAAAATTTGTGTAATTTATTTGAAAATTATGTTACTTTTTAAATAATGCCTTTCTCAAAGATTTATGCTCTTCGCCTATGTTTTTGCAAGACATAAAAATATACTTCACAAAAACCATAGAATAATAATTTGTTTTAAATGTCAACGTCACTGGGTAAATATTAGCTCAGAGGGCAGTGCCATGGGCGTACGCAGGGTGGGGCAAGGTGGGGCAGTTGCCCCCCCCCTAAAGTTTCCATATAAAAAGTAAAATTAAAAATTTACTGTATATATGTATATAAAAATAAAAGTATTATACATTATATATTGCACATGTATCATACATATGTAAAATACTGTATAAAAATATAATATACGTGTATGAAATGATATATGTAATATGATCAATACTAAATATTTTTAAACTGCTCAAAAGGAATAATACGTTTTATACAGTATGAAATGTATAATGCATGTGTATTGTACAGGTATAATAACATACAGCATTTTTTTTAAAAGATGTCCGATCAAGGTCATCTCTATCATGACCGAATTAATAAATTGGGATACATTTATTTCTTTCATTTACATAACACGAAGCGTGTGCGATAAGGATGGATACAATACGCTTGTCTTTCAAAAATTAATATTGTTTCGACTAAGTTAGGGCATTCCATTTTAAAACGATGCTCGTTGTTGACATTACTTTCGTTGTAACGCAAGTTTATATATTAATTCAGATATATTACCTTGATTCAAAGCCGTACGAACAACTTTATTTTCTATCAGTGTCACTGACACTAACAGAGTGTCAGTATCATATTTTTCACATTTTTGGTTTCACATGTATTAGTCCATTTCCGTTTTGAATTTTGAATGCTT
The DNA here is from genome assembly GCA_951394225.1 of Harpalus rufipes. NCBI lineage: Eukaryota > Metazoa > Arthropoda > Insecta > Coleoptera > Carabidae > Harpalus > Harpalus rufipes. The sequence continues at coordinate 9,241,527 of OX596276.1, read as the reverse complement.
TTGCATTAACATATATTGCTATAATAATAAAATAACAGTAGTATCTTATGGACCCACATAAAAACTAAGTGAATGACACTACTGTATTTATCGGAATAGGCGGAGCTAAAATCCTAATTCATCCAATTTGTTGATCGGACATCTTTAAAAAAATTACAGTACATTTTATAATAACCAAGAACATATACTTTTATACGTATAGAGGTAGAAGTGACACAAAGATTTTCTGAAAATCCACTACGGTTAATATTTTAGAAAGTTTAAATTCACTAAATATATTATTAATTTTTATTTGTTCTTTTTTAAATCAAATGATTATCTTTGGTATTTACTTTAAATAAACCTTTAACAAAAGCATTTTAAAAATAATTTCTTCTTGCCCCCCCCCCCTGAAGAAATTCCTGCGTACGCCCATGGGTAGTACAGTAGATAATTAGATATATATATATATATATATATATATATATATATATATATATATATATAAAACTCTACGACATACGTCATTATTATTTGTAACGTGTTAGAAAGTAGTCACCATTTACGTATATCTGTTACACAACATAAACTACATAGACATATGTCAAATAATTTTTCTCTTTCTAATATAAAATGTTGCTAAGCTACTACTGTATTAAGTGCTGTGTATTCTTTCTTCGAACAAGTGACCTTGAATAGTCATCTCAAGTATAGTTAATTGTAAAATTTTATTTAAAGAATAAAAATTCTTAAAATTTAATACTTAGAAGGCATATAAAAATTCAGGCTACAACCCTAATGGTTGACTGTCCACCGTCATATACTCCATTCTAACTGAAACTATGTATACTTTGGTTCACGAAAGATGACAATTCATGGTCACTTGTTCGAAGAAAGAATACAGAGCACTTTATACAGTAGTAACTTAGCAACATTTCATGTTAGAAAGAGAAAGATTATTTGACGTATGTCTATACAGTTTATGTTGTGTGACAGATATACGTAAATGGTGACATTACTTTCCAACACATTACAAATAATAATGACTCTGCCCTCTGTCCTAATAGTTACCCAGTGACGTTGACATTTAAATAAAATTATTATTCCATGGTTTTTTGTCAAGTCTAAGTTTTTGGGTTTTGCAAATACATAAGTGAAGAGCATAAATCTTTGAGAAAGGCATTATTTAAAAAGAAACATAATTTTCAAATAAATTATACTTATTTTTTCAGTTCAAATGTATCCATAAATATTTCATGTTGCACGTCTACGTATACGAAATGCAGTGAAGTTATCTGTTAGTAATATTATGCCATACGGTTAATAAATAACCTTGAATTGTCATCTTTCGTGAACCAAACTATATAGAGTGTTTAACATTATAAAAACATTTAATTAACCAAAGCGGCAGTAAAATACTTCAATGCAACCAGCACTGCATATTTGTATTTAAGGTGACCAACTGATTATTCAACTTGTATCAGTAGATGCGAACTACCATATTCTAGATTCATAGAAATAGTAATAACAATCATTATTACTTTATCTGTGTTCAGGTTAAATAATGCCATAATAAGAGATGAAAACTGTATGCCTGTATGAAAGCGCGTCAAATTTAAGTTTTATTTCACTAAAATGGTCGCGGTTAATATTATCATACGCTTAATATTAGATTACTATTATACCCATAGCCGCGGCAGCAAAAAATCAAATAAAGGCAGATTTTTGCGGTCATTATCACAAATGTCTTTTTATTATCGCTTTCTTTTACATAAAGTATTTGCTATTTTATGTTTTTCGTCGCTTGATGGAATTTATAATAACGCAACACAAAAAAATATCGCACAAAGTTTTATTAGATTTATAATAAAAGTACAGCGAGTAGTTTTAAGCAATCAAGGATTAAATTACAAAACTTCGTCCAGAAGTGTATTTTATTTTACTTTATAATTATAATGTAGACTCAGTTAATTCATAAATCTCAGCAAATGAGTTGAAGGTACACTTAACTTATCTAATCAAAAATTTGAGTAAGGCGAGGTGGGGCATTGTTTATTTTTATTTTTACCTCTCGCTAAGAGAGGTATTGCATTCATGTTAAAAATCGCATATCCAGATTTTATTGAATAAGCACGTTTTAAGGTCCCTATAATCCGATTTTAACATTTTTACAATGATGTCTGTGTGTGTGTGTGTGTGGATGTATGTGTGTGTGTGTGTGTGTGTGTATGTATGTAGGATGTTGGAAGGACGGTTACTCAAAAACTATAAGACTTTAAATTTGTTTAACTACGTATTTCCCAATCGGACATTCATGGGAAGATCTGAAAAGGTTTTGGTAACAATTGGACAACCGGAAGTAGAAAATTCTGGAAAAAAAATCTTCTAAATAATATTTTTTGAAAATTTTTCTTGGTAATATGAAAGAAAATTAAATTCTCTATATCATACATTTAAATATTTTATTATATATTTTATAGATTTAGAGATAAAAGAAATATAATATATAAAATAATCTGTTGTAATAAATTTTACAGGCGAAAGAATGCCATGGAAAATAGTTGAAAATTTAAATTTTTTGTATTGTAACTGACAGATAAATGTCAGTGTCAGAAATCCGGAGACATTACTGAAGACTTTTTCTGGGAAGTACATACATTATATTATTTCTTAATGGATTAATAATTAAATATTTAAAATTATAGGTATATTACATATATCCATCAAAAATACTGTCAATCCTGACAATGAATTGGAAACATTTCGAAAAATTAGAGGAGGATAAAATTTCTTCATAAAATGAATTTAAAATTAAACAATCTAAATATAAGGAATAGATATATGTAAGTAGAAATTTTGTTGTAGAGTGTAGGTATACAAGAAATGTTAAATACAATAGGGCGCGAGCAGTCATGTGATTTTGTTGGCTTTGACAAGCAGATATGGGGGCCCATGTCAGAATGATAGCTAGTAATTATTTATATAGATGTCAAGTATCATAATTTCTCATTTTAAATTTAGTGATTTTCCAATTCCATGTGGTTTATTTTCCTCAACAAGTAAATTCCACTCCTGGTGACAAATTAACTACGTGTATTTAGAAAATCTTGAAATTCTGAATGAAAAATTGACAATTGACATCCATGTACATAATTACTAATTATCATCCTGAAACGGGCCCCCACATCTGCTTGTCAAGGCCAACAATGTAACATGACTGTTCGCGCCCTATACTACCAAAAAAGGAAGTGGCGAGAGGTATTGTGCTGGCCACAACAGATTTTTTTCATATTTATTACATACCTACCACATAATATCAAATTGTCAGTTCTCACTAGCTCCATACGACGACGAGCTTTCACCGATACTGTTGCATGTCTGTACGCACGTAGCAATTGCAGTTCACTAGCCAATGAGCCCATGCGTAGGATTGCCAGATTTTTATTTTGTGACAGTGGGACACATGACCGATCGAGCTCCAAATTTGTCCATTTCCTGTATACGAGGGTGCATTGAAAAGTTTCCGGAATTACGGAGAAGGCATTGGATTTTGGAAAGCAACCTTCTTCTTTTTTATCTCCCGCTAAGAGAGGTATTGGATTAAACCGCACATCCATATTTTAATGATTAGGCACGTGGTCCCTACAATCCGATTTCAATATTTTTACGATGATATCTGTCTATGTGCGTGTGTGTGTGTGTGTGTGTGTGTGTGTGTGTGTGTGTGTGTATGTATGTGTGTGTATGCATGTGTGTATGCGGGTCGGTGTATGTGTGTGTGTGGGTCGGTGTGTGTGTGTGGAGGGGGGAGGGATGTTGGAAGGACGACTTCTCAAAAACTACTGTTTAACTACGTATTTCTCAATCGGACATTACTGGGAAGAGCTGAAAAGGTTTTGGTAATAATTGGACAACCGGAAGCAGCAGATTCTTAAAAAAATTCTAAATATTTTTATATTTTAAATTATGAAATTAATTTTCATAAATCATCCTTGCTGCGTAATCATGGAAACAGTTTCTATAATTCAATATTACAATTGACAGATGTCAGTGCCAAGTACAATTTACATAATATATCTGTGAAATAATGTTACTGAGAATATAATTCCTTAGTCAGGTGACATGTTTTCCGCCAATCAACAGTCAGAATCTCCCTAGCTACAAGTCTATCACAGCGATGATAAAAAACAAGGAAATTATCACCGTATTTATAGTCGTTACTAAGGGATTTGTTTTCTTTTTTTATGACATTGATAGTTAATTTTGAGTATAAAAATAAATAATAACAATAATTCAAACTCCGAAATATTAAATAAAACTCGTAAGTACCATGTTTTAATACAATATGAATATGTGTATCAAAAGTTAGGTTAGGTTAGATTGCAAAAATTCATTATATTCTCTCATTAAATATAAACTCGTGATATGATTAATAATCGAAGATATTGCTCGTGAAACCGAAGCAGCACATTTCAACTCGTCCTTCGGACTCGTGAAATCTGCAGCTCGGTTTCACTCGAGAATATCATCGATGATAATCATATCACTTGTTATATTACGCATGAAAATAATTTATATAAAATACATAGAAATGACGGAAGGTATTGCGCTGGCCAGAACAGATTTTTTATATTTTGTTGTAGTTACCTATTAATTTTAAACAAAAATGTTCCAAGTAAAGGTTTTAGATAATAAAATTCTACATCTAAATCACTAATCATATTTTATTTTGCTCGTTTTGTAATCTGTAAAACCGAATTTGAAATTTGATAAATATTTCTCATTTCTAGTGAAAGCCATGGGATTGACCCAAACTTACAAATAATGTATAATGTTTGAGGGTACCTTCACAATGCACGATAAGGTGTATTACCTAATTTGACTCGGGGGGTTGAGAAGATTAGACGGATTAAAAAAATTTTTTCGTCACATATCCCATTATGCATTAATCCTTAGTTTTGCATAATATAGTCCCCGCACTACACGATATTTTATAGCAACCTACCGTGTTATATGAGAGATTATTGTAAAATTTAAATTATATTTAAATTCAAAGAAATTAATTGAAATTATATTGAAGTTCACGTCCCACAAGTACAGTTCTGTGTTCTGTCTGACCCTTGTATAATAGTAACCTAGAATCACAATAAAACAACTGTATTTCGCGCATGATCGTATAAACGTTTTATTGTTTTCACCTGTGATATTCGTTTTAATTCTATTAATGTATAAATATATTTAAATCACGTATGACCTTGCTAACGGTACGAATGACATAAACTTACAAGATACAAATGAGAAATGAAACACTTTGACTAGCTGTTATGGGCAAAGAAGCAATGTTCAATCACGTAAAGGTAATAGCTTTATGTCTTAAATAATTAGGACAGGGTTTATTACCGATGTTAACAAACAAAGTGCTATTTAATTTTAATGTGCATGTAACGAAAGAGGCACATCGCATCATCAAAATTTTAAATACAATGATAGAAACCTTATATGGTATGACATTTCATTACGATATACTTCTTTTGTTCACTTAATTGTTGTTAGTAATTATTACCCTTAAGGGAACAAAAAGATATAATTAAACTTATATTTATGAAGTATGAACCGTACTACTAATTTTTACCTCCCGCTACCCTTAGTAAGGGAGGTATAGGGATCGTGCTAAAAATCGCATATCGAGATTTTGGTAAATGACCACGTTTTAAGGTCGCTAGAATCCATTTTTAACATTTTCACGATGATGTCTGTGTGTATGTATGTATGTGTGTATGCATGTATGTATGTATGTATGTATGTGTGTGTGTGTGTCTGTGTGTGTGGGTGTGGATCCTGTTTACGCTCTAACTCAAATACTATCATTCAGAAAGTTTTGAAACCATGTATTTCTACCGTATTCTAATATGGAAAGAAGCCATTAGATTTTGGTAGCAATCGGATAACCGAAAATGGAAGTTTACTTGAAGCTCAAGATAGTTTTCTTCAAAAAATACATTCAAATGTATTTTTTTCTCAATTTGTTATTATAAAAATTAAAGATTATTCTATTTTCTACAAGTTTGCTTTAATACTTTTTCTATATATTGTATGGATAACTTTATAAAGAAATATAAAAATTGTATCTCGGAGCTTATGCTTTAAACACATAGTTCAGCACAAATGTATGTAACTGACAGATAAATGTCACTCTCGAAAAAATAATCATTTCAAATTAATAATAGTACCGTTTTAAAAGGAAAATTGTATATAGAACAATAGTTTTATGGAAAGGAACTTATAAAACATAATTTCTAGCATTAGTGCAGGGATGTATTTAAATAAAGAAATAAATAAATATATTATCACGGCATATTATCCATTGCTGGGTGAGCTAATCTGATTTATACATACATTTCGGTAATGATAATGACATATTTGTATTGTGTATTTACCACAAGGGTTAATTTTATGCCATTTAAAATTCGAATTATTTGGCGTTGATCGGGATCAGATACCAGGCAGTATTGTGTTCACATCAGATTTTTTTTACAATCGTGTAAAAAGTAAATAAGAATTTCAAAAACAAGTAAAGCTTTGTTGCAGAGCATGCATTTTTTTGTTCCACTGTTATATTGACTACTTTTACACCTTGCGTACTATTCTGATACGCGGACCAAGTGTGTATTAAAATTTATCTTAGTACGTTAACACTAGTACTCATAGGCACCGACCATGGTCGGAGGGCAAAGGGGGCGTTGCCCCCCCCCCTGACAAAATAATTGTCTAAACTATTTTTGGCCCCCCTTCTCCTATACATTTTTTTAGCTCTTTTGCTTCGATCTCATTAATTTAAAAATATTTCAAACATGGCATTTGCATCATTGGTCAAAGTGTAAAGTTTAATTTGGAACTTATTCGATAAATGGCCACTAAATCCACAATTTTCTAGGGTACCTTTATATACAGGGTATGGCCATGGGGCAAGATCGCCGCCATAAGCGGGCCAATGTCAAACATACTGATAATTCATTTCCCTATTTATTTGTAAGAAATGTGATATTATATTATATAGGTATATTATAAATAATTACACTATGAATTTATAAAGGTAATAAAAATTTATTTATTTAAGAGACACAATTATTATTATGACATAGATTTAGAGGTTATGTAGAGGATAGGATATAGGTTGTTATTATCACATCAAATTTAATAACTGTAGTTATTATTTACGTAATAAGTATATATTCTAAACTTACCTTTTAAAATTTTAAATGTTTGTGCTTAATATTGGTAATTTTTATGTGTTTTCAATATTGCCAGTCATCGTAGTCAGTATCTCAAGAAAATACACAAATAAATAAAATAAAAGTATTACTTACGCTTTAAATAAATATTAGAAGTATATTTCAATGTGTTTTGCATTAAAATAAAACAAATAGCCACGAAAAGACATAATAATTTGCGCAACAACGAATATGACAGTGGCCCGCAAATGGCGGACGAAACGCAAGCCACGTCATGGCCGTACCCTGAGTATATAGGTACCTTACAATTTTCATTTTAGTTTCACCAATAGTTCCACATTCGAGAATAACACAAGGCAGGTTAAGTCATGTAGCTGTACTTAATTGCCATGCAAAAATTTAAAATGAGCTCGATTTAAATACAATTTCAAAGGCGTAACATGTTTAAAATAATATAAAAAGGCATAAGATTCATAGGTACTTAAACTAAACTGTATTTTATTTTATTTTTCTGTAATTACTATTAATAAGATATACATTTTATGAAATAAAAAGAATATATGAAAACAATAATAAATTTTATTTTTATTTAAAAAAAATAATTATAAAGAAATTAAATTTCATAAAGCAGCCAGCTATGCTATAACCATGGAAACAGGTAGATACTATAAGAAAATTCTAATTGACAGATGTCATTGTCAAGTGCAATTGATATACGAACCCAAACTCATAATAATTCGACTAGTTTAGATTTTCAACAAATTAAATCTACACAAATGGTTGGAAATTTCTACAAAATTATTTCGTCTTCTTTAAATAGACTTAAAACTTTAAAAATCGGTGGGTCAAATGACAATAATTCGACCGGCATTTTAAAGGTCATCTTCTAGTACAGATTTATCTTGTACCACGACCCTTTACTTTCGGCACAATGAAAAACAACTTCGTAAAAATCCAGTGCGGACAGTAAAATCTACCTTGCAACACATATAGGGCAATACTCACAGGAAAATGTGCAGGGCTTAGGGATACAATGTCTAATAGAATTAAAACTGGTATTACTAATAAAGGCGATGTAACCTAATATTAAATGGCGGAAGACTTGAATAACATATTCAGTTTTGGTAAGTTTAAAATCTATATTTTAAACTAGTCTACTGGAAATATAGAATCTTTTGCAAGAAACTTTCTGTATGGAACTTGTACAAAAGACATAGAACTGCTGGTCACATCAGATTTTTAATTTTGTAAAATTTACCTAGTTCGTTCTCATCTGAAGAAGAAATTGATGCTGCAATAGTGCAACTAATGATTATTTTGTAAGCATTCCAAAAGAAGACCGGTTGGGAGCTTTTAATAAATGGAAGGAAAAAATGATGAAGCGTATTATTGTTGAAGGGAACTCTCTTGAACATATTTAAAATAAAATTCTAAAAAATATGAACCATATGTCCTATTCTCAATATATGTAGCATGACCTTCGTAATTAAGCGCGAATTTTTACGTTTTTTCTCAATAGATTATATTATTTTAAATGGTATCAAATACCAGTGCATTGATCACATTGTTTTTATAATTAATATTCATTTTTATTATATGAAAAAATCTGATGTGGCCAGCACATAACCTCTCGCCGTATATTTTACCTGGCTGTATGCATAAAGCAAAGAATATTTTTATAAATATAAATAATATATTCATATAAATCTATGACGTATAAACTTCTTTATTATTCAATAATTATTCAACATGAAGATATTTTACCACAAATTATGTTACAATAAATTACAAAGTAGAGTTTACCATATATAAATATTAGGCTGGTAACTGCAATTTTCAATTCGAACAACGTTGTTTACTTTCTCTTCATATTCTTCTCGTAAAAACATTAATTTTGGGCGGTCTAAAATGTATATATGGATTGTGCATCTATTCTTACATATCTTCTTTTACATTTTATTTTTTCATACATGTTATATCTAAATAACACTAATTCCCTTTAATAAAGTGACGGATAGATTGCACTCCGATTTTTCTTATATCGATGTGTAATTTTGTCAATATTTACAACTTACTTGAGAAGAATTTGATAGCTTTTTCGCAATTCAAAGTTACTCTAGTCTATAGTACTGGTGTACATTGTCCCATAATGTTTGAAACAAATTTAAGTCCTTCAACCTAGACTTGTCATCTCCATAATAGTCACAGATCAAGAACTAAGGGATTCTCCAAGTACATTTTTCTTTCATTACTCATTATTTCTGACACTGACATTTATCTGTCAGTTACAAATAATTTAAATTATCAACTATTTTTCATGGCATTCTTTCGGCTGTCAAATTTATTACAACAGATTATTTTATATATTATACTTCTTTTATCTCTAAATCTATGGAATATATAATAAAATATTTAAATGTATCAGATAGAGAATTTAATTTTCTTTAATATTACCACGAAAAATTTTCAAAAAATAATATTTAGAAGATTTTTTTTCAAGAATCTTCTACTTCCGGTTGTCCAATTATTACCAAAACCTTTTCAGATCTTCCCATGAATGTCTGATTGGGAAATACGTTGTTAAACAAATTTTAAGTCTTATAGTTTTTGAGTAACCGTCCTTCCAACATCCCACACACACACATCCACACACACACACACACACACACACACACACAGACATCATCGTAAAAATGTTAAAATCGGATTGTAGGGACCTTAAAACGTGCTTATTCAATAAAATCTGGATATGCGATTTTTAGCATGAATCCAATACCTCTCTTAGCGAGAGGTAAAAAGCGACAACTTGCATTAATATTTGCTTATTCATTATCGCGTGATTCACTGAACATGAGATCTGAAATCATGTTGCCACATTAAATATAATACATTTATGAAATTCTAGTCTGGATTTCACAGAATTGTTGGGACCTCTGTTATGGTTGACAATGTTGACATGTTAAGTAATCTCTACTTCTTTCTTTTCTAATTGTGTTTTTCTTTTTTTTTCTGATGATGAGAACTTATTTCACAACATAAATGACATTTCTGATAATTATATAGTTAATAACGACTTTTTACTTGTCGCTAAGAGAGGTATTGGATTCATACTAAAAATTGCATATACAGATTTTATTGAAAAGAACGTTTTAAGGTCCCTAGAATACGATTTTAATATTTTTACGATGATGTCTGTGTCTCTCTCTCTGTGTGTGTGTGTGTGTGTGTGTGTGTGTGTGTGTGTGTGTGTGTGTGTGTGTGTGTGTGTGTGTGTGTGTGTGTGTGTGTGTGTGTGTGTGTGTGAGTGTGAGTGAGAGCGTGTGCGTGCGTGTGTGTGGATATGGGACACATAATTTATTTATTTATTAAGTATTTAAAATTATAGGAATATTAATATTATCCTTAAGAAATACTCCTAATCCCGTCAATGAACTGAAAGAACCTTGCACATTTCAGAATATTTCGACAAAATTCTTCATAGAAAGAAAGAATAGATATATTATGGAAATTGCGAGAGGTTATGTGCTGGCCACATCAGATTTTTTTCTTTTTTTAGTGACTACGGATTAATTGATTTTTTTTTATCCACACTCATCATTAAAGTGTTTCATTATAGAAACCAAATTTCGATATATAAAATGTAACTTCATTCTATGTTTTTCCACGATCGATTAAAATACAACCCCCTTTTAATAGTTAACTTGAATGAGGGCTAAAAATAACCCTATGCAAATTTACGCTTGTATTATTTACGTAGGTACAATATCTACTAATCTGTGCATTCATGTTCTCAATAGCTGCTCATTGAATATTATAATTCAGTAACAGCCTGTTTCCTACTCAGTTTGTATGAAATTTTAAATAATATGCTATGAGATATTACTTCTGCTGTTGAGACATCTGTGAAAAGTATAACTTGCAATTGTTACGAAAAATATGTCTGCGAAACTCATTTAGATCTTTTTTGCGATACCAATCTACCGCATAGTTGGACAATTTATATAATTAGAAATTAAAATTATTCTGTAATTAGGTAGATGATCTTATTTAATAAGAGATGGTTTTAAGTAGGTACTTATAACTACAGAAAATTTATGAATATTTTAATTGCATTTCATTAAACAATTTGTTCCATTTCTTTTATTACTGAATATCATTTATCTATAATTTAAACATTCATTAGGCATAGAAAATACTTAGAATTGAAAAGACAATAAAAACAGAAATCAATGTTAAATGATAATCAATCTTTATTCGGTGTTATATCATATCGTCATTTGTTATTTGTTGTAGAATTACCAACATAAATATGAAAGACAGAGATTTCATACTTTATGCCGGTGTGTGTAGTTAAATTTCACTTTTAACAACAATGCGGGTAATACGGACAATTTTTAAAAAATATATTACTGCACAATATTATTTACTATACATGAAAATAATTATTTGTTTAACTAGGCACCAAAATAACAAATTTAGAGCAGAGGCAATGAATTCTGCTGAAGCTGTAAATCTGTTTAGAATTAATATTAATTTAGAGATTTTTTTAAATACCTATTTTGAAAGTTCAACACCAAATTATGTTGCTATGCGTTTGTTGAGCGGTTCCTATATAGGTAATAGGCAATAAAAATATTTTTACTGCCTTGGCAATAAAAGTGACATTTTACAGACTTTGTTGTCAAAAAAATCGGACTTTTGATGTCAATCGACAAAAAATATGTATTTCTACAAACCTATTAAAAGTAGGGTTTTTAATGTTTGTTTTTAGGGATAAAAATGCCGTTTTGACACGTTAAAAAATGACAGATGTTTGTTACTGTTAACTGTAGTGTTAAAAGTGAATTATTACATTGGTAAAAAATCTGATGTGGACACCACATGACTTCCTTGTACTATTATTAAACTATACATATTTTTTTAATAACTAAATTATAAAATATTAATTTTAACTTCAAAACGGTAAGATATATAGAGACTATAAAGGAAGGTGCACAACTAAACTTTATACAAGTCGAAAATACTAAATTTCAACATTTTACGGCTTACAGGTTTTGAGTTATCGTGAATACTCGTATCTCTAAAACGGGAGGTCTAATAGATTTCATACTCCAATATATAAAAAAATATTAAATTTGCTCTTTCTATAAGCGAGATATTTTATTTTTTAATAATTAAATTACAAAATATTGACAAGCTTAAGCCAAGCCCGAGAAATATTTTGATATAGAACAAAAAATAATTCATTTACTAATTACTACTATCATTCTTAAATTAACATTAATCTAACCCGGTTCTTTTTAAAGAGAGTTTTGATTACAACAAAGAAATATTTGATTACAACAATGAATATGAATAATTTCACAATACAAATATAATATTTGTTATTGTACGAATCATAAAATTGCACGTATTTAACGTAATTTGACATTAACATTTTTTTTTATTTTTTTGTCCTAATCCATAGCAAGCTTTATTACAAAAATAAAAAAGTATATAATTTTTAAATTTACATATCTCGCTTATACAAAGGGCTAATTTAATAATACTTGATGTGCTAGACGCAGAAATTAATTCTCTAAAACTTTTATTTGAAGCATTTATTTCTAAAATCAAAATAAAATCATTTTATTCAAGAAAAACTGGTAACAACTTCAAGTAATGTACCACTTCCGGTTAGCCTATTTTAACCAAAACCTATTATGTTATTTCGATTGACATAAAAGTCTTGTATACTAAATTTGAAAAGTTTTCGATTATATTTTAAAACAGTTTTTCATTAAAATTTATTATAGGCTTCATGTAAAGTGCCACTTCTGGAAATTGTGTAATAACCAGAAAGGGAGGTGCACAACTAGATGTTATAGCAGTCCTAAATACAAAATTTCAACTTTCTACGGCTTACCGTTTTTGAGTTATGCGAGATACGTACGTGCGTACAGACGTCACGACGAAATTAGTCAAAATGGATTCAGGGATGATCAAAATGGATATTTCCGCTGAAATCTGAAAACCGAAATTTTTCGCGATTACAGTTTCTGTCGCCCAGATGACTATCGCCCACTTAAATATCGCCCAGTGTGACTCGTCCAATTATCGCGTACAGCATTTTTTGGCTTCAACGCACATTTACAATACTGTCAAATTTATCATTCAAAGTGGTATTGTATTTAACATTTCTTGAATGCACAATATATTTTCTATAATTTTAAATTCAATCTATGAACAAGTTTTAATTTCTCAAGTAGTTACCATGGAGATGTGTGTGCTGTGAGATTCACTGCAACAGATTATTTTACAGATTATATAGCTATATCTGTAAATCTATAGAAGATATAATAAAAAAATTAAATGTGTCGGATAGAGAATTTTGGTTTTTAATATTTGTAATAACATAAATTTTCAAAAAATAATATTTAGAATTTTTTTGTTAAAATACTACTCAACTCTTCTCCTTACTGTTAGATTGAGGAATCCGTAATTACATAGGTCTTTAGTCTTATAAAATTTGAGAAATCGTACCACCAACAACCTGACACACATACACACACACACACATCCACATATCCACACACACACACATACATCATCGTAAAAATGTTATAATCGGATTCTACGGACCTTAAAAGGTGCTTATTCACTTAAATCTGGACATGCTATTTTTACCATTCTTAGCGAGAGGTAAAAATTAATTAAACTGTATACGGTAATAGAAAAAAATACATTGTACATCTTTTAACACTGATTTCGCATTTGGGGTCAATCGTGCCTCAGATGACCTACAAACAATTTCAAACTGACCTTTACCAGGTTTACATAACCTATGAATATGATAACTCAATTAATTTGGACGCCCTATACAATATAAAATATAAGATGGGTCAGACGGAAATAAAAAGTCCGATAAAGTATTTTAATTCCGACTTTCTATTCTACGGCGCACGCCACTTTGGGCGCTAAGTAGGTTGTTGAGTTCCAAAGCAACAGTTAATGCTCGCTCCGTAGTATTACTGTACCTGCGATTGAGATGCTAATGTCCAGGTATGTTGCAGCAAGCACTAGGTGCAGTTGCAAGCAAAACGTCATTAATCAACTCTTGCAGTGAATAAATTCATTACAATACAAAGTGCTCTTCGCATCGTGTGCAGTGTTATTAAAATGAAATTGTGTTGTTTTTTCTAGTTCTAAACATATCTCAAAATGTGCTCAAAGCTATCAGACGTTGTCGGAAAAATTCGAACGGTATGTAGACATAGATAATTTTCCTATTTAATTAATTGTTAATGTATGATGAGTAATATGAAAAGTTCCGCCTAACCGAAAGTAATATTTTTTATATGAAAAGTAAAAGGTGTTGTGTACCTGTTTACATTCCATGATTTTGTTTACTTTATCGAACATTCACATATTTTTGGAAGATTTTAATTTTCACTTTACGCTTATCTTTTGGGTAAAAACTACTTTTTTATTGATTTCCAAAGTTTAGAAAAATATTATTTATGAACATTTAATGTTCAGTTAAAATTAAACTTTCATATTCAGTGACAATATCTTATCGAAATGAATTGTCAAATGAGCTTTTAAATATTGCTGCCAAAATTTTGATATGCACTTTTTTGTTAACCTGTAAATAATAATTTCACTATACACGATCCAAATGAATAATAAATGTTCATATTTAATGACAATATCATATCGTAACACAATGTCAAATTACTTCCCGAAATCGCATATCGAGATTTTGGTAACAGGGGCGGATTTAGGCATGAGCTTTATGAGCTGCAGCCCAGGGCCCCGCAAGTACAAAGGCCCCCCCGCTCTTATTTATTCTGACTTGAGAATTTGTTGTTTCGTTTTTTGCAAGTGCGATTTTTTTTTTTTAATTCAATCCAATTTTTATAAATGCATATATATTCTATCATTCTTCTTGTAGTTTATTTTTTAATTCTTTTTTAGTTTTAATGGTATATATTCTTGTTCCCTTCAAGAATTTCCCGCACTTACTCAATTGGGTTTAAGTGTAATAAAGAGGGAGGGGGGTATTATTTAGCTTTATTTTTATTCTCTTACAAGACGCGAATTATTTGTAGAATCATTTTCATGCGTGAAATTAGAATTGTATAGCCCTATTTTTCGGCACATAGCTTCAAATTTACATTTAACATATCAAGGTAACCTTTACTATTCATAAGGTAATTTTTCTACCCTTGTTGATTAAATATACCTCCAAACATAATGCTGCAATGAACTCCACCAAACAAAGTTAGCCCAGGTCTCCCAAAGTTCACGGTACCGCCCATGGTTTTAAGGTCCCTAGAATCCAAATTTAATATTTTCACGATGGTGTGTGTATGTGTGAGAAAATTTTGAAACCTTGTATTTAATAAGGAAAGAAGCCACTAGATTTTAGTGTAAACCAGATAACCGGAAATGGCACTTTACTTAAAGCTCAAAATAGTTTTTCTTTGAAAAATACCTTTAAATGTTATTTTTTCCAGATTTTTGTTATTATAAAAAATAAAAATTACAAAATTTTCTACAGGTTTACATTAATACTTTTTGTATATATTTTATGGATAAATTTATAAAATTATTTATAATTTAAATCCCGGAGCCTACGCTTTAAACGTTTAAACACAACTTGGTTACACAGTTCAAATCCCAAATGTTTGTAACTCACAGATACAAACATTTGGGATTTGAACTGTCAAAAAACTAATCATTTCAAATTAATAATAGTAACGTTTTAAAACGAAAATAGTAAATAGACCAATATTTATAGGGAAAGGAACTTAATACAAATATGTACGTATGTATTTAAATTAATAAATTAAATAGCGAAAGGTATTGTGTTGGCCACATCAATTTCTTATTTAATTATAATAAGTAATGCAACAGGTCATAAAACAGTAATTTTCACAAATCACAAATTTAATTATACATTTTACTGTTTTACATATTCATTATTATTATTGTTATTTATAATGATGTCTTAGTAATAGCTCTTGACCAAAACAGAAGTAATAATGACAGATGTAGTTTGTAGTTTAGAAATACACACAAATAAAAAATTAATTTATGTCAAATATAGTTACTAGCAGCAAAACATACAATATACATATTTTTTTTTTAAATCTATTATTTCTTATAATCTAAATTTATAAAAACGAAAAGGAAGGTATGGGGATAGTGCAAAAAAATCATATACCGAAATTTTGTGGATAAGTATGTTTTAAAATCCTTAAAAATTAAAATCCATTTTAATATTTTTCTGATACTGACTGTTATATGAGTAAAAGTGTGTGTGTGAATACTACAGTCACGATTTCTCAAATAATATGCGGTCAAAATTGATGAAACTAAATATTTCTACCTTTTGTGAAGAACTGATTAATTTTGATATTGGCTGATTCACCAGAAGTGGTACTGCACTTGAAGATATTAATAATTTGTCTTTACTCAAGGAGTTTTATACAAGGTTTTTTTACAAAGAGTAAAAATATTTTAAGTGTACTTTTTAATGTTCTGAATCGCATTCAGAAATATTTTTGCCAAATTCGCAAAATTAAATGCATAGTTCTTGAAGAGTACATTTTTATTGTCACTGATTGACAATAAATTTTAATAAAAATAATAATGGATTAACTAATTTGTTATTCAACACTAGTTATTTTTTATTTAACAGTTCTCTTTATTAAAATTTCATATTGGCCAGTGGTAATAAAAATGTACATCTCAAGAAACATGCCCTTTGCGAATTTTGAAAACAGCACATTGAAATATATCCTGAAAAAAATACCCTCTTTATAACCCTGGCTGGCAAAAATCTAGGATTTTTTTTTAAAAAACCGACCCAGTGTGTTGTTTTTTTGGGTTTTATGATACTTTTTTTTATTAGGCTTTTTTGGGTTGTTTTGGGCTTTATTATATATTTATTATGAACTTAATGTTACAATATTTTTTTTTCTGTATTATTATACATTATAAATTCAAAATGATTTTCTTTTCGAATTAATGCCTTTATCTGTAACTTTTTCAAACTAATGCGAAAAAGTGACCAATCAGCCTGTTAATTTTTCGCACTAATACAAAATACGACAGTTCTAATTTACAATAATTCATTATTTGCTTCTTGTTAAATTTAGAAAACTATCTATAATTTTAATCCCAGAGCCTACGCTTTAACCGCAACTCCATGGTTACACAGTTTAAATCTCAAATGCATGTAACTGACAGATATATGTCACTGTCAACAAATATAGCATTTCAAATAATAATAGTAACGTTTTAAAAAGAAAATAGTAAATAGAACAATAATTATATGGAAAGGAACTTAATACAGTATCAGCATAAGTAAATATGTAGGAATATAGGTAAGTATACACGGCATATTACCCATTGCTGGGTGTGCCAATCTGGTTTGTACACAGATTTCGGTAACGATGATGACATATTTGTACCATGCGAGCGTTTACTAGGCGTCACCTTACGGGCACTCATTGGTTGCGTGGAGAGCGTAACACGAACCTGGTATTTAAATTTAATGTAACTTTAAGTATTTACTTCAATACACATTAAATTAAACGGGAGGTATTATGTTGGCCACATCAGATTTTTTTCCTAAACATTGAAAAAGTGTGACCATTGTTTGACACTATTGTGATCGCTAGTGTTTTTCGATTGATGTTTCACGGTAGGCGGGCGAAACAATCACGCGATTCTCACTTTTAAAATCAGGCAACTAATCAAATTGCAAAGACCTGATACGTCATCCATCATCCTAATTATAAATCGACTTCAGTCACTTGTAGTTTGCGAACTAATTAATATTTAAACAAAATTCTTTCATTAATACTAAATAATTTATGTATATTTTCGCATTCTTATCTAAGATAGTTAAAATTTGACTATGGTATAGTACCCCATTATTACTTAACTAGCAAGAAGTGGAAATAGTAATTTAATAACAAGACTTAAAAGACGAGTCTTTGCGCAACTTGTGAGCCCAGTAAAGACTCTTTCCGGTCAGGTTGAGTACAACATTTTTTTCGCGGACCTGAAAAAAAAGAATAAATAAACTATAGGTAGATACGCATTATTTATTTTTTATTGCGAGTGAAGAAGGATTTTTCAGTCTAGAAAGTGATCAGAAACAGCTCATTTTCTGGACGATCGCGAAAAAATATATTGCTACTCTATTTCAAGAAAAACAATTTATATGTAAACTTAATTTAAATTACTTCGAATTTTAATGGCACAAAATTAACCCCTGTGGTGCACTTTCCACGCCAGCAATGAGTGCCCGTGAGGTGACGCCAGGTAAGCGTCCGCACGGTACATATTTCATCATTACCGATAACTGTACAACGCAGATTGGCACACCCAGCCATGGGTAATATGCCGTGATGATATATTTATTTTTATTTAATTTATAAATTAAATTCATATTCCACTATACCTAACCTACCTATTATTCTGGTAACACAGTAGATTGAAACATATTTCCAGATACACATTGGGATACTGAACGCCAGATGTATATGTTTGTAGGTACAGATGTTTTTTGTTTTGTAGAGAGTATTGAAAAAACTAACTTTATATACTTTCTATAAAGAATTTTTTAATATGAGCCGTTGAAAATTAGAGTGCTATATGTAAGTTTTTTGTAAAAAAAAAGTATTAGTAGCATTTCATGTATATTTTTTACCAGAATAGTGGTTAACAATCACAGAACAACTAAATTCCATCTATTGGCAACAAGGTAAATCACTGACTTGCTTCGCTACTTCAATTGACATCGTATGCTACGATAGTTCGTTTCACCTGTCTACTGTCACTTTTTAAATAACATCGACATAATTATGTGATATTTAACCAAAATTTTAATTTCTACTTCGTAATTTTTAATATTCAGATATGTTTTACAGATAAAAATATTTAATATTGACGCGCGGTTCTCAAGCAAAAACGTGACTTACACTTAAATCATTCCAATTTTAGCTTATTTTTACCTTCCGCTACCCTTGGTAAGGAAGGTATAGGGATCGTGCTACAAATCGCATATCGAGATTTTGGTAAATGACCACGTTTTAAGGTCCCTAGAATCCATTTTTAACATTTTCACAATGATGTCTGTGTGTATGTATGTATGTGTATGTGGATCCTGTTTACGCTCTAACTCAAATACTATCATTCAGAAAGTTTTGAAACCATGTATTTGTACCTTATTCTAATATGGAAAGAAGCCATTAGATTTTGGTGCTCAAAGAGCTCAAGATAGTTTTTCTTCAAAAAATAGCTTTAAATG
This sequence comes from Harpalus rufipes, assembly GCA_951394225.1. Taxonomy (NCBI): domain Eukaryota; kingdom Metazoa; phylum Arthropoda; class Insecta; order Coleoptera; family Carabidae; genus Harpalus; species Harpalus rufipes. Next base: position 9,222,009 of record OX596276.1, on the reverse strand, counting down.
TATTTTTTCTCAATTTACTATTATAAAAATTAAAGATTGTTCCATTTTCTACAAATTTGCTTTAATTCTTTTTCTATATATTTTATGGATAAATAAAAAATAAACACATCTCCGTGGTTACATAGTTCAGCTCAAATGTATGTAACTGACATAAATGTCACTGTCAAAAAAATAATCATTTCAAATTAATAATAGTAACGTTTTAATAGGAAAATTGTAAATAGAACAACAGTTTGATGGAAAGGAACTTAAAATACATAATTTCTAGCATTAGTAAATATGCAGGTATGTATTTAAATAAAGAAACAAATAAATATATTATCACGGCATATTATCCATTGCTGGGTGTGCTAATCTGATTTATACACACATTTCGGTAATGATCAAGACATATTTGTATTGTGTGGGCATTTACCACAAGGGTTTTTAATTTTATGCCATTGAAAATTCGAATTATTTGGCGTTGATCGGGATCGAATCGGATTCCCCAGAGGTAAAAGGCGGGAGGTATTGTGTTGGTCACATCAGATTTTTTGGTTCGGATATTGTACTCTCATAATATTAGATTTGTTGAAAACTATTCCTTTGAAATTTGAACAAAGTATTCCTACTGGTTACTAAGAACTTCTATTTTTAACATAATTTTATACAATATGCACGTGTTTGTATAACTTGATAATAAAATCTATCCCGTTCATTTCAAAGTTTTTTTTACGTAGGTATTGTATTATAAAAACAAATAATATATTTTATTATTCTTGGAATTCTAAAGAAATTACGCGCTGGCTACATGCTATGTGAAAGTAAACATAATTGGAATTCCATTCATTTTATACATTTTACTTTTAATGAAAATGATGCGATACATAGAATAAAATTAATTAGGATATTCACTGGTTATTTTAAATGGCAAGTAATCGATGTTTATAAAAAAACATATGAAAGAGTGAAATAAGCAATTAAAAAACTGTACATATTAGTAAATACATATGTAATTATGTACATAAATTAAAATATAGAATGTAGTACACGTGAATTAGTAGAATGCTTGATTGGAAAAATCACGATTTTGTTTTAAGAAAATAAAAAAAACTGATCAATTTTGTATTGGATTTCAACAGTGTAAATAATCATTAAATATAGTAGAAACTGCAGACAGTTTTCTTCGCTTCAAAATCGATTAAAACCTTTTGCATCCTACACATATTCTCAACCAATCAAAAGTGAGATCTTGAGTCCCTACCATAATGATTTTCAGAAAGGATCTTTTGCAGTAGATATACTTTGACGTATAACTAAAAAAAAATCTGTGTATTATGTACAAATTCCATAGATAATTTTTCTTGCAAAAGATCCTATTTCCAGTAAAGTTATTTCATAAACAAACTATGCAAACTGCATTTGACAATAACATCTTCATCTTCTTCAGCTTTTCCCATTCGGTAGGGGTTGCAATTTTTTATTATCTTCTTCCAGTCATTTCTGTTTTGCGCGTCGTCCGCATTCAGTTCTCTCAAGTCTTCCGCAATACAGTCCTTCCATCTTATCTTTGGTCCTCTTCTGTTTCTTCTACCTTCTACTACGAAGCAATGTAATCGTCTCTCTTGTATCTTTCTAGAAATTTCTATCACTCGAGCCATTTCCATTATCCTTTAATTCCTTGTCCTAGCTTTTCGTGTCTTCCCCAACATCTATCTCAACATCCTCATCTCTGCCACATTCATTTTCGTTTCATTGATACTAACATCTGTCAATTTGAATTATCTGAATATATTAGCAGTTTCCATGTTTAGCACAGCTGGCTGATTTATTAAATTTAATATCTTTCTAAATCTTTAACTCTATATCTATTAAATATGAAGTATAAAATGAAATCCAATCGTTGTAGAATTTTAAAAGAATTAAAATTTAAATATTTAAATACATCGAATATAAAGTAGTTTTACTGGGTAATATGCCGTGATGATATATTTATTTATATAATAATAATTCAAATAAAATAAAAAAAATGCAGAAAAAACTTTACTTTTCTATTTCGGTGATCTTATGATTCTGTAAACGCACTGAAAACACGTCGTTAAGAAAATCTATAAACGCACTATTTTTGTCGCTTATTGTATTCTAGAGGTGGTAATTGACAGATAAATGATATTTAACCTAAAATTGTTGTCAGTCAACAATGAATTTTCATCTGTGAAGTTAGCCGGAAGTCCTACCAACATAACTAATATTTTTGACAATTCGCATTTTTAAAAAATATAAAATTACGTCAATAGAAAAAAAAATCTGATGTGGCCAGCACAATACCTTCCGTCAATCCTGTGTATTATGTACAAATTCCATAGATAAATTTTCTTGCGAAAGATTCTAAATTTTTGGTATTATGTGATTCTCTTTCTCGGCAACTGAATTCCATACTCCTGATAACAAACAAACCACATGAAATAATAAAATTATGAAATTTTGAATGAAAAATTATAACACTTGTCAGTTATGGACATAATTAATTGCTGTCATTCTGACACAGGTCCCCATATCTGCTTGCCAAAATCAGCAAAATCATGTTACTGCACGCGGCCCCATACAAAATTTTTTTTGCAAAAGATCCTATATTTCCAGTAAAGTTATTTCATAAACAAACTATGCAAATTGCATTAGACACTGACATCTTCTTCTTTAGTTTTTCCCATTCGTTAGGGGGTCGCTATTTTTTATTTTCTTCTTCCACTCATTTTTGTTTTCCGTGTCGTCCTCATTCAGTTCCTTTTCTCTCAAGTCTTCTGCAATACAGTCTTTTCATCTTATATTTGGTCTTCCTATGTTTCTTCCACCTTCTATTAATATATTCATCTCTCCTCATAACATATGTTCAAACCAATGTAATCGTCTCTCTTATATCTAGAAACTTCTAACACTAGAGTTACTTCCCTTTTTCTTTCATTGATTTACATTTTATTGATACTGACATCTGTCAATTTGAATTACCTGAATATATTAGCAGTTTCCATGGTTAAGTTAGCATAGCTGGCTGAATTGTGAAATTTATATCAAATTTATTATCTTTATTCTTCTTTAACTCTATATCTGTTGAATAACAAATATAAAATGCAATCAAATCGTATAGATAATAATATATTCTTTAAGTTATAATAACATTTAACTGAGTTTTCCAAGAAAAACTATTAAAATCTTCAAATGAGGGTACTTCCGGTTGACCAATTATAACCAAAATCTAAACAGGTCTGCATATGGTTGTAAGGAAGAGGAATACGCAAGAATTGTAATTTTTGGAATTCTAGTATTGGAGATATCGTGTCCGAAAAGGCGGGGACACACACACACATACACACACACACACATACACACATACACACACACACGCACATACGAACACACACACACACATACAGACATCATCGTAAAAATAGTAAAATCGTATTGTAAAGACCCTAAAACGTGCTTATTCAATGAAAACTCACCACCGAATTTTTTGACCAAAGACAATACCTTCCTTACCTAGAGGTGACGGAAGGTAATAATATAAATAATATACTATTAAATGAATCTAATGGAGTCTACCGTTCTTTGTTCAAACATTTTCAAATTTTTAAAACGAAAAAATTACCCGGTTAATTTCAAAAAAAATGAATTTATTGTTATACGTATATCGGTTTACTAGCACATCATCAGGAAATTACACACTGAAATTGAAATAGATGATTTTAAAATAAAATCAAATAATTTGTATCAGACCAACGACCAACCCTATTACGAGTATATTAAGAATTCCTAATAAAGCTATGTAATAAATACATAAATAACTATGTAAACTATGGAAAAACTGCAATTGCAAACTATCTAGATCAAGGATGGCCAACCTGTTCAGTACTGCGATCGACTTTGTACTCTAAAAAACCTTTACGATCGACTAGAAGAAATTTAATCGCATTCTTTAAAACAATTTACAAGATTAATAATAAATATAAAAACAACCGAAATATAAGTAAAATCAAAATGTATATTTGTATTTAAATATAACTAAAATAAAAAGAGGGAATCGAAATAATGTTAGTAATTATTGTATAGTAATTTTGAAAATACAAATTTTGATTTAACTTTATTTGTTTTTATTTTTAACTATGTAATATTACAGATGCAACTAGTTGTTTCCGAAACAATTTATTTTAAAAAATTCATTGCATTTTCCTAATTATATGCAAGGTCATAATGTTGATATATTCATTACTCTAATTTATTTCGTTTCACTGCATTCTGTATTACTCAAATAATACAGAAGTAATTAAAAAATACAATTTCCGTGATTAGAATTATATTCTATATTAACGCACAATTGTGAAAATAATTAAATATGCCTAACGTTAATTAAATGACTATGATATACGCAAGATGCATAATAATCATAAAATATTTTTATTTTTATTTCCTTGATACTTTTCGGAATTTAACTCAGTCAAATATCAATCTAAATAAAATTTAGAAGATACTAAATAATATCTATATCTAAAATTGATTGCTTAGCAATTTATCGAGTGGGAGAGGTTGACAAAAAAATCACGAGCTGTCAAGCGAGTGATTGTTGATCAATGCCACGAGATAAATTATAACAATAGGCTCGAGTAAAGGAATCGGAAAATTTTGCCAGGATAAAATTTAACCACGAATGGTATTCGGATGACTATTTCCAAAACAAAAATGAAGTAATAGTTTATATATTTTTTTTCTTGATAAAAATCTTCAATTTGAGTCCACATCGACGACCGGGTTTTTATGGTGTTTTGATATTTAAGATGCTTTTTCAATGTGTTGATTCCTAGACACTCTTAAATGTCAAAAGAAATTCACTTATCAAAACTCATTTACTAATAATAATAAAATATAGCATCTTATTGGCTCAAAAGATGCGCAAATTTAATTGTGTTAGGGTTTGTCGAAATGAAACTTGGTAACCGTGTTCCTCCGGGCTGTAATTCGCAATCTAAATCATCAAAGTGATCATGATTAAGAAGTATGTTTTTTCGTTTCCTATTCGTTATCCCCACACTCTCATTTTGTGATCACTAGACAACCTTCCTCTTTCCCTTCTGAATCATCCTTTTTGAGTGATCACACAGATTCATTTCAGAGCAAATTTAAAAATGGATGACGACAATAGGTTTTCGAACGTAGAAATTTATCAAAGTAGGGCTTGTTGCATCAAAGGAAGGAAATATGATTTACCTACAAAAGCATGTAATGACCCACCATACTTTTGAAACAATTAAAATATGTTACATAAAACATTTGTTTTAAGTAAACATACTTCATTATGTTACCAAGAACTTTTTTTACTTCTATATGATCCACTTTTAATGTGCAGACTATAACACATGACAGTAGATTATTTGTAAAATAAATTAGTTTGTATTGGTTTGCGTATAACATTTGACGCTAGATGGTGTTTATAATATGACATGAGACGCTAGGTATGGGGTTTATATTATTCAAGTTGTTTTCTTGATATAATTTTTAAATCCTGGTTCAAAAGGATCACGATTAAACTAATCAGGATTCACAAAATCACAATCACAGCCCGAAGGAACACGGCTCAGGTAGAATCCTAAATTTAGATTGGTTTATAAATTTATGAGTGAAATAGTCAATAAAAAAATTAACAAAATGTGCGTTCTGGCAACTTTTTTCTACAAAAAAGCACTGTCTAAAATTGTTTAAAAAACTGCATTGCTGGCACAGTTTTTAAATAATAAAAGAAAATTGTTATTATTTTTAGTGCCAGCTTATATGTTATTATAATCTAATTTTGTGCCATTTCAAATTCTAAAATATTTGGCGTGACGCCTGGTAAACGCCTGCACGGAACAAATATGTCATCATTATTACCGACATCTGCCTACAAAGCAGATTGACTCACCCACCAATGGGTAATATGCCGTGATGATATATGTTTTTATTACCTTACCTATATTTTTACATATTTACTTATGTTGGAAACTGTATTAAGTTCCTTTTCATATAATTATTGTTCCATTTAGTCGCCGCAAAATGGAGCTGTTTTTCTATAACCTTGTATCAAAAAGACGACCTGTGTAATTATGTTTCAAAATATTTATTTCACAATGTAATTTTTTTACGAATTTGTATTTTCTGATGATGGGTGGGTTTTACACCCGAAACGTCCAATTATACTGACTTCATTTTCAATTAAATATGTGAACCTAAAAGCCTAAATAAATTTTTATATTTTAAAAACGTTAACATTATTATTTGAAATGATTAGTTCGTTGACAGTGACATATATCTGTCAATTACAAACATTTGAAATCTGAATTGCGTAACCATGTAAATGAGTTGTGTTTAAAACGTAGGCGCCGGGATTAAAATTATTGATAGTTTTATAAATTTATCCATAAAATATATAGAAAAAGTTTTAATGTAAACCTGTAGAAAATTTAATGATCTTTAATTTTTATATAACATAAATCTCGATAAAATAACATTTTCGAAGAAAAACTATTTTGAGCTTCCAGTAAAGTGCCATTTCGGTTATCTGATTTACTCCAAAATCTAATGGGATATTTCCATATAAGAGCAAGGTTGAAATACAAGGTTTCAAAATTTTCTGAACGATAGTATTTGAGTTAGAGCGTAAGGAGGATCCACACACGCACACAGACATACATACATACACACAGACATCATCGTGAAAATGTTAAAAATGAATTCTAGGGACCTTAAAACGCGGTCATTTACCAAAATCTCGATATGCAATTTTTAGCACCATCCCTATACACTGGCTTGCAAAAAAATCGCGTACACCTGTTTTTTGCTGTATTGAAGAGTTAGAAGAGGGATGGTCAATCAGATTAATAGCATAACATTAAGATTAAATAAAATACTAGACGCTGATAGAGCGATGATAAATTACTAATGTTACTTCGTCCATAATTTGTTTCAATCATAATTTTTACTTATTTATAATTCATTTAAAATAAATACTTGGTTGTTATTTAATTTTTCTAGAATATACCTATTTGCAATTTAGTAGTAACTTAGCACTATGAAGAACTTGCTCCACATACCTAAAATAATGACATGACAGTGACAACGATGACAACTTCATTGACAGTTGATATTAACCTATTTTTAAAAAATCGTATTTACATAGCTAAAAAATCTGATATGATACCTTCCGTCAATCCTGTGTATTATGTACAAATTCCATACATAAATTTTCTTGCAAAAGATTCTAAATTTTTGGTATTTTATGATTCCCTTTCTTGGCAACGGAATTCCATACTCCTGATAACAAACAAATCACATGAAATAAGAAAATCATGAAGTTTTGAATGAAAAATTATGACACTTGTCAGTTATGGACATAATTAATTGCTGTCATTTTGATACGGGTCCCCATATCTGCTTGCCAAAGGCAGCAAAGTCATGTCACTATGCACGCGCCCTATACATAATTTTTTGCAAAAGATCCTATATTTCCAGTAAAGTTATTTCATAAACAAACTATGCAAATTGCACTTGACACTGACATCTTCTTCTTCTTTAGTTTTCCCATTCGTTAGGGAATCGCTATTTTTTATTTTCTTCTTCCACGAATTTTTGTTTTGCGCGTCGTCCTCATTCAGTTCCTTTTCTCTCAAGTCTTCTGCAATACAATCTTTTCATCTTATATTTGGTCTTCCTATGTTTCTACCACCTTCTATTAATTTCTTCATCTCTCCTCACGACATGTTCAAACCAATGTAATCGTCTCTATTATATCTAAAAACTTCTAACACTAGAGTTACTTCCCTTATTTTTTCATTCAATTACTTGCTTTTTATTGATACTGACATCTGTCAATTTGAATTACCTGAATATATTAGCAGTTTCCATGGTTATGTTAGCATAGCTGGCTGAATTATGAAATTTATACGAATTTTTTATCTTTATTATTCTTTAACTCTATATCTGTTGAATATGAAATATAAAATGCAATCAAATCGTATAGAGAATAATATATTCTTTAAGTTATAATAACATTTAACTGAGTTTTTCAAGAAAAACTGTTAAAATCTTCAAATGAGGGTACTTCCGGTTGACCAATTATAACCAAAATCTAATCAAGTCTGCATATGGTTGTAAGCAAGAGGAATATGCAAGAATTGTAATTTTTGGAATTCTAGTATTGGAGATATCGTGCATGAAAGGCGGTCAGATACACACACATACACACACACACGCACATACGAACACACACACACACATACAGACATCATCGTAAAAATAGTAAAATCGTATTGTAAAGACGTGCTTATTCAATGAAAACTCACCACCGAATTTTTTGACCAAAGACAATACCTTCCTTACCTATAGGTGACGGAAGGTAAAAAAGGTAAAAACTCGGTTACTTGATTTTTACGGTGTACGCGATTTTTTTGCAAGCCAGTGTACCTCCCTAATTCAAAATAAAATTCTAAAAATATGGACCAAGTATCTTATACTCAATAATTCTAGTGATCTAGTGCGACCCTCATATGAATATACATTGGTTTTCTTTTTTTTATAAAACAAAAGATAGCTTTGAAGGACTCTAATAGATATTTATACATCAAGAGTGTAAACACAAGCTTTATGACATGAGCTTCATCATGAAAATTATTGACTGAATGTCATAAAGTTATTTACATTGGAGTTGCATACAAGATTTTTTATAAGACCTTAAATAACATTCCTGAAATAAATTAGAAATTTAACAGACGAGCAGACAACAAATTGAACACAACATACCGAGTTCACATTTTGACAGATAACAGATCTGAAATTGTATACTGCAGTACTCAGTCAGTCTTTCCAACAAGAATGAACAGAAAAAACTAATTTTAGGTAAGACAACTTAAATGCCACACGTGTATTGATGGTGGTATCTTTGTAATGTGTATAGTAAATGAAATACGAAAATCGTATACACACTATTTGCATTGTCTAAAGTGCCAACTTTACACACAATAGTACATTATAAAACAAGGCGAGTTTGACAAAAGACGAGTACGATAACAGGCCTTATGAAACATTTTTTTTTCTATTGACGTAATTTTACAATGAGATTTTTGAAAATTGCGACATGTGAAAAATATGATCTGGTGTTTTTTACCTCCCGGTACCCTCGGTAATCAATCGCATATCGAGATTTTAATAAATGACCATGTTTCAAGGTCCATAGAATCCGATTTTAACATTTTCACAATGATGTCTGTGGATGTGTATGTGTATGTGTGTGCGTGTGTGTGTGTGTGTGTATGTGTGTGAGTGTGGATCTTCTGCACACTCTAACTCAAGTAAATCAATCGCAAAATTTTGAAACCTTGTATTTCGACCTTATTCTGATATCGAAAGAAGCCATTAGATTTTGGTATAATTCGGATAACCGGAAATCGCACTTTACTAGAAGCTCAAAATAGTTTTTTTTTTTTCAAAAATACCTTTAAATGTCATATTTTCGCGATTATGTTATTATAAAAATTAAAGATTATAGAATTTTCGACAGGCATGCATTAATAATTTTTCTATATATTTTATCGATAAATTGATAAAATAATCAATTTTATAAATCCCGTAGTCTATGTTTTAAAGATAAACACAATTTCTTAGTTACACAGTTCATATTTCAAATGTATGTAACTGACAGATAAATGTTACTGTCAAAAAAATTATCATTTCAAATTAATAATAGTAACGTTTTAAAAAGAAAATTGTAAATAGAACAATAGTTATATGGAAATGAACTTAATATACATAGTTTGCAGCATTAGTAAATATACAGGTATGTATTTATATAATATATATCATCACGGCATATTACCCTTTTTGGGTGCGCTAATCTGCTTTGAGTGCTTTGTACACAGATTTCGGTGGCATATTTGTATCGTGCGAGCGTTTACCAAGCGTGGCCTCACAGGAACTCATTTCCGGCGTAGAGAGTGAACCACAGGGGTCAATTTTGTGCCATTTAAAATTCGAAATATTTGGTATTGCTAGGGATTCAATCCGGTTCCCCAAATTCACGACCAGACACTCAGGCACGCAGCCACGGAGACCCCATAAGTATACGTATTTAAATTAATAAAAATTAAATGGCTGGAGGTATTGGTTGGTCACATCAGATTTTTTTGTCAGTAGGTAGCGCTTCCCACAAAACAATTGAAATTTAACATTTTGTCAGTTTGCGTATTGTATGTTATGAATTTTGTCTGATTGTACACATTAATACATTGTATGAAACAATGCGCTTATAGATCTTCTAAACGACGTGTTTGCAGTGCTTTTATAGCCTCATAAGAACACCGAAATAGAAAAAAATCTGATGTGGACACCACACGACTTCCTTGTACGATTATTAAACTATACATATTTGTTTAATAAATAAATTACAAAATATTAATTTTAACTTCAAAACATTAAGATATATAGCGACCATAAAGGTAGTTTTTAAAGAGAGTTTTGATTACAACAAAGAAATATTTGATTACAATAATGAATATGACTAATTTCACAATAAAAATATATTTGTTATTGTACGAATCATAAAATTGCACGTATTTAACGTAATTTGACATGAACATTTTATTTTTTTGTCCTAATCCATAGCAAGCTTTATTACAAAAAAATAATTTTTAAATTTACATATCTCGCTTATACAAAGAGCTAATTTAATAATACTTGATGTGCTAGAGCAGAAATTAATTCTCTAAAACTTTTATTTGAAGCATTTATTTCTAAAATCAAAATAAAATCATTTTATTCAAGAAAAACTGTTAACAACTTCAAGTAATGTACCACTTCCGGTTAGCCTATTTTAACCAAAATCTATTATGTTATTTCGATTGACATAATAGTCTTTTATACCAAATTTGAAAAGTTTTGGATTATATTTTAAAACAGTTCTTCATTAAAATCTAATATAGGCTTCAAGTAAAGTGCCACTTCTGGAAATTGTGTAATAACCAGAAAGGGAGGTGCACAACTAGATGTTATAGGAGTCCTAAATACAAAATTTCAACTTTCTACGGCTTACCGTTTTTGAGTTATGCGAGATACGTACGTACGTACAGACGTCACGACGAAATTAGTAAAAATGGATTCATGGATCATCAAAATGGATATTTCCGCTGAAATCTGAAAACCGAAATTTTTCGCGATTACAATACTTCCTTTACTTACGTACAAGGAAGTAAAAATCAATTTGCGTTTCAATTACGTTTTATAAAACCGTTATATTCGCATAAATTGCAAAATTTCCATGATAGGATGATTCACTTAAATTGCAAAATTTATCATGGAAGATAAAATTAATGAAAAAGTTTTATAGCTTTGTAGTATTAAGTGCCTAGTTATTTACATTTATTATAATATGTATGTTAGTAAAATGTCATTATGAATATTTACTGAGAGAGATATTCACGTGTTTATATATCACGTTTTTGCCCGAAGCACAGCAACTATTACTGTGTCATGTGTGCACGTTAAATGGGAACGTTGAAAGTTTTCATGTATTATATTCTACGATCAAAAGTTATTTTTTATTATTTTTCATCTTCTTCAAGTACTTCATTAAATTTTAACGACAAATAAGATTTATCTTTGTATTTTTACACAATCTAAAGATTAATAATTACATGTTATATTATGTACCAAGGCTGGAAAGTACCATGTTACTGGAGTTTAAATTTAAACGATAATTATCAAAAATAGCGTAGTCAGTAAAATGAAACTCACAACTAAGATGGTTCCTATAAAAGTTTATTTACTTTGCAGTTTATGGTATCACATTCAACAGCAAAAAACAGATTGGCACACCCAGCAATGGGTAATATGCCGTGATGATATATTTTTTTCCTATTTCACGGTCACAAAGTGAATGTTGTACAACTATTTTTGTGAAAAATAGAGTAACAATGAACAATTTTATATAAATGGTTTTAGGGAATTTTTAAATTACGAAGTTGGTAACTTAGTATAAGTAACAAATAAATATCTTTCATTTTAGTTGTCCTATCCTTACTGATGGAAAATTACTGTAATTAGCTTTTTATGGTAAATTATTTACATCAAACAGTAAAACACTTTTTAAAATTAAAATTTAAGATATTTATTTGTACGTTCAACATTTTATTTTTTTAATAATACAACGTAATACTAATTTACTACCATATTGTAAACCCAATTTTATGTACTTTTCAAAATTATAAAAAAACTATTGTAGTGCGCCCAGTCGACGCGCGTGAATGCGAGCACCGCCACAGGTAGAATGATCTCGAGCGATGACGTAATCCCAGGCGGGGTTTAACTCATACGTCTAGACTGGTTTAATTACATCCGGTGGGGTGTTCCTTTGTATTCAATGTCATTGTGACGCCGGAAAGTCGAGAAGGACATCGCGCTATATAAACCCGTCGCTAAAGCCAGCGAAAACAGTCTGTTATATAGAAGCAACGAGCAATGAACAGTGGGTGATATAAATAAACAGTCTACTAATGGTGAACATAAATAAATGTAGTTATATAAATAAATATAGTGATACAAATATTGTTTAAATAAATAATCTTAGTGTTTAAAGCATTTAATAATATTCTTAGTCTTAAATTAGTGTTTATAATTATTCAATCATAGTGTTAGTTATTTTTATTATATTTTTAATATCTATCCTAATTATTTATCGTTTAATAAACGTATTCTTTTAATAATATTTCTCTGATTTTTACTCTTCACCCATATATACGCACTTGGAGAAGCGGAAAGAAACCCTCTTTTGGCATCAAGAATTTATGCACAACGGTTTCCGGGTAGACGACATCCAAATCCGCATTCTTTTGAAAAACTAAGAGAAAGGTTTGAAAGAACTGGTCATGTTCAATACGAAAAAAGAGGGTTTCTTTCCGCTTCTCCAAGTGCGTACACCATATTCGTAAGTTTTTTTTGCGAGAGACTCATATTAATAAATTAATTTACTTAATCCCACTGTTATTAATAATAACCTGGCTAATGAAACTACTGTCATTACTGCAATTGTTTCTTATTCAAAAAACAATATCCATGGTATACTAGATTTAATTTTTAATTGAATATATAAATTAAAAAAAAAAAATGGTGAAAATCTCCGAAATTATTGGTTTTAGGCATAGGATACCCTTAATAACATATGAAGATAATACAAAAATACACACAACTGAATAATAAAATATAGGGTGTTCCATTTGAAAATGACGAGTTATAGTCATTTGAAATTGAGCACATTTGATTCGCTTTATTGAACAGCCTGTATAATTACGGTTATATAGAAAAGAAAATTCTTAATTTTTACTATTAAAATAACTTCAGTAAGCCTTTATAAAGCAATGCGTGTATTCGGTCTTTTTTAGAGAAAAAACGGAACTTGGCAACGCCGTGGAAAAAACTAAAACAAAATTCATATGTTCCTATAGGTGAATAAAATACAATTCAAAATATATAAAGATATATAGGGTGTTCCATTTAAAAAAAGAGAAACAATTCTCGCCGAGCCGGAATGCAACACACTGTATATGTGAAAATAATTTTACGTTATGCTCCTTGAGTAGACGAATAAATTCTGATAAATCAGTTTTTCCGTGCGCAATGTCCATATAAGAATTACAACTTAGCATGATAACTCAAAATCCATAAATAGCGTTAAATTATTTAATTTTGTTTGTATTTTTTTTAAATGCAGTATACTTGATTTTTCAATTTACCTTTTGATTGGTTAGAACTCAGCAATGTTTACATCCAAAAACTAAAAAATTTCCCTTTTCACATAACCTCTTTTAGCAAATGATTCATCTGTAACTTTCTTTCTATGGTATTTCCGAAATAAAAACAAACATTGGTTACTGAAAATTTGGATAATTTATGCAGCTGTTTGTAAATGACAGCACAATGCCAGCGCAAAAAAAGTATAGTACATTCTTGAATTAATCAAATGAAAATAGCAGACAAGGACAGATATCATTACATTACAATTAAATCTTTATCCCTGTTAATTATTTAAATTTTCTCCTTCAGTGCCTCCCACTTAGATTTCTACATCCTGGAGAGTTTGATGTTCTGCTACTCGTATTTGGGACGCTCCTGTCTATCACATTCTACTTCTTTTTCTACTTTTATTTTCTATTTTTGTGTCGTGACTAATTTGAACACTACCTACATAATGTGTGTATACTTCCCAACAGATTACTTTCTTTTATTTTAGCGAAGAATTTACTGTGTGTTTATAAATTGATGGCTACACTTTTACAGAACATAAAAAAATCTGATGTGGACACCACACGACTTCCTTGTACGATTATTAAACTATACATATTTTTTTTAATAACTAAATTACAAAATATTAATTTTAACTTCAAAACGGTAAGATATATAGCGACCATAAAGTTTTGATTACAACAAAGAAATATTTGATTACAACAATGAATATGACTAATTTCACAATAAAAATATAATATTTGTTATTGTACGAATCATAAAATTGCACGTATTTAACGTAATTTGACATGAACATTCTTTTATATATTTGTCCTAATCCATAGCAAGCTTTATTACAAAAACAAAAAAGTATATAATTTTTAAATTTACATATCTCGCTTATACAAAGGGCTAATTTAATAATACTTGATGTGCTAGACGCAGAAATTAATTCTCTAAAACTTTTATTTGAAGCATTTATTTCTAAAATCAAAATATAATCATTTTATTCAAGAAAAACTGTTAACAACTTCAAGTAATGTACCACTTCCGGTTAGCCTATTTGAACCAAAATCTATTATGTTATTTCGATTGACATAAAAGTCTTGTATACCAAATTTGAAAAGTTTCGGATTATATTTTAAAACAGTTTTTCATTAAAATCTATTATAGGCTTCTTGTAAAGTGCCACTTCTGGAAATTATGTAATAACCAGAAAGGGAGGTGCACAACTAGATGTTATAGGAGTCCTAAATACAAAATTTCAACTTTCTACGGCTTACCGTTTTTGAGTTATGCGAGATACGTACGTACGTACAGACGTCACGACGAAATTAGTCAAAATGGATTCAGGGATGATCAAAATGGATATTTCCGTTGAAATCTGAAAACCGAAATTTTTCGCGATTACAATACAAGGAAGTAAAAATATGTCATTTGTTTTAGTTTTAGAGATACAACCTATAATAATTTTACTAAAATATAAACCGTCATTTTTATCTCTTTAACAATATATTAGTTTTTATTAATGTATTGAAAAAAGAAAACAATTCAGATACATATATGGTAAATAATTTTTATTCAAATATTATAGGTGGCTATGTGAAAATAAAGAAAATGTAATAATGTTAATATGAACAAAGTATACATTTGTTTGTTACTTATTTATTATTACTTATTATTTACTTATTTATCAATTTATTTATTATTTATTTTCACATAGCCACCTGAATATTTGAATAAAAATTATTTCTCATATATATGTCAATTATCTTATTTTTCCCGATTTTTTTCAAATACATTAATAAAAACTAATACATCATTGAAAAGAGAAAAAAATGTCGGTTTATAATATAAGGAGTAAAATAATTATAGGTTGCTATTTAAAAAATAAAAGTTAATAGTTGTATCTTGTAAACCCGACTTTATAAAAAATATATACATCTGCCATCAAATAGTATATTTTATATGAGCCATTTTTTCTATTACTTATAATAAAACAGTTAAAAGAGGGGGTGTCTCCCCAGACTCATCTTGTATATACATTGTATTAAATTTAGTAAGCATTTTTTAAAAATATCTTTTTCTTCAAGTGTATAATAATATTCATATTATGCTACTATACACACACTATAGAAGATATTCATTTTATTACTAGTACAACAATGTTGGTCATTTTTGTACTAGTAAAAAAATGTTTTGCTCGAGGACCACATGAATATTTGTAACATGATTAGCGGGGACCGCATGTGACTACAAAAATCTCCCAAGAGAAAAACGAAAATCTTGCTAATATTATAACACACAAATTCAGTGCTGGTTTAACGACGGGGGGTGGGGGGGATTTGGGGTCTACAGTTCCCTGCAGTAGATACGTAAAGGGTGGTTACACCCACAGATCTACATATAATTTATATGTAGATCTGTGGTTACACCACGTTCCTAATTTTTTTTAATAGAAGTTTGAAAGGAAACAAATTATAAACTGATTACAATAGAAAGATACTGAAAAATAATTGAATTTAGTATTATTTCCTTGTTTCTAAAACGGATACTACGATACGCTGCTATGTTCCGACACTACGAGAGGATACCCTATCACTTCTGTGTTTTTCTATTCAGTCACTGCTCTTACTCGTATTATGATTTTAGTAAAAAAAAAATATTTTTTTTCTTAGTTGACTTTATACTGGATGTTGATCGTAACACCGGAACATAGGACTTTAACATGTAAAATCATGGCTGGAAAACTTCTTGACTGGATGGGGATGATGTGGAATTAAAAATTTTACTGGATAGCAGTCAAAAACAATAGTATATTGTGTTATTATGAGTAAAAGTGAGAGTTTGTGTGACGAGCGTGGAAGTTTAAACGACGAGCGAAGCGAGTCGGATAAATGCACGCGAGGCACACAAAGACACTTTTACTCCGAATGACACATTATATTTTTTCTTCAAACGTAGATATTTTAAGAAAAATATCTACTACTGACGTTACATTTTACATAAATTACGTTTGCGATTTCAATTGCCCTGTAGCTATGGATACTTATTTGTTCCCTTTTGGTTATAAACATTGAAATGAAAATTTTCACGTTTTGACGTTTAAATAAAAACTGTGCAATTTTATATCCTCCTTGTGTGCAATTATGTCGGAATTTGAAGGATTATAATGTATGCCCCCTGAAGTTGTTCGATTGGATGGAAATCTAACAGTGTGGCTGAAAGATATGTCCAGAAATCTCTGCAAAACAATATATTCTTTTCTTATCACTTTAATTCTAAGTATACTTATGCTCATTACCGTCCCTGTAATTGTAATCTGTAAGTCTGCTATTCTTTAATAATGTTATTTCCTCAAAAGTAAACTCTGTTTATATTTCAATTCACAGGTTATATATTTAAATTTGACAGCTATGGATCGTATTTAGTAACTTTATTCTTAGGTTACCTAGCGTGTTATAGTGACATTTAGGGCGATATTACAGGTTTCTTTTATTAAGGCTATTTCTTATTCGTTGATTTTGTATAGTTTCTATGGATATTTATTTATTTTATTTCTACCTTGTGAATCAAGTCACAAAAGATGCTACTTTTATGACGTTTGAAGAAAAAATTTTATTTTTCGGCCTCTACAAGTTTCGGTACCGCATGTGCCTTCGTCAGGAGCTACAAATATTTTAACAATTACAAATATTTTAATAACAATTTCTATTGAACAACTTACGTGAAAAATTTATTTAGTTTAAAAGCAACATTGAGAAAGAACAACACAAAAATACATAAACTATACATCTGTGATCGTCGAACAATAAAACAATAAATAAATAAATAAATTAAAAACACTCTGAAGTCGTCAAAAATTAAGCTTCACGACTTCAGAGTGTTTTTAATTTATTTATTGTTTTATTGTTCGACGATCACAGATGTATAGTTTATGTATTTTTGTGTTGTTCTTTCTCAATGTTGCTTTTAAACTAAATAAATTTTTCACGTAAGTTGTTCAATAGAAATTGTTATTAAAACGTTTGTAATTGTTAAAATATTTGTAGCTCCTGAAGAAGGCACATGCGGTGGCGAAACTTGTAGAGGCCGAAAAATTGTTTTTGACTGCTATCCTGTAAAATCATATTTTCCGGCTTCCCTGTTTTTTGTTTTTTTTTTAGATAAAATTGCTTCAAATAAGAATGGTAGAGCTTAAAATTAAGCATCTGAATCAATTAGCAAAAATAATTTTCCATGCTTTGTAACGGCAGAAATTAGGTATGAAAATGTCGTAAATTACCCCAAAAATAGCGTTAGCTATGGAAACAAAACAGATAAATAACAAATGTTTGACGTTTTACCTGTCAAGTTAGGTTAATATATTTTTATAAGATATTACATATTTGTAATACCTGTTTAATTAGTTTAAATAAATAATTATTTCACAACAGAAATTACAAATAATAAATAATAAAATCAAATTAACCTAGCATGACAGATAAATCGCTAACATTTGTTAATTTTTAGTTTCAATTTCATGGCTATCGCTATTTTTGGGGTGATAGTCGACATTTTCATACCTAATTTCTGCCGTTAGAGAGCATGCAAAATTAATTTTATTTATTTCTTATTGATACTGATGTTTTACACTATTTATTTGAAGAAGTTTTTTACCTAAAATAATTTAGGGACATGTTAAAGTCTTACGTTCCGGTGTCACGATCAACCCTGTATACCCTTTATAATATAAAACAGTTTGATGTTGGAAAAACAATTTTCTCTTTGTCAAGAATTGCGGTTTTTAAAAGTTAGCCCCGGACGGCAAAATGTCTTAAGTCGGCACTGTAGAAATTGACATGTATAGGATACGAAAGTTCAGGGTTTTTTTTTTATTTATTAGTATTAAAAACTAAACAAGCCGTCAAAAATTGCTCTAAACAGAAAAATGTCTCTAAATATCATAGTTTTGCGATTTATGTTATTATAAAAATTAAAGATGATTGAATTTTCAACAAATCTGCATTGATAATTTTCATTTTAGAATATGTATAATTTAAAAAAATATTGCTACCTGTACTAAAAGCACAAGTGGAATGAACACTTGGATCACTGTATGAATATTTAAATAAAAATGTAAATACCTATGTAGGCATTGATGATTGCACAATGCAGTTATGGTATGCGCTCGCAGTAACTAGATATTCTTCCGCTATTATTTTGTTTTAAAAACGCGGTTATTTATGGATACTTGTAAAGTTTATAGTTAAAATTGTAACTACTGATTAAATTGACAATATTATATCGAAACGAAATGTCATATAAGTTATTAAATAGTACCGTCAAAATTGCGATACGCATTTTTATTGTTAACCTGAAGACTTTAACAATAAGCAGTGAGCAATGTAATTGACCAGTAGTTGTTTAACCAAACAAAAGAAAGTTTGAACCAGGGACCCGAAACTGTGCCCGAACTTGAACTGAAAACCCGAATTAACCCCAATTTTTTATAAACCTGAACCCGAACTAAACCGAATTTATTTAAACCGTTTTAAATTTAGATTCGATTAAGATCTGCTAAATATATAATTAAAAATTGTAAATTCAAATTAAATTATCTCTTTCTGATTGTGCTCGGAACCGAATTTCGAATCCAAAACCGACGAATCGTTATAACTTTCATTTTCTTGAACCGAAACTGAATCTGAACCGACATGTATTTCTTGAACCTGAACCATAGATCCGGATCCCTCGTTTAGACGTTGTAGAAAATTGTTTCTATAAAGAAAAGTGAAGCCATATATGGAGGAAAAATGTGCTAAATAACAAAGTATTACTTTACTCATGAAGATAGGAATTGAATGAAGGGTGTATGAGGTTATATTAACGGCCAGAGGAATGAAGTCTAGAGGGGACGGACGAACACCACTGCTGATTCAATCTAACAGGGGATAAGCGCGGTAATTTTTAAACAAAATTGCATTGTTCATTCTAATAAAATTTTATAAAACTTAAATACTAAAAGAAATGTGTGGCGATTTGAATCAGATAGTTACGATTGATGACGTAGGGATGTAGTCGTAGAAACGGAGTTTACTGATATATATATATATATATATATATATATATATATATATATATATATATATATATATATATATATATATACAAATACTTTAAAATAATAGGCGCTAATAGTTTTTAATAAATGAACTGTGTGATTCTAAATGTAAACAATGGTCTGTTAAATTACAAAATTTTGCAAAATAATAGTTACATCAAGTAAAAAAACAAAAAACACAAACGTAAACAACCGCAATAAAATGGCTTTGTTAAAAGTTGACAGTTAGGCGTTATCTAGAGAGGGGGTAATGGCTTCAGTTTTAGTCACTTGCTCCTTTCTTATTTATTCCTACCTCCATGAATTTACTGTTTTTACGGCGTGCAATTACTAATGCCATCTAGTATGAAAATATTGAAATAGGTACCTCATTCCAAATTAATGGCACAAGAAATGAGCGCGTGTCGTGGTATACTGCATACTGCATTTCTAATTCTAACCGCAAAAGGTAAAACAGGTGTATTAAAGGGACCAGGAAGAGCAGAGGACATTATGTTATATACAATTTATCAATTAACCATGGACTATTAAAGGAGGGCCAGTTTGAACTGAAATTTACAATAGTTTCGATTAGCTTATAGCATTAAGAATTTTACAGTCTTTTGATTGCCTGCTTGTTCACTTGTAATATATTCACTAAATAATATACAAATGAATCATTTTAGATAAAAATTTAAATAGTCGTTCTAGTATCTATTTCTCATTTCTTCCTCTCCTGTTTTATTACCTGAAGCAATAATTTAATTTTCAAGAGAAACCTAATTATGTTGTTTGTTTTTTTCAGGGGCTACCGAAGTGCTCGGTAAAAATACCTGCGTGGGAGGACATCGCCGACGCTGTGCCGCGTCTACACTGCCCCACTATTGCCATGCCCGCCGTGCGCTCGCGGCGCGGCTGGTGCGGTTGCCTCCAGGTCAGTATTCAAACAAATTCACCTAAGTATTCGTAGGTATGGTATCTAACTTCCAGGTTGTATGTGACAAAATTCACAATTTGAGAAAGTAGTGAATGATATTTCGTTCGAAACATTCAAACAATAGATGTTTCTAATATCATTTGTGAACCGTTTCCTACCCTTACCTAATTTTTTGTAAAAAAAATGCACCATTTTTCTACTGAGCCTTTCTATTGCAAAGTTAGTTTGATAACATAATAATATTATTTGTTGTTGTAGAATGATGAACCTCCCGAAATTACATACTGTGTGGTGGAACACACAGGCACATTATCATTACAGGCTCTTACTCCCACCCAACCGATGCCGCCACAAGATGAGCTGGATTCTAAATTCGCCGAACTTGTGGTAAGTTCAAATTGGAATGGAACATATTCTAATTAAAAAGTGAGCCAATAAACAAATGATTTTAAAACGTTAATAAGTAATATGCTACTTGCGGGGTATTGAGAACCTGATTTCTGTCACTATATACCTAATGTTATGTTGAAAACGTATGTAAAAATATCAAATTTATTTGAAATCATCATTGAAGTGCACAAGAATCGCTATTAAAAGTTTAGAAATCGGTACTGAAGTAAGCCAATAGCCGACAATTACATGAAAATACAGTTTTGCCAACCTTATGATAATTATTGTGCATGTAAGATAATTTGAGTAGCTGTACAATATACAATAGTAAATTTGTACGTAAAATGACAAAAAAATATGTAAAAGAAGAACGAATTAAATAATTCCGATGAATTTTGTGATAACGCACATAATTTTGAATATTCATTACGATAGCTTCAATGTCCGGAGGTTTGTAGCACTGGCCATAAGTTTGTTTGTTTGACTGACAGCAACTGACAGATTTGTCAACATAGCCTATAAAAATTAATATTTCTCTCATTTTTACAAAAAAATTATTTCAAATAAAATTTTATATGTACCTCGGAACTGAAGTTCCTTTTTCACTCATTTGATTTATTTTCCTCGACCCTACGGCCTCGGCAACTAAATTCCACATTCATGATAAAAAGTAGAAATTCAATCAATACCTTGATGCATAAAAATTATTATTTGAAAAAAAAAATGTTTTTTAGTAAATTAAGAAAGAACATTTTCTGTGACGTCATTATTTTAAACTGGAGAAAGGGAAAAATATTTCATTTTTCTCTCTCCGTCTCTCTTGTATATTAATTGCATGGTTTGTTACTTTTATTACCTATTTCGATTTTCGAAAATTTTATCAAAAGAAAAAATATGGGTAGCAAGATTTTATTTTCTCTTCAAAAATATTAAATAAAAAATCTGTTGTGGCCAGCACAATACCTTCCGTCAATCCTGTGTATAATGTATAAATTCCATACATAATTTTTCTTGTAAAAGATTCTAAATTTCCAGTAAAATTATGTCATAAACAAACAATTTAAATTGCACTTGACGCTGACATCTTCCTCTTTAGCTTTTCCCATTCGTTAGGGGTCCCTATTTTTACGTGTCGTTCTCATTCAGTTCATTTTCTCTCAAGTCTTCCGAAATACAGTCCTTCCATCTTATCTTTGGTCTTCCTCTGTTTCTTCAACCTCCTATTAATAAACTACTCATTCTTGTTCAAATATAATTCTTCATTTCTCCTCATGACATGTTCAAACCAATGTAATCGTCTTTCTTGTATCTTTCTAGAAACTTGTAACACTAGAGTTATTTTCTTACCGTATCTTTCCGTGTTTCCCCAACATCTACTTCAACATTCTCATCTCTGCCACATTAATTTAATTTTTATTGATTCTGACATCTGTCAATTTGAATTATATGAATATATTAGTAGTTAACATGTTTAGCATAGCTGGCTGAATTATAAAATTTAATTTCTTTAAAATTCTTTAACTCTGTATCTATTGAATATGAAGTATATAATGTAATCAAATTGTATAGAGAATAATATATTCTTTAAATTATAATAACGTTAAATGTCAATAAATCAAATTTAACTGTTAAATCTTCAAATGAGGCTACTTCCGATTCACCAATTATAACCAAAATCTAATCACTTGTTCTTCTAGATGTAAACTTGAGAAATACGAAAAAAATATAATTTTTGGAATCGTGGTATTGAAATGGGATCCGGAACTTTTGTCACACACACACAGACACACTTCCATACAGACATCATCGTAAAAATGGTAAAATCGTATTATAGGGACCCTAAAACATGCTTATTCACTAAAAACTCATCATTGAATTTTTTGACCAAAGACAATATCTTCCTGATCTAAAGGTGACGGAAGGTAAAAATGGCTCGCAAGTGCCTTTCGCAACATTTCTTGATTGATTACAAAGGGGTGGTAATCCATTGCTTTTACCCCCAATATTCTTCAGTAACCAATTAAAAAGTGTTGCAACATATCTAAAAAAAACTACAAAATAATGTTCTTAAATGGTATACCAAGTTTCATAATTTTATTATCTATAACCTTTTTCAAATAAGAGAGGAAAATATACATCTCTAGGGCCATCTTCAAGAGGATGGTATTCCTGTAAGGGAAGAGACCGGGCAAAAGTGTATCAGAATTTTTTGTTTAAAATGATTTTTTGTTTAAAATGACCCCTAGAATCTCTGGTTAAGCTATGTCCACGAATTTTAGAGATACGTGTATCCTGTATGCAGTATGCATAAATCCATAATATGGATAATATTATTATATTCACGCCATTTGTCACAATGTGGGTTGGCCCAGAACCGAAATGACATTGATCACGTTGAAAAAAACATTGCTTTACATTCTGAATACTACATACATTAACTTGCTGTATTCATTCTTCAAGCGTAGAGCCTACGATTTCCACGCCTTGACTCAACATATTCACTAGAATTACAACAACTTCAAAGAAGACCCAACTGCTTAAAATTCTTCACTCGCTTTTATAGGGCACGCGTTGATGGTACCGAATATTGTGATGTATACAAATTGTGGCGTCAAAAAAGATCTAAGAAAAATAAATGTTTAAAATTGTCTGTTTCATCTACTCGCCCTGCTTGTTTAATATACAGTAAAAAAATTGAAAGATATCCGATCAAGGCCATTTGTATCATGAACGAATTAACTAATGAGCATACATTTATCACCCTCCTTTACAAAGGCTTTAAGCGTGTGCGATAAGGATGGATATAACACGCTTGTCTTTCAAAAATTCATTTTGTTTCGACTAAGTTAGGACATTCCATTTTAAAACGATGCTCGTTGTTGATAATACTTTCGCTGTAACGTAAGTTTATTTATTAATTCAGATACATTACCTTGATTCATAGCCGTACTAAATAACAGTTATTTTCTGTCAGTGTCACTGACATTGTGTCATTATCTTAATTTTCATATATTTGGTTTTACATTTGCTAATAAACTTACCAGTTGATTTATTTTTGAATTTTGAATGCTTTTATTGTAACATATATTTTTATAATAATAAAATAACAGTAGTATCTTTTCCTCACAAAAACTAAGCAAACGACACTACTGAATTTGTCAGAATGGGCGGAGCAAAAATCTGAATTCATACAATTCGTAGATGACCTTGATCGGACATCTTTCAAAAATTTTACTGTGCCTATATATTTTCTATAATATTTTCTTTTCAGGAGGAACTAGATTTAACGGCGCCTAATAAAACGGCTATGTTGAATCTTCCACCACAGAAGAAATGGCAAATCTACTGTTCTCGTAAAGGTTCCGATCCATCGACAGATCTTATGCATGCTCCTGAACATTACATAGAACGATTAAATACTCTTGCAAATGTAAGTACAAATATGTCATTTTTAAAACAAAGTTGAAAAAATCATGATCAAATAGATAAGATAGCGAAACGTATTCCTGTATAAAATTTTATTTAAAAACTTTGGACTGTATAACGGGGCCATTTTGACCCCAGTTTCCATCATATTTAATAACTTTATACAAATAAATCATGTCTCTTTTTCCACCTAACTCCATGTTTACAAATAAAAATTATTTTAACAAATATTTCAATCAATTTTGTCAATATTCAGAATTAAAAAAAAATAATTACATGAACTTTCTGTAACTACATTTTATCCTTCTTAATGACAGTAGTTCAATAAATAATTGATTTAAAATAGTATAAAGCGTGTATCCCGCAAAATGAAACATAGGCGTTTAACATAGGAAATCAGTTTTTCCGTGCGCATTGCTCTTCTAATTATTTTAGACAAAAAGTTTCAAATGGATGTTGTAAAGCAAAAATTTCTACATCCGAATCAATAAAAAACATCATAACTGTAGAAATAAAATTTGAAAATTGACGGAATTACAATTTAATAGTATTAGCCGTGGAATTAGAAACAAAAGACGAACAAAAGCGTAACATTTTATTATGTCAATGTCAGAATAATGATTGGCAAAATAAATACTAATAATTTGACGTATAAAACGTTACGCTTTTGTTCGTCTCTTGTGTCTAATTCCATGGCTAATACTATTAAATTGTAATTCCGTGAATTTTCAAATTTTATTTCTGCAGTTATGAAGTAGCCAAAATGATTTTTGTTATTGATTCGGATGTAGAAATGTTTCCTTTACAACATCCATTTGAAACTTTTTGTCTAAAATAATTAGGGGAGCAATGCGCACGGAAAAACTGATTTCCCATGCTTCACTTTCCGTGATACACCCCGTAGCCAGATTGTAAAATTTATTTTAATAAAACGCTTAGGCATATATTTAATGGATACTTAATGTGTTCCATTAATATTATTAACACTTAACAAAAATAGGCCGTGTTTTAAATCAAAGGTTTACAGCAATTCAACCCTGCTTTAAATTCTCATATTTATAGTTTTAATATTCAGTTTATTTTATTTAGCAATATTATAAATTCACTTGCAAAATAGGAACTAGGAAATTTAAATCAAATAAATGTTAAGTCTCGAATTAATTATAAAACTGAAAGTTTATATATTATAATTAATTAATTATGTTAAGTCTACAATTTTTAATTAGTAGCTTCACCTTTTGTGTGTTGCATTTGTAAGCACATAATTATTTAGAGTTTGAAGAAAAGAAATATACAGGGTGTTAACATCTAAATTTATATTTTCATTATTTCCTGCTTCCCTAATTATTTTAGGTAAAAATGTTTCAAATAAAAATTGTAGAGCTTGAAATTCTACATCTGAATCAATTTATTTTGCATGCTTTGTAATGGCAGAAATTAAGTATGAAAATATCAAAAATGCAGAATTATAAGATCTAAAACTTTTATTTGAAACATTGTTACTTAAAATAATTAGAGAAGCAGGAAATTACGAAAATATGATCCGGTGTCGCGGTCAACACCCTGTATAAGTAAAATTAATTTAGCATGCTTTATACCGGCAGAAATGCAAATGTCGAATATCATCCCAAAAATTACGATAGCCATGGAATTGAAAAAAAAACGAATTTATCTGAAGCAAGATTAATTAATTTTTATTATTATTTGTAATTTTTGTGAAAGTGAAATATTAATTATTTCAATTAACAGATAACTGTTCACTTGAACAGGTATTACAAATAATACCTAATAAAAATATATTAACCTAACTTGACAGGTAAAACGTCAAACATTTGTTAATTTATCTGTTTCACTTCCATGGCTATCGCTATTTTTGGGGTGATTTTCTACATGGTCATACCTAATTTCGGCTGTTACAAAGCACGTAAATTAATTTTGCTTCTTGATTCAGATGCAGAAGTTTAAGCTCTACAATCTTCATATGAAACATTTTTACTTAAACAACACTATAATTACAATAATGACCATAAATTTAGTGCTCTATAGCAAATCACGAACAATTAATAAATGTTATTATTTCGTGTACTGTGCACTAATATATTTTTTGATAATTTCAGATGCAGTTTTCAGCAGAAGTGAGTGCCGACGAAGAGGTGCGCAGTCGCACCAAGCAACTAGACGGTCTGAAGACTGCGTTACGTACATCTACTCATAGTTTTGTAATCCGATTTATTGAACTAGATGGATTATCAGCATTACTCAATTATTTAGAACATATGGACTACTTTACATCTCAAAGTACTATACATACTAGTCTTATTGGATGTTTTAAAGCGCTTATGAATAATTCGGTAAGAAAATTACTTATTATTCGGGTTTATAATGGGGATTTTCGCGATTTTTTTTATTTTTCCAACAAATTAATAATACCTGAGAAAAAATAAGCAAAAAGAAAGGGAGATACTACTTCGCGTAAACATTGGCGTAGCGAATGTGGTGGACACGGCCCCACCCGGACAAGGTACATGCACTCGAGCGGGAATTACAAATCTTGAAAGCTAGATTCCGGTTTCTCATCTGCATTTTGAAAGAGTTTATTGTGAACCATGGAGGTAGGAATAATACGAACTATGGGCAAATGCAATGCAACCCGGTGAGGACGGACGCAGGTACGGTATTAGGACACACTGTAGGGGGATTCGCGAAACATCTAAAAAAAATAATATAAAACACGAAATATATCAAAAAGTAGCAAACGGCAAACGCTTCTCCAACAAATGTCGACGTACAAAAACATTGCAATTCACAATTGACAGCAATTACCTTGTAATTTCAAAATGATATGGAGCACATTGTAGAGGGGGAAGCGACTTCACTATCACTAGTAATTACAAATACTCCCTCCATGTTATGAACCGTACATAACGTCAAATTTGAATAGATGTGTAAATTAAAAATTGTATCTTATAAAACTAATTTTATTACACTATGATTATATGTATTTTGCAATATAATCAATAAGTAAATAGGAATATGTAACAAAATTACATTATATATACTTCGTTTCACGTAAAAAATAGCATTGTTTTAGATAGGGAAACAAATTCTGCCCTTTGATTTGTCAGAATGCAAACTCAGTTCACAAAAACAAAAAAATCATCATTAACCATGTTTTGTTGTAGTTTTTAATATTCAGGTATTAAGGTCTTCTACATTTTTACGGATAAAAATATTTATTATTGACAAAGTTTGGTTTCACGGATTTAAATTATTTATTTAATGCATGTAAAAACGGTCGGCTCTTAAACGCCATCTACTATTCACTATGTACAGTTCACAATAAACTCTTTAAAAATGCCGGAAGCCAACTTTCAAGATTTGTAATTCCAGCGATTTTGACGTCATCACTTTCGCAGTCATTGATTTGTAATAAATAAGAGAATGTTGTTCCTATATTAATAAGTCACATACGTCAAACAAATAAAAACCGGCAAATTAAATTAATAACAGCGCATGCGCGCAAACCCCAACAATATGAAGTTAGCAATATTGGGGCCGTGACGTCTCAACATTATTAAATATTTTTTTAATAAAATACTGTATAATTAAACATTATGGCCCGTACTACGGTCACAGTTTTAACTAAAACGCTGTTTTAAAAAATGTCAAATTCAAATTTCAACATTTAATTTTGCACGTATGTTTGAAGATCGATTTTTTAAAAAATATTTGTTTGAATACAAACTATGTTCTGCTTTTAAAACATATTTTGATAAATTCGATATTATTTATTATTGTTATTAAATAATGATATCTGACACTTCTTAAAACAGCGTTTTAGTTAAAACCGTGATCGTAGTACGGGCCTATTAGTTTAATTACAACATACTTGAGGCTGAAATTATAATCAAACAATCAAAATATTTTCAGACTGGCAGAGCACACGTCCTGGCTCATCCATCTAGCATCAACATTATAGCTCAATCTTTAAGTACAGAAAACATAAAAACAAAAATCGCCGTTCTTGAAATACTCGGAGCTGTATGTCTAGTCTCAGGAGGCCATAAAAAAATTCTTGATGCAATGCTACATTATCAAAAATACGCTTACGAACGAACAAGATTTCAGGGGATCATTAATGATTTAGATCGATCAACAGGAATATATCGTGATGAAGTTAATCTAAAGACTGCCATTATGTCATTTGTTAATGCTGTCCTCAACTACGGCTTAGGTCAAGAAAATTTAGAATTTAGATTACATTTGCGATATGAATTTTTAATGCTTGGAATACAACCTATCATCGATAAACTCAGAAATCATGAAAACGAAACATTAAATAGGCATCTTGATTTTTTTGAAATGGTCAGAAACGAAGACGAAAAAGAATTGGCGCGAAAATTTGAATCTGATCATATTGATAGTAAAAGTGCTACTACAATGTTTGAATTAATTAGAAAAAAACTAAGTCATACTGCTGCCTATCCACATTTATTATCTATGTTACAACATTTTCTATTATTACCTCTTGATTATGGCTCCCATCCTCAACATTGGTTATTGGTCGATAGAATAGTGCAACAAATTATACTCCAACAACATATAAACGAAGCTGAAGAAGTGATAAATCCAGATATATCACCACTTAATATAAATGTTAAAAAACTCGTACATCTTTTAGCAAAAGAAGAAGAATTAATTGCTGCTCGAAAACGAGCCGAAGAACTTGAAAAAGAAAATGGAGACATGTCAAATCGACTAGCAAAAAAAGAACAAGAACTAGACATGCAGTTACAACAAA
Organism: Harpalus rufipes; assembly: GCA_951394225.1. NCBI lineage: Eukaryota > Metazoa > Arthropoda > Insecta > Coleoptera > Carabidae > Harpalus > Harpalus rufipes. Next base: position 9,192,603 of record OX596276.1, on the reverse strand, counting down.
AAGAAGATTTGGAATCGAATTTAACGAGAATAAAAGAACGTTTGGAAAAAGAAACTGCTGCTCATATCGAAACAAAACAACGAATGGGAGAGTTAGAATATAGAGCAGCTGATTTAGACCGCCAAATTACTTGTGAAAGAGGGGAAAGAAGAAGATTAGAATCTTTAGTTAGTTCTGGAAGCATCCCAGATGACGCCAAAGTCATCAACTTAAAAGGAAACATAGATTCTAACCTCGATTTTCAAAAAGATTTTTCATGTCCACCTCCTCCACCTCCCCCTCTAGCGCCGCCCCCACCACCAGCTCCAGGTCCCCCACCCCCACTTTTTCCGTCAGCCCCAATGCCACCACCAGTCATACCAACCAAAATGGAAATTACTAAAAAAAATGTACCCCAGTCATCTAACCCACTAAAATCTTTCAATTGGTCTAAACTTCCCGAGGCAAAAGTTAATGGTACTATTTGGAGCGAATTAGATGATTCTAAATTATACAATACTATGGAACTTGACAGTATAGACAAATTATTCTGCGCTTATCAGAAAAATGGAGTTTCAGTAAGTATTGTCGCGATGAAGAATATATACGGTGAGTGCATTGCAGCTCAACGAATTATTTAAAAAAAATATAAGTCCGCGATTTGTGTACGGTACGTAAAAAATCACTGAAATATTATTGACTAGACTAGAACCCGTATACACTTCGTGCATGTTCGTGTCGAATAGTCGTATACACTTTTCCTTACTATTCATATACAATTTATTTAAAATTCGCGCCATGTCCACTATAGGCTCCGCACTAGACCAAGCATTATTCGTCAATTCACGAATTGTCCCGATCTTTGCCAATTCGCCTAGCAGCCGGCATTCAATAACCTTTCACTATCATACGAGAACTGTACTGAACCAATATTAATAAAACGTTAGGGCGATGTTGATGAAGGTTAGTCAAAAAAAGTTTTGCGAGCCAATTTATAGATAGCGCTGTTTTGACACCACAGAAAATCAGTCCTAAATTTTTATAGCTACACGTGTTCGTTCGAACTGTGATTGTGATTTTATGAATCATGATACGTTTAAGAATGATTTCTTGCAATCATGGTTAAATTTAATTCCAAAGAAACAATAAAACAAACCCGATCGACGCGAAACCTACACAACGTCGAAAGAACTAGCGTCAAATAAACTGTTCTCATTGAGTTGAATAAATTATTATCTGTCATAAAAAATAAAACAATTTCTAAATATATACTTAACACTATAAAACCTTACATATTTCCCGTATTTTTCGCCATTTTTAAATATTTTGTGATTTGAATTACAGTAATCATGAAAAAAGATTGATTCAGGAGGGAAAGGGAAATTGCGTGTTGTAATCAGGGGTGGAAAACGTAACGTAACGATACCCGATAACGTTATAATAACGTATCATTTATTAATTCTTTATTAATAACGTTACAATCTCAGAATAACGTTATATAACCGTAACATAACAAATAATGATTCACAATAACGGTATTCAAGTTTACAAATTGTACAAGATTTTAAGTATAATTCTCTGATAATTTATTCGAAATCACTAGTGGTCAAATTCAAATATTGAACACTTTATTTCATTTCTAGAATAAAATAAGTTTTTTTTTATTCAATTTTGACGTTTCAAACTTTCATTATTAACTCCCATAGCAACAATTAGTGAATTAAAAATATTTAAGTCACTCTCGCAGAATTTTAACTCACTCTGCAACAAATAATGCATTTAAAATAACATCAGGCATGAAAATAAAACTCACAATAGTCTTTCTTAGACAGATCAGCCATTTTTATTATTCTTCTTATTGGAAAAATAAATTCCGCATTTTGTTGTTCAGTGGTCTTACCGTATATATTCTACATCATAATATTCATCATTCCAAAAAAATAACATAAACGACATCTCAAATTCATTTGAAGAACGTATGTGTACATATATTTTCACGTTATTCGTTTAGCGTTGTATTTTTAGACCGATGGATCCATAGAAGATTTAAGTCAGATCGGCAAGAAAAGGAACAAAGTATTATCGGTTATTGATAGCCGAAGAGCCCAGAATTGTACTATTTTATTATCAAAGTTAAAGATGTCAGATGAAGATATTTCTAATGCAATTTTAAGTATGGATAGTAAAGAACAGTTACCTATTGATATGGTTGAGCAACTATTAAAGTTTACACCAAGTTCGGAAGAATGTGCATTATTGGAAGAACATAGTGACGAGATTGATTCTCTTGCACGAGCAGATAGATTTTTATACGAAATATCAAAGTAAGTATTGTAGCTTGTTTTGCTTGCCTTGAAAAATAAATTGAGTATTGTGAACTGTTCCCTTTCAAGTTCAGAACAAAGATTTTAAGCCAAATTCAGTACACACGATCTGGTAAGGTACTATAAAGATATTACGCCGTCACCACCATGGAAGATTCCATCGTTTTTTTATATAATTTCATTTGAAAGTATAAGTAAAACTAAGACAATTGGTGAAAATCCAATGAAAAAATTCTATTAACAATCGAGTTATGGTATCGTCCCACGAAGTTTGAAAAACTAGATGTGACGTCATGAATATCATATCAAACTGTTTTCTTCGTGGCCCTAAATGTTCTTGAAATATACAGGGTGTTCAAAAAATAGAGATCACGGATTGAAAGGTAGATAATACATCTCAAAACAATAAAAAAAGTTCATATAAACATTGACGATCTACGCTAAGCGATACTCTATCTAGCGGAATAAAATGAAACTAACGATGCTGTGATAAGTAACGCCATAACTAATTAAAAGTTATTTTGCTGCATATTTTTGTTCAATAATTAATATTATTTCATTTTTGAAAATGAATAATGTGTATTGTTCTGTGTCTGGTTGCAATTCTATGCAAAAAAAAACAGAAACATAAGTTTTCATACGTTTCCGAAGAAAGGTGAAGTCATGGTTAGAACTGAAAATAAATTTGGAAAAGCAGAAAACAGACAAAATTAAAAGCATGGATATTAAAACTTAAAATTGGAAAATTTGTGTCAAAATTTATGAAAATTTGTTTTCTCCACTTCAACAATGATGATTATTTTTACAGAGGTTAATATTTGTTTTTTGTGTTTTACTGGTAAACGTTTAGACAATTATAATTTATAAATATTGTAAACTTTCAGATTTAAATTCGAAGAAACATCTACTGTTGTTATTAGCCTCTAAATATTGAAAATTTGGGTAAATTTTAAACGAAACTAACATGCATATTTTTCAACACAGCAACAAATATAATTTGCAGTGTTCAATTATTAGGAATTAACTATGTAAAAATGTTTATATTATTTGATTATATCCAAACTTAATTTGACAATTTATCACATCATCGTTAATTTCCGTAAACCCGATAGAGGCGCTACATGCTTAAAATTGATCACCAATATCCGGAAATGCCTAGTTTCAGGAGCTATAGCGATTTTAATATTTTATTTCTGACATATACAACTCATACTTTTAACATTACAATAAAAATCATAATTTTTCGAACGTATTCGTCAGTCCATGGGACGAAGATTAGAATGTTGTATTGAAGTTCAAAGTGGACATTTTGAACATTTTTTATAAATTTAAATTATTAAATTTAATGCAAGACATTTATATTCAAATAAAAACTGATTGAGAATTGCACGCGTTCGCTATTTGAATTTCTTTACTTCCATTGGTAGTAGGGACAGGGACCTCTCCTGACTCGGTATTCGTTATATATTTATTAGGCGGTCTTTCAGTCACCAATCAAAATAATATTGAATTCATATTCGTGACGTACCGCTATAACAAAAAAACCCTTATTTCCGTGGTACATATTTCAATTATATCATTTTATTTAGACTTAGTATTTTTTAATAATTTCTCTTAATTCGATTGAACTGTATTCCTCGATTTCCAATTTTAATCTTGCTGCTATTGGTTCTCTAAACGCTTATACAACATAATAAAAAGTGTAAAAAGTTTTATATTCAACTTTTAATACTGAACAACTTTGCACTCTACAGTTTTTGCCATAAAATGAACTGGAGTAAAATTAAAATGATTATGTTCACCCCCTTGACCGCCAGCACCCGGTATGTTCATACCAGTATAATTTAAAATTTTAAAATAAATATAAAAAGTTAAAATAATTATTGAGATTATTTTTTTCAAGATAAAGATTCCTACCTTTATTGTTGACTTGGTTATCTTTGGAACCTACAAACAAAAAACAAATATTAGTAAATTTTATTCGAAAAGCATAAATGAATAAAAATAACTTAGTAATCGCATTAATAACATAAATGTTTCACTATTACATTTTACAATACAATGTACACACAAATAATACATTGTAACATTTATTTTTCTTTAAAATATATACCTGTTCCTCTCGCCAAATCTGTGTCATTCTTGGAATATCTTTGAAAATGTTCATTACAAAACACAGCACAAATATTTTATTCAATAAGTAACTTTTACACATGTTTTCACTTAAATATATAAATAATTCATTTTATATTAACATTTTTCAACGAAAAACGCTTAAACACAACATTAACGACGACGAACGTACGTAAACTGCAGCCACCAGCCACTCTCACTACTCTCAGTGGTTTGAATTTGAACAGACTTGTCGCTCTCAGAAAATTTATAAACATAAACAAGTATACATTATAAAAGAATAATACAAAATAGCAAAATATCAACTAACACGAAAATATTGAGCTATTTAATTGTATTATTCATTAAATAAAATTATAAATAGTTATAAATTTATGTTTTAAATTTTGAAAAGTAAAGCTGCGTCCACATCGCGTATTTTAAACATCGTTATACAATATTTCAAACTGATAAATTCAATCATTTGATAAAAATACAGAATTGTAAAAGTTACACAATTCGAAAAAAATGGTTTAATATGCTTTCGAAGTAAATAAATTGAAGAAAATGAGTAAAACAAACAAATGATTTTAGAAATAAACAAATGATGATCTGTAATACATATTTTCATTTGTTTCGTAATAATTTTCAATTTTTTCACTCCAAAAAAGTAATAATTCATCTTTTATTCATATTAAAACAAAAAAATGTATACATGTTATATATCATTGAAAAGCTTAAGCAAAAAGCCATTTTATTCTACCTAAAAAACGGTTCAAAATTTGTTAAAACAATTTTTTTTATCATAATAAATAAGGTATGATATTTTTGAAATGAGCGAAAAACGAGTTTTTGCCTGTAACTCAGAAACAACAGAAAATTGAAAATTCCTGTCGTGACTATTATACTTTTTTCAAAAAGTTGATCCTGCAATGTGCAAATGGTTTTGCTCTATCGTTAATATTACCCAAGATACCTTAAAAAATCTGATATGGCCAGTACAATATCTTCTGTTAATTCTAGGTATTTTGTACAAATTCCACACAAATTTTTGCAAACTATTCTACGGGCGTTTTCTTCTTAGGGGTGAAATGAACTCATCTTATCTCGTACTGAACTGAACTACTAAAAAGAACAATATATTTCTTAAAATAAGAAGTAGAAAATAAAAACATATACAGAATTATATTTGTAACAATAATCTGCTGAATTGGCTTGTTGCTATAATCTGTTGCATTACCTTATGTGATTTGCTTTTGCCACCTTAAATTATTTTACATTTTTATATTTCCAGTAAAATCATTTCACAAAAATATTATGTAAATTTTATTTGACACTGACATATGTCAATTAGTAATATTTGAATATTATAACTGTTTCCATGGTGCAGCTTTTAGCAGCATTGGGTTGCAAGATAATTCTTTATCTCTAAATTCATTGAATATGAAGAAAAAATTATAATTACATCGAATAGATAATAACATATTCTTTTATTTATAATAACATAAAAGGTCAAAAAATGATATTTAACAGCGTTTTTTCAACAAAATCTGTTGAAATCTTCAAATTATGGTACTTCCGGTTAACCAACCATAACCAAAATCTAATCAGATCTTCATATGGATGTACGAAAGAGAAATATGAAAGAATTATAATTTTTGGAAGTGTAGTATTGGAGTTATAGAAGGAGAAATTTTTGTCACACACACACCAGTTATTATTATAAACCATACGAAATGAATTTGTATTTTGACCAATCAGAAAGCAGAAATCATGTCTCTATTTACACCTGTGGTTCTTATAAGAAACGAAGTATAAATTAAAGAATAACAACATATTATGTATTTCATTATTGGGTGATCACCTTGTATATGAAATAATATAAGTAATCTATTTTAGGGTTCCCCATTACGAACAACGCCTTCGAAGCCTACATTACAAGAAACGATTTCAAGTTACGTTGAATGAAATTACCCCGCGTATTCAAAGTGTTATGGAAGCATCTCGGGAAGTTGCGAGATCACGACGTCTTAGACGCTTACTGGAAGTTGTCCTAGCCCTTGGAAACTATATGAATCGAGGAGCAAGAGGAAATGCATCAGGATTCCGCCTTGCATCATTGAACAGATTAGCAGATACCAAATCTAGCGCAGCAAAGGGGACGACGTTGTTGCATTATCTTGTTCACATACTTGAAAAGAAGGTAAAATTAGTTGTTTGTATACAAACGGTTGAAAGTTGCACAACATTTTATCTTCGATCAGAAAAATTAATGGATTTTTAAATGTAATTAATAAGAATTTTTTAATTTTTCATTTTATTGAGGATAAAAAAATCAGATATGCCGTGGAAAACAAAATTTTCATATATTATACAAGACGATTGAAAATTCTCGATTATACGAAACGTATTGCCTGGAAACACCACGAGACCGAAGGTCGAGTGGTATTTTCAATAGGCAACTCGTTGAGTATGTCGACAATTTTCTATTGTCGAGTTATATGCAAGTAGACTATATCATGAATAAAAAATAAATTAAAAAGTACATAATAAATTTAACGTAAGCCCGTAGTCTATTTTCTTTTGACAGAAACGTTAAACTGTATGCTAGATAACCTTTTTTTAAAATACAGCTATAGTAGTAAGTAATATTACATTGAAATGCTCATATTTCAAAATAAAAGCTCATATTTGAAATAAACTAGCAACAGTGTAGTTTCTAGACTTGTGATTCAAATAATTATTAGTTTAATTGTCAAATTTTTAGCTCAATAATGCCTTGCTGTCAAATAATAGGTGCGTTCAATTATTTGTTTCGGTAAGTGTCATTTAAGATGTCTAAGAGCATACAATCAAAGCACGATTTTGCTCCTCAAAGTCTAACTACATAGTATATCATTTATGTACTCCATACTGTGTTCGAAGGAAAAATATCATACTTTATGCTCCATAAATATAATTAAAAAATGACATTCATAGTTCTGAAAACAAAGGACAAAATAACTAAACGCACCTATAAGTGAATATACGAAGGTAGGTATATTCGAATATACAAAGGTTCGTATATTCGTTCATCATGGTTACTTAATAATAACCGCTGTAATACGTTGTTACTAAGGAAATCACGCATTCTTATTGGTTTACAACTTAATAAGTCATTATCGTTTTAAACAGTTAATTATCAGTCATTTGAAATTAAATTTCTAAAGTTAAGAGGAATGTCTACCCCTTCGAAAATTCAATTAAATTGTTCATCTATAAGAATTATTAAAATTTAAAAAAATTCAATATTAAACGAAAAATGTTATTTTCCGAAACTTTAATGACATGTATAATTTGATATACTGATTATAGAACAAAAATAATTCTTTTGAAATTCGCAAAAATAAGGGCAGTTCATTTCTAGCTAACATTTTTAGTGCCACTCGTTTCATTGTACATTTAATTACCTACATAATAACTAATTAATAAATGATTATTTGTAGTGTTTATACTTTTATTTCATTAATAACATAATTGTAAATAATTAAATGTACTATGAAACCAGTGACACTAAAATGTTCGCTTGGAATGAACTACCCTTATTTTTGCGAATTTCAAAAGAATTCTTTTTGTTATATAATCAGTATATCAAATTATATATGTCATTAAAGTTTCGTGCAGAAGTATAGAAACACCCTGTATAGTAGGCAGGGATACCCATTCCTCTTAAGTTAATCAAGTACCGTTGGAGTGAAAATCAGAAATTAACCATAGAGCATTTTCTTTAGTTTTTTGGCAAAAAAAAGGATAATAGATCACTCGCCATACTCAACTGATGGCAATGTGCGGCTTTGCCTACTTGTTTTTAACTTAAAATACAGGATAGAAGGTTTTTTTCTGTGAAAGAAATTAATGCTGCAATAGTCCAATTCATGATTATTTTAAAAGTATTCCAAAAGAAGAATGGTTGGGAACTTTTAAGAAGTGGGAGAAAAAATGGTGAAATGTATTATTATTGAAGGGAACTATTTTGAACATATTTAAAATAAAATTCCAAAAAATATGAACCATATATCTTATTTTCAATAATTTTAGCGTGACCCTCGCATTATCTGTATGAAATTTGAATTAATTATAAGATCCTCTACCTTAAAAGCTTTAACGAAATTATTTACACATATTTATTTTTCAGTTTAAAGATGTACTGCGCATAGAAGAAGACCTATTAAATATTCGCGTGGCAGCAAAAGTATCTCTTGGTGAGCTGGAGAAAGATATGGCCCAACTTCGAGTTGGATTACGAGAAGTTGCCCGAGAAATAGAATTTCATCTAACACAAACAACACCTAATGGGGACCGTTTCGTACCCGTTATGCGTGAATTCCAAGCTACGGCTACTTGTCGTCTAGCAGAAATTGAAGATATGTTCCATGATATGAAGGTAAAATTCCGAATATGATAAGAATGTGGTAGAGAGAAAAGGGGGCTCCACTTATCGCTCCAACAAACAAGAATAAAAAAAATTGTAATCCAAAAGGATAAAACACAATTTTAAAGCTGTTTGAGAGTCACTGGAAAATCGTTTAGTGTGTAGGTTACATAAATTTTTGTAAGAAACAGAAAGTAAAACCCGTATGACACCGTCATAATTTTGTGATCGCGTTAAATAGATATTTCATATTTTATAATGAAATTTGTAATGGTATAGAACATTATATTTCTCATAACATTCATTTCCAATTAAACAAATTGATAACAATGGGGTTCTATACCAATTTTTTTATTTTCTGGAAGAAAAGGACGAAAGAATTTTTGTTCAAACGCGGCTTAATACATATGACCGTGGCTAACAGGCTTTAAAAATATATGATAAAATAGGTCCGTATGCTGAATGCTCTTTTATAATAAAAGCGATAATATAAGCGTATAGATGATTCATATTTATTTCAGATACGATTCGACCGCGTGGTGAGATTATTTGGCGAAGATCCGAACAACATTCAACCCGAAGAATTTTTCGGTATTTTCGATACTTTCCTTACGTCATTTGTTGAAGCCAGACAAGACAACGAAAACTTCCGTCGACGACAAGAAGACGAAGAAAAACGTGCCAAACAGGAAGCTGAATTACGAAAACTTACACTCGAACGAAAACAAAGCAGGGATGGCCCTTTGTCGTCAATTTCGAAAACTTTACACATTAAAAATGGTCACTGTGCCAACGAAGCTGACGCTAAAGGAGAATTCGATGATTTAATATCTGCACTGAGAACTGGGGATGTATTTGGAGAGGATATGGCTAAGTTTAAACGATCAAAGAAAAACAGAATAGCAAATTCTAGTAATTCTCCCCCAAGAAGAAATTCCGTGCATCGAGAAGATAGCAGAGAAAGAGTTTTGTGTGCAGGACGTCGACAATAATTGTATTTATGTGCAAAAGTGTATATAACAATAATAATAATAATATAATATATGTATATGTTATCAGATGTGTTCATTGTATAAATTGCTACATAATTTTGTTTAAATTTATAAATATCATTTCTTAATGAAAAATAAATGTTTGTATGTTAATGCAATAACATATAATAAAATATACGAGCATCTATATCTATATGAATGCATGTCCACTTTCCAAAACCTTTGTAAAGAAATACAAATAATAAAGCAAAAAATATATCATCACAGTCCATTTGCTGGATGTGTCAATCTGCTTTGTACGCAGTTATCGGTAATAATAATTACATATTCGTATCGTGCGGGCGTTTACCAGGCGTTACTTCACGGGTACTCATTCCTGGCGTGGAGAGTACACCGCAAAGGTTATTTTAGTAGCATTTAAAATTCAAATTAAAGTTCAATAACTCAGGGATTTGTTGGTGCACAATTTTTCTTTAATAGGAACATATTTTTTATTTGCTTATTCGGTAGACAATTTAATTCTCCATTCAATGATATATTATTTTCTTACTCTCACATAAAAAAGTTTATATTAATTGTATATGCAAATATAATAGTTCCTCTGCCATGAACAGAATAAATGAATACAATGTTATTTTTTTTTCATATTCACATTTCTTCTCATGACACTCTAATGGGGTATTCTGGCATTAAATAAAATATATTAGTTCAGTCCAGTAAAGACTATGAATATATAATTTTCAATAAGAAAATATTTCCTTTGGTATACCTGTTTAAGTATCTTAATTATTTATCGTTTAATACACTTTTATTTTAATTAAAAATAATTCTCTGATTTATGCACTTCACCCAAATAAATAAACGTTACAGTAATAATTTTAAAAAAAAACGCATTCCGTTACAGTAATTGTTTGAGATTTCATTGTAAATAAATATTAGTAACAAGAAAATATAAACAAAAATATAATAAATTTGTGGCCTATAAACATGCAGAGATAAATTTAAGATGATTTTAAAAAAAAATATTTACTTAAATAATATTTATAGATAGGAATATATGGCGAAGTATGATTGTTTCCTAACTATTATTGTGATCCGAATGCGGAATTTCGCTACCGAAAATCGGTCACTTTAATATGTTTAAGACTAAGGATTATGATCTTGATGTTGTTCTTATTGTTATCGGGTGGGACACGCGTGATTTTATGTATGTATGTAACAAAAAACTACATGATCCCGGGAACACACGTATCGTCCTAATGTTCACTCATCGCCCTGTTCATTTCTTGTTTCATTCAGTTTCCTAAAGTTCAAATCTTGACCATGAAGTTGACGCAGATAAACTTCGCTCTCCCACGGGGTTATAGTTAGTATTTTTTTATTTAAGGTAGTTGTCACTAGAGTGTATCTATTCAAAAACTTATTCTATGTTAAAAATAAAAATTAAGCTAATGCAGTTTATATTTGCAATAACTTATATTTTTTAATTTGCGACCATCCGTAACATATTTAAACATAGAAGTAGGCCGTAGGGTCAAGGAATTATTGTAATAAACGAAGAAAGAATATATGAAAAGAATTCTTTCTTCGTTTATTACAATAATTCCTTGACCCTACGGCCTACTTCTATGTTTAAATATTATATTTTTTAACATTATATTATATACACAGATTGCATCAAAATAGTTAAAAGCTAATATCAAACACTGTAACAGATTAATTTTCTTTATTTTTCCGTAGAAAAGTTTTTTTTTTTAACTGTACCACTCGCACTAATACATACACAAGTGTCGTATTTCATTGTACTCACACTACAGTATGAATGTTGGAGAATAACTCTGGCAACGTCGCACCTATACATTTATTGGTACATTCGGGTATAAAAGTATTAAGATATTTTGAGATATAATACTAATTCTAAACTACAAATCGAAACAGCAAAACAAATTAATATATTTCTTTCTTAAAATTACAAAAGTAATATTATACTATTTAAAATATTCATGCTTTTCACGTAAAATACCAATTTAAAAAATATTTCCTTCGAATGTACGTCTGAAATTCCTTTAACCAAAGATCACCTCTTATTCGCTAATACCAAGCGGGCGTTAACTGATACTCAAACTGGAACGCTTGTACATGGTTGTCAAGTATAATTGTACCTATTTATCGTATTTTCAGATTATAATTTTCTAGAGGCAATAAAATTAAATCTGGGTGGTAAATAAGTTTCAAATTTTTATATAAAATCCGTTAATTAGTTTTCTATAACATACTAGTTTTTCGATTAAATGTCGGTATGGATATAAAAGTTATAATTTAAAATGTTGTGTTTATTTTGCCATTTCCTATTCTTCACGTGTTAAAAAGGCCAAATTTAATTGCAAATATCTCAGGTACCGCGTGGTCAATTGTTTTAAAACTTGGAAGTAGATTATACTACACTTGAGAAATTTCAATTAATTCTGGGTAAAATGGTTTCACGATATAACTACCTTAAAATTTGTACTGCGGACTGTACTTTTTAAATTGTAAGCGCGCGATAGAATCTTCTGCGCTAACTTCATGGTCAAGATTTGAACGTTACGAAACAAGAAATGAAAAGAGCGATGTATAAACATTATGACGCTGCATACCTAGCCCTTGATCCCCATTTGGGGATCATGGGCGTTAATGGGTTAAAATAAATACACTTTTATCTGTCAAAATGATGGACATTTATTTTCATACATATTTCATTTGTAATATTTATTTTTTTATAATTATACAATCAAACTTCTGATTTATATTCTAAAATAATGTACATAGAAATACACTTATAGTATTAAAGGTATGATCATTTTAGTGGAACATATGGACAAAGCATGAGAATTTGCAGTTAATTTATCAAATTATTAGAAAGGGTAACTTTTTAAATATGCAAATTTGATGAATATGTAATAGTTTAGTGATAGAAAAATAAATTTATTTTCAAATTTTCAACATACGAGTATGTTTCTAAAACACAAATTATAACTTTAAAAATATACATCAAACAAAACAACTTGAATTTTAGAAACATATCACTAGTATAATAACAATATTAATTTTATAATATTATTGTTAAAAAATTCTAAAAGCATCTTTCAAATATTATAGAAAATATGCATCCAATTTTATGGAAGACTTGTATTCTATAAACATAAATAAATGTTAATAGTTTAGTATTTTCAAATGTGAAGAAAATGTGGTCACTGGTTGATACTTTATACAAGTGCAAATTATATAAAAATTACTAGCATTTCAAAAATGTACGGTACTTCTTTAAATCTATCTAAAAAATAACTAAATTAACTATTACAAATATACAAATGGCACGCTGAGGTGAATAACCAATAATGTTAATTTAATTATAAACTATCGCTTAGTAGCCTCTGTATTTTTGTCGCAAAATTAAAGAACATTGTAGATACATTTTGAACCCTCGTTTTGCGCAGTAATTTCGTTTTTAAAAGCTAAAATCTAACAATGGGCCCATAAACCATAACCGAAATATAACTAATTTATATAAAAATTATAAAATACTTATTGATTAATAAGTAGTAAAGCTAAATAATTTTAAAACACATTGTTCATTATACAGTTGTAATTAGAGTTCGGAATATATGCAAAATGCTGGATATGAAAATCTACCTATCAACAAATAAAATAATAAATGGCGATGTTGAAGCTAATGTTGATTTGAATTCAAGCGTAATTGCTAATTTTAAATTAGCTCTTATAACTTATTACCAGGTTGAAAGTACATTTTCTTCTTTCAAACTCATTTTTACTGGTTGGTAGAAAGCAAAAACTTAGTTTAAATAATTTAGAGAAAACGCCTATTTATTTATTATTATAATTGTAATATTTAAATAGATTAATTGATTGATTAGTATCTAGTAAAAAAAATATGCACAATGTATAATATGTAAGAATAATAATTAATCATAACAGCATATCTTACTATATTTTTGTTGCATATTTTTAGATTTTTTAGTGCATATTTTCCAAACTCTAGATATAACAAATTAAACATTTTATGACGCGACAGGTATGGATTTGATTCTACTAGCCAGAAATATGAAAGCCGAAAATCCCGCCTATCATTCCACAGCGCCCGGCCGTAAACTATCAGTTTTCTATTCCCATTGATGAGAAAGGTGTTGGACTGGCATACGTGATGTCACAAACTCATCACAAAACGTGCCAATCTGCTTTGTACACAGATATCGGTGAAATCGATGAAATATTTGTACCGTAAGGGCGCTTACGAGGCGTCACCTCACGGACACTCAATGTCAGCGTGGAGTGTGCACATCGAAGTAATTTTTGGGATCGGTCGGGTAAAAGGAATTTTCATGTCGGGTATTCATTATTGGTCATATCTTTGTACAGTTTCATAAAAAAAATTAAAAATGGTTTTTGGGCCCATTAAAGTCAATTTTTTTTTGCCGTTTTAGAATTAATATTAATTTAGTGATTAATGTTAATATCTGCTTTGAAAGTTATCGCCATAAAATTATGTTGCTATGCGTTTGTTAAAAGTGACATTTTACAGACTTAGCTGCCCAAAAAAAATCGCAAAAAATACATTTAATGCATTTATGTCGTATATTGCAGGAGTTGTACAATAAATAATAGAAAGTTTTTGCACTTGTTTCATAAATAACCGTTATTCTATGGACCGGTTTATCGTTATAAAACATGGAATTTGCTTAACATTTGTTCAATAAAGCTGCGTTCAGAGCTACTGAATTATAAATTACAATTAATAATTACAATTAGTAATCGGTCGGAGCGTCTTAAAACTATCGGTTTAAAATCTGAAATAGCGTTTAGAATTAGCACTTAGTGAAAGTGACATCTGTTGAAAAATCGATGAAGTGATCTAAATAAATAAATAAAATTAAATGATTTTTATTAAACAGTTGTAAATAGAATAGTATTTGTTGTTTGAATACTATAATTGACGGATAAAAATATTTCGGATCATAATATTTTCGATTGTGATAAAAATAGGGTTAAGAAACGACAAACAATGAGACATTCTGTCGGTCGGTCTGCTGTGGCAAGTAGATACATGTGGTTAATCTTGAACTGTTGAACTTGGTTTTAAGATTTTCTGGGAAAATGGTAGATTTTAATAAACACGGTGAACACTTTATTTCATTAGTTCAACAACAAAGTATTTTATGGGATAAAAAAACATGAATTTTAAAAACACTCCAATGAAAAATGCTGCTGTTACAGCAATTCTTCGCCTTTGTACAATTTTATTTATTACAATATCCTGCATTGTAATTATATGTACAGCTATTGAAAATAAGTTATACGAGCTGTCGTTGTTGTTTGACGTTTCTGTCAGAAAGAGACAAAATGATATGTCTGTCGCATTCTCGCACTAATTGTAAGTGAAAAGTTAGGAGTTTGTATACTTTCCACTTAATACTTACAATTAACGTCTTAATTTTGTCGCTGTGTACGCAAGAGTTGTTTCCCATAAGTCAAAGTGCGTGTATTAATTGTAAGTACTAATTGTAATTGATAAGTGGATAGCTCTGAACGCAGCTTAATTAAATTACTCTTGGCAATAAATTTGCTTGACACATAAAACGGCCTTATGAAATATATCTAAAAATAGATTAATAACTGCGTATTTACAAAGTTTGAAACACGCGCAAATCGAGGGTTTACTGTAAACAGAGAAATGATTTTTTCAAAAAAAATGTGGGCAAAATATTCACGTCAACTGGGTAAAAAATATATGTAAGATCAGAATAAAAAATAAATTTCTAAATCGTATGTCATAAATAATATAAAATTTATTATATCTCTTCTTTCAATTTTCTTCATTTTGCGTTCTTATCTTACGCATATAATAACATTCTAAACCATTCAGTAAATATTTTCTATATTTACAATAAATTGGATATGTTAGCAAATGAGCATTCTTTACTAATTATTGCATTAAATATAAACATCAGTGAGTAATCTTATTTTATAAAGATATGTAAATTTTATAAATAAAATTACGTATTGCACGATTTTTAAATCCTACTGTGAAAGGAAAATATGTGACATCAAAAAGAATGTAAATATTACAATAAATTTCATTTTGTTACAAGTTTTGTTTGATATGTTTTAATAATTAAAAACTACAGTCCGCGATTTAACGCTTTTCTAATTCAAAGCTAGATTCGCACAGCGGAAAATATAATCTCAAAATTGCTGCTGTTATATTTTTAGAACATCTAAATTGAAATAATAATACTTAATTAAAAATATCACTTTTAAAGATCTCATATTTCCTCATTTCTGACTCCGATAAAACTTTCCCGTAAAGGTAAAGTTAAAAAATCTCTGCGTTCAGAAAAATCACCGTAATTTAAATCATTGCTTACTGGACTTAAATCCCCTAAACTGTGCGTAACACTGGGGACTACTTTATCAAAATTATTATTACCGCCATCGGATAAAACTAATTCTTTTCGCGTGCGATCAGAAGAATCGAAAGACTTTTGCGTTAAAAGTGGCTTAAATGGTTTGCGATTAGTATTTGGAATAGTGCGATGTTTTACTGGTTTCAGTTCCGTTTCCGTGATAGCTTTCTTACTTAAGCTACCGATCAAAGATTTCGAAACTGCTGCAATATTATTTATAAAACTATTACTAGAAGTTTCGTTGTTTAAAACGACACTTTTCGATTTAAAGTCATCAGAGTTATTGTCACAACTTTTTCGTAAATTTGCATTAAGCAATGCGTCATTTTCCATACAACTTGAATCAGATTCCGAGTCTGAAAAGTCAGTTAAAACATTTCTTTTGATGTTTTTATTTCTAATTTTGCTCAACCCGCTAACTGAAGGAACGGACGAACAAAAATCATAACTAGTACTTGAATGATCTTGGTTAAATTTGGAAACATCCCCCATAGAATGCGTTACATTATTCAACTCACTGGATAAAGTAGCTCTAGACTTACTTGTTAAACCTTTCAAATTAGAAACAACTTCATTTGGTACTCGCGTAAACCTAATTTCATTTTGTTCTGTTGCCGGAGGCTCATTTTCAGTATTTTTATCTTCTTCCTGACTAGCAGACTCATTCTCTTCATTTTCTGGTGGCGTAGCCTCTTGTGTTATGTTCTCCCTGCTGACATAAGGAGGCGGGGGCCCTTCTCTAGGAGGGGTATCTACAACTTCGCAATACGGGGGCGGATCTATCGGCCTGCCGACAAACTGCACCCCGTTGTTGATGTTGTAGGTGACGAGAAGGCCCCCCGTATGTGACTCTTGATGTCGATGATCAAGGAACATGTCGATGTCGTACAGGGGCAGAGTACCTGGGCGTAGAGGACTTCCCGGCCGGAGATGGTGATGTTGATGGTTAAGAGGACAGCGGGAGATTACAGTACGTTTTAGATGGATTCGGCAAATGGCGATTACTAGGATTGTTACGATGAACATGAAGGCCATGGCACAACCTACAATACAGACTTTTTAAAAATGGTAAATTGACGCAGAATGCGTAGAACAGATATTCTTGAAGGTATTTACAGTGCCCAATAAATAAAATGAAGTGTACGTGTCTCATTTTCGATTTTTTACCTCTCGCTAAGAGAGGTATTGCATTCATGCTAAAAATCGCATATCCAAATTTTATTGAATAAGCACGTTTTAAGGTCCCTACAATCCGATTTTAACATTTTTACGATGATGTCTGTGTGTGTGTGTGTGTGTGTGTGTGTGTGGATGTATGTGTGTGTGTATGTATGTAGGATGTTGGAAGGACGATTACTCAAAAACTATAAGACTTTAAATTTGTTTAACTACGTATTTCCCAATCGGACATTCATGGGAAGATCTGAAAAGGTTTTGGTAACAATTGGACAACCGGAAGTAGAAGATTCTGGAAAAAAAATCTTCTAAATAATATTTTTTAATTTTTTTTCTTGGTAATATTAAAGAAAATTAAATTCTCTATCTGATACATTTAAATATTATATAATATATTCTATAGATTTAGAGATAAAAGAAATATAATATATAAAATAGTCTGTTATAATAAATTTTACAACCGAAAGATTGGCCATGGAAAATAGTTGAAAATTATAATTGACAGGTAAATGTCAGTGTCAGAAATCCGAAGACATTACTGAAGACTTTTTCTGGGAAGTACATACATTATATTATTTCTTAATGTATTAATAGAATTGGAAAGTAGAATTTTTGGTGTAGAGTGTAGGTATACAAGAAATGTTAAATACAATAGGGCGCGAGCAGTCATATGATTTTGTTGGCCTTGACAAGCAGATATGGGGGCCCATGTCAGAATGATAGCTAGTAATTATGTATATAGATGTCAAATATCATAATTTCTCATTCTAAACTTAGTGATTTTCCAATTCCATGTGGAGCAGAATTAAATATTAAATATCTAAGGCATACAAGTAAATTTTAAACTCCCGGTGATAAATTAACTACGTAAATTTAGAAAATCTTGAAATTTTTAATGAAAAATTCTAACATTTGACATCTATGTACATAATTACTAATTATCATTCTGAAACGGGCCCACACATCTGCTTGTCAAGCCCAAAAATGTAACATTACTGTTCGCGCCCTATACCTACTTATATAACCAAAAAAAGGAAGTCGCGAGAGGTATTGTGCTGGCCACAACAGATTTTTTATTATTATTTTCTATATTCTATTATGTTTTGTTTTTGGATGATTTTTCACTAATTTGGAAAATACCGTATGTCTCGTTCTCAAATATTATTTAGATATATAGAAAAAATATTTACATAATTTTTATGTGTTTTTTTTTGCGTAAAATAACGTGGTGGACCGAGACCACACGAGAATACGGACCTGAATGCTTATCCCCTTTCCATGAGTGACATCACAGCGTGAGGCTAACCTTGCGCTGAGAAAACATTCAACCATTTGCAGCAGTCAGCATGAGTGGAATGTTACTATATAGTTTCGCTTTTTGTTATAATTATAAAATATATGTTTTTGTTCGTAACATTTTCAAAATATTTATTTTTGTTATTAATAAATGCAATTACTTTATTAAATACATATACAGGGTGTTCATTGCAATCTCGAAAACTAGAAGAAATACGAAGTTGGTTAAATTAGCAAAGAATCTCTATTTCACATAGGTATTTCAAAGATATACTGAAAAAAGAAATTCAACCAGTGGTTCACAAAATATGGATACCAACTTTTTTATTTTAAATAGAAACATATATTTTTTATTTGTGCATTCAATAGAGCTCTTTATTCTGAATCCAACGATATAAAATTTTCATACCCTTACATAACAAAATTTTTGAAAAAAAAATTAATAGTTTTGAATTACTTCCCCTTAAATATGATATTAATTAGAGAGAATAAATGAGAAATTGTTCTTCATATCATTTTTAATACTTAAAAATGGATCAATTCCCACATGACGAAAAGGTAGATATGTTCGAAATTTACATTTTGTGTCATAAGAATTCTCGTGCTGCAGTTAACATGTTCAGGGAACAATATCCTAACAGGAATATTCCCAACTACAAAATAAAGTTCTTTTTTAAATATGTTCACTTTTTTCATTTAGGGCACTCTAATTAATATCATATTTAGGAAAAATTAATTCAAAACTTTATTAATTTTTTTTTCGAAAATTTTGTTATGTAAGGGTATGAAAATTTTATACCGTTGGATTCAGAATAAAGAGCTCTATTGAATGAAAAAATATATGTTTCTATTTAAAATAAAAAAGTTGGTATCCATATTTGAGAACCACTGGTTGAATTTCTTTTTTCAGTTTATCATTGAAATACCTATGTGAAGTAGAGATTCTTTGCTAATTTAACCAACTTCGTATCTCTTCTAGTTCTCGTGATCGCAATGGTAGCCACTTAAAAATGAACAACCTGTATATGTATTATATGTTTACGTAATTCCTGCAATACATAAAATAAAGAAAACATTGCTCTATTTTGAAATAACATCTAGTATATATGAATCAAGTATTAAAAAGTAATATTATTAAATGTTACATTGTTTATTATTCAATATTATTTATTTAAGTATTCGATTAGAAATAAAAATGAAATATTTCAGTGGCTAAAATTTCTTGTATTATTTAAACAACAATAAATAATTGAATGTAAAACATAAGTTATATTTGTATATTTATTCCACTTCTAATTCGTTTTTTTTTTTATGTAAATAAAATGGTAAGTATATAATAGTTATTTACAAGTTGTATGTATTTATAAATCACATTTTACAAGCCTATTTGTTTAAAATTCCGTATATTTCTTATGTTTACAATGCAGTCGTTCACTCGCAGTAATGTCACGAAATGAGCATTCAGCCCTGTATTCTCATGGGCCTCAGGTGGGCTTATA
The DNA here is from genome assembly GCA_951394225.1 of Harpalus rufipes. Classification (NCBI taxonomy): domain Eukaryota; kingdom Metazoa; phylum Arthropoda; class Insecta; order Coleoptera; family Carabidae; genus Harpalus; species Harpalus rufipes. The sequence goes on along the minus strand of OX596276.1, from coordinate 9,172,353 downwards.
AACCATAATCGAAATACAACAAATTTATATTAAAATCGTGAATTAATTGCTAATTAATAAGTAATACAGCAACATTTTCTTAAATAATATTCTTCAGTAAAAAGTTATAACGAATTAAATATTTCGTGACGTCAGGTGTATCACATTTGTTTCTATTGGCCAGATATATGAAAGCTGTCAATCTCGCGTATAATTCCATAGTGCGCACTAGAAAAATAATTATGAACTGTCAATTTCATTTCTTGGTTGATATTTAGGGTTATTTATACTCGAATATCAAATAAATACTTTAAAACAGACAAAGGAATTTTAATTTTGGTTATATTAAGTTTAACTAAAATAATTAAAATAATTAGGGCGGCATATATAAAATATTGTTTTTATATTAAAAAATATATCTCTCATGAAAAAATAGTTTCAGTGGCACTGGAACGAACACACGTAACATCAGAAACTCATCGCACGACTCTAAAACAATCATATCTTGTTTAATATAAGGAATTTCACGTTTCATTCTCTAGATATAACACAAACATACTGGCCCGTATTATGAAAGAACTATTATAATAATAGTGCTATTATGGAGTGCGCTATATTAAAATGCGTTCGTAATATGGGTCAGTATTTTTTTAAGTGAAAATAGTCACATATTTTTCTTATATTTTAAGCTTTTCACTAATGAATTATAAATTAATTATCAAGATGTAACACAAAAACAAAATGGCTGGTAGCGTGAACAACTGATTAAGGGTTGATTAATGAACAGTTTATTAGCACTGTGTCAACTCTTGTCAACCGTTTATTTTGGAGAAAAATACTTCAAATAAAAGATGCATACGATTCATTTATATAAATAAATATTTCATCACGGCATATTACCCATTGCTGAGTGTGCCAATCTGCTTCATACACAGATATCGGTAATGATGGAATATTTGTACCGTTCGGGCGCTTACCAAGCGTCACCTCACGGGCACTCAATGTTGGCGTGGAGAGTGCGCCACAGGGTCAATTTTGTGCCATTAAAATTCGATGTAATTTTTGGCGTCGGTCGGGATCGAACCCGGGTCCCCAGATACGCAACCAGACACTCAGGCACACAACCACGACACCCCATTATTCTCTAAAGCAGTGTTTCCCAAACTTTGTTGGTCCGCGGACTCTTTTTTCTCAGATTTGATGACAGACCTCTTAACTCTTTAATTTTAGATTACACCATAAGCAAAAATTACATGTAATTAAAGAAAATCTATAATTTTTAATGCAAAAGCATTTCAATATAGATTTAAATAGTCTATATGACACTTTTCCCACAAAGCCTGCGGACCACCAAGAAACAAACTATGGACTCTTGGGGGTCCGCGGACCACAGTTTGAGAAAAACTGCTCTAAAGTAATTGACAGAGATAAAACAGTGCTAGTCAACTGTTCGCTAATCACCCTTAATCAGATGTTCATGCTACCAGTATTTATGTTTTTGTGTTACATCTGGAGAACTATGTTTTCGAAACATCTAATTACATATTAGACCATGATGTCTAAACAATAATAAGCGACAAATGAGGTATTTAAAAACGAAAATAAAATACTTGTACAGCCTGAAAGATCCTCGTAGTAAAAGTACAATACATCGCATTGTATAAATTAAATAAAATTTTAATACTAAATCTCTATTTTTATAACTTCTTACCTATAACAGTATAAATCGTCGTCTGCAAGAAACCTATGTCTCCAAAACGTTTATCCCACTGCCCTGGTTCGTCATCAATTATATTACCTGAAACTATGAATTTTGTTAATATTTTATAAAATATGAAATACAAGAAATATATATTACAATAATTTTCTTTTCATCCAATACGTCTCTATTTTTCAACCTGAGTATTTCTGTAATAATCCTGTACTTATGATGTGCAGTGAGCCTCTCCCAAAAGTCAAATCATTATATCTTTGCGCACAATATTTCCGCTTCAAAGATAATAATTTTAGAAAATAATTATATAATCATTGTCACATACCACTCAACGGAACGTCATGAATTTTTTTATAAATATTCCTAAAGGACGTGATCAGAATATGTACGAGTACAAGATTATATTGATTTCAAATTATTGACATGAATTTGTAAAACTTGCTTTAAAAATGTATTTAACTTGATAGAATTTTTCATATTACACCACAAACACGTGAATCAATATCTACTTGTTAACATAAATGTAACTCACTGTGTCGAAGACAACATTTGGGCATGTACTTAGTGGTGCAATTCGGATCCGTGGCAACATCACAGCACCAGCTCTCAGGAATGCATCGGCCGTCATCGCACGGAATCTTCCCTTCACAGGGGTTCGCCCCACAATGTTCACGCGCTTCATCTACACCGCCTTTACAGTCCACTTTCCCATCACACATGTAGTGTTTTGCAATGCAGTTGCCGTTTGTGCATACGAACATTTTGTCACTACATGTACGCTCTAAAAAAACGACAAATATTTTTTACAAAATAATGAATTAATAATTCATTATAATGAAAATTATTTCTAAATTTTAAATCCCACAATAGAGACCCCTTCAGAAAATATGTATCGTAAAGGACTTTTCCATCATAATAACAAATAAGAAAATTGATCATTTGTATTAAAACTAGAACTTATAACAGTACTGGACTAACCAAGTTTTAAAAAAGTTATTAATTTTTAAAATATTGAAGTTTTTAATGCCCTTAACATTTACGTCACACAACTACTCTATTCCAATTTACTACTACATACTTTAAAACAACGAAAGTAAAATCTAATAACAATTGTTATACAGAGTGACAGGCGTGTAAGTCCGGCACCAAGAATATTTAGTTTATTTTGAAAGATATAAAAAAATGTTAATAGCAAAGTTTAACTAGACAATGGCGCTTATATGTTGATAGTGGTAAGAATTTTGTATCGTTCCGCTTTTAGCAGAAGTGGGTACAAATTTAAATCTATGATAGGGAATCGGTATTTTTACATTTTTTTTTTTCAGAATGTATATAAAATTACCTTCACAACGACATCAAAATATCATAGTTTTACTTGAACCATTTTAAAACGGCGACACATTATTTTTAAAATGTGTATTAATAAAATTCCATACAAAATAAAACATAGCAAGCTATGAAAACAATAACAAAACTAATGTACGTTAATACTTTTCTTTTGTTTCAAGGTAATAAAATTGTTTTCATAGCTTGCTGTTTTATTTTGCATATAATTAATTAATAAAATGGTTATAGTAAATCTATGATATTTTGGTATCGTTATCAATTTTATGTACATTCTGAAAAATATATATAAAAATACCGATAGTTAAACTTGAGCTTATTAACATTTTTTTGTATCTTTCAAAATAAACTAAATATTCTTGGTGCCGATCATCCTATATATGTATGTTGAATGATATAGGTTGCAGTATCTAGCCAGTGACATTTTTTAATAATATTTTATTAAATTGCTTATTATCCAAGCTTTTTTCCAATTATTAATCGAAATAGTATTTTAAAAAATATTTATATATTTTTTTATTTTTCAAATAGGCCATTTTATGTGATTCCCAATTATTAGCATCTACATCGTAGAATATTAAGGCTTTCTAGAACTACGTTTGGAATAGATCTTTCCAATTTAAAGAGATAGAAAATATGCGAAATGACATCTGCGCATAGTAAGCCAACAAATGATGGGAGCCATGGTTACGTGCTTCCTTACTGATATTCAATGCATTTTTCCCCCCAAATTCAGACGTAAAATGTGAAAAAAGTTTTTGACAACTTTAAAAATTAATTTAGACTAAAATTCTACAAATAAAAGTTGTAGAGCATACAATTCTACATCTGAACCGGCTATTTATACTAATACCTATTGATTTTTGTTGTTTTTAATTTTTTAAATGCTCTAATAGTTAATTTTCCCTAGGCGTTTTATAAAACGCGAATGAAACGCAGCCAGATTGTAAAACCTTTGTTGATTTAGATCTCAATCAGGCTAGTCTTAGGCAGTGGTCACACTGGACAAGTGGGATCAACTAACGCCGATTCATTGCGATCGATTAAAAATTAAACTAACACTAGCTTATGGGAATGGTCACACTGCATGCATCTACTATGGTCGAACGATGTCGAACGTCGACGAGCGGTTTGATATATCAAACAAGTTTGATTTTCTAGTCGATCGACAACGATTGATGTGTTTACGCATGCTCAGTGTTGTCATATTTTTCATACCAACTTAACTGTTTTGATATTTGTGTACAGGTTAAAAAGAATATTGTTAGAATATTACTAGTATCATGACGGAAATGTGGAGTTAATGAATTAGACCATAGTTGAAAAACTGTGTAAGAAATAATGTACAATTTTATGATCAAAGCACACCAGGATACAGTAATAATTGTAAGACAATGGAAAAATTATGGTTGCATATTTCTCTAATTTTAAAAACAAAAACTCATAAGGTTTGTCATTTATTTAAATATTCCTGAAAACATATATTTGCGGCGTTTCAGTGCAAGAAAAAAATAATTTTCTTTCAATTTAAGTTGGTATCATTTTTGTGGAAATATTTGCGTCGATTCATGCAGTGTGACATATCTCCTAAAATTTCGGTCGGTCGCTATTGATCTACGACAGTCAATCTTGGTTGATCGATTGCATTCTACTCAATGTGACCACTGCCTTATAATCGGTTTATAAAACGACGAATAGCTTACTTGTAAATATAACAACAATAACCTAAAACACAGAAATCACGCTTGGTAAATTCGGGTCGAGTTTTGTGCGTAGTTGATTTTGAAATTACCGTAATTGTCGATATTTTTTTTAATTATTGCACATGTAGGTTAGTTACAGAATTCTATGTCAGAAGAGGCTGTAACATTTAATTTTATTTATAAATTTTCGCGTTAAATAATATTTTTATTTCTTTTATAATTTTTAAACGGCTCACCTTCCAACATCAAACGAGCCAAAAGTGGCCCTCGGGGCCATACTTGCGCACCCCTGCTCTACAACTTTTATTTGAAGCATTTTTGTCTAATGCCTTACTTGTAACTTCGTATTAAAAAGTTGTCATTAATTAATAAAAATAAAAATTTACTGCACTATATTATTATTTATGTTTTTGAATTCTAAGTAGAAGGCCGTAGGTTCCAATTAAAGTTGACCATAATAAGTCACTTTATTATATACTTATATTTATGGTCAATTTTTATTGGAATCTACGGCCTTCTGCCTAGAATTTCAAACTTCAAAATCGTTCCCAAAATCCTAAATTATTTATGTTTTTCTATTTACTTTATAAACAAATCAACTGAACTATTTGAGATGAAAATGAACTATTTGTCTCATGTAATTTGACAAACGTAATCAAAAATAATTCAACTCGTAATTCTCAAAATTAAAAAAAATATACTCGTATTTACATAAAATAAGTTATTTAAACATATCGTAAAAACAATGAAAATTATCGTACAAAATACTTCTGATTGCACAAATTCATAAATACAACTCCAAATATTATGAAAATAAATTATTCTTTAGAAAAATAAACAATCATTTATGCATTATTGGAAAATTAATATTAATGCGATTATGAGAAACCTTATTACAATTCCCGATAAAAACTTATATTTAGAATACAAAAAAATAATTTGAATAATAATGAAATTCTATCATTATATTACTGATTTACATTTGTATTATCATATGTAAACATGTAAATGAGACGTGAAATTATGTACCCACTGTTTATTTTAATTTTCTATTTATATATTGTATTGTTAATAAATAAAAGATAAGTTAAAATTCAATACGTACTAAAAGCTTTAACTTTAAGCCAAACATTTTGGTAGAGATCCAGCTCTGAACATTTGCAAGTATATTCCCCACTATCCGTTTCTTTTAATGCTTTGAATACGAGATTCGCTGCATTGTGGGAAAGGGAAACCATCATCACCCGATTGTAGCTGAAACAAATAAAACATTAATCTCCTGCTGATATTTAATAGTGAACATTCGATGACATCTGAACTCTGTTGCTAAGAGATAAAGGTGTATTTTGTTTATTTATTTATAATTTCTTTTATTGAAAATAGACCTGACTGATAAATACTTTTTTTTGTTGATTTTGTTATTTGTGATAAGTTTAGATGATTAAAATACAACAAAGAATTTATAAAAATGAATATAAGTAATAGAAATTAATATGAAATTGGTCATAACTTACTTGCTACTGCTATACTGCCAGTTCCAAGTAATATTATAGTTCTGTAGCGGTTCATGTTTTTCATCAATAAGACGACAAGTCAAATTTAAAAAGTCGTCAACTTTTCGGACTAAAACTGGAGGACCATCTTCTACAACAATATGACCAATAGGGCTTACGATAAGTCGCAAATTTGATTTTGTTTGAGATGAACCTGAAAAAATGAATCACTTAAAAATTGAAACATGGAATTACTGATTTTCACTTGTTATTGGTTTGTAACAATTAAATACAATTTATTCAAGTGTTTTGTTTATTTATATCAATAAAAATTAATTGATTAATTATAATGTTTATAATCAAATATTCATACCTTCTTTAAAAGTTACGTATATGTACTTACATTTACAAATAAATAAGTGATTTAGTAAGAATATCATTTTTACTTACATGTTAATGTTAAAAACGTTATAAAACTATAAATAAATACGAAAAAAACACGCATTTTTTATCATATTGATGTACTACTGGCATTCCATTTCAGCCATTTTCGAATGCGCTTGAATTTAGTGATAAATTTGTTCCTAGAACATAATCTAGTAACTTTTAATTTTATTAAGCCGGGTCCACATTACAAGAAACATTGTTAGCTATTTTTTGTTAGTGAATAAATGTTCGGCAATATTGTTCGTTAACAATTGTCGGCAAGTGTTAGATGTGGTTTCCACACTGCAATAACAAAATGGACGTGACGTGGCAAGAGTCCCAACGCGGGATCGTGTTTAAAAAATTAAAATCCCGAAGAGGCGTGACAACATTCGGGATGAATTAAATCACGATGAGGCATGGTTTAATACTTAGAAACGTTCTGTGAAAAAAATAGAAAATCCGAACGCGGGACCGTTGTTAAACACCGTACTTAGCTTAAACATTTCTCTAATTACAATTATCTTATCTAACGCACAATACTTGGCCCTAGTTTTCCAAGCGTGAATTGTGTGCGTTAGGTTAGTAGATAATGTTGAAATGTATTTAAAAAAAATGCGTAAACCACACCTATTCGGGATTTTAATTATTTGTAAAGAATCCCGCCGATCGGGACTGTAGACACTTTTTAACAAAATATGTTCGCCATTGTTTTAAGAAAAACAAAGAGAAGTTTTCCTTTTGTTAAATTTGCAAAATCAAATTGAACTGGATCCAAACTTCCTCGTACACTAATTTCCAGAAAAAGTATTTCTCTAATTGTAACATTTACTTTATAATACAAAATATATATTTTATGTTCACAAGTTTGAATATCGTAACAACATTTAATTCTTTGAAGTTTATTCATGGAACATATTTTTTTGTTAGCGAATATTGTTGAGGTAGGTGCGAACGGTGAAGCCGCATTTAGCCCCACGCTTCAAAAGACAATATTTTTGTATTCTTTAAAATGTTGAGCTCTTCAGTTTATAGAAAGAAAAATTTGATTACAACAATAAAATTATTAATTACAATAATGAAAATAACTAATAACATAAATAGTTATATATTTTACTTTTCAATTTTTGACGCCGTTCTTAATTTGCCGTTCCTAGGAAATGTCTAAGCTGCCTGCTAATTCCTTGACGGTCAATCAATCTCAAAATATTATGTAACAAAATGAAAATGGCGAAAAGTATTGTGCTAGTTACAACAGATTTTTTTTTTTTAATGAGAATAAAAAAACTGTCAATACGATGGCGCAGGTGCTTAGATGTTCAAGGAAACTATATAGAAAAACAATCAGTATATGAAATAAATATATTTTATCTGAAGATTTTTTTAAAAAGCCAGTTTATAATTGATTTGAGTCTCGTACATATTTATTTTCAAAATCCCCGAGGTAAAATCTTGCACTTATAGCCCCACAAAAGATCAGGCCGGCCCGGAGTACGAACATACTAACACTAACATTCTACATTTGCTAACAAATGTTGGCGAACATGTTAGCAAATACTGATAGCTATCAATGTTCGTTTTAATGTGAACCCGGCTTAATGCTTTTACTCAGAATTGAGAAAAGTGAAATATCTCTGTACTCTGTTCTGTAACGTCGGAATCGCGATTGCGAAATTATAGTGTACTTTGAGTGCTGACAAAAATACAAACTTTAAAAATGTCTCTATACAACGCTATTTTCAAAAGAACTTCAACTTTCGTGCTTGTTATTGCCGGAGGCACTTTCTTCTTCGAAAGAACATTTGATCTTGCTGCCGAAACCTTATTCGAAAGAATGAACGAAGGGGTTAGTTATTACATAATTGTATTTTGTTTCTCGTTTAATTAAACACTTATTTTTACAGAAACTATGGAAACAAATCAAGGGCAACTATGAATAAATGTATAATATATGAGCTAGTTATCAATAAATAATGTTATTCGTGTAAATCTGTTTATTTACTACATAAACTATAAATTATTCAGTGACTTCCCATGGTTTTTCGGGTCTATGTTGATCCCAGGGTTGGGCAGGTTTATATTGTTCAGGTTCTGTTAAAGAAACGCCACTATCTGTTAAAGCTTTAAGCAAACCTGCTACTTTTCCATCTTCTCTATTCGGTTTGATGTCGCTTCTTATTTCTGTTAAACCTGATTCTAAACATCTTTGCGCCAAAACCTATAAAAGATAAATCACGTACTCCATGAAACATTCGACCATCGCGTTTTTAAAACAAAATGTATAATGCAATTGTTTTATTCTTACCCTGCCAACATTGATAAAAGCTGAAGTATCATATGTCCGATACAATTGTTTCTTAATCGCCCATTCTCTCGTACTAGCTTTTAATACTTCACCGTTTAAAAAATGTTCAACTGTTGCAGTTACATGTCTTCCGCTAACTTCTAATTTTAACCTAAAAAATTATAATCCTCACAAAACTGAACTAATTCTTTAAACAATAATAATTACTTATGCCAGTAACATCTTCCTGGTTTTTCGAGATGGTATCCATTGGGTTTATATGCTATTCGCAATCTTTCTAAATTTCTTGGATTACGAACTGTCATTATTGGAGTAATTTCATTATTTGAAACACTGTAGAACCTATTAAATATTGATAAATTTCTAATTCTTCTTAGATTTGTAGATAAGCCTGACATTTTAATATAAATTACAATATGAGGCGTTTATTTTAAAGTGTTTGTAATAAGGTAAGGTTAGAAAAGTACTTCTCAAGGTAATAGTGACATCTATTAAACACAAAATAAAGTACAACTGAAGCATTTAATTTCAAAAGGGTTTACATGTCATTTTTATATTTTAAAGTTATTCAACAAAAACTGTTTTACTTTGTTAATATTCTTATTTATTTTGTACAATTGTTTGTAGAAGAAGAGCATGTATGAATGCGTCCGAGGTGAAATAAGTGTGCTTGGATAGGAGGATAAGGAGTATGTGGCGAAAAGGATGAATGATTCGGTGCTGGAGTATTAATGCCCAGTTGCACCGCTGACACTTAAATATTAAGGTAGTCAAACAAAAAAAAGGCAAATCGATATTTTGACAGCAATATCCACTTACTCATTTGACAGTTTCGTTTCGATACGATTGTCAATTTAAGGAACACTGAAAATTTAAGTGTCAACGGTGCAACCGGGCATAAGTGTCAGTAGTAACAATTACAGTCGGTGACACGAGAGAAAATCGGTCTGTGGAATAGTAAATGCTATACTCCGTTTGCTGAAACGAAAGATTGTGGAACTAATTCTTGAACAGAAACAAGTCATTCTATTAGTTCGGCTCCAAATTTATCCTCTTTTGACAAATAAAATGACTTGTCTTTGTTCAAGAACTAGTTCCACATTCTCTCGTTTCAGCGAACGGAGTATAGTAAGGAATCCTGTAAAGCGGCACTGCAGTTAGAAAAAATTTACTATGAGTTGTCATACATAAGAACACGAACCGCTTTGTCAATTAGTACAAGTTCATTGATGCAATGAATACTGAATTATTAAAAGATCTTTCAGAACTCATAATTCAATTAAATTATTCAACCTTTTTAGTTTTAATTCTATTTGTTTTTATAAAAAAAAACGTTTCGGCAGCATGAACTACTGCCTTCTTCATGGATTAAACAACAAATCAAGGAGGATCCAACAAATCAACAAATATATAAATAAATATTAACAAATAATTAAATAATAAACAGAACTAAAACTATTTTAATTCAATGAATACTATTTCACAGTGACATTATTTCGAGACTATATTTGGTCCCTTGTATCCCCACTATTCTTGTAAACGGCGTAGTCGTTTTATTAGAAAATAATTAATTGTAATAAGTAGATGTTCGGTTTTCGATAAATTTTGATAACATTTATGGATATAAAACCAAGCTTCGTAGGTCCTAGATAATGTTCAAATTAATTAATTATTTTAATAACATACTCGAACTAAGAGTAGTAGATTGCATCGATGTGACGCCTATGATTTACTGGAATACTCTCCCTTACCGCACCAATTTTCTCTCGTGTCACCGACTGTACTCGAAACCTCAGCCATACAACATTTATTCTTACAATTCGTATCGATGTCATTGAATAAACTGGTCTGCAGGATAATTCTGGTTGTTTTCGAACTTGTTCTGTTGTCGATTTTGAGAGAAACAGATGTGTACGTTTTTTTTTTCAAGAATTCGTTAAAGTGAAACAAATGTATTTGTGTGTACATGAATTTATGATTATGAAACTTTAAGTCGAATGTTAATGTATCTTCCAATGAAAATATAAATCTATACCGTATCGTCGGTTTTGTAGGAGTAAATGCTGTATGACTGATATATCGACTAATTTTTAATACTTATACCTATATTTTTTGTTTCTTATACCTTGTAACATTTAAAAAATATTGAGCAACAAAAAAACGTTTTCATATAAAAATCTTATATATTTTGTGACATTTAATTTCTTTCGAATTTAAATGCTTCAGTTATACATGTAATTTTTCATTACTTCTATATTTTTATTAGAATTTTTATATTCTATACATATTTAGCATATATAATATATGTAGAAACAATATTGCAGTACGACTTTCTTCAATTATCGTCTCTTCCGATATGATCAGTTCAAAATTTCTTTTTATACTTATATGGCATATCATGGAATTTTAAAATATTTACAAATTCTACGTATAAAATACTTACAAATACTTCAAATTTATAGGAATCCTTTGGTTACAAATTATCCTTTATATAAAATTTAAAAATATGGTAAACAGTGTGACTGTTTAAATAAATATATAAAATTGTTGTTGCGAATTTTAAAATCTATTGATACGGAATCATTTTTGTTCTTTTCTTCACGCTGCACTTTTTTTAACGATAGAGTTGCACTAAACATCGTATAAATATATGTATATCTCCAGATAATGTTACACGACTTTTAAGTACAAGAAAAATATAGTTTTTGATAATTTATTTCCGTTTTATTTTGTAAATACTATTATTGTATACTATGTTCACGTTTAAAATGAGAAAATAATAGTTAAACAAGTATATAGTAATCTTTTTTGTACACTATAGTATCTAGTATTAACTATTAAGACATCTATACGCAGAACTGCCGCACCCAATTTGGGCATATATGATATATTTTAATTGCTTTATTATTCTATAAATAAAGACAATTTCTTTAATATTTCCTACCAAATCGGAAGGAAATTAGATTATCTGAAGCTATTTTTAAGTTAATATGAACCCGTTTCTACTTCTTCCAAAAATATTAGTGAAGTATGCGTAGAAAGTTCTATATTATTTCATTAAAACTTCAAGATGACAACAAAATCCATTAAGTCTATAAATTCTAAAAATATCACCAACATTTTACGATTTATATCTATATAATACGGAAAATTCTCGAATATATTTCATAAAAATAATAACAATAAATTCAGATCAATACTTCAAAATGACTGAAGAACAAATATAAATGCTATTTTAAAATATATCTTTTAAAAATAAATTTGTACATATCTCAGAATAAATCGTCTGATATAAGATGCAAAAACAATATTACGTAAAAAAATGAAATACGTAATAAACGAAAAGTTAACAATATTTTACTAAATACGGTTCAAAACAAATGTTCTGACTTATAATCGCATTCAAGATCAATTCACTCGAGCTAACAAATTTCATTTTTTCTCCTTTGCGCAAACAGTCAAACACCAGATGTAAGTCATTTTCGGCGGTGATAATAATATAACTATAAGGCACAGTATTATTGGCAGACTCAATTTGAGGCAGACTCCGCCGTTGCTTCTCTACCACGCCCCCCGCTTGCTCGATCAGAACCTTCAACTGCTTGTAAGTTGGGGCTACTGACGGCGTGAGGTAAAATACTTTATTTGCAAATAGTTTATCGCGATTTTGTACCTGCAACGTCGCGTAAAAGTCACAAGTGTGTTTCGCGTTGAAGTCTTTGGCATCGAATTTATAGTTAGCTGGATCGAGGAATTTGTTTTCAGTGTTGGATTCTTGAAGCCAAGTGTCAGGAACTATTTGGAGACCTGCTGATATGGCGTGAAGAAGTTTTAATGATCGGGTGAGCTCGGGCATTACAAGGTGGGTTGCTTCCGTGTGGGACTTCACCACTAAACCACCCAATTTTCTATAAATAAATAAAGATCTCTGTTAATAATATTATGATTGTCATCTCCAAACCGCTAAAAGAACATTATCTTGTACATTTTTTTAAATCAAGAACGCATCTAGAAATATTTTACCAAATATTTTAAAGTGCGGAGCAATAACAAGTAAGATAAATAACCTTTTTATAAACATTTCTAAATAATGGTTTTAGTTTGTTATCTTTGTAAGTCAAAATTATTAGTTTTTTCTATAGCTCTCTGTTTAGTCTAGGTGTCAGCGGTCTAGACATTTATAGTGTTGACAATTAAGCTTGTAAGCTATTGCAGGCCTACGTGTAGGATTGATATTTGGTTATGGATACCATGTAATATCCTACACCCTGCAACCCCTCAGATATCCTCTCACGAAGATGATAAAGTTTTAGTTTTTAGTTAGTATGTGTTTGATAGTTATTGAGAAAAGACTTGTAAAGTCTGTGTTTGTCTCTTATGTCGATGAGACATGCAGAGTTTGAGTTATGGCTCACGTTCTGTGAAACGCGAGTATTTCAGCCTAAGGATGCATCGGCATCTTTAGAATTTAGTTAGTTTTTATTGCTTAATAATTAGGTTATTAAATTAATGTAATTGTAAATATTAATTAATAATCATATAAATAAAGCATTTAAGTTTTAGTGTCAAGTGTCCATACAATTGTTCATATATAACCCAAGTGCAAGTGTGAGTGCTCCTCCTCAATAAAGTGTTCTCCAACCAGTCAATCGTCCACCAGTTAGTTAAAGTTTCATCATTGGTAAGAAGTAAGATCACCAGCCTCATAATGACTATCAAAATATGTTATGATTGCAATCATTATGCGGTTATACTCCATTCGCTAGGACGAGAGAATGTGGAACTAATTCTTAAACAGAAACATGACATTTTATCGGTTCGGCTTGGCTCCAAAATTATGCTCTTTTGATCAATAGTATGAATTGTCTCTGTTCAAGAATTAATTCCACATTCTCTCGTCTCACCGAATTGAATATAGTTCTTTTTATTTATTTATCTGCAATGAACATGTTAAAAAAACATTGGAATTTTTTAAATTATATTTTACTAGCAATCATTTCAAAATTTGAGCATTCTTTTTGTTAGAGATGACTGTTCCGGTTCTTTTTGATTTAGTAGTGCAAGAAAATCTGTACAATTTCTAACAATTTAGCCGTTCCAAACAAATTTATAGTCACCCTTTTATAAATGTGGAAAGTAAAAATTTAAATTTTTACCATAGTCAAATTTGAACTATCTTAGATAACAGAGCAAAAATACACGTAAATTAATAAATATTAGTGATTTTTTTTGTTTAAATATTAATTAGTTCGTAAACTACAAGCGATTGAAGTCAATTAATAATTAGTATAACGTATCATGTCTTAAGCTCTTTGATTGGTTTCCTCATTTTAAAAGCGAGACTCGCGCTCCTACCGTGGTCAAACTGTTTCAATGTTCTATAATTTATTAGGAAAAATATTTAATTTGTTATTTATGCTTAATAATAATTTCTTCATGAATATAACGTAAACGTTTATATATAAACATATTTCAGCTATGTAGCTATGCGAACAAAATTTGTACCCTCTAGAACAGGGGTGGGCAAACTACTGCCCGCGGGCAGCATGCGGCCCGGCGGCCTGCGTTACAATGGTACTAAAATATTTTGTCCGCTTGTTTAATTTTTAATACCAATAAAAAATACATTTCCTTTTCCCTGAACTTTCATATACTGTACAAGCCATTTTGAATGTCATTATATTAGCAAGATTTTCATTTTTCTTTGGAAGGAGACCTGATACAAATATCTATGCGGGTCACAAGTCATTGTAACATCATGTGACCCGCGGGCAAAAAAAATTGCCCACCCCTGTTTTAAAACTAATAGTTTGTCGACCAAGTTTGCACCAAAATTCGAAAATAATTGGTATAGGACCCTATTTAGAAGTTTTCATCAAATATCTTTTCAAATTACATTGACAAAGCCGGGCATCGATATTTAATTGATAAATAAATAAAAAAAAATTATACCTATTAAAAAAGAAATTAAACTTACTTGACAATGTTTTCCAAATTAATACGATCTTTCTCAATGAACAGTGAGAAAAGAATGCGATGTGTAGAACCATTTTCAGACGGGGCTGTAATTTCAGGTTCTTCATTAGTTATAGGCAGAGGTTCCAGTTTTGGTTTTTTAGGCTTTGGTGCTAGAGCTGCAGTCGGTGGACTTCGTTTAACCCGTTCGTAGGATTCTTGAGAAATGTTGATTGGCATTTTCCACGCGACTAGAAGAAAACACAAATATTTTTTGACAAATTAGTCCACATTTGTTCTTTAAATATAACAAGAATATATTAATAGAGTTGGTAACCGCACTTCTTTCAAAATAAAGGACATTATTTCTAATTATTAACTCACACATCAAGTTAGGCACCAGAGCGGCGTCGAATCCAAATTGAACCGGTTGTCCAGGCGGTGCGAACTGTTGATATTTTGCGTGTTCTAACTGTTGGAGCGCAGCTAAATTACCCAACATAAGGTCTGTCAGCCACTGTACTGACACTACTGGTGTTGCCCATTTTTTGGCATGCTGCCATTTGTCGCCTTCAGCGCGAGCAGAAACTAAAAGTGTGTTGTGTCGGCTAAAGTAGCTTGTGTACTAAAAAATTATAAAAATAATCAAATATTAATATTAGTATGATTAATGGGCGCGAGCAAACACGTGACTCGAGCGACTTTCAAATGCTTGTTATCAACTGATTTGTGTGCGCTTATCACTTTAACAAGAATAATGTTTTGAAAATTTTTAATTTTGAACTGCTAAAAAAGTTATTATTTTATAAATTTCAAGCAATACAAAATTCAACACAAGAAATTAAGAAACAAATAATAGTAGATTACATTTAATACTTATATGCTTTATGGTGTGCGTAGCTTTCCGATAAAGGGATCGCAGTCTGGTTCCAACTTCAGTTATGACGTCTCATTTATGAGAACCAAAAATGGTATTCCTCTAAATATAACGATAACCTAATTTAACACACAAAACTCTGCCCGAGTTTTACAAGCGTGACTTTTGTTCGTTAGCGTAGGTTGATTATAGTTATGAGAAAAATACGAATTAAGTAAATTGTTAGTCGTTTTACAAAATGCCTAGACTACTAACGAGATTGTAGAACATCGCTAAGCCAACGAAGGTTGACAATCTGGCTGCCTTTCATCCGCGTTTTATTAATAGACAGGTTTAATTATCTGGCTACGACTTACGAGGCCTTTCTAAAAAGAATCCGACCCTAATCCCCTTAAAAGTAGGCCTCTACGCATTTAGCCCACCGGTCCTTTCATTGCTGGAAACACCTATGGAAGCCTTCTTTGAAATGGTCTGCAGCCCGGCGTTGCGTTCCTCATTATCTCAAAACGGGATCCTTTCAGTGGCTTCTTTAATTTCGAAAACAACCAGAAGTCACAAGGAGTCATGTCAGGAGAGTAGGGAGCCTGGCGAATGACTGGGATTCCAATTTGCGCCAAGAAAGTCTGGATTAGGTGCGATGCATGCGCGCTAGAGCATTGTCATGCCGGTTTTTCGCCATTCAGAGGTCTGGTCTGTAGCGTCGAACTCTATCACGAAGACGGTGGAGAACTTCTTGACTGTACTATTTCGTCACTATCTGTCCTTCCGGTGCACCGCAAGATGTTTATGGCCTCCTAGAACGTTGGTCATTCTCCACCGATGTGCGGCCATTTTTGAATCGATTTAACCACTCCTTTATTTGTGTTCTCTCCATAGCTTCTAGTGAATCTTACGAATTGTTACGCTTTGAGTCTCAAGATTTTGACAAAACTTGATGCAGCATCTTTGCTCAACACATTCAGTCATCTCGCGCGATTCGGAAATCCGACGAATACTTGGAACAATACCTCACACAACAGCTACCAAGAAGTGAAAGTGAATGATGCATCCGTTATCCGATGGCGATGTGATATGGCGAAGCTAAAATTCAGACATGCGCAAGGTGTCCCCCTCCACTGTGGAAAATAGCGCCGCCTTACCGTCATTATTTTGCGCGGGAAAATTAAAAGTCGGATTCTTTTTAAACAGTCCTCGTGTATAAAAAGCTCATCCTACCATTTCTATCGTCACAAATGAGACGTCATAACTGTAGTGGGGACCAGACTGCGATCCCTTTGTCGGGACGCTAGATTCAGTCATTGGGCGCGTTCGTCACCTCGGCAGCGATGAGCACCGCTGAGCGCCGAAGTTTTTCGAATGCAATTGCTGAACCAATCGCACTCGTCCATTCACTGTATTCGGCAAACTTCGGTGCTCAGCGATGCCAGCGATGAGTGGTGCTGAACGTGACCATTTTTTTTTCTCATTTTAAATTTCCGTCTTGAACCTATTGGAATCTTACTCATTAATCATGAGCAACAAGTTTTTCGAACACTAATTTTACATATTATTAATAAATAATTAAATATGAATAAATCTCTTGTTCTACGAGTATATTTTACAAAAAAATATATATTTTGAAGAACATGTACTCTAAAAATAACTGACAGTTCTATCTGTATAGTTTTGCAAGCTCTCAGACATCAAATGGAAATTAATACTTGAACTATTAGAAGATGCACCAGAAGTAAATATTATTTAACTACGCAGTAAATTTGTTAGAAAGTGACGTTCGTTGCAACCAAACATGACGTATGCAACTGCCTACTAGTTCGCTAGATGTTTTAGCGAAATATTTCTCGCTAGCCATTTCTTTTAGCGCTTTATATGAGCGATAGATTCTAGCGAGCCAATTTTAAGCATTTCAAGGTTGCCCGAGTCACGTGTCTGCTCGCGCCCTATAAAAATCTTACCTTTGCGCCTGTATATTTGATCATATCTCTCACTTTAAACCGCTCGCTTCCTGTAAACCCTGACAAGGATATCAGATGTCTAGTAGCCGGGGCGCCATCCATATAACCAGTTGGTAAATGCAGCGCCTGCCACGGAGGCAAAACCTGCTTTCTCTTCACGACATCATCGAGCCAAAAAAGCGTAACACACCTCTTGAAATCCCTCAGCGCTTGCATGACAACGCCATGGCGCTGAGTTTCACAGATGACATGCGTGACGCGAGAACAATAAACAGGTTCTATTTCACCCCCATGGCGTTCAACGACAGTACGCCAATCGGGAGAGGTTTCTTCCAAGAACCGTTCCACTTCTACTACGACGAAGATGCAACCAAGGAGGAATAAATCCGGCGGCACTAACAATCAAAAACAAATATGATGGGGATAGATTTTTAAAAGGAGGGTGACTCGTGCAGCGAGTTTAAGTGCGGTTACCAATCACCAAGGCAAGACATTCGTTGATGTTAGTTGAAGCTATGAATTCAATTCAGCCTATCATGCTTATACAATTTATATTATTTTGATCTGCTTCTTGATGAATAGCAATTCTGAAAAGTAACTATAAATATACTTGTTTCATACAAGAATAATTATTACATGCATAGTACAACTAACAACTAACAAAATGTTTGCTTTGATAAATAATTCTTTAATAATGCTGCGTAAAACATACTAATACAAAAGTATATAAGAAAAAAAAATCAGTATTCAAAGTACTTGAAAGTTGCCAATTTTATATAAAAATTCATTTAACAAACACTCTTTTAAATTCTAAAAATGCATTTAAAACACTGTAACTCAAATAAAACTGCCTCTGTAATGAAAATAGTATTTGTAACTGCGTTTTCCAATAAATAAAAAAACAAATACGAGTAGTCTCTTCATTCAAAGGTTTTCCCGTAGTATCGACCATATTTTTCCGATATAATGTATACAATAATATGATAATATGAATAATAAAATGATATAATGCCGCTAAAAAAATTAATCTCTCCTTTAAGATATTCTGTAATTTATTCAAAATTCAAATGCAAATCACTAAACTTAATTTCCATTTTACTTTCCTGGAACGTTGTATCAAAATATTTTATATGAAAACGTTCAATGAACCACGCTTAACGTTTTATAGAAAAAGGTACACATGTCATCAAATTCCAGAAGTGGTTGCAACATAAAATCAAATATGGAATTAATTTTATGAACAAAGGGTTGTCTAGGTAAACACGTACAAATAAGAAAATATTTGGAATCAAATGTCGAATCGAAGGGTCGTAAGCTCGTAAGTGTTTAGCAAATATAAGGTAGAACAGAAAAACGGAAGATTTCAAACCCATGTGATTTTTTTGTGGGGGCATTTGAAGATCAAACCAGGGATCTGAAATTCAACCCGAACCTGAACCGAAAACACGAATTTTTGATGAACCTGATCCCGAACCGACACGTCATTTGTCAAGATCAATAAACCTGAACCTAATTAAAACTGTTTTAAATTCAGATTCGGTTCAGATCAGTTAAATATACACGGAAAATAAGTTTTTCATTTATAATTATTTTTTTATTCTCTTTATTCATAAATTACGCACAGGGCCTCAAATTAATGGTATTTAGCATGATGGCAGCGCTTCCGATTTAACCGGAAATGACATTAACTTTCATATTTCATATGAGGCACCCTATATATTTTTATATATTTGGATTCTACATAAAATTACGAATTCAACAATAAGTTTGAAGTCATTTTTTATTAAACAATTAACTTAAATAAACTAATAGTATCTCAACTGTTTTCACTTTTCACAACTTGCCTGATATCATGGCTCACCAGGTTAATTATGTATCATTTTCCCTTACGTTTTTGTAATTTGTTTCTTCAATAAAAATACACTTCAAGCATATCGTTGAATTCGTAATTTAATATAAACATATATTATAGGTGTCCTATTTGAAATATGAAAGTTAATGTCACTTCCGGTCAAACCGGAAGCGCTACAATCATGCCAAATACCATGATTTGTGAGCCCCAAAGTCTAATTTACAAATATTCAAAGAGAATTAAAAAAAAAATTATCTATAAAAAAGTTATATTAAATGGCCCGTTTTTCAGTGTAACCTGTATAATTAAAAATACATTTTTAATGTTTTTAAAATTAATATAATCATCTTTTTGTGCTTGTAATAATTTACTATTCTGAATCGAATTTCGAACCCGAACCCAAAACCGATAAACCGTTATAATTTTCATTTTCTTGAACCGAAAGTGAACCATAAATACATTTCGTGAAGATATAGACAGAATCTCATTGCAAATACGTGTAATGGCCGATATGCGCGTAAAAAAGTTTGTACAAATGTAGTTTTCAAAAAATAATAGTATTTAAAAAACAAATTTTATAAGCCATGGTTTTTTCGCAGGCGCCAAAGCCTTATAAAACGAATCTTTTATACTATTTTTTTTATATTTTGCGTCTTTATAGACCAAAATATTTAAAATACTATTACGTTTCGGCAGTATGGAGTGCTGTCTTCTTCAGGGTACAAAAATAAATAAATAATAATGATTAAATTATTTTTGTACCCTGAAGATGGCAGCAGTACATGCTGCCGAAATGTTAATTTGTACAATATAGCTACACAGAACTTTAACTAAAAGGTTGTTTTGTATGAATTCTAAAAGTATTTTACTAATTTAAAATGAATAAGAATATTAATAAAACACAAAATAAGTTGAAGCTATTGTTATTGTTTCGTGCAAAACACTTTTCATTGAATTTAAAACACAAAACTAGCACTTTAATCCCTTTGAATTTAAATATTTCAATTATTTTTCTACATACCACAGACCAGCATGCACATTCCACTTACGTTTAAGATTCGGATTATGCCCGTAGAAAGGTCCATGTCTATGTTGTTGTGGCGCTAAAACTCTTCCTGGAGGTGGCGGACCTGGCGGCCCAGGAGTCGCAGGAGGAAACTGCTTAACAGTAGTGTCCGTCGCAGTCGCGACTGCAGGTGTAGGAACTCCAGCAGCGTTGGTGATGTTGCCCAGAGTTCGTCGAGGTTGTTGCAAGGCTAAAAGATCTTGTGGACGCGTTGCGGGGTTTAATGCAGCGTTATGTTGAGCTGTCATTAACCTGGAAAGTAATTAGTTTACATAAAAAATATTAATTAAATTATAAAACAACTTTATGGTTAAAGGTTGTAAACTAATTGTTTAAACGAATGCTTTTTTAATTATTTGAATTTATGTTTAAGATCTTATTTGTTAGTGTGATAGTGCTCATGTCAATGTTATATTCACTAAATTGCTTTTGAATATTGTAAACCCTGAAGAAGATATAAGATTTCGAGTATTTTTTAACACCTAATCCACATTAAAAATAAAATTGTTTATTAGAAATATTGTTACTTACAAGGCACGTAGTGTTTGTGACATTTTATCTATTATAAAAAAATAACGATTCTTAAAATTTGACTAAATTGAAACTTAAGTTACTTGTTTCTACGGAATTTTGTATAAAGTGTAACCTTGAAAATTTATTTACTCAAATAAAATTTTATAGAATTTCAAATAAACTAAACAATTTATTAATTACACGTTAAATTAATGAATAAATATTTTAACACATGCCAGCAAAGTTTAATATGAAATATAAGAACTGTGAGATTTTTTTAGTGCAAATATTAAAAATAAATTATTTATACTTGTTTAATGCACAGTTAATAAATGTTTCCATATTTGTATGGAGTTATAGTATAATATAAATAAATTTATATGTATATACATTTGTTCTTTAAACTGCAATAATTTATACAAAAACAACAACAAATATGTATTAACTTCCAATGAATTTCAAACCAATCGAAATTAGAAATAGTTTTCATATTTACATATTTATCAATGATGTACCGGGTACCCAGCTAGTACCCGGTATCCGATACCCGGCAGCTCTTTTTGTATATACGGGTAAAGTGAATAATAATTAATAAGAAAGTGTGTTTTTCTCAACTGTTTGATAAATACACAGTAAAGACAATTAAATATGTAACAAATTAGAACATGGGTCAATTATATTATAACTGAATGTTAAGGACTATCAAAGTTTGAAAAAAGTTATTACTTTTTATAATAATCGAGTTTTAATTCCATTTTCTTATCTATATCTACGTCACACATTTACTCTATTCCAAATTATCACTACTTTCAAGCCTTCTGCTATGATTTTTTTAAATACGGTATCCATTTTCAATTAAGAATGGAAAAAATAACAACGGAAGTAAAACAAATAACACTTGTTTACATTTATGATGCCACGCCAGATTCCCTGCGTAGGTATGAAAGTGAAAGATATGTTGAATGACTTGCACTACATTATACCTATTTTTTTTTTAATAATTATTTTATTAAATTGCTTATTATCTACACATATTTCCAATTATTGACCAAAATAGTATATTAAAGAACGATTTTCATAAGACATGTTTTTTTCGCACGAGTCAGAATTTAGTAAACGAGCCGTGGCGAGTTGGTGTCATTGAATTGACAATTATTCAATTATTTGAAAGTTCATGTCAATTCTAATTTATAAACTTAAATAAATGTCATCTAGTACCAACCTTCTAAAATAAAATCGTATCGAAATGATAAGCTCTTTTTCTTAAAATATAAAAAAAAAAACAATTAAAAAAAAGTGAAGGACCCCATTGTGGGTGAGTTCGGTATTTAAATCTGTTGAGCACTCTGATTACGTGACACGTGACAGATTCATTTGCGATTTCCGATTTGTAGCTTAAAAAAACAAACGGGTAGAGCGTTTTGACAGTTATTAATTTCCTCCAGAATAAAAACGGAAAATAATAAAGAACTGTTAACATGTGTACTGTGCGCGAGTTATGAACGTTTTTTTTTTTTTTTTGATGATATTGATTAAGGATGTGGAAATGATTATGGACAACTTAAAGCTGAAAATTACGTAGAAAAATGTTTCCTAAAATGACTAATTTATGCATTTCAAACATTTTCTATTGATGTACGAAAACGACAACATTCATTCATAGAATAGCCACTGTTTGCATTACCGGCAACAAACATTTTAAATTTGAGCTTAAATACGCATGCGCCAAACAACTGCTCAACATACTCCATGGTTAGAGAACGAGCGAATAGATCGAATCTGTGCGCTCGGTAAGCTAATAACCGAACGTAGAGCTGAGCAAAAATATCGCTCAGATATCAGAAAATCAGATACGTCGTAAAAAAGGAAATTTGAATTATCATTTGAAAGTTGTAGTAAAAATGATTAGGCAGAAGACGCACGTCATCAACTTGAAAAAACCTTATAAAATGAAATATAACTTGCAGAAATTATTGGGTGTTATTTATTCTGGAAAAAATGTATCTTATTCTCAACAATTCGAACATTACCCTGGTAAAATTCCGGTTGGAAAAATGTAACTAATATTTATGCAGTTAATATAATAATTTTGAATACATATTATAGTATTGAATAAAAAAGAAAACAAAAAATAATTTTGAACAAACTTATTATTAGCCAAAAATTAATAAATTACAAATAAAAATCAATATTTATCACAAAAACAAGGTTTACCTCAGCGTGCAAGCAGCGCTCGGCTCTTGCTCAACAGGAGTTCCAGGTGGCATATTGGCACCACCACTTTGGAGCCTTATGCTAAGCATGTTGGCCAGAGCAGTTTTAGTCTTAGGATTAACAACAAGCTGCTGTTGAGTTTGAGCTGCAGTATCTCCAGCTACTACTGGAACAGTACCAGGCGTCTCCTGTGCAGCTAGAACTGGAGGACGAACAGGAATAGCTGTTGGAGTTGTGGGTACTTGAGCTTGTTGTTGTTGTTGCTGCTGTTGTTGTTGTTGTTGCTGTTGTTGCTGTTGCTGCTGCTGTTGTTGCTGAAGTTGTTGCTATTCAGACAGTTATTACTCATTCAAAAAATGCATAACCTATAGCTAAATGCAGTGGTGATATAACATATTTGATTTTTTGATAAAATCGTGAATTCCATCTTATTTAATAAATATGGTAATGTAAAAGAATTTAAAATATCCAAATTTCATTCATAAATTTGCTAATAAACTTTCGCTGCTGTAAACACGGACTAATTTTGTGACGTCATAGCTTCATACACAAAAACATTTCTGCCACATACACACACACACACACATTTATACGCTCCACGTGATTTCTGTTTTAGCCGTTGTAAACACAAAACAACAATCTAACCTAAAATTGTAAGAGGTGACACAGAGACTATTATTATTGTGTATTTCTTTAAAAATACTAGAGCAGTAGAAGGTATGCAAATGAAATATTAAAATAAATACCAAAAGTTTCATTAAATAGTTGCAAACGAAACCGGTAGAGCTCGACTACCGTATCATATCTCTGAATCTAAAGACTTGTAAAATAAGGTGTAAATTTGACCTATCTTTCAAAAAAAAAAAAAAAAAATCAGAAAATGTGAAATGACTCCATTGTTGCAATTTTGCTGTTTCAATGAAATAAATAAAATATACAATGATGTTATTTTTTATTTTGGCGTCCATATAAAACTGATAACTTTGATATCATAACTTGGAATCCAGCAGTGATAAAAAAATGTACATCGCCATTCAATAGAGATAAAAAAGAGTCCTTAAGAGAGAAAAAACACAACGTCCTAATGTTCATACATTGCCCCGTTCATTTCTTGTTCCTTCAGTTTCGTAACGTTCAAATCTTGACCATGAAGTTAGCGCAGATGAACTTGGCAAGCTCACAATTTAAAAAGTACACTCCGGAATATAAAATGTATATAAAAATAATTATTGAATTGGAGCAGGTAAAGTTATTGTTAGTATTTTTTTAAATTTGTACTACAGTGTACTTTTTAAATTGTGAACACGCGAAGTTTATCTGCGCTAACTTCATGATCAAAATTTGAACGTTATGAAACTGAACGAAACAAGAAATGAACAGGGCTATATAAAAACAACGCTTCATACCTAGCCTCCTAAAGATCCAGTATTTTTTCATATTTGGAAGTTATTTGTAAAAATATACTGCAAAAATTATATTTACGTCCATATTTAATGACGTATTTTTTTTCGGATAAACAATGTATTGCTGAAAGGGCCTCTTAATGGTACAATTTTTTTTTTTTTTGATTTAAATCTATATGAATATTTTTTTTGTGCAACCGGACGCGAACTAAACATTTCGCAGGCGCAATACAAGCCGCGAAATCCAATTTCGCAGCCGTTGTTATGATATGGATGTAATCTAAAATTACTTTGACGCTTGAGATTTGACACGACGAATAAGAGAATGACGTTTCTAAAATATGGCAACAATAAGTTTTTTGGTTTGTTTGACAAAAAGGAAAATACAAAAATAATAAATCACCTGATTTGGCTATTTGCGACTTTTATTATTTAATGATTATTGGTTAGGGACTTTTAAGAACTGGAAGGAAAAAATGGCGAGGTGTATTGATGAGGGAAACAAAATATATGAACTATGTTTTTCTCGCGTGAACCTCGTATCTTTAAAAAAAAATCTTACCTGTTTTTGTGCCTGTTCCCTCTGCATCTGCAACTGCTGCAACCTCTGAAACTGCTGCCTCTGCATCTGTTGATTCTGATCCACCACTACTTGTCCAGGGGCCGTCACAGGTCCTGGCTGCTGAATAGGACTCAATCCTGGTGCATGTCCCGGCGGAAGAACAACTTGCGGGGGCTTAGCACCCGCAGCGGCGGCAACTGCAGCAGCTTGTTGCTGTTGCTGCTGCTGCTGTAACCACTGCATCTGCTGTTGAGGTGACAACCCAGGGGGCATAGCGCTTCGAATCACAGCGATGTGACCCCCGCGTTGCTGCTGTTGCATTAA
Source organism: Harpalus rufipes (assembly GCA_951394225.1). Taxonomy (NCBI): domain Eukaryota; kingdom Metazoa; phylum Arthropoda; class Insecta; order Coleoptera; family Carabidae; genus Harpalus; species Harpalus rufipes. The sequence goes on along the minus strand of OX596276.1, from coordinate 9,146,671 downwards.
CTGTTGTTGTCTCTGCTGCAAGAGTAATTGTCTCTGTTTTTGAAGTTTCTGTACGAAAAGAGCTCGTTGTTGAGGATCCATTTGTTGTAGTTGTTGATGAGTTTGCGCATCTAAATGAATTAATTGTCGCTGGGGCATGGCGCCTTGGGGTTGATTAGCGCTCCAATTTAATCTAGGAGCCCCAATTGCATTAGGATGTCGTACACCCATTTGCTGCTGTTGTTGCTGAATTAATTGTTGCTGATTTAACTGTTGTTGAGTTAATTGTTGCTGAACTAAATGCGGTTGAGGTCCTAATTGCTGTTGAGCAACGAGTTGTCTTTGTTGCTGCTGTTGTAATTGTTGTGCAGCATTTAATTGTTGTGGGTTTATTTGTTGCTGCTGCCCTAATTGAGGATTTAATTGTTGTTGTTGTTGCTGCTGTTGTTGTTGCTGTTGTAACTGTTGTTGTTGCCAATTCGGATGAAGTTGAGGGCGCTGTTGTACTTTTTGTTGTAGGAATTGATGAGGAACTTGATTCTGATTTGTCTGTTGTTGATATATTGGATTTGGTCCGATTTGGTTCAAAGGAATTTGATTCTGATTTGTAAAAGAAATTTGTTCTTGAACAACAGGACCTCGAGGTCCAAAAGGTCCTTGTTGTTGAACTTGTTGCACCTGCTGGACTTGTTGTTGCAAAGGAAATTGAACTTGTTGTTGAGTTGCGACAACTTGCTGACTTTGGAAAGCCATTTGTCCAGGCTGACTCATTCTAGTTTGATTTAACTGATTCTGTACAAGTTGCGGTTGAGTATGAATCATTTGTTGTTGACCAGGAACCATTCTGATTTGATTTTCAGCTTGTTGATTCATTTGAGCAACATGGCCAGTTTGTTGTGCCATATGACTCTGTACTGCTTGAACAGTTTGAACAGGTGATTGTCCAATTTTAAATTGGGTTTGCTGTGTTGTATTTTGTACAATATGTTGTTGATTTTGTCCTATGAATTGTCTGTTTGGTTGAACTTGTCCTTGTTGTTGATTGACTGGACTCTGCATTGTTTGAATTTGCTGCATTTGTTGTGGTTGTTGCTGTTGTGGAATTTGTTGATTAAAATTAGTTTGAGCAGTAACATTTGATTTAGAATTTAAAAATTGTTGAGATTGTTGTGCTAAAGATGTACGGATCTGTTGTACTCTTTGTTGTTGGAATAGTTGCTGCTGAGCAGCTTGTTGCTGTTGTTGTTGTTGCTGCTGCTGCTGAACAGCTTGTTGTTGCTGCTGCTGAGCTTGTTGTTGCTGCTGCTCAGCTTGTTGTCGTTGCTGTTGAGCTTGTTGTTGCTGTTGAGCTTGTTGTTGTTGCTGCTGAGCTTGTTGTTGTTGTTGCTGAGCTTGTTGTTGTTGTTGCTGAGCCTGTTGTTGTTGCTGACTTGTTTGTTCTGGAAGATTGTCGTTTATGCTAAACAAGTTTTGTTTTTGTGTTAATTCTGTTTGTGTGTTTGGAGGTGTTGGGAAAGGAGGTGGTTGTTGATTCTGATTCATATTTTGCTGATTCCAAGGTAACCGTTTATTTTCGGGGTTATTATTGGCTGAATTAAGGTTGAAATTAAATTGTGAATTGCTTGTAGTGGTCGGTGTAGACGTCGGCGTCCAAGGAAGTCGCTTAGCAGCCGCTAAGTCTGCAGATGGACTTAGAAAATTTTGAAAATTATTCGTTGGAACCTTAGTAGTAGGCGTTGATGGCTGATTCCACGGCATTCTTTGTTTTAGTTGATCTAGTAAAGCCTGAGTTGATTCAGCCCCAGGAATATCTGATACTTTTTCAGAGTTATCATCTTGTTCGAAACCAGTAATAAGTGCGGTACTTTCTCTTGGTTTAGGCCATGTTAGTAATTTCGGATGATAAATATCGTATTGTACTAAACTTTTATTTTTGATTGATTCCACAACCCAATCAATAGTTATTATCTTTATTTTATCATTCAGACTGAAGGCTTTTAGATATTTTGGTGTTTTCAAGTCACTAGTTACTAAATGTGTACAATTTGGTGTTAAGTTAAGCTGTACATTTCCACCATTATAAGTAATTAAGCTCCATAATGCATCCCGATCTTCTTTTATTTTTGAGAAGCAAAACAACATACCCCAGAAAAGTAGACTTGGATCATAGCGAAATCCTTTAGTACTTATTTTCTTTTTTAATTTTGCACACGTTGTAACCCACCGTATAGTAACAACTGGAATTTCATACACATCAGTGGCATCTGTAATGTCGTTTTCATCTGGCTCAACACCGCAAACTAAATGTGTAACGTAATCGGAAAAATAATTCATACGCTCCGCTCCGCCGAGTCGTAGGACTTCCAATACCTAAGAATTGCATTTTGAGAATAAGTTTATGTGATCGTGTGAAGAACGTAAACGTGTATACCTTTTCCGAAACATGTCCACTGATATAATATTTTACATCTTTGAATACAGATTCATCCAATTTTAAATCCTCTAAGTTGGCCGGCAAATCTTCCATTTCTTTATTATACTATTTATTACTACATTATAAAAGAAAACAATGTTTTACTTAACATACATAAAAAATGTTTACAACAAACTATTACTTGACAGCCAGCTTAGCGAATGATGGTAACAAGTAAGTTCTACACCAATGAAACAAATGTAATTTTCATCAATTCTTTATATTTTAACTGAAAACAAAGTGCTAAACTACGAAATATTTAACAGAATATCATGCTCATTGTAATATAAAATTTCTATGGAAATAATATGAACTATAATAAAATACAATCATAAACAAAAATGTAAATATTTTGTTTTGTGAAGTTTACTTTATGTTTTAATCCACACACTGAGGGCGCAAGTACAGTAATATTTCAGAAAATGGCGCGATTTTACTTAAAAACCCATAAAAATAAATAAATTAATGATATATTTCAACAAAAATATAAATTTATACCATGCCTAATGAACAATATACATGATAATATAATAATTGAATGATAACTAGCTCATTAAAAAGAGCTGTCAAACTTCCTACGATGCTTCTGCTTCGGTACAAAAAGAAGAAGTCAGTAAGAGGTCGCGCTGTCGCGTATGCGCTTCATCGCAGTTGTGTATTTGTGTTCATTTGGCGTAAAAATCGGAAAATATCTGTGCCATCTAAACCGTCTAATTAATTTTAAGTTAACAGTGTTATTTCGGCCCAATGGCTGAGACAGATAAACTAAATATTGACAGTATTATTGCTCGTCTTTTAGAAGGTAAGATGATTGTTGTTAAGGTCAAGTCGGCGGATCTGTCAATGGCCGCTATAGCGCCAACGCCTTTGGAAATGTCAATTTCTAAAAGCAATATTATGAATTTTGTACAAATGTGGTGTTTTTTGTGTGTTCAGTACGAGGAGCAAGACCCGGAAAAAATGTACAGTTGACAGAAAGCGAAATTCGAGGCTTATGCCTCAAGTCCAGAGAAATATTTTTGTCACAACCTATTTTACTGGAATTGGAAGCGCCATTAAAAATTTGTGGTAAGTAACTATCTATTACTCATCACACAAAAAAACTAACCACTTATAATCTAAACAAACATAAAAAAAATCTTTTTTTTGTTTCAATAATTTTTATGTGAAGTAGATAATTTTCCGTAATTATTTTACGAAATATAATATTTATCGAATATATTAATTATTATAATCTTAAATATTTGATGAATCATAATATAATTATCTTACATACATAATAAATATATGTATAGTAAACTATTATTTATTTGGTAAAGTTATTACACATTGAATCAATATTTACATTGGTTTTAAACAATAGTATGTTATGTAGTCCATTTAGAATGTTGATATCATCAAATGCAAATCGAACTTATAGCTCGATTGATCACTAAATTTAGCTGATCAAATTGTGAAGTTCAAGGACAAAGTTTAACTAATCGTTACGAAACATATCTAGCTTTCCAGAGTATAATTCGATTATCATCCAAATTCAATGAGCTTTTATGTAATAAGTAGATGAAAATATACCATTGAACAGCTTTTCTAAATCCTAAATATTACATACGTTAATCTTAATCCCACTCGTTTGGCAAATACGTCAAATATGAAAGTAAAATAAGATATTTAATGAGATTATCGACTTTTATCTAAACATGTACATATCTTTTGTTTTATGTATGTTATCAGAAAGATATTTGGTGATAAAATCAAGTGCATTATTTTTAAATAATATTTCCGTCTGCATATGGATGATAAAATAATTATTTGTGTCAAGGTACTGAAGTTCGACTTTTCATCACGAATTTGGAGTTTAGTTGTCGAGGCCGTAGGGCCGAGGAAAATAAACAATATGAATGATAAAAAGGAACTTCAGTGCCGAGGTGCATACTAAATTTTATTTGTGATCGAAATTTTGTGAAAATGAAAGGATTATTTATTTCAATAGGTTATAAATAAATAAATAATCATCATAATGTTGGCAAGACTACATTTGCATAAAATCGTCGTACAATGGATTACTTTAGTGCCTATTTTTGAACTTTTAATGACTATTTTTGTGCACTTTAGTGACGAGTTCAGATAAAAGAATAAATATGCATTAAACTATAGGAATAATTATTATAGTTGCATTTATACCGAAATTACAAAATAAGTTCCTGTTGGTAATTGAAATTTTAGTCATTTAAAAAATAATTGTAATAGTTTATATTCAAGGATAATATGATAACAAATGAAAATTGCAGTATTTGTACATATTCTACTATAATTATTTTATTTTTACCGTCAATATTATTGTTTATTTTTGAAAAGAGATTTTTAATTACGTAAATTTATTCATTGGTTTCCAGCTGGTCGAATACATAAACATTTACGGGTTTTCCAGTCATTAAAAAACAGTCGCTTCCTTATTCTTTACATTGTTGCTTTCTCTTGATTAATTTTTAATAAATTCATTGAACACATTGAAGTTTATTATTTATGCTGTTGTCATACCGAGTGAATAACCGGCTTATTAGAGTCATCCACATTACAATATGATGAATTGAATTATAATAAATTTTGCTTGAATTAAAGGCGAATTATAATAAGCAATTGTTTGTTATCATAAACAAAATCGACAGCTGGTATAGATTATTTTCAAATAATCTCAAATTATGACTACAGTTATTCGTTTCACGTGGAATAGAATCTAATTTTAGATGTAATTACCTGATGTCACTCTGTGTAATTTTTGCTACTAATGGGATTAATATTGTGGGGAGCGTTTTAATGGATATTTGCACCGAAATCGATTTGTACATACGCATAGTTTTCATCAACGTTGCATATACAAATGTCACGTTCAAACATAATATAAGTATATCGAATTTAAATTAATAGTTATAGTTTTGACATTGAAATACATGGGACAATGTTAAAAAACTAATGAAAAAAGGCTAATTAATTAAAAGTAATTTATCATGAGAAACATTTAAATTCAAGTGGACTAAGTCCCATAGTACCATTATTATTAATGAGTAATTTATTTAAAAACGTAGAGACAAATTGCTATTTTGTTTAATATTCATTTTAGTTCTTTAGGGCCAGTTTTACAATCTTTGATTAAAATTTTAACTACCAGATAAATAAACAATATTGAATAGAATTATTGACAGCATTTCGTTTCAATTTTATTTATTTGACAGACAATTAATATCTTAATTGGAGATTGTAAAACTGGTCCATAGTTTTTAGAAAAGTTAGCGGCGAACATAAATGCCACTTTTTAATATGACAAGATCCTGAATTCTACTTCATATTTCGCCGGAAGCGATATCATCGTTGATTTTTTTAATGATACATATATTTTTATAGATTAAATTGGCTTTACGGAGGTACCAAATACTTGTAAAATTAACGTATATGTCATTCACAAAGGTTTATATTTTTGAAAAATTAATACTAGATTAATTTTTTGATAAAAGTTTATAAGTATTTTGTATCACTGTGAAGCTAATTTGAATTACCGAGTAAATTACTTTTAAAAAATATAAAACATATATCTATTACATTTTAAAAATTTAAGATATTGCTTCTAGCGAAACTTGAAGTATATTTTAGTATCTTTGCACACAAAAAATGTGTATTTAAGTTTTGCTCCCAGCTTTGTAATTTATGTCTAAAATTAAAAATAAAGAAATATTTTTTTTCAATTTTCCTGTATATTTTACTTGTACTTCATTCATTTTTATGAATAAATAAATATATATATTACCCGTATAATTGTAGATATATTGAATGTAAGATTAATTGTTACACTTAATAATAATAACAATAAAAGGTGAAACTGTCGATGTACTACCTCACCTCAAAAATGAAGTTTGCTCGTGCAAAAACAAAGGTTTGTTTTTGTATACAAAAAAAAATATAGTAATTACTGGCGCTCTAACATCTTTAACCTTGAAATATAAACAAACATGTTTGTAAATTCTCTATAATGTCTAAATATGACCGGCAACGGCAACCAAAAAATAGATCATTGGCTGCCGGCGCCAGCAACTTCCAGGCTGCTTATTCACCGATACTATACCAATAGGAGAGTATCACAATTTTTGAAAATTTTATATATTAATTTACATGAAAAATAAGAGATACGTAATTTTTATTTTTTCTGTAAGTATTAAATACTACGAAAAAAAATTAAACAAATAGGCTACAGGAAGTAGGTATGCGGCCCTAGAATATGCGTGAGAATGTATGTACCATCACAGAAATAGTTCTACGATGTTTTATGGCGTAGAAAGAAACAAAATATAATTTGACATCTGTCATTTTATTTCACTGTGAATCATTAAACGTGCCATCCACAATTCTTTAATTTGATATTTTTGTTTTATTAGTGTGTGATCCTGTCATTTTTACTTCTAAACTCTAAACAGGCACATTTGAATTAAAGCCATCTAGCGTCCATCTTGAGAAATACGTCATAACCGGATTTTTACATGGCTACCGTTTTAAACTTTTAATTTCAATTTTTAATTACAAGATAATAAAAAAATTGACTTTTATATTTACTATTAGGCTACTTATATGATATACTGTTAATATAAATTATCAAAACATTTAAATTTCACATAGTGATATTACTGTTTGACTACTCGTCTATACTTGACTACTCGTCTATTTCACGAAAGAAAATAGCGTTGGCTTAGATAGGGATAATAATTCTGCCATTTGATTGATCAGATGCAGACCTCCTTCCCAAAAACGAAAAAAAATAAATATCACCTGTCAGTTGTCAGTTATGAAACAAAATCTACAGAATTAAGTGATGTTTCACCATGTTTTGTTGTAATTTTTAATATTCAGGTCTTGTACATTTTTGCAGATAATAGTATTTTATGTATCTAGGACGAAAAGAGGTACATACATAATTTTATATCATACTGGTTTCTAGTTATTAAATTATTAAAAGAAATATACAATTTGTAACAGTATAAGTTTTGCATCAGTAGGCTAAGTCGCAATTGTTCGAAAATCCTAGCAAAATTTTGATAGATTGACAGATTGAAATAGAATTAAAAAATAAATAATTCAGTATGAAGGTAAAATTTTAAAGCCCTAGAACTTTAAAATATTTTAAAGTTCTAGGACTTTAATGTTTAGTTTTTTGTTTTATAAATCGTTCAAAAAACGTTGCTTTAGAAACCATTATGACAAAAATATTTATTACTGACAAAGTTTGGTTCAAGATTTAAAATTATTTATTTAATGCATGTAAAAACGGTCGGCTCTCAAGCACCATCTACTATTTTCTTACGTGAAATGAAGTATATGCGTTTTATAAGACGACAAACAGCTTATTGAACATGTATATTTCTCTAAAAATAACAACAACCTAACGCACAAAAGTCACGCTTAGAAAACTCGGGCCAAGTTTTGTGCATTAGGTTAGATTATTGTTATATTTAGAACAAACCTTTTTGTGCGACCAAACTTCATTTTTAGGTGAGGTACTTGACAGTTTTACTAACATCTTATGTATTTCGAGAACAAAGTTTTCATTACCCGTACAAAAACTACAAGATCACTCAACATGTCAAATACACCAAAGATTCTAACAACTCTAATAATTATTTTAGGTGATATCCATGGTCAGTACTACGACCTGCTCCGGTTATTCGAATACGGAGGCTTCCCTCCGGAATCAAACTACCTCTTCCTGGGAGACTACGTGGACCGTGGCAAACAATCCCTCGAAACCATCTGCCTGTTGTTGGCCTACAAGATCAAATACCCCGAGAACTTCTTCCTGCTTCGAGGGAACCACGAGTGCGCGAGCATCAACCGCATCTACGGCTTCTACGATGAGTGCAAACGACGGTACAACATTAAGCTTTGGAAGACATTTACCGACTGCTTCAATTGCCTACCGGTTGCCGCCATTGTTGACGAGAAGATCTTCTGCTGTCACGGTGGTCTAAGCCCGGATCTTCAGTCCATGGAGCAGATCCGCAGAATCATGCGACCCACCGATGTGCCCGACCAGGGACTATTGTGTGATCTTTTGTGGTCTGATCCCGACAAGGATACGATGGGCTGGGGAGAGAATGATCGTGGTGTTAGTTTTACTTTTGGTGCAGAGGTGAGTCATGAAAATTTTTTACATTCATTTTTATAAATTAAACTATATAAATGTCGTGCAACAGCCTGTTTTAAACATAAATAGAACGAAATATAATTTAAAAAATTAAATATTACATAAATTCATGTAGAATTATGTTTAACTTATTGATTACTGAAAATCTTACATATCGTCATATATTATGTCGCATGACTCTTTTTCTGATATCTAAAAATATTTTCAATCAATTTCTACGAAAATGTATTTGAATGTTTGATTTATAAAGCCCTAGTTTCGAAACACCACTTATGTATAATTATAAATCAAGTTAAATCTAGATTGATATTATATCAAGCATGCTCTGACTCCAATGATTTATTGAGTATGACTCATGATCGAAATGAAAAACTATTAAATAATTTAAAATGCAAATAACTTTTCGTAGTCCTTGATTATTAATTTTGGTATTATAAAATTGCTTTGTATATATGTGTGGTTTCTGTTAAATCATACTATAAATAATTACGATGAAGCATTACTAATAGAGTAAACAAAATAATAATCACATTATGTACATATTAGTACTACAAATATATTTATTTAAGTGGCCCCAAGTTCAATATTATTGTGCGATAATATTTTTCAATAATATTTATACTGTCCCAATACAGTTCACACACAGTTGAACTGTGGAATAACTCATTTTTTTATTATTCATATTCATTTTTTAAAATTTACACTTTTTACTGTTATCACGTTTTCAACTTCAAACTAGTTCAGTTTATATTCATTTATTTGACTTTTTAATCAGTAACATATGATAACAATATTAAACCCGAAATGGAAAACTTACAGCAAAAGAATACATACTATTTAGGGTATATAATGTCACGCTTTGCGAGGTTCAGAGAATTGACCTAACATGCTCGTGTAAATATTTACTTGCTCAAATACATAGCAATAATAACCAAAGAAAGATCGCTAAAATATCTCAAATTCAAAAATTATAACTTTGTTTTATCGTAAATCTAAAAAAGTTCAAAAATAGCCATTTTTTTAAACTAAATTTCATATAAAAAACATTCTTAAATAATTAAATTTGGGCCTTATTAAACTGTGGTAATATTAGGAAATTCCAAGATTTTTTCAATTTTTAATATAATCAATACATAAAAATATTAGTCTCTTATTTTGTATTTGTACCGAAAAGTTTTTAATACGTCAGAAAAAAATTATTAAAGTTTCAATAAATGTATTGTAGGTATACATTTTGTTCATTTCATACTGTTTCACAATTTGATACTTGTTCGTGTTATTTGTGAAAAATATATTATTTTATTAGTGATTTCTGTGCGTTAGGTGACGTTGTTGTTGTTGTGTTTAGTTAAATTGACTAAATATAACAACAATAACACATCAAAATGATTATTAATTGCATGATAATTACAATCGTCCGTTTTCGTGATAAAAGTTGGGTATATCGGCTAGACGCTAGTTCCGGCTTGCCAATAGCATTTGCCAGTGTCCAATACGTCAAAACATGGCTAATACCTTTGAATATATAATACATATAAGAACGGCAACGCATATGGCCTAGCAAGATACTATATCTGTCTCTTTTTATTCACAAAATTATTATAGATAGCTAGTGACTCCTACCACAAAACTATGAACTACGGTAAATAGTGCTGACAGCATTGACAGATGCTATTTGTTAGAGGTATTCAATAATTAATAATTCAAAAATATTGTTTCATAATAACCAGATAATATATTTTGAATCTTCAATGTACATGTATACATGTTTCACAGTAGCAAACTTAAAAACCTTTATAAAATCTTATCTTGCTGTTCTAGCTAGGTGGCAACACTGTGCAACATCCACCTATTATGTATTTTTTGAACTAACTCAGAAATAATTCGTATACGGAGGGATAGATGGCACCTTCTCTCGAAATATTTAATCTGAATACATTACGTTGCCGTTCTTATATGTATTAAATATTCAAAGCTAATACTGAATTTTAAGCTCTCGATTCAAATGCATTAAAGTTTTATTTTGATATTAGGATAATAATAAAAAAAAATAACAATATTACTTATACATGATGGACACTGATATCCAATAAGTATTTTCTTAAAAAGCGTAAACATTTTGAAAAAATTAACAAGGATTAATACTCTTACATAGGAGCTAGATTTAGATAAATTTTTGGCATAATTTTAGCCTAAACTGAGCCATTTGGGCATACATTTTTTTTATTAAACCCCAACACCATTTATATTACAGCTATGGCAAAACCATATCTCCGATGTTCTTTTCAGTTTTTTTTGTTTAATTCTTTTTTTACTATAAATTACTGGGCCTTATTTGCCCCAGGATAAATAAAGCTTATGTTTATTAAATATTTCCTTTTCATACCAATAAAAATGATCTTGTCTCGTGGCCGTGTACCTGAGTGTCTGGTCGCGAATCTGGGGACCCGGGTTCGATCCCGACCGACGCCAAAAATTACATCGAATTTTAATGGCACAAAATTGACCCCTGTGGTGCTCTCTCCACGCCAGCTATGGGTGCCCGTGAGGTGATGCCTGGTAAGCGCCCGCACGGTACAAATATTCCATCATTACCGATATCTGTACAAAGCAGATTGGCACACCCAGCAATGGGTAATATGCCGTGATGAAATATTTATTTATTTTATTTTTTGTTTCACAAATTATAAGATTCAAAGAGTAATTGAAACACATAAACATCAGAAAATTAAAAAATTTAAAATAAAATTAGAGTTACTTTTATAAAATGGAATATCCGCTACAAACTCAAAGCTAAACAAGATGGCACTTCTAATTTACCTTTATATTGTCGTTATCTACGAATATGTAGATTAATTGTTGCAACTAATGTAAATGTGATATTTGGTACATGGGCCTTATTGTCTCAGGTACCTTAGTGATTATTTTCTTTTGTTGTAAGTTATATATTTGTGGTTTTCTTCTACGGATTAAAAAATCAAAGAAATGAACATGAACTATAGGCCGTGAGCAGAGATGAGACTCAAACGACCTTGAAGCGGTTGGAATCAGCTGATTTGTATGGGCTTCTAACTTGGGTAAAAACTATATTTTGCTTGGACTGCTAAAAAATTATTTTTAATTTCATGTTTCAATGCCCGAAAAAAATTGTAAAATAATGTTTTAGCAGTTCAAAATCAAAATAGCTCAAAATATTATTTTTGTAACACACAAATCAGCTGATTCGAAGGACTTCGCTCTTGTCACTTGTCTGCTCACAACCTATAGGACACGAGCAGACTAGTGACTCGAGCGACATTGAAGTGTTTGGAATCAGGTGATTTCTGTCTGCTTGTCACTTGATAAGAATAACGTCACTTCGACAAGAATAAAGTGTGAACTTATTTTGATTTTCAACAGCGAAAAAGTTATTATTTTTTTTTACTTTCATGTCTTTTACTACCTACAAATTGTCAAATACTTTTAGCAATTTAAAATAAAAAGTCAAAACATTGAATCTGTCAAAATCAGCTGATTCCAAGCACTTCAAGGTCGCTCGAGTCACTTGTCTGCTCACAGCCTATAGAACACGAGCGACATGTGATTCAAGCGACCTTGAAGTGTTTGGAATTAGCTGATTTGTGTGGAGTAATCACGTTAATAAGAATAACGTCACTTCGACAAGAATAACTTGTTTCATATGTTTTCCTACCTATAAATTGTAAAATAATATTTTTTTAGCAGTTCAAAGTCAAAACATTGTCGTTCTCAAAGTGTGAAGCGCACACAAATCAGCTGATTCCAAGCACTTCAAGATCGTTCGTGCCACTTGTCTGCTCACAGTGTATAGGACACGAGCAAACATATGATTCGATCGCAGTGTTTGGCATCAGCTGATTTGTGTGCGCTAATTACTTTGATAAGAATAACGTTTTGACTTATTTTAATTTTGAACAGCAAAAAAGTTATTATTTTTAATTTCAAGTATTTTACTGCCTGCAAATTACAAAATAATAACTTTTTAGCAGTTCAAATTCGAAATAAATCAAAACATTGTCCTTCTCAAAGTGACTAGCGGCCACAAATCAGCTGATTCTAAGCACTTCAAGATCGCTCGAGTTACTTGTCTGCTCACAGCCTATACTTAAATATCACCAGTACTTTATATCACCTTTAAATATTCTGCAAAATTATTGAACGTCCTTTACAACTTCAATTTCAGAAAAATAACTTCAATTTCGGAAAAATAACTTCAATTCCAAAAAAACCTAACTTCAATTTTAGAAATAGAATAGAATTAGAATTTACCCTTTCCGAAATTGAATTCACTTTTTCTGAAATTGAAGTTGAAAAGGTATAAAAGCCACTTAATTTGGATCCAAATATGGAGAAACAACGCCCACCATTTTAAAAACGTCGAATAGAATGTGCTTCCGTTTGACAATAATTATTCATAAACATTCTTTGAACATTTAATATTTATAAATGCAACTTTCGCTTTTACAAATTCGAATGTGTTTTATATGCGCTAGAAATGTATGTATTGTGTCGTTTTAGGTTGTGGGTAAATTCTTACACAAACACGACTTCGACTTAATATGTCGCGCGCATCAAGTGGTGGAAGATGGCTATGAATTCTTCGCCAAGCGACAGCTTGTTACTCTATTTTCGGCGCCCAACTATTGCGGCGAATTCGACAACGCGGGCGCAATGATGTCCGTGGATGAGACGCTGATGTGCTCGTTCCAGATCCTGAAGCCCGCCGATAAGCGCAAGTTCCAGTACGGAGGCCTGAACGCCGGCCGACCTGTTACGCCGCCTCGCGGGGCCACCAACAAGAACAAGAAGAAATGAGCCACTGACGCGCAACCACTTTTATTGTTATATTCTCGTGTATTATTATTTTTTAATTGTCCTAAACATTGCAGACATTTTTTGTAAATAAACAACAATTATTTTTTTCGGGCCTCTAATTTATTTTGTGTCCCAATAGTGCTCTAATTTTTAATGAGGACAACTAAGAATTTCAATTTTTATATGTTTTACCTGCGATGAAATCTGATGAATTTTGTACTTTTCATCAGTTTATATATTAGCGTTTAGCTGCTTATTTTCGTTTTTAGTAAGTTGTTTTTGGAATATATACTTATAAATGATTGGTTTATTTTGAACCAATCAACAACTAACTAAAAATGTATGATATTTTTTTTATTTTGAAATTTTGATTATAGAAATTATAATTTATGTATTTGGGCACAAAATATTTGAATGGCAAACGTAATTAAGTTGTTGTTATAATTAACTAAGGATAATAATTATAAATTTTCCGAAACACACGTATTATACACTACATACACTTTAATATTAATGAGGTAATTAAAGAGAAGTTTTTATTTAAAATAGTAAAGTTCTGAGTTTTATTTTTTTCATAATCTTATTGGATACTGCGAAATGCTTGTTTGATCCTTTGTTGAAATCTCTCCTTTATTTTCAGTTTTAGATGTTTTATTCCAATAGTTTGACAAGTTTCGTTCCCTGATTGTGATAGTGACTTCCATTCTAATTTATACAAGCTGCCAGTCCTGTATAGACGAACTATTTATTGCCCAGTGACTTCGGAGCACGAATTTGTCAAATTATTGATGAATATGTGTCATTTCATAGCCGAGATGGCAATATCCCAAGAGAAAACTGCCAAATTTTTGATTGTATTACAAGCGTGCTATCATATTGTAAATTGTAATATACTACATGTGTGAGTTTAATATTGTTTGTTACGGATTTCAGCAAAGCATAAAACAAACAACACCAAAATTAATGTTGCAAATGTTTCTAAGTAGTGAGTTATGTATAGTGATTAATAATTGCTAAATTTTATTAAGTAATTAAAACTGCATGTAAGTCGTCGGCATTCGTAATTCTAATTAAAAAGTGATTATTACAGAGATTCGCTTCGTAATAAGTTGTTCAAAAGTATGATAAGGTAATTCAAAAGTGCTCTATTATTTTTTGAACTATTTGTGTAAATTTATGTTATTTTAAATAATTTAAATTAAAATAAAACGTTTCTTACAAAAATATTTACTTGTTTTTATTTCTTAAAAACGTTTTTTACCCTACGCGCATAATGCATATTTTCATCACCTATACATTTATTAATTATACAAAAAGTTATAATTTGATATCAATTATTATAAAAAAAAATTCTTTGTTCGGTGTTAATAATTACTCAAAATCTCAGTTATGTAAGGTTCCCGGAAAATTGATAGCGGGGAATATTGATCGTCAGAAAATTGAACGCGGAAAAAAATGGTATAATAAAAAGTTTTAATTTATAATTTAATGTTAGAAAGTTGGAAATTTTACAACTCTAGAAACGTCCTTGAAAACTGTGACGTCAAATCGATTTATTGCATGTTTAGAAACACAGATGGTGCCAGTAGTTAGAACGCGCGCGACAGTATCCACATCAGATAAATTACCAGAATCAGCCTTTGTATAACCAGGTTCCATAATTATTAAATAATACTCCTATTTTTACCATAAACAAATACTGAAATACACGCTGTTACTGAAACCGTATGTAAACAAACAATGGCTGTCATGAACATGTGGATTTAGGCGCTGAAGTTCGTGCAGATGTCACTCTCGATTTGACGTCATAAGCGCGCCATGATAAGAAAATTTGAATTGCGGTGAAATTTTTAAAAATTCGTATCATTTGATGTACACATTTTCTTACTCAAAATTAGATATTGATAGTCCTACTAGTCTAAACCAATGAAAAAAAAAGTGTAATTTATTTGAAAATTATGTTTGTTTTTAAATAATGCCTTTCTCAAAGAATTATGCTCTTCACCAACGTTGTTGCAAAACACATAAACAGACTTGACATTAACCATGGAATAATAATTTGATTTAAATGTCAACATCACTGATTAAATATTAGCACAGAGCGCAGTGTAGTAAATAATTAGATATCTGTAACCCTACGACATACGTCATTATTATTTGTAATGTGTTACAAAGTAATGTCACCATTTACGTATATCTGGCACACAACATAAACTACATAGACATTCCAAATAATCTTCCTCTTTCTAACATGAAATGTTACCAAGCTACTGCTGTATAAAGTGCTCTTTAGTGACCCAAAGTACAATTGAAACTTCAAATAATTATTAACACCTAAATCTACACCTTGATCTACACCATAGTTGAAAAGATTACCCACATTGTTTTTAAAAAATTGAAAATAAAATAATACGTGTCCTTGAAATATTGAAAATGTCTGAAAATGTAAATACATAAAATTTAAATATTTTATATTTTTTATAAATAAATATATTTATTTTGTGAATTAATATTAAATTTATTTGCAAAACAAATAAAATTATTAAAATTTGGCACTTATTTGACTTCCATATGACTGACATTTTGAGAAACAGCAAATTGGCGCGAGCAAGATTCGACAAGTTATAGTAAATGCTGTGTAAAGTGTTAAAGTTGTAGTTTATGGGAAAAATAATATTCGTTTTGAGACTTAATGTAAATTTAAAAGAAGTACAATGTACTGCGATGTTTTTAATAGAAAACAAGCTCGGTCATTATTAGAAGGTAAAAAAATATGGTTCATCGGAAGCTCAAATATGAGGGCGATTTATAAAGACGTACTATGGTTATTACAACATGAATGTTTAGCTTCTCAGATTACATTTAAGGTATGGTATAAATCATTTTTCATATTTATCTTCATCTATAATTCATGTTTTTTAAGAATTAAAAATAATGTACCATTTTATGTATCCATACTGCAAAAGTAGTTTTTGATTTTAAATGTGTACAAATTCATAATAAAATTAGTTTTCTTGTAGAACAGAAGTGAATAAAAATAACTCGTTTTTTTTAATACATGTTGAAATCCATTAGTCCATTTGATCATATTCATATTTTAAAAGCTTTTAGTTAATAACATTTTAGGTTAAAAATGAACCGACATATTTAAATGACAAACTTCTATCCAACGACACACTACACAATGGAAGAAACTACATGGAAACAAGAGAATACAAGTCCAAACAGTATTATATCTTCTTTCATTTTATTACAAGACTTTATCAAGATCATTTTATAAAATTAATCGAGGGTATAACTCCAGAAACAGCTCCCGATGTAATATTTTTGAATTCTTGCCTTTGGGATCTTTCGAGATGGGGCCCAGACGGCCCAAAACAATTCAGAGAAAATATAATGAGGACAATGAAGTTTTTAAAAAGTGAACTTCCAGCTAAAACTCGCGTTATTTGGAAAACATCTTTGCCCGTGTCTACTTCCGCTGATGGCGCCATTTTTGTTGATGAAATTAAATTTATAGTTCCGATGCTTCCGTGGCATCTTTTAGAAGCAAACGCTTACGCTGCTACTTGCGCTAGCTTTTTTAGCTATGACACTCTAGATTTCCATCATTTTATGCGAATGCAAGGACATTTGCGCGTTAAAGATGGAATTCATTGGCAGCCCATTGCAATTCGATATTTGACCAACGCATTTTTAACACATTTGTGTTTATGCTGGGGAAGAAAACTACCCGGAAATTTTGTCCCGAATGAGAGATATTTGAGTCTTACTACAAAAATAACTGTACAAGAAAGCCAAATCAAAGAGAGAGTCAACAAAAAGGACGGATTCTTCAAGAAATTATTTGCAAAAGTTAAAAAAGGGCACGAGAAAAAGAAAGATGGACCACTTTCTGGCATCAAAAATTTGAATAAAATATTTGAGGCTAGCAAAAATATTTTTAAACGTAAAAAGAAATCAAGAGGCAAAGGCAAGATAAAATCTGTAGGCAGCGTAAACGGCCATGATTTAGTACAAGAAGTAGCTTCTTCTTACAAATATCAATACAGTAATGAAATTAATAGTAATGATTTTGTTCAAAATAACTCTAATAATTTTGTTTTTCCTCAACAGGACGTTACCATCAATAATGTTCCTCTTGCTGCAAACAGCATAAATAATTATGCTTTTGCTTCAAATAATTACAATTATAATATCAATGCATATCCTTTACTTACACTTGCAAGTAACTATATTAATAGTCTTGTTTGTGGACCACCTATATATCTATCGAGAGAGGAACATTATAGAGAAAACAATTATTATTCTCAATATTATAACTTTCCTCAAAGAAAGTGATAGAAAAAACTGTTTTACGTACAAATATGATTCATATAAACGCTAAGCGTCTATTCGCTTTAAATCTTATTTAAAAGAGAGTTAAGTTTTATTTTTATTTATCAAGAATATTGTTTTGTTTAACAATTATATTTAGTTTTTCTCGCAATAATAAATATATAAAACAACAATTTTATTTTATTATTTTGATTCATACACCAAAACTATAAATTTTAAAATAAAAATAAACTGAAAATAGTTATTTGTTGAACAAGTAAGGAAAAGTGGTATTTTTCCGTATTACGGTGTCAAAATAATAGGATTTGACGGTCAAACTTTACTATTCGTGAAATAAGACTAAACTTTTTACTCATGTTGCATAAATAAAAAAAAATATCACTGGTTTCTAAAGCAACGTTTTTTGAACGATTTATAAAACAAAAGTGAACCATTAAAGTCCTAGACCTTAAAAATATCTTCATACTGAATCCTTTATTTATTATAAATTGTTCAGCACCTCAACAGCTTTATCTAAATATCGCAAGTAATTTGTTTTTCATCAATTATAGCGAATACGAATGTTAACGAAACCAGAAAAATTCAATTTCAATTTTTTTTTTTTGCTATTATAGACAAGCTAGGATTTTTGAACAATTGCTTATACTAATCTCTTACTGCTACGAATTGCTGCATATTTCTTTTAATAATTGAATAACTAGTAACCAGTATGACAAAATTATGTATGCACCTCAGACGAAAAGTGTCTTTAAGGTATTCACAAGTAAACAACTTGCTCATATCTTAAAGAACGGGTTCAAAAGTGTATTTTTTTACGTTCGTTGTAAAAAGTACACCAAGTAAAATGGGTTTACAAAGTAAAAAATCTGCACTTTTGCGCAAACGGGTAAAAAATGAAATGCCATGGCACTTTTTTTTCACATTCTAGCCCAAATTTATATGCAACTAGAGTAAAAAGTGTCTTATTTCAGTCAGGATTTGACAAACTCGCCATTTCGTATTCGTGAAATAATACTATACCTTTTTGAATCATGTTCTTTAAAAAGAGTGCACTTTTTTTCATTAAAATAGATTCATAAAGTAAGTAATTTGTGACAAAATAATAGTGTGCTTTTTTCTTGTAAATGGGTGAAAAAATGAAAAGTTAAGGCACGATTTTTCACGCTTTTATTGTAGACGTAAAAAAGTTGTATGCAACTGGAGTAAAATTGTCTTATTTTATTATATATACGGCTCATGTGGTCAAACATTCCTATTTGAGAATTGAGACTATACTTTGTTGCATAAATAACTATTTTTTACGTCTGTTAAAAAAGTTCACTATTTTATTAAAATGGGTTCATAATGTATCTATTTTTTTAATATAATAAAAACATGAAAAAATGACGCTATGGCACTTTTTCACGCATTTATTCTAGACGTAAAAAAATTGTGTGCAACTAGAGTAAAAAGTGTTTTATTTCACTCATAGGATACGCACTTGCCACGGCTCTTGCAATCAAACTCTCCTATTTGAGAAATAATACTATACTTTTTATTGAAGTTGCATAAATAACTAATTTCTACTCATATTAAAATATATCCCCATTATTTCATTTTTTTCGATTAATTACAATAGCCATAATTCACTGTTCTCGGCCAATCAAAGAACTAGAAATGAATTATTCCCGTTTATTTTAATTCTGCCCGCGATCACCCGTCCTATGGCCGTCCGACAGTTACCAGTTTTATCATTGTCGCTATTGTCACTCGCCATATTATATTTTTGTGTTTACGTTTTCCAACCGATTTTTACCGTTTTGGAAAGTGCTAAACTATGTTAAAGTGGATACTGAGAACGACGAGAACTGCATCCCGCCAGAAATACTTCAGTGGTTCATTTACGCCAAAGTAGGTATAGTTCCTTTATAAATAGTAATCAAAAATCAATTTAATGTTCTGTTTGCTAAATATTGTTCCAATAAATTGTGAATTTCGTAAAGTTGTTTCTAAAGTATTTATCCGTTATTTCCAAATTTACAGTAGAAAAAGTATAGTATTATATTCGGAATTACGGGCATTATTCACTCGGATGATTTGCATCACGCCTACGGCTCGTGACGCAAACGTCATCTTCGTAAATAATGAGTACCATATTCCCTCATAATAATATACTATTTTTTTAAATTCGTTAAAAGAAGAACTTTTTTTTCATTAAAATGGGTTCATGTATTTTTTTACACAATAAAAGCGTGAAAAAATACACTTTTTAACTCAGATGGGTAAAAAAAATGAAACGCTATAGTACTTTTTTCACGCTTTTATTCTAGACCTTAAAAAAACGTGTGCAAAAGTAAAAAGTATTTTATTTCAATTATAGGATTTGACGCACTTTTCTATTCGTGAAATAAGTTATACTTTTTGCTCATGTTGTATAATTTTTTTTTCGTCCGTTAAAAAACGTTATACTTTTTGCTCATGTTGTATAATTTTTTTTTCGTCCGTTAAAAAAAGTTATACTTTTTGCTCATGTTGTATAATTTTTTTTTTTCGTCCGTTAAAAAAAGTTCCTTATTTTCATTGGTTTATAAAGTATGTATTTTTTTTTAACAGCATGAATCCAAATGTGTGAAAAAATGAATCGTTATGGAACTTTTTTTCATGCTTTTATTCTAGACGTAAAATATTTGTATGCAAATCTTCCACTCAACCAATTGAAAAATGGCAGTATTCAATTACTGTCATTTTACATTTTATTAAAAAATTACAAAGGTATCATAATGCCATTGAAATTTTGTATATTCTAGTCAGTAACTGTGAAATATAAAGTATTATCTACCTGCTTTTCAAATCGGATAAAGATGATAACTGACATTTCACATAAAAATGACACGAGATGTTACATTTCATGTACACTGACACTAGTCTGAAATTACATTGCGTCAACTTGGCTCAAATTTCAGCCAATCAAAGAGTTCAAAACTAGGCCCTAGTCTCTACAATAGTGAATTAGTAAGGTGGAACACGGTATAGAGTAAAAAGTGTCTTATTTCACTCGTAAAATTTGACGCACTCGCCTTGTCCTATTCGTGAAGTAAGATATATTGTTTACTCATGTTGTATAACTATTTTGTACATGTTGAACAAAAGATTTTTTTCTGCTGCAGTTTTGAATAAGTGTAAAAATGTTACTGTTAATATTTATAATAAATAAAGCTAATTTATTATATCCAAACTTTTCTGTACTAAATGGGGAAAAATAATATTTTTGCCAGTGAATGCCGATAAAAATAGTTTTTGTAAGTTATATAAATATTGAAATAAAGAATTTTTTCAATCGGTAGTAGAAAAAGTTTTACTTTGTTCGACCTTATTCCGCGTATTTTTAAGTTTTGTCAAATTTCAATTTGTACTGCGCAATAAAATTAAACGCGCCTCGTGTTTTTAAAAGTTACACAGATGTCACTTGTGTGCTACAACAGTAATCAGTTAAATAATTATTTAAAAACAATGCAACATTGTTGCAATAAATTTGTCCTGTATGTACTTAAAAAATATTTATAAAATAAGTTATGTACGATTCGTAATGATAATTAAAGTAATATAAATTCGTATTTGGAGTTGATTTGACTTATTTTTAAAAAACATGAATGGCGTCTGCTGTCAGTCGCATTTCGGCATTCAAAAGAAAACGCTAGTGAAAAGTTCCACCTGTTATCAGTGAAAATGTGTCTACATCAAGTGTAAAGTGTTATAACAATAAAATTAACTTAATGGCGTAAAATTAATATAAAATAGAAGCAAATAAATTAATGGCGTCTGCAACAGAGGCAATTTTATCAGACGGAGGTTGGCCAGAATTCTGCGACCGTCATGCAAAAGTTGCAGCTCAAGATTTTGCTAAGGCGTGCGTGCAATTCGTCTCTGTGAACTTACCAGAGAACACTCGTGCAAATATTACGCATAAAGACTTCCTCCGCAAATTTATCGAAACTTTCACGGAGCAATTTGAAGTTGACTTTTGTAAACGAAGGTTAAACAGCAACAAATTAGCAAATGGATCATCAAGAAATTCTGAAGAACTTAGTGATTATTCTGAAGATGCAGAATCGCCGAAAGCGCATCACAAGCCATTCTTCCGACGGCTCAGTTTTAAAGGATTGAGAAAGGGAAAAGGACTCTTCCATAAACAACATTCAGACGAGGTAGAGCTGTCTGGAAGACAATCGAAAACAAAACTAGCTAAAATTGTTGTTGAATGTCGAAAAGAAGGATTAGTGAATTATTTAACCCCTGAGAGTTTGGACCAACCAGGCGGACCACAAAAATGGGAAAGATGCCGACTTGCACTTGTGAAGACTGTAGGAGGTTATATGTTAGAATTTTACTCTCCACCCAAGGCAGCTAAGGTATTATATTTAAATATTTACTTAAAACTGCGTATTATTCATTGATGGAATCTAATTAGATAACTTGTTTGTGTGGGTGATGATAAAATTCTAAAATTGTGTAAAATTATTTCATGTTCCGTTTTATTCTTATCACATTCAGCAGCGTAGTAGTTATTTTGTTTGAAATTACTCAAGATAATTTTTAAAAATTGTAGATAAACTGTCTATATTTGATTTGGTTTCATGTCTAAGGGCGGGGTTTAAATTTCTACAATATTGTCGTGTTTACACTACACAATATTTAATATATTTTCAATTAAATATTCGAAATTTATTTGCACACTTAAGTGTACTTGAATATTATATACAAATTTGTATAAAGTCATTTAAAACATTGTAACAAATAAATATAGATAAGTACAGATTAGACTTTACTTGTGGAAATTACGTTTTGTAAATATTTGATTTTGATAATTTTAAGTAATTAAAAAAAAAATTAAAGTTCAATTTGTACATTGCACATATGTCTTAATTAAGAGATTAGTCCAAATAAACAACTTAACATCTAAATAGACTATTAAGCAAATTATCACACATTGTTGTGAACTGTTAAATTAAATATTTTCCATTTAAGAAAGTTCAAATGTGTGTTGTGTCAACGGTCTTATTAAAACTTTTATTTGTGCCAAGTCTTTGAAGTAATTTATAGTTTTGACATGTGTATTTACTATTTAAACATTTATACTTTCTCTGAAATTTACTAACGCTGCTTTGCGCTTAAAATATACTCCATCTGCCTAAATTATGATACACATTTCTCTAAAGATGTTTTGATTACAAATGGTTAAATAAAATAAGCTTTAGGTGTATTTTCTTTATTTTAATTTTATTATTTTCAATATTGTCAAAAAGTATTGATAATTAAGTGACACTTGTGCTGTAGATAAAGAAACTATGAATTTCGAAAATAGTAATTTAAAGAAGAAACATCAAATCAAAGAAATTAACTACTAATTTATTAATTATTAGTATTAACTGGGTTTGTCGGTCGGTGTCTATTATGTGCAGTCAAGACGCAGTTGACACTGCGCGACAAAATATTACAGATATTGATCAATAAAAATCACAATTATTTATCAATAAAACAAAATTATTTCCTTATAATTTACCCCAATTATATTAATTTTGAATTTCAGTAAAGTTAAAAAAAAATCCAATATGAAAGTTTTGTTACGTTAATACTAGCTGAGTATGACAACCCTAATTACATTAATTTTAAATTTCAATGAGTTAAAAAAAATCCAATTTCAAAATTTTGTATACTATAATTTGAGAAAAACAAAATCTGTAATTTGCACCATAATTTAAGATAGGGAAATACTTTAATACTAATTGAATATGGCAACCCTAATTATATTAATTTTGAATTTCAATAGTTTCGAGAAAAATGCAATTTGAAAGTTTTGTACAGGGCGCGAGGATACACGTGATTCAAACAACCTTGAAGTACTTGACATCAGCTGATTTTTGTGCGCCTATCACTTTGACAACAACAATGCTACTTTGACCAAAACAATATTTTGATTTTAAACTGTTAAAAATTTATTGTTTTTAATTTCATATATTATTTACTGTCTGAAAATTGTAAAATAATAACCTTAAAAGTTCAAAATCAAAATATGTCAAAATATTGTTCTTGTCAAAAAGTTACATTGTTGTCAAAATGACACGCGCACATAAATCAGCTAATTCCAAGTACTTCAAGGTCGCTCGAATCACGTGTTTGTTTGCGGCCTGTACCATAATTTGGGAAACTGAATATGACAACTCTAATTACATTATTTTGAATTTCAATAATTTAAAAAAAATCCAGCTTGAAAATTTTTTATACCATAATTTGGGACAAATATAAGACCCATAATGTGTACCATAATTTGGGACAGACTAACTGCATATGGCAAAAATACTGTAAAGTTATAATGACTATTTTAATCTTCTAGCCCCGAAGCGGCGTGTTTTGCTTTTTAGTAAGCGAAGCCCGCGAAACCACCGCTTTAGAAATGCCCGACCACGAAAACACTTTCGTCCTGAAGGCAGACAACAATATGGAGTACGTTATCGAAGCACACGATACCGACGATATGCGCAGCTGGTTAGCAACCATCCGTTACTGTATGCGAGCGCAGAGCTCGGGTCTGGGAGGCACAGGCTTAGGAATGGCAGCTGGAGGAGCGGATGGGGTAGCTAAGGATTTACAAGGGGGCGATAATGCTCCAGAGTTGCCGCCTAGGCTTACAGCGGGAAATAAACCTGGCGAGAGGCTGAGTAGTAGCAGTAATTTTGAGTTGTTCACCTCGCAGCAAGAACTCAATGGATGTAAGTGGAAAGGGACAGTTTTTTTTTTCTAATAAATCCATTTTTATTTAGCATTATTATGCACTGAAACAATACAAAGAGATATTTATGATTTATAAAATTAGTAATTATGTTAGTAAAATTCTAACATACGAGTATGTTTAATTGAGTTCAAATTCTAATATCATAGTCCAAGTTTTGATTGCCACTGGCATGATTGCACTGCCTGTCATTCAATATATCTTTTATTTTTAAACAAACACGTGGTTTTTGCCTGGTGTTACATCACAAATTCAAACAAGTGTTATTTGGTTTACTTTCGTTTGATTATTTTCTGCATTCATTTATTTGAAAATGGATCCCGAATTTGAAAAAGGCGAAAGCAGAAGGCTTGAAAGTAGTAGGACCTCGTGTGTGACGTAGATGTTGAGGGCAGTACAGCAGTAAACATTCGAAGGTTAAGTTTTAATGTACTATACTTCATTTCACGTAAGAAAATGGTAGATGGCGCTTGAATTAAATTTGTGAAACCAAACTTTGTTAATACTGAATATTTTTATCTGTAAAATTATACAAGACCTGAATATTAAAAATTACAACAAAATATGGTTAAAAATTACTTAATTCTGAAGATTTTGTTTAATAAAGACAGCTGACAGGTGACATTTTTTTCGTTTTTGTTAACTAGGTTTGTATTCTGACCAATCAAAGAGCAGAATTTATACCCCTATCTAAACCAACGCTATTTTCTTACGTGGTGGGGTGGGAGGATTCTATTATACATAATATGGCCATAAAGTTTTAGGACATCCCTTATAAATAAGTTAAGAGCCTTTGTCATCCAAATCACAATTTATTCTTCAATATACATTCCTTCTACTTGTAAATCCACACAGCGCTTGGCGCGGTCCTCCAGTCCATTCACGGCGTTCTGGAAGAGTAAAACTGGGATGTTGCTCAATACCGTCGTTACGATGGTTTAAGTGTATGTTTACATGTCGTAATTGTTCCCTTTCAACTTCAATTTTATTTTGAGAAAGGAGAATAGTCGGGGCCATTGACGCAAGACGTGATGCGTTATCTTGCGCGCGCACAACTTTTATTTTTCTTCAATACTTCGACGATAGTCAATCCAGCTGTTTCTTTGTTCAACTACTCTGTAACCATCTTAATCGTAACACGTCGATCAAAAAGCAACAGTTGTCGAAATGCTTCGATGTTTTCGGCGTTTCTGCTTGATGCGGTACGTTCACTCTATGGGTATCTTTGTGTACATCTCGTCCAACTCAAAATCGCTCTCGTCAGTCAAAAAAGTTGCAACGTGTCAATGAGGCATCCCCAAACGCTTTTTTGACTAAAGCAAACGATTAAGTTGGTTCTTTGTATAAACGAACACACACAAAATTTGTTTGCGTACCGCTGTTCGACGGATGAATCCATGACGAGGTAGATCTGAGGGGTCAACAAACTACGCCCATACGAGAACTGTACTGAACCAATAAAACTTGAGGGGGATGTTGATGAAGGTTACTCATAAATAGCTTGGGTGACAATTTGTAGATGGCGCTGTTATTTGCTGCTACAGAAAATCAATCCTTACTCTTTACAGCTACATTGTGTATATGAATATGTCAAAGTTTTTAGTCATTGCGAAGTGTAATAATCTGCATTTGTTGTTCATTAATGGTTTAAATACAGTGGTACCTCAACATACGAACCTAATTCGTTTCTGTTCGCTGTTCATATCTTGAAAAGTTCGTATCTCGAAACTCAGGTTTTCATTCTACTATATAGTAAATCAATTAGTGACGCTTTCATCGCATACTAGATAAAAACAAACTAACATCTAGAGATGGTATAGTGCTGAACATGTATATACAACAGCAACAGTACTCTGCATTAGAAAAGTACCACAGTGCGTATCTCCAGAATAAGTTCGTATCTAGCAGTGCTGGTCTTATTTTCTCCAACCCAAAAAAAAACTTAAAAAACCCTCGATAAAACTCATAAATCGCAATAAAACCCAGATTAGCTATTTACGTGTTTAGGTGCAAATTGATTGTGTTTTTCGCACTAGTCGTGAAGATGCCATGTGCAAAAAACACGATTTTGCAACGTATCAGATACTAGGTTTATTCTAATTTAACAAGCAGCAAATCATGAATTATTATAAAATAGAACTGTCGCTTTTTGCATTTGTGCGAAAAAATGACAGGCTATCGCTAATTGACTGATTTGGTCACTCTTCGCATTAGTTTAAAAAAGTGGCAAATAAACGCACAAACGCGAAATAGTTATTTACATACCAAGTGCGGGAACGCATGATTCCGGGAACCAAGGTTAAGCACGCGGTTTGCACAATATTTTCAGTAGGAAAAGTATAAAACTAATAATTAGTAATTTTTGTACAAATAATTTTATTTATTAAAACTTTATTACATTATTCATATACACTGCTTTGCAACTAATTTCAAAGTGATGTGTCAAATTTAAATTCCAATTATTTTAATATTTATTTCTATGTAATGTAGTGTTAATCATGGTAATTAAATAACTATTTATTACTTACGAAGTATTTCGCTTTGTGAACCAAATACACTAAATATTTTAAAATTAAATTTCATTCAATATTCCACCATTTTCTCTTATTATTATTAAGCGAAAGAGTGTTTGAGAAACTATACTTTTTTTATTATAAATTTAGTTCTTTAATAAATGTTTTACAAATAGGAGTGTTTTTTCCAAAATTTCCCGGTCATTTATCTGGTGGAGACCTGGGAAATTGTCGTTCCGGGCGTTGATTAGGCGACGCGAAACAACATTTCAAAGTTACATTTAATTTATAATGTATATGTAATGCAAAAAAGGATATTGTAACATTGAGTTCTTAATAAATATCTAAAGCCTAAAAAAACACAATACCTCTCGGCATTTCCATTTTATGTTACATAATTAACGAATTTAACATTACTTGTACACACACAAATAATTGCAATTGTATCTATTCTTTCGTTCCATGAGGAATTTTGTCATACTCTTCTAATTTGTTCAAAATTCTTCATATTCATTGACGGTATTAGCGGTATTTCTTAAGGATATATGTAATATTAAATTAATATTATTAATATACCTATAATTTTAAATATTTAATTAATAACACAATAAGCAATATTAAATGTACCGACTTTTCAGAAAAAGCTTTCAGTAATTCTGTAAAACTGTTGATTTTTGACACTGACATTTTATATTTATCTGTCAATTACAAACATTTAAATACCTCAACTGGTCTCCATGGAGTTGTTTGGGCAGGGAGATTTATTACAAGATTATTCTATATTATATCTCTAAATTTATAGAAGATATAACAAAAAAATTAAATGTATTAGATTGAGAATTTAACGATTTTTTTATTTGTAGTAACAAAATATTTCAAAAAAAATATTTAGAAGATTTTTTTTAAGAAACTACCAGTTCCGGTTGTCCGATTGTTACCAAAACCTTATCAGCTCTTCCCATTAATGTTAGATTGAGGAATCCGTAGTTAAACATAAAAAAGTATAATAAAACCCACTGGGTCGGTTTAAAAAAAAAAACCCTGGGTTTTTGCCAGACCTGATATCTAGAGACAAAACTGGATTATAAAAAAAGTTCGGATCTCGAAAAATTTTTAGCCCTCGTAACTAATATTAAAATGGATGTGGTTTGATTTTAGCTGATTCCGAAGCAGACCTGGCCGTAACACTCCGTGAATTTCCATGGTTCCATGGAACGCTTGCACGTGCAGATGCTGCACATCTAGTTTTACATGATGGGGCACATGGCCATGGTCAGTTCCTTGTACGCCAAAGTGAAACACGTACCGGGGAATTCGTGCTCACCTTCAACTTCCAGGTCAGTTGGACAATAGACAATGGTTTAATAATGGCTTATAATGAATTTTACTGTTGTTTGATGGGAAATATTTGATTTGCTATCACAAAAACTTTCATCCTTCGTTGTTTGAAAATAAAATTAATCTTCATTCTTTTCGATGTTTTCCTTCATCCTTGCTTCCACAGGTTTTTCACACTTTGGATCATCCTTAATCGTTTCCCGGTCCCTTCGAAATTGCTTGCACAAAAAAAAATCCATATTCGTTAATTATTGTCATGGATAATTTTTTCTTCATTGTCCTTTTTACTAGTATTTGAGTATAACGCTGTTTCCTTTTTTACATTTTTTTGTACTCTGTAGGAACTTAAAAACATTTAATTTGAACCAAACGTAACTTGACCAGAGTTAACTTAGGAAATTTAGTATTGTTGTCATTTTATGGGCAAATATATTTTGTTTTTTGCTTTTTTGTGTGTGAAGATTTAAAGGAAACGTATTATTTTTTCTTCTTTTCTCTTGTTAGGGTCGAGCAAAGCACCTCCGCATGACTCTAAACGACCAAGGCCAGTGCCGAGTTCAGCATCTCTGGTTTCCTACAATATTCGACATGCTGGACCACTTCCGCCAACACCCAATCCCGCTGGAATCAGGCGGGAACTCAGACGTGACTCTCACCGAGTATGTCATCCATCAGGAGCAGCCGCCCCCCGCCCCCGTCACACAGGCTGCATCCAGTGGAGCTACAGGGGGCTCTGCACGCGCCGCCACTTCCGAGCGACGCGTGCCCCCGCTACCCGAGGCCAGACAAGTGAGATGAGTGTATTGTGTACTGTCGGCAAGCCTCTCATAGTAGCAGCCCCAGTGGGAATAATTTTTCGTACCAAATGCTTTAAGGTTAAGAATTATTTGGAACTTTGGCCGGTACTGGGAATTCTGTTCTAAATTTTATTTTAATTGCTGAGATTTGGCAGCTTTTTTTTTAAATGTTACTCATACTATTCTATTTCATTGTTGTCATATATTTTCTTGTTTGTTTTCGTATTTTCCTGATTCGAAAAATAATGCTGTGAATACCGTTCCGTACTTTTAATTTGCAGTTAAATGAAATCATTTACAGAAAATATATTTCTGATAATTATATTTAATAACTATACAAGTCCGTCGAATACCAAACAGTTAGTTTTGTAACTGAAATTAATACTAGAAAATGTGTTATTTTTTTACCAAATTTGTTATATTAAAAATTATTTTAATAGGCAACTATGAACTATTTATAATTTAGTTTATATTAAATTTTCGTTGCTGAATAATAGTCATAATTATAATGGGGAAGTTTAGCGATTTTTTTTATTATTTTATTTTAATGTCGAATATTGGCGATTCATTAACTTTTCCCGCTGTTATGCATTTTATAGTTTTTAGAGAAATTTAAAATATGAAACTCGTGTTAAAGAATATTTTAAATGATTTAAATGGTTTGCAAACTCAAGAAAATTTCTGTGAAAGGAAATAATATATTCTTAGCATATTTTTAGTTCAAAATTTAGCCACCATATAGAGTTTGTCTAACGTGAATCGCGAATTAAAATACAGAGTGATCAAAATAACTGATTCAGTTGGCAATAAAAAAAAAATACTTGAAATTGGTAAGACATACATAAATTTACTGCCTGTTGTTGACACTGTTGACAGTGACATTTGAAAATTTAAATTTGTTGTTGTTTCCCTTACCCACATCTTTTTTTTTTGTTATATTACCGACAGAGCAATAATCTAAAGTATTTCAATCATTAAAATCCTATTAGCTGTCAGGCTCTTGCTCTGACATAACCTATTTGTATTTATTGTAAAAATGACATGTCAAATAGTATTTCCGCCCGCCTTTTGCTGTATTAACTATGGAATAAAAGATCTCCAGAATTCTATTGCCATTGAATCAGTTATTTTTGATCAATGTAGTTATTTATACAACATGAGTAAAAAGTATTCGCGAGTAAAATTAACTTGCGTCCATCTTGTGGCAGTAAGTCGTACTGTGATGGAAAGCGTCATTTATGTAATAGTTGATGATATTGTTGTTTATTTGGTTTGCTTTGTTGTTTTTTGTTTATTTACTTTTTCGTATCCATAATTATCCTTTTATATCTCTCTTTCTAGTCTAGTCTTCGTTGTCATTTTTCATTCCAAAACTGAATCTTATATTTCATTTCACGTAAGAAAATAGTAGATGTCGCTTGAGAGCCAACCGTTTTTACTTGCATTAAATAAATAATTTCAATTCGTGAAATTAAACATTATCAATACTAAATATTTTTATCAGCCAAAGTGTACTATATCTTAATATTAAAAATTACAAAATTGAAAAGGCTAAATATCATAATTCTGTCGATTTTATTTTATAATTGACAGCTGACAAGTTATGTTTTTTTTTCTTTTGTGAACTTGGTGTGCATTTTGGCCAATCAAAGGGCAGAATTTATTTCCCTATCTAAACCAACGCTATTTTCTTATGCGAAATGAAGTATAGTACTTCAAAAGTTAATAATATAAACTGTTGTGTGTACGGTTGTTATTCTAAGGGGAGTATTTCCTAGGTTATTCCACACAAAATCAAAAAACTACTCCCCGGAAAAAAATTCATGGAATTTTTTTTTTTTAATATTTAAATAATTTCTTCCGCAATAAGTAGTGATGGTTATGATTATCTGTATATAAACAAATTTAAAAAACATTGTCATACCAAATAAAACACATCATAAAACTCTATTGTGTGCAATACAATTCATTAGTCACGTGATATGTATTCAGCCAATCAACATTCAAAATCTCCCTAGTTACGTGTTTATCACAGCGATGATAAAAAACAAAGATATCACCTTATTTATAGTCATTACTAACGGATTTGTTTTCTTTATTTACGACATTGACAGTTAATTTTGAGTATAAAAATAAGTAATAAGAAAAACTCAACTAAGTACCATGTTTTAATACAATATGAATATGTATGTCAAAAGTTAGGTTAGCAGCACACACAATGTGATATGATTAATAATTGAAGATATTGCTCGTGAAACCGAAGCAGCACATTTCACTCCTCCTTCGGACCCGTGAAATTTGCAACTCAGTTTCACTTGAAAATATCATCGATAATAGTCATATCACTTGTTATATTACGTATGAAAATATCACCGTTTTGTTTGTTTTTCAAATATATTTTATAATGACGCAAAACAAATAATATAAAATTATTTCGACATATATTTAAGCTTTTATTTCCGAATATTTTCATATTTATCTACTGATTTCTTTTGCCAAATAATGAAAATAATACGCGCATAGTTTTTATTAAATGTACTATCTATGTGATATGTTTATTTAGAGGTTCATGTTCTAAGATTTTATGAATGGTCTACTAAATTTGAGAACACAACACGAACGTAAACAACCTTAAGTGGGAGAAATGGCTTCACTTTTACAGCCCTCCTTATTTATTTCTATCTCCATGGACAATACGAATTTCATCTAACATCTTTGAAATATAAGAGCGCCTCTATCGTTAATTTTTCTCGCGAATAATCTTATGTCACGAATACAAAAGTTTAACCGCAAGAGCGGTAGACAAGCGCGTCCTATTCTAGTTACATACAATAGTTATTCGTATACGAAGTGCTGAAAGTGCAAAGCAAAGAC
Organism: Harpalus rufipes; assembly: GCA_951394225.1. Taxonomy (NCBI): domain Eukaryota; kingdom Metazoa; phylum Arthropoda; class Insecta; order Coleoptera; family Carabidae; genus Harpalus; species Harpalus rufipes. Next base: position 9,114,576 of record OX596276.1, on the reverse strand, counting down.
TGCAGTCGTTTGTGTTCAAGAACAAAGGACTTTTAACACGTGTTATACACTTTTTTTGAACGATGATTCGACATTTATTGTTAATTTTTGTATTTGTCATGCATATCTATGACAACAAACATTCTATAGAGGCTGCGTTCGGTTTTACGCTCTGAGCGGTCTGAGCGCTCGATAATTACATCTGAGTGATCTTTTTGCTCAGCTCTACGTTCGGTTATTAACTCACGGAATGCGAGCCCGATCTGTTCGCTCGTTCTCTAACATTGAGCATGTTGATTAGTTGTCTGGCGCATGCGTATTTAAGCGCAAATTTAAAATGTTTGTCGCCGGCAATGCAAACAGTATATTATATGAATGAATGTTGTCGTTTTTCGTATATGAATCAAAAATATGTGAAATGCATAAATTAGTCGCCACATCCTTAATCAGTATCATCAAAAAAACGTTCATAACTCGCGCACAGTACACATGTTAAGAGTTCTTTATTATTTTCCGTTTTTATTCTGGCAAAATGGCAGCTAAACGCTCTATCCGTTCGGTTATTCAAACTACAAATCGGAAATCGCAGATGAATCTGTCACGTGATCAGATTGCTCAGAGTGCTGGACAGATTTAAATACCGAACGCACCCACCACCCACAATATTCATAAGTAAAATTTGTTACTATTATACCGACGTGCTAGTCACTTTCAGTATGAAAAATAAACCAGAAAATTGTATTTTAAGAGCAGGAGTATTTTCTACGGCCACAATTAAATCATGAAAAAAGTGCCATAGTGTTTTATTTTTTCTCTCGTTTGCGTTAAAAAAGTACGATTTTTTTACGCCTTTATTGTGTAAAAGTATACATATTTTATGAACCTATTTGAATTAAAAAAAAAAAAAACACTTTCAAAGACACGTAAAAAAATAGTATAGTTCGCATTTCGCTCAAACATACTTCGATTTTTCGGAAAATTGGTATTACTCAAATTTTCCTGGCAAAATAAAACTATAAATGTGGAAATAGTTATTTATGTAAACAAGTACAAAAGTTTATATTTAATGCGCGAGGCGTACAGTTTTTCACAAGAGACGTAACTGAGTGTTAATGCACGACAAGAGCTCTAAACATACTTTTTGCGAGCTTTGCATACAATCAAACCCAAAATGGGTGCGAGAAATAGTCAATTTCCGCGTTAAGGGTCTATTTTGTGCAATCTGTAAGTTTTACAGATCTGTAAAAATGTGATAAAAACACATCTACTCTTGTTGATTAATATAAAATATATAAGAATGGCAGCTTTCGTTGCGATTTTATTCATTATTTACAGACCTGTAAGACTTACATATGTATACAGAATCGCCCCATTTGTGTGGGAAATAATTAAAACAAAAGAAATAATGATAAAATCACTCAGAGCAAGATTTTTTTTATATCATCTTTTTGGTTATTTTTGAACAAACGTAGAAAAAATAGTGTTTGTCACGAGCATGAAATGTCTTCTCGTTTTCGAAAGATTGTCGTAAATATAACTTTCCACTCTAGATACAAAATTATTTTCTATGATGGAATATTCAAAAAATAAAATATGCAAAATTGGAAAATATTTTGGTTGCACTGTCAAATACAATTTTCAAAGTCAATATATATTTTGTTAATACTGATTTATTTATTAAAATATAGTTTTTTGCCTACTTTTACTTTTACTAGAAAAAGAAATATAATTTCAGATATCGTTTAATATATTTTTGAGAAAAAAATAATTTTTTAAAGATAACCAAGTTAAACTTCCCCATTTTTTGCACTTATATCAGTAGTCAAATATACAAATTATTTATGATGTGCAATAGTAATTTTAAGGATATATTTAAATGCATAGTAATATAAGATTAAAATAATAATAAACATGACTCATAACTAAGAAATAATATAAAATTAATAGTTAAGTGAGTAATTTTCCGTCCCTTAGATAAGAACCATATTTAAAAATAGTTAAATACTGCATGAAATAGTTCAACTTCCTCTAAAGATAAAGATCTCAACAACTGAACAAAGGTTTCGTCGCCTTCAAAAAATTTACCACATTTGCAGTGTTATGATCGAATCAGAACTCCCCAGTGAAAAATAAGCTACTATGATTGGTTGTTGTCTTTTGTTTTCAAAGCTGCCTTTGTATATATATTTTGTAGTTTTCTTTCTTTAAAACTGTGTGTTTGACTGCCATGAATGTGTTGATGTATATTTTGTGTTAAATAACTGTAAAATATAATTTATATTTCTCATTTAGTTTTTTATTTTGTTATTCATTTTATTTTTTCGTTGGGTCTATTTTTATTATTATTTTTGAAAAGAAGATCACGAATACACAGCGTTTTTGTTTCAATAATAACAATTTTTAAATATTGTTGAAACTTATTTATAAAAACTAAAGTTCCTAAATAGATTTTGCCATCGCTTGCCATAATTGAAAACGAGCCATATCCATGGATAAATTTTAATACCAGTGCTTCCACTTAATGCCTGTTTATGTAATAGTTACTAACAGTACTAAACTCTGTGTATTCCAAGTTTTCTTTTAAAGTTTTTGTGAAATGCATAAAATAACTATAAAATAAATAATAATTTAACAGTATTAATATTACACATGTAATTAATTTAGATTAGTTAATAAAATAATTGTTAAATTATTCTTAAATCAATTCGCAATAATTAAAATTGCGACTTTTTGTTTATATCGTACTTAAATTGTCAATTATTATTTGATAAATTCTAAATTTACTTTAAAAATTATGTTAATCATGTACTAGATCAAAGTTTCTTGTTATTTTGATAAACGATTGAATAAATAACCATTGAAATGCAAAATGTTGAACTACATAACCCATTAACACACTACCGTGTTAGCTTCTCTTTCAAGCTGTAATTCAAAAACTTTCTTATTTGTATTTTTTTAGTGAATGGTTTTTATTTATTTTCAAAATGAAAGTAGTACCGCTGTGTTACTGGACGGATTTAAAAAGGGCTTTACCTTTGAATAATATCAGTAAGTATATATTTATTTATTTCTTATTTAAGGCTGCATCATTATAAATATATTTTAAGTACAATTTCAAATTTCATTCTAATTCTGGTTTAGTAAATATTTTTTTTTATCAAATAAAAATTGTTTTTGAATTACAGTAATTTTAAACATGATACAATTTTTACAAAATTAATTTATTGGCAATTACACTTTTCTAAAACTGTTCTCAGAATAATTTTTAAAATATTTAAAACATAAAACTAAGTTAACTGGTATTTTAACATTTTATTTTTGTTACATGTAATCATTATACAGGAAGAGTCAGGAAAAAAACCTAAAAATTGTAGTCCGATTTTTGTTCGAGTTCATCTTTTCAAAATAACTTTAATGCCACGGCAGTAAAAGTGGCATTTTATAGATTGTTAGCTGTCAAAAAAAATCGCACTTTTAATGTCAATCGGTAAAACAAAAATTATGCATCGAGTTGATTTGTGTGACATTGTTTATTACTTTTATGGCTGTTGCACCAATATTTTAAATGGAAATTAAATAAAAATTAAGTTAAAATCAACACATATATTTTAAACATTTAAAAATGTTGATTTTAATTAAATTTTTCTTTTAATTCCCAATTAAATATTGGTACAACTAGCTTTAAACAATCAATAATGAATGACAGGGATTTCCAAGTTTTTTCATTTTTGAATATGTTAATCTGTACATAAAAATATTATGCCCCTATTTTGTATTTTCGCCGAAAAGTTTCTAATGCGCTAGAAAAAAAAAATATTAAATTTTCAATAAATGAGGACCGAGGAAATCGACGGCGCGTATGATGTCATCTACACAGAGAACATACGCATCTTAAGCTGAGTGAGACGGATATATGACAATAGGCGAGGCGTGGTTTGCGCATTAGTACAGCCAACCCGTGCACACATGTCACAAACATGGCTAATACTGAATTTTATGCGCTCGATTTAAATGTATTAAAGTTTCATTTTGATATCAAGGTAATAAAGTTCAGAAAACTAATTATCATAATTATACATGAAGATCATTGATATCCAATAAGTATTTTTTTAAAAGCCGTAGACTTGGAAACCCCTGTTAACTTGCTTCATTGAATTTATACTTTTAAGACACCGTAATTCGGAGAAAAAAATCGGATTGTAACTTTTAGGTTTTTTAGTTATATGTTTATATATAGCGCACATTTCCGAAGTTTTGCAATTTTCTCCTGACACAGCCTGTACAAGCCCCGTGCCCCGTCCCACATCACTTCATAATATCATTTTATTTAGTTAATATACAGAATGTTACAAAATTAAACAACCAAACTTAAAATTTAAATAAAAATCCTAAAAATAATATCGATACTATTAAATATTTCTTCATCAAAGGAGTACTTTTTAACGCAAACGGGTGAAAAAATGAAACGCTATAGCACCTTTTTCCCCATATTATTGTGGACATATGCAAACTCTAGTATTATTTCACTCTTAAGAGTTTAAAAATTACTTTATAAGCTTCATTTCGTTAATTATTATTACGAATAAGGTGGTTGCACATTTTTTTATTATTTTATGTGAAACATTATACAAATTAATTCATAATAAACTGAAAAAATATTATTTTTTGTTCATATTTTTCGAAATATTGAATTAAAAAGAATCGCGCTAAAAAAACCTCCCACTCTTATGACGTAGGAAGGCATCTATTCCTATTGGCTGCCTCAACACAAGCAATTTTTTTCTTGTTCATCGCGTGCAACTGCGTCTCACTATCTCCGCCGTTTGTAAACTAAACTTGACATGTACTTTTGTATTTAACTTTTGAAACTGTTTCCTTGGATGAGGTGCCGCAAGGCAACCTTTACCTTTTTATTGCACCGTGACGTAATTTTTCAATGCGCCACGTAGTGAAATTTTTATGAACTAGAGATGGGGAGGTACCATGTTGTCAAGAAAAATGATTAAAAGGACAAGCATTTATTTTCTATAAAAAAATATTTAAACACAAAAACCTAAATTATTTTAACTTTGATTATAAAGAAATTATTAATAAAGACAAAACAATTTATTTAAAAATAAAAAAAAAAGTTTTATTCTTATTTGTAACTTTCGTAATAACAAACTGACTACGCAATTATCTGTCACTTTATGTGATGTTTATTTCGCGTCTTTAGATCTAGATCTATAGATCTACCCGTCCACTTGTCTTGAAATATTTATCATCACAAACGCTTTGTGTGAATTTATTTAATATAGTTACGTTCTTATTTCCGCTATTTCAAATTTTGTTTGAAATAAATCTGGCCTCCCCAATGTGCAAACAAATTGATGCGCAATACATATATATCATTTTTGTATATATCTCTTTCGATGTAAAACGTCCAGTGCCTTTTGACGACACACTCTGACATATTTGAAAATATACACATTTTTTAACAATTAATAATTCATTATTTACAAGAATTATATTTTTTTCCAATAAATAATGTTTAAATAAGCAAAATTACGATATGTTATTTTATAAATACAAAAATCTTGCAACCACCCCTATTCTATTATTTAAGTCAGGATAACTTCATTTTTCTGGTGTGGGACGGGCTCGTATTTGTAATTGATAATTTTTGAGAACAAATTCATAAACAATTTTCTATTATTTTCATGCATTTATAAATGATTAATTTTGCAGATAACTACTCATAACGGAAGCGTAAGAACCAGAACTGCATCCTTAGAACAAATAAATGAACCAGCCAATCGGGCTGTTGAAAATCAGTATAGTTTTGTGTAAGCGAACATATTATAGTGGTGTCTAATATATCGTCTATTTTTGTATCAGTATACACATTGTTGTTGCTTGAACTTTTGATTCATAAAATAAATACTACAATCTACAATCACAAAACTTGAAGAATAAACATGTACCTTATCCTCTCTTCCAAATAATTATCTGTGCGTCATTTTTAAAACCTATTGTGTATTGTAACAAAGAAATAATGCATATTAGTACAAATTATAAATGTTACAATAAAATTATGACGATATAACATATTTATTATATGAATCAAAAGTTGCTATTATTACATGAACGACTGAAACAGTGAAGAATGTTATTTTATTTTTGAGAAACAGTGCCAAAAAAATTAAATATATTCTCAAGCCATTTTTATTTTTTAAAAGACAGTAAATCCACATATTTGTGGATCCTTAAGCTCAATTTATTAATATGTTTATTCACTGATTTCAGTGGTAAAATATATACTATTTATTTTTGTGTTCAAAAATGATAAATAAAAATATATATGTAGTATTAAAAGTATTTGGAGAATAATCGTTTTAAGAAATAAAATGACCTATTAAATATGTAATTTATAATCAAAATGTGTTCAGTTGAATTTATATTATTGCATTGAGCAGCATTTATGGAGTTTTAAAGATTTTGTGCAATATGTTTTCCCAAATCAAACTTTAATGTAACTGTACTAAATATTGTAACTATGCCAAACAGTATTATGTAATTTATTATAACAAACAAATAAAAATTTATGAAAACTATGAAATATTATCAAAATATTTTATTACTTTTTTACAAAACTGTACATTTTTTGTAACTTACGATAAAAATTAATCTGTTTCTAACAAGGAATTAACATAATATTCAACATACATTTGTTTGTCACTTTCAGTACTAATAATTAATTGCAAACCAAGTAATCCTTGTTCGCCAGTTGAAATAGAAACTTTATTTGCTAAATTCATTACCTTAATAATTTGTTTAATATTACTGAAAATGTACTGTGAAGAACATACGGTACTACATCGGAAAATTACTATCATATCGGATGTTTTAGGCACATCTATAAGGCACTCTCCCTAAAATTTGCGAAATTTAACATTTTTCCTTGTAAGATGTTTAAATGTCATACCATTGTTCCAACGGTGGATATTTTAAAGTACGGTGGTTCTGGACTAGTCAATAACTCAAAAACATCGGCCGTTGAATCAAGTTCAGATAGTAGAGATACAAATTGATTTGCATTTACGACAATATTGTTCAAAGTGCATTCATCAGCTAAACTAAGTTCTGCTAGTTCATCAGCTTCCATGGTGCAAATATCACAATCAGCCGTAATATTATCTTCTGAGTGTGTTAAACTAAAATTCAGATAATTTTATTCGTATTTTATTGTAATTATTCTTATTATAAACTAATGGTTGTATGTTGTCTGAATGTAGATGTGACAAAAGAAGTGTGTTTAGATCGGGGCTGTGTAATTGTTACTTTTTCCAGAGTTTAATCATTCAATAAATATTATTTAAACTGCCAAAAATGAAGAAAAAAATGTGATGTGGCCAGCACATGACCTCCCACCAATTCCATGTTTAAAATAGCAATGAGCTTTAAGTAAAGTATCACTTCCGGTTGATCGTTTGTAAACAAAATGTTCCAATAAATAGAAAAGTCTGTAATAAGAAATTTTGGATTATATTTTGTTTTTCCTCGAAAATCTGTTAAGAGCTCCAAATTAACTTCCACTTCCGGTTTATCTTATATAGTCCAAATCTAATATGTTGTTTCAAATTATATACGAGTTTTAAAAACCAAATTTGACAAGTTTTGGATCATAATTTAATACATTTTTTCAAGAAAATCTGTTAGACCTTCTAGTAAAGTGCCACTTCAGGTTTATCAATTTTAGAAAAAAAAAAATAGTATGTCGTTCTCATTAATGCCAAAGTTTTAAATACCAAATTTGAAAAGTTTTGGGGATTATATCATAATATATTTTTCACGAAAATCTGTTCAGAGCTTCAAATAAAGTATCACATATATAATATAGAATCACAGCTTAGACTTCTGCATTGACTACAACTCTATAGTCTATTCAACCCCAAGAGTCATCGCATGTAAACAATGATTAAGGAGTAAAGTAAGGAGAAATCAAAAACCTCAACATCCGATGCACACCCGCTATTCGGCCACGAACCAGCCCGAAAACGACTTAAATTTAGATAAAGTTTCCTCCACAAAACAAAGATCTCACAGAACCACCTCAACAGATGAGAACACACATTTGGCAAACAAGAGCGGAAAATTACAGCCAAAACTGGATAACCCCAAGCGAGAACCTCCCTCCGGGAAAGGAGGAAGACTGGGCAACATGGAAATCCCTTATTAGACTCAGATCGGGTGTTGCAAGAACAAGAGTTAATATGCAGAAATGGGGCTTGTCTTATCATGAAACAATCAGATGTGAATGCGGCTACGAACAGAACAATGACCATCTGTTGGTATGTACGAAGTGCCCAGCAACTTGCAATATGAGAGATCTGGTAGATGCAACACCAAATGTCTTGGACGTGGCCAAATATTGGTCAAAAATAATTTGAATTTTGTAACTTTTTTTTAACTATTTAATTAAATTTTAAATTGAGTTAAATTATAATATAATTTTGTATGCTTCTGACACGATAAATAAATAAATGATTAGCACATGCTCAACTGCTGGGTTTTGTTTTGTGCGGTGACTCTCGGATTTTTTATGGACAATAGCTTATAGATTTTACGACGTTCAACAACTGACTGAAACGCTTTTTTTTACAAATTTTTCGCTATTGTAAACTTATTCGCGTTTAGACCAATCAAAAAGCTGGAATCGCAAGCTCTATCTTACTCCTAAGTCCAATCTAAATTGGAATACAGTATACGTTTATTTTTAAAATAAATACTTTCAAAAAATTTAAATATATATGCAGCATTTAAAAAATTAAGGATCATATTGCTTACGGCGAAACCGGAAGTATAATTCATTAGCTTTTCACAAAAATATGACATTTTCGCCCTTAACTTTGTAATTTAAACTGTAGATCTAAGAAAATATCACTTTGTCCCAATATTTTTAGTCCCCTATATATCATCTTACATCGAAATTTGTATCAAGGAGAATGTCACATGCAAAAATTGTGAATTTATTTTAAATTACGTACACTAACGATAGTGGTGATCCATGACTTTTGTATACAAATTTCAAACTTGGTGCACCTTCATCACCAAAAATATTTAAACATTCTGTTAATACTTTCAAACTAATTTTAAATGTTGCAGAATCATTCTCTTCTATATTAACTTGATATTTATTAAAAACATTATTAGGTATGTACGCAGAAGTTTGAACAGATTTCATTTCTTCAATTGTTACTTTTAAACCTTCTTCCATTATTCTGATTGATGCAAACTAAAACAGTTGAATATCACAATAGATTTGGAAGTTTTATATTATTTTACCTACATATATACCTCTTTAAAATTGATAGCCTTTAGTACATTATGAACTGTTTTAATATCAGTTAATTCAGCGCAAAATACTACATCCATTTTTAACAATGTATAAAACAAAATCTAATCTTCAAATGGAAACTTATCTTTTAGTACTTCACTTATTTGTTCTGGGCTAATTGTTTCCACAATTAATTTACCAGATATTTCTACTAACTTAGCAGCTAATATATGTTTACAAGTTAAACTTTTTCTATTTAAAACCTGATATCTGAATGCCAAACACGAGCAAAAGTTAATATCGTAAAATAAGGTGTACTGTTCAGATTTGCTTTTAACTTGTATTATTTTCCTAATTCCATTTGTTGACTCATATAATGTAAATTTTCCGCTTTCCATTAAATCTACACATCGAGTAAAAACCTCTCCATAAACAGAATGAAGAGATAGTAAGATTTCATCAGTAACTAAAAATGATTGTTTTAATTTTTGTGTATTCTACTAGTTATATTTATACATTTATGTTCTTGTTTATAAGATATTTCAGCTAGTTTTAGTACTTCATGTCCTACGTCTGTAAATACTCTTGTTGACATGTTTTTGTAACAATTTTAGGTTAGGTAAGTAAACGAGTTAAATTACCGCGTAATTTGTCCCATAGTGCCACAGTAACAGTACTTTTCCGGTACTTAAAGTGCGAAATTTGAAATAAAATGTATTTCAAACTATACTACATTTCACGTATGAAATAGCAGACGGTGCTTGAGAGCCAACCGTTTTTACATGTATTAATATTACGTCATTAGGCCAGTAGCTAAGCATTTATGGGCGAGCGGGTTGAGCCCGGTAGGACGAGACACATGAATTAGCGAGACTACGTTAGTAGATTAGTTGTCTCTGAGCGAGACCGTAAATGCAGCTACCGGCCGTGTGTCGTATAATTTTAACTGAACAAGGCGTTAATGAACGTTTCTGCAACCGGGCATAAATATTTTTTTATTTGATGGCTGACAAGTGATATTTTTTTATTTTTTGAACTTGTGTGCATTCTGACCAATCAAAGGGCAGATTTTATTTCCCTATTTAAACCAATGCTATTTTCTTGCGGGAAATGAAGTATAACACTGATATTTCATATGTTTATTAGATATTATTTATAATTTTAAGGGCCGGTTTTATGAAAGTTAACTTAAATTTATTTAATGAAATAAACAATATCGAAACAGTGTTGCATTTGTCCATTTTACTTTGGAACCTTTATAAAATCGGCTCTAAAATACAATTATTGCGAAATTGTTTTACTCACTAAATTTCTGTAAATTTTATGGTTTACCATTGATGCGTTTTAATTCTTTCTGTAGTCTCTATTTTATTAAACTACTGGAAAAGCACATATATACAAATAAAAAAATCACTTTCATTTTTATTATTAACTGTTAACAAATGAAAACAAAACACAAACTGAATAAAGTAGGTATTCCCTGATAAGGTATTTAAATAATAAAGTTTGTAATTAATTGGAGTTGGTCATTATTCAATAAAAATATATTAATAAATTATTACATTATATAAATTTGTCTAGTGGGCTGGTTCTATCAACAGACATTTAACTTTAAATTCGCGTTAAGTTTGTGAACAAATGCACATCGAAATTGAGTCTCGTAAAACATTTAATTTCTATGTTTTCTCAAATCCTCATTTCGTCAACTACTTAGACGAGAAACAATCTTAAAAATTAAATGTTTGTAATAATAGCAGCCCTAAATATGTTTGTATTATACTCGAATTTACTATTCAAGTAATTTCACACAAACTTATCAAAATATCATTAATAGAGTTTCAAATGTCCTGTAACTTTATTGAGCAAAGTTTGAGGAGCAGGTCCAATTGCAATAACAGTCCTAGATCCAGGTGCAACCTGAGTTTGTCCGGCGTCTCTTACAACATTTGTAAGTAAATTTAACTTCTTTGCTTCTTTTTCTAAGTTTAATAATTCTTGTTCGGTGTCAACTTTGAGGGTAATTTTTGTACCACCGTACGTCATCCACCGTTTCATCATTTTAGGGGCGAGTTTCATTCCTTTTACGTATGCAGCAACTGCTGCGTGGCCACATTGGGCAGCAACTTTACCTTTTTGCATTTTTAAGTCGTTGCGTATGCACATAACTAACCGACATTCATCTCCCGGATCTGGAAACTATAAAAGATATTGAAATTAGAAAACAAATCCTTTAATATTAAATTTCAGTACCCTAACCTCATAATTTTCTTCATGGTACTCGCTTAAAACATTTTCTGTTTTAAATTCTTTCTTTTTATTAAAGTAAACAAATGCTATACTAGCACCAACAACTATTCCTGATATAAATGCGGGCGCTAAAGTGCCAAAAGATGCAATATTGCCCATTTTTATGTTGTTTATCAATTTTTTGTCTAGCACTTGTTTGACGAGCATGAGTAGATTTGAAAATTCAGCGGCATTATACATATCCGGTGAGAGTTTTAGCGCGAATTTTATAAAACCACATAAAGTAAGGGGTATAAGGGGCTTTTATATAAACATCTTCGTCTAACAAATTGCACGATATTGGGAAGACTTGTTCATTTTCTCACCATTGTACACTTTTTTAAGTGTTCTCAAAGAAAAAAATCATTTGGTGCAAGCTATAATTATTATAGATTAGAATTGGTGCTGGGCAGGGTCTGAGTTGATTATTAAATGTAGCAGCAGATACATCTGAAACTTATCTTAGGCTTATATTTGAATTATACCTGTTGTAATCTGCAATTTTACAAAAAACCATTTTGAAATGTGACAATTAGACGAGTCTCTCAACTATTCCCTATGTTTACTCATAAAATAAACGCTTCAATACATTGCTGTCATTTTGTAACTATGGTAATGAAACTACTATATGTTTACTGATAAAATAATCTCTCTGTATATACCATCCATTTAAGAAAACATAACTTTGTCATAGTTGGAGAACCACTGGTTTAAAAAATGTGTTTCTGCAATAAATGAATGTTCCCCTCGGTTTACTACTATTTATATTTAAAAAATAACTTCTATTCTCAATAATAATGAAAATAATCGAGTTGATCACGTTTCTTGAAACACCCTATATTATCAATTCTGATAAAGATAAGTAAACGTCATGTAGAACCAATCTTCTAAAACAAAAAATTGCGTAACGAAAGAGCCTTCATTTCGATACGTATGTTGTTAACTTTTGTCATGTGGCTGCTTTAATTCTTGACAAAATATGGGTTTCAACTACTTTTGTACTATGTAGTTTAACATAATGTAACATAAGCACTTTCAACATAACAAAATTTATTCTTTTGCTGATGATGGACAAATGTTGTTCCGAAACGTCCAATTATGTGTAAAATAAAGTGACATATTTATGGTCATAAATTTTATTGAAACATACGGCCTTCTACATTGAATTCAATCTTTAAGATCGTTCCCAAAATCCTAAATTAAATTTTCAGGTAGTAAAACACATGAAATTAAAAATAACTTTTCAGCAGTTCATAATCAAAATAAGTCAACATGTTGTCCTTGTCAAAGTGACAAACGCACACAAATCAGCTGATTCAAAGCACTTCAAGGACGCTCGAATCAGGTGTCTGCTCGTAGCCTATAAGATTGTTTGTCGCACGTATAAACTGATTGATTGTGACGCTTGCGACAGTGAGAGAGAACGTGAGTCGAGCGCGCACTGATGAGACGCAACTTGGACCCTAGACTGGGGGAAAAGCCTTAAATTCCTTACCGTTTTACCCTCCCATAAGTTATCACTTAACCCTTTAGTACACGCACACACCCGGACCAACGATAGTTAAAATTTCTATGTGTAATCATAAGTGTCAATTAAAAAGAATGTATTAAATATTTATAGTTTAGAGTTAATTTATAGTCTTTAACAATAACTGGGGCTTCTTTTGTCGATAGCCATAAACTTTAGCCAAATGGTCCTTCCGACTGGTGGTGCGCTTGTGTGTAAAAATTTAGTGCCGTGTTCTGAAGGGTTAAAAATAAATGTAAAATGAATGATTTTCAGGAAGATGGGAAAAGATAGAAATAAAATGAAAGTTATTAAAACAATTTAACCACTGAATATAAAATTATATTCAATGGTAAAATATATTTGTCTAACCAATTTCAAACGCTGAACAACGCTTTACATTCTGTGTATCCATGGTATGTCGACAAAAGTAAACAATTGAAGATCGAGAAATAAAAAGTGAGTGTCTTCAACCGTAGACATAAACAAAAAATTTAAATGCATTAAACCTTACTTATCAACTGTCTGTTTCTGTATCAAATAGTCAGTCAAGTCTAGTAAAGTCTTGTCTGTTGGTCTAGAAATTATCTAGAATTTAGCTTCAATTATAATAGCTAGAAAATGTATCCAGAAATTCACAAAATATTAATAGATTAACAATGTGTCATGATACGTATCCTCAATTTGAGGATAGTAGCATGTTAATTCTTATTACCTAAGTTTATTTTGCAGCTATAAAAACAGCTATTAAATTAACTTTCTGGCTTATATTCACTCTTTCTTCGTTAATAAATAATATTTTGTGTATTCCTAGACATTTTTATAAAAGATGGTCTATAAAAATTTCTAAATGTCTCACAGTATATAACAAAATACATACTTTTTTGTTTTGTAAAATATATTCTTGATTTGTGTAGGGTTAAACAGGTAAAAATAAACGTTCACTGTATATATCTGCTATACGCTGTGAAGACAAAAAATATATGAAACAGAATATTTTCAGTATTTAATTTGGAATAACTGTAACTGCGCACATATGTATAAATATATGTTCTTCTTAAATAACAAAGTAATATTAAAATATACTATACAAATTTAATAAAAAGTAAACATAACAAAATAATAACTATTTGATTTTAGCAACCTTTCAAATTATAACGATATAATAAAATAAATACTGAAAATATTATGTATCATGGATCCAAATTTTGAGACACATTGTAAATATGTATCCCATTTATAGCAACTAACAATGATGCTAAACCATTGTAGTTCGGGAAAAATGGTGCCTTGTCTGTTTTTTTAAAAATATTTACAAAAAACGACGAAAAAATAACAAAAATAAATAATATTTATAAGGCACCTAGCAATAGTTACAGTAAGAATAAATGTAGCCAAATTTCAGTAAGTGCTACTTTAGTTCCCCAGTAAATAACTGACAATATCGCCTCAAAAAGTTGTCTAACGGAATAAAATATTAATATAAATAATTTCAGCGACACTGATTTTATTTACTTAGAATATAGCACTCTTTGAATATTACCTATTTGACCATTTTGAAAATTTACTTTCGAAAATGTTAAAAATTTCTTATACCTATAACATTTATATTTTGAGATTTTAAATCAAACGAAAAAACAAGACACGATTTCCGTTCTTCATTATTGCCAAAAGTTTGTTATTATTGTCCGTTTCTCGTTGATTCACCGTTTAAAATAATAACCTAAAATATTTTATAATCTCAAAATATAAATACTGACAATTATTGGTAGAAATTTTTAGTACTTGATAATATTCAAAATGGTAGGAGAATAACAATTGGGTATTAAATTTTCTTTGTCCTTTACTATCGCTCGGATTAAATTTAATGATGAAATATACATTCAATTTTTTCAAATAATAATTGTAGACAGTAGCAGATACTTAAAGATTAACTGAAAGTTATGTACATTTCATTTAAAAATTTAATCATTCACTCATTGAGTCCAGGACAACTTTAGCCTAGTTTAACCAAAATCTAATAAATTTATTCCATAAAAATAATTTATTTTTTCTGCAACTAAAAAATGTTACCAACAATGTTGATATTAAATAAAATAATTAAGAACATTGCATGGTTTCAATTTTTAGTGCAGAACAACAAACAAGTATGATTGCTTTATTGAAAAATTTATTTGATTCTAGTAAAACTTAAATGGATCCTATAAAACTACGCAACTTCGTTCAACTTATCCTACATCTGAAAACTCAAGTACATTAAAGTGGCTTTCACATAATAAGATTATATCGCTGAACAGCACTTAAAAATAATTGTTATTATACTCCGTTTTTGAACTAGGACGAATAAATTCAGAAATAATTTTTGCACTCTACAGAACACCAGAAATTATATTTTTAAGTTCAATAGTACGATACCGTGCAATTCGTTTTTATTTCGAAAATACTCAATACTAAAAAAATATGTGTTTTTGGGTGTAAACACGGCTGAGTTCTAGCCAATCAAAAGGGAAATTTTGATTTATTTATGTAGACAAAAACTTTTAATATTAGTGACGAAACGATTAAGATTCATCGTAAACGCAGGTTATTTAGCTATTTTCGATTCAATAATTAATTAATACTAAATTTTGTGGGTAAATAACATCGTTTGTTGATCATTAATAAATTCATATTTAGGGCGAGTTCAGACATGATGGAATTCGTGCATATGCACTCGCAGTGAGCGTGCAGACATGCAAGGGAGAGGCGAGGTTACATACACCGTAGATCAAAGATCTAAGTCGAAAAAGCAATGGCTCATATTCTGAGCGCACTTTTATAATAAAAGAGCATACTTCTCATAAGAATATTATGTAAAAGCGCGCTCCATAAAAGCGCTTTTATTATAAAAGTGCGCTCGAAATACGGGCCATTATCCTCATGTCTGAAACGCGCGGTCTCTACGCGAAAATATTTTCCGCCGGTCGATTGGCGGCAAACGCGTGGATTACCGTTCCGTACGGTTGATCATCGATGTGCACATCCGCACGGTTTCCCACCGTGTCTGAACTACACCGTATTGAATACTGTTAAAAAGAGATTGACGCGTACCTAAAATCACCCACACAACTCATTCTTGACACCCGAGTCTATACTGAAAGAAAAACTTAAAATACCCGCGTCGTTAAAGCTGGCATTAAAGTATTCTCATATAAATCTTATAGTGTTTCATCTGAGCAGACACTTTAGCTGCATTTTGGCGATACTTTGGTTCAAAAACGGTTTAACGCGCGTCCAACTAGTTTATTTTAATGTTGCAACGGTAACAAGCGTGTTCAAACCATTTTGTCAGCCGGTTCAAAACAGTCTTTTGAGGTTAATATTATATGTAGTTAACAAAATGAACAATAATCAGAAACCTAATAAACTAGTAAATGTAGAAATACACGATATTGTATTGTTGTTGGTGAAGAAACTGCAACAGCAATCAGAAATTGCTGCAATTTATTTTAATTTTGTAACGTTGGAAATTAAAAATGACATATCGGTAGTTCAAAACATTTCATTACGAACTTATGACGTCATTTATGAAACCGGTTAAAAATTGATGACCTTTCAGTTCAAACTATAGCTATTAGATAGACCACTAGATAAATCATAGCTGACTAGTCCGCTATTTTGGAGCCAACTTCAATCATTCAATATCAGTGTTACAGTATTATTAATCATAGAAATTATCCACAATGATGGGTTGTTCTGCTCCAAATTGTGCAAAACATTTGAGAAATAGTTATAATTTTTACAAGTATTTTAATATGTATTATTACTTATGCAATACATATATTTTTCTGTAACGTCAAAAATCTTAACGAACCGTATTTTTTCTTGTTTTATTATTTTAAATAAATATAATATGATAAATATGGAATTATATTTAATTTTAAAAAGTAATTACTACATAAACTTATAAAAAACACTTTTATTTCAGTCAGCTATGTATTATCTTGTGGCTGTATTTCAAACCGATTGTTCGTCCGCCAAAAAACAGCTTTTGTTTTCTAAACGAAAACTACCCGCATTTAGCCTAAAGGCCCGAGCAGACACGGGACTCCAGCGACCTTGAAGTGCCGGTTTGTGCGCGCTTGTCACTTTGACAAGAACTATGTTTTGACTTATCTTGAACTGCTAAAAAGTTATTATTTTACAATTGTCATAGAGTAAAAAACATAAAGTAAAAATAATTACTTCTTCACACTTCACAATTAAAATAAATCAAAACGGCATGAGCACAATAATAAGCTGTTTCCAAGCACTTCAAGGTCGCTCGAGTCACGTGTCTGCACGCGCCCTATTTTATTATATTTAACATACTTTTACTGCATAATAATACTTTATTCTTCATTGTTTTATTTATAAAAGTAGGTAATCGTAATCATACGATTGTTTGACGTATCGTAATCGCATAAGTGGTAATCGTTTCATCACTATTTAAAATGTTAACTAATTTACTTGATTCGCTTTAACTTGATTTTAGACATGCACAAAAAAATCTGGATACCTTAGTTCCCGTCGCAGTAGAATATAAGTTGAACGAGCCCGGCTACCGATCATAGATCTACAAACAGTGACCGTGTCCAGCACTGGTTGCGGCGACTCCTCGTCACGTGGTAACAAGTAACGTTAGTAGGCGGGGGTGAAGTCTGGGTTGGGGATGGAGCAGGGACCGAGGGCGGAGTCGTGGTTACTGCGAGGGAGGATGCTGGTTGTGGTGTTGATGCTGAGGGGGACACGACTGCGCGGTGGGCAGGATCACCTGGATGTGGTGGGGGCCCTGCGGCGTGTGGGGCGGTTGCTGCAGGTAGTGCACACCAGGGGGCACCATATGTGTGGGTGGAGGCGGAGGGGGCATCAGCGGGCACAGGATAGGGAATTGATGGTGTGGGGGTTGACCCGCTGCCCCTGGGTACCCTTGGGGAGGGGGCACCGGACCACCGCCCCCACCGTACTGTTGACCTTGTGCAGCGGCTGCAGCTGGTGAAGGCGCGCTGCTGGGTGTTGCTGGGAGATATTGTAGCTGCGCGTGTGGTGGCGATTCGTGGTGATACATCCGCATTGTATGCATTTGTTGGTAGGCCTGCGGAGTTAGCCCTCCTGGAGGGTATACAAACTGTTGGAGTGGTGCTGGTGCTAGCAGTGGTTGGCCTGTTGCCGCTGCTACTTGCATTTGCGACGCCATATCAGCTCGCATACCACCCATTGGCACTGTTATCATAAACAGATACATTACAAGCTGCCAAGTAAAGCGAGTATTGCATTAATTTTTTTCTACAACCAACTATTTAATAAGAAAAAAACCTGATGTGGCCTGCACATTAGCTTCCGTACACCTTTTATATTAAAAGGTCTTCCAAACTAACGCGAAAGATTCGCAGCGGTGACGACAACAACAATTTCACATTTATCGCGTGTGTATCCGCACCAAAACGCCAGTTTTGTGGTAGTATTTGCGACAATGTACTCCATACACGATCAAGAGTTTTAGAGTTTAGACGATGAACATATTGCCAGGTTTTATATTTGTAGACCGATTTAAATATACCCATTAATTAATTAATTTATCAAGAGACAGAAAAGAATGAGAATTTATTCATAAAATCAAAGCATAAGGATTATGGAGAATTTCATACATTGGTGCCAAAATTTCGACAGCGGTTCTATATTTTTTATAAGTACATTATAAAAATGAATATAAGTTAACTATTTTATTACCATTTGTATCCATTTTTTTAAATTATAATGAAATCATTAGCGAATAATCAGCGATGGTAACAAAAACCGTGCATGCAACGAATGTAAATAAATCGCTGCAGTTTCGCACACGTGTCAGTGGGATCTGTTATTTATCGCTGTGTACTTTCAGTCGACGACAATTTGGAAAAGCAAAGTTTCGCTTTCGCGTTGGTTTGGGAGGGCCTTAATTCCATATACAAATTAAAACAAATAAAATTCCTGATTTATGAAAGTTCATAATAATTTTTTTACCTCTAAATTCGTTGAATATGAAGAAAAAATATTATAAAGATTGAAATATTCTTTAATATTTAACTACGTTTTGCCAAGAAAAACTGTTAATAAGCTTCAAATGAAGTATTTCCGGTTGATTAATAATAACCAATATTTAATCAATTTTCATATAGATATAAAAAACGTGCAATATGAAAAATTGTATTTTTTGGAATTATAGTATTTGAGTTATTGCACACAAAACGTGCTTTTCATTTTTGACCAAAAAATTACCTCCCATACCTATTGGCGACGGAAGGTAAAAATTGGCTTGTAATAATAACTTTGAACGATAAATCTGATCAAAGTTTTTGATGTCTATTTACAGTAACAAAATAAACAAATCAAGATTGTTTATTTGAATTTTGTCATTTTAGCATGATTTTCTTAACATTCGAAAATATTGAGTTATGTGAGCTGACAGATAAATTAAACAAAAATGTTTTGTTTATTTGGTAACTATGATTTGATATCAACAATATGAGCACTGATGAATACAACATGAATGGGGTACTATACCATAGTCAAATTTGAACTATCTTAGATAAAAATGCAAAAATATACATAAATTTTGTTTAAATATTAATTAGTTCGCAAACTACAAGCGATTGAAATCGATTAATAATTAGTATGACGTATCATATCCTAAGCAATTTGTTTGGTTGTGCGCTCGCCCAATGTGAAACTATCAATTGACAAACATTAGCGCTACCCACCGCCATAGTTTGTAACAATATTGTCACGTATAATTTATAAGAAAAAAAGCATTTTATTTATGCTTAACAATAATTTATTTATGAATATAATTCCTAAGTTTATATATAAAATTTTTTCCGCTATGCGAACATGAAAATTTGTAACCTCTAATACTAATAGTTTGTCGACCACTGGTAAGGATATGCTACGTCACACGCCAAATTCTAAACTTTAAAAATTCATATTTCGCTTATTACGTAATTTTTTTTAAGTCGTGTTCACTAAAATTCATAATTCATCTTGTTCTTCCAGAAAAAAAAGTTAAAAAGAAAAATTGGTATAGAACCCCGTTATTAATTTATAAATATTATCCTAGTCCACTATTTTTCTGTCCTGGCCACGTAGGTTTTACTTATGAAGTCGGTGGTAGAAAAATATTTAATACAAAATGGTTTTATACTTGTTTCGCAAGAATAAAGAGAAATACATACAAAACATACCTTTCCGGATGCGATTGGACGGCGTGTGCTGTTGTGGTTGGTAGGCCGGTTGCGAGCTGACCATGTACGCCGGCATGACCATGGGCATCGGTTGCTGGCCCTGCGGAGGCCCAGCGTTCCCCTGGCCGCCTCCCCCTGGCCCAGCAGACACGTATGGACTTGGCGTCTGCGGTGTGTGCGGCCGCGACGCACTCGGCGTACTGGGTGAGCGAGGAGTGAATGGCTTGGCACTCGGATTATACACGAATTCTTTTGCGTTCGGGTTCAGCTTGGATTTTTTCAGTGCGTCCGACATGGTACCGACGACATCGTTCTTAATTGCTATGTTGGTTGGAGAGACGTCGTGCGGTGGAGCGGACTTGGCTGCCACTGGCACTTCAGCCACCGGAGGCTCGGCGGTTGCTGCCTGCGCGTTCGCCGGTGCCAGTTTGAAATCTTGGCTGAATTTACGTAGTTCTTGCACCGTGTCGTCCCGATGCCGCGGTACGCGCTGCTCTTGAGGAGGTGGTTGTGGTTTAGGAGGAGGAGGTTCTTGGAAGTTGGGCATGGTGGGTTGAGGGTAGCCTCCGGGTTGCCCGCGGCCGCCCGTTCGTTGAGGCAGCGGCTTCGCTTCACCATTCACTTGTGGCTTAGCTGGCGGCGGTGTAACCTGCAATTATGTCATTATTTAATCTCTATCGTTTTACTTAAATTTAAAACAGTTATGTTTTATGTAGTTTTGTGGGCTCCTTCAAGGTCATATAATTCAATCATTTATTTACATGTAAGTACTGATGTTATAATTAATCGGTATTTAATTGTAATGTTAGTAACTTAAAACTAAAACTTATGTAGTGTACACTATGAAACATTTAAGACACAACAAACTTCTTACCTGCTGCAAATTAAATTAAATAAATATTTACAACTTAAAATAGTATACACCTAATGCCAGTGGTGTATTGCAATATTAAAAAGTACCCGAAATATCTCCAACGTTTTTTAAGTTTCTTTCAAATTACCATTAATAAAGTCTAACGATTTCCTGTAAGAATTTTGAGTAAAACTATTCAATTTTCTTTATAAATTTAATTAATGAGCTCATAAACCATAATCAAAATATAACAAATTTATATAAAAATCGTAAAATACTTACTGATTAATAAGTAGTAAAGCTAAATAATTTTAAAATACATTCTTCGGTAAAAAATTATAACGAATTAAACATTTATGGCTGTCACGTGTGTCGATTTGATTATTTTGGCTAGAAATATTAAAGCTGATAATCCCGCCTGTAATTCCACAGCGCCCCATCCACGGACTACACAGGGTGTTTCCTTTACAACAACCAGCGGTTTTTTGGGCGAACTAATGACTTTTGAGAAAAATGTTATATACAAAAATGATCAAGAATAAGGGACTAATTTATCATTAATAACAAACCGAAAATTCAACCTGTGGTTCTCAAACGGTACAACAAAATTATATATATTTTTTAAATGGTACCCTAAATAATTTTTAGCCCATTAGATAGATTTTTTTCTTATTTCAACGATATAAATATTGCATAGGGTTGTATAACAATTATTTCGAGGAAAAGTGTTTAAAATTAGAAATAATGTAATAAAAAATGGCTATACTACTAGTGTAACCTACGTAACAGACGTATCAATACCTGTTCAATATTATAACATTTTAAATTTTTAACACCATATTTATATCGTTGAAATTAGAAAAAAATATCTATCTAATGGGCTAAAAAAATTATATAGATACCATTTAAATATATATAATTTTGTTCCAGTTTGAGAACCATTAGCTGAATTTTCGGTTTGGTATTACTGATACATTAGCCCCTTATTACTAACCATTTTTTGTATGTAACATTTTTCTCTAGTCATTATTTCGCTCAAAGAAGCGCTGGTTGTTTTAAAGGAAACATCTGTATATTTTCCATTCCCATTGATGAGTAAAGATGGCGGAACTCTCGTGAAAAAATAATGGCCGCTAGTATGAACAGTGATTAAGGGTGATTATCGTGCGTTTGACTAGCATTGTTTTATCTGTCAATCGTTTATAGATTATTTTACAGAAAAATAAAATATGTGTGCAATTATTTTTTCTATAACTTTTATTTGAAGTATTTTTGTCTAAAATAATAAATAAACGATTGACAGGGATAAAACAATGGTAAATGCTCGCTAATCACTTGTTCATACTAACGTCCATTGTTTTTATGCCACTGGTCCGTCACCGGTGATACCATAAACTCATCGCAAAACTTTAAAAAAATATATCTTGCTTAATATAAGTAATTTTTATGTCCGGTTTTCATTAATGGCCATATCTTTGTAGTTTCATAAAAAAAAATTATGGGCTCATTATTAGATACGTTCAGTTTTTTTTTTACAAATTTGTTTCCTTATATCTCAAAATATTTACTAAATCTCTCATGAAATGTTTTGTTTTCTTATTCTTGCATTGTGTATCCAAATTTTGTCGGTCGAAATGTAATCTATAATATTTTTTTAATCTATTTTACACCATAAATAATTAATTTTTTTTTGTACGATAATATTTAACGAAAGTAATAAACAAAATTATACACAGTAAACGCAAGAATCCGTAACGTAGGCGCCTTAAATTGAAGAACAATTCATTTCAAATATTATTTGTTCCATAAAACTTTATGATGTGAATTTTACGTACAGTTTTTGGTAATAAAATTCTGATTTTTTTTAGTGCCAACATTTCCTAAATTTACTGCTTTACGAATAAATTTAATTTGAAGATGCAGTAAAACATGTGAGGTGGGCCTATTCTGTAACAATGTGGTTAATTTTTAGTAACTGGTTAAAGTTGTTATCCAATATATTTGGATGTGACAATAAAATAGTTATGTTTTTATATACGAGTATCAAGGGATTGAAGTTCTACATTTTATTATGAATGTGGAATTTATTTGTCAATGCCTAGGACTGAGGAAAATAAACCATGAGTGATAAAAAGGAACTTCAACGCTGAGATGTATATTAAATTGTGCAAATGAAAGGAGTATTTATTTTATAGGTTATGTTTACATATCTCTGTCTGACACTCATTCGGGCCTATTCTGTAACTCAGTGATTAAATTTTAACAACTAGTTAAAAAATTTAACCAATCAAGTATGTTGGTGAAAATAAATAGGGAGACGATGCACGTCATCAATCTGAAAAAAAAAACCTTATAAAATGAAACATAATTAATTTGTACAAATTATTTGTTATTATTTATTTTTAAAAAAATAAGAAAAAATATGCTAGTATTAATATATATTAATGAATTTACAATTATTTCTAAGTCAATCCTTATTCTTTTTATGGAATATAAAATTATTTGACCTAACATGGTCATTCTCTGCAGTGCCAATGTATAGTACGAAAATAAACTACAATTATTTCAAATAATTATATATTCTCTAAAAGGAATAACGATTGACTTAGAATTCATTATAAATATCATTACTTAATACTAGTACTTTTTTTTCTAAAAATATCTAACACAAGAATTTCTACAAGTTATATTTCATTTTATAATGTTTTTTTAGGTTGATGACGTGCGTGTTCTGCTTATTCATTTTTACTATAACAAAAAATTGGATTTTTAGTTGTCAAATCAATATCTCGGACATTGAAGTCATCGTGAAGAACACTCAAAATTATGTGTTTTATCTCAAACTTCTTCATCCGCAATATTTAGTTCGTTCTTCTTGCACATATTTTATACCTGCCCAAATGATCTTAGATGTACAATAATTATCATAAGGTTGGCAACACTGTATTTGCATAAAATTGTCGAATAATGGATTACTTTAGTGCCGATTTCTGAACTTTTATTGACGATTATTGTGCACTTTTGTGACGATTTCAAATAAAATCCACTTTTTCGTTATTTATAGATGTACTCGATTGGTGCAAATTTTAACGACTTGTTAAAAATTAACCACTGAGTTTCAGAATAGACTAAAAAGTGTTATTTCAAAAAATGAGCGTTGTTTACCGTCCATTTATTGAAATAATGGCATCCTAAATTCATTTTTACAAAACCTTCAATTTAATAGCGTTTTTGGCTTACGCAGTGTCAGAGCGCAATCAGTACACTGTGTGACGTAAATGCATGGAATTCGTTTCCATCCGTACTATTCTAGTTAAAAACGAGAGCATAAATGAGTAAGTTTGAGAGCCTGGAAGTTTTGGCGCGTTTCTCAAAATTATCTACTAATTTTAAGGAAGTACTCCGCCTTTGTAACTGAAAAGTATATTTGAACTAAAAACGACAATAATTTTATTTCAAATACTCACATGAGTTTATATTCTTACCTGTTATCTGTATATTTATGTACATCTTGTACAAAATTTATATTTTTGGCCGTTGTTCTCGATCAATTTTTATTATTTGATTTAATGAATCTTCATTGCTATTTGATGATGAAAAACTTTCTAATAATTTCTGGGCAATTGTCAATATGATTTTATTTTTATACGCCATATGTGCACTGATGTGCTCCTGTACTCAGTGCACAGAAGTGCGCACTCACTGCGAACTGAGTGCAATTAAGCCGAAAACGCTACCAAGAAGAAAGTACAAACAAGTAACGTAAGATGAAAACAAAACTAGAACTCAGTGCACGTTAGAGCACATTCAAATCAAACGCTATAAGTATCATCGGACATCAAAAACGTAATTTAATTTGGAACCCAAAAATATATAAATTTGTTCCTTAAATTTTACCGTATAAAGTTCTATGGGACCAATAATATTTCAAGAAAACTGTGTGAAACTCCTATCTATGCCACGGATAACACTTATGTTCACTGAACGAATATATTAATTATTACTTTTATTAAACATTTTCTGGAAAAAAATCTAGAATAAAGCTTTGAGAACAGTTCCCGCCTAATAAATACACCACTGCCCAAGCCCAATATCCTTTTCAGGTATATTTAAAAATTGATGTATTTTTTAGTAGAAGCCCGTGTTGGAATCTAAGCGTGTTTCACCGTGCGCACTACACAGCCAAAAACCATTTAGTGTTATTTACATTTTTTGTGTAATTTTTTACGTTAATCATCGGAATCCTTGCCTGAGGATGGGGTTGCTGCACGGGTACCGGAGGCGGGCGCACCATAGGCTGCGCCGGGTATGGATAGCCCCCCTGTTTGGGCGCTGCGACGACTGGAACAGCCACAGGTGGCGCGGGCTGCTGTGGTGGGAGCTGCGGCTGTGGTTGGGGAGGCGACACCGTCACTGGTTGTTGCGGGAGTGGAGCTTGCTGTGAAGGAGCTGGAGGCGGCGGGGTGCTGCGCATCACTTTTCCCGTACTCGGGTTGTTCTTACGCTTGGCAGGAGGGACGTATTTAGCGGATTGTTGATTATTGTTGTTGTTGGTCATGTTAGTGGGTGCATTGTTTTGTGTAGGGGATGGGGTGTTTGGAGCATCTCCAGGACGTATTACAGCTGCAAACCTGAAATAGACAAATAACTTAAAAACACACCAAGCTGCTATACCTTCATCACTATAAAAATGCTTGCGATTACTTAAATACCAAAAGAACATCCTATTAAAAATATAAATTAAAATATCTACAATTTATTTTTTAAACTCTACAAAACACCAGAAAAAATACGACGGTCACGCTAGATTTATTGAACATGACATATGGGTTATATTTTTTAGAATTTTATTTTAAATATATTTAAAGTAGTTTCCTTCAACAATAATATAATTTGCTATTCTTTTCTTCTTTTCTTGCAGCTTTTAAAAGCTCGTAACCAATCTTATTTTGAAATGCTTTCTAAATAATCATGAATTGCACTGTTGCAACATCAATCTCTTCTTCGCACAAAAACCTACCCCGTATGAGTAAAAAAAAGGTAAAAGTTGCATATACTTTTATATAAATTTTTCACCAAAAAGGTCATACAAAAAATTAATTGTTCATGTTTTTTTTTTTGTTTAAATCGAACAAGTTTAGTCTAATTGGTTTACTGTTGGGTAATAAAGTATTATTATTATTATCGTACTGTATGATTAAATTTACATTTATATTTTTTGTTGTATAAAATTGTTTTAAAGTATATTTTTAAAAAGTTGCAAAAAGCAGCCATGTTGTGACGTCACGTTTCAGAACTGCAAATTCAGGCTCATTTCATATGAACACAGAATTTCTAAAAGAAAAAATATATAAACAATAAATTGAAAATCACATATCTAAATATGCTATAAAATATTAATGTAACATCATTCTTTTCATTTTTATAAATATAATTTTTATTTGGTCTAAAGTTATCCACGCGTTACATCAGCTATGCTTCTTTATAAATATTTGAGATTAGACGCTAGAAGTTTGTATAGAAACACATGCGAAATTGAATGGAATATATTTTCGCTAGTATTTTGGCGCGATGGCACAAATAACGTTTCACCGACATTTTTACTTTCAGGTCATCTTTAAATGTCACTTTGACGTTTAGAACCTAGTGTGAAAATCAAAATGGCCGTTGATATTGAAATGTGACGTCACAGGGTGAGAGGCAAGGCGAGGAAAATCAGCCGCTTGAACCATATCATTTTCAATTGCAAATTTCACATTATTAAATATCGATTTTAGGAAAAATAAAAATACGGGTCTATTATTTTTCATTACTCTATCGATTAAAGTTAAAAATTAAAAATTGTGCATGACCTCATTACATAGTATCAGTCATAACGATAATTTAAAACAATTAATTAATTACGTTGTAACTAATTTAATTTGCGCAACTTAATTTCCAATAACAGATAAATGTTTTATTGATTTGTTTTCTTCCACAGCACTCTTCCTATAGGCATATTACACCCTGTATAAGTATTGTATTTAACATTTCTTGTACATACACAAAATTCTAATTACATCTATTCTTTATATTTAGATATTTTTATAATTTTAAATTCATTCTTATACCTATAATTTTAAATATTTAATTAATAATACAATAAGAAATATTAAAAAGCCTTCAGTATTATCTCTGAATTTTTGATATTGACATGAGTGACATTTGTCCCATTACTGTTAGATTGAGGAATCCGTAGTTAAACAGATAGATCTTTAGTTACATATAAATTGAGAAATCGTTTATTTGACACACACACACACACACACACACACACACACACACACACACACACACACACACACACACACACACACACACACACACACACACACACACACACACACACACACACACACACACACACACACACACACACACACACACACACACACACACACACACACACACACACACACACACACACACACACACACACACACACACACACACACACACACACACACACACACACACACACACACACACACACACACACACACACACACACACACACACACACACACACACACACACACACACACACACACACACACACACACACACACACACACACACACACACACACACACACACACACACACACACACACACACACACACACACACACACACACACACACACACACACACACACACACACACACACACACACACACACACACACACACACACACACACACACACACACACACACACACACACACACACACACACACACACACACACACACACACACACACACACACACACACACACACACACACACACACACACACACACACACACACACACACACACACACACACACACACACACACACACACACACACACACACACACACACACACACACACACACACACACACACACACACACACACACACACACACACACACACACACACACACACACACACACACACACACACACACACACACACACACACACACACACACACACACACACACACACACACACACACACACACACACACACACACACACACACACACACACACACACACACACACACACACACACACACACACACACACACACACACACACACACACACACACACACACACACACACACACACACACACACACACACACACACACATCCACACAGACATCATGGTAAAAATGTTATAGTCGGATTCTAGGGACCTTAAAACGTATTTATTCACTAAAAGCTGGATATGCGATTTTTAGCATGAATCCAATACCTCTTAGTGAGATGTAATTATTTGGAAATATGTACCACAAATATGTGATTTGTATTTTATTAAAATAGGTTATGATACTATGACTTAAAAGTAAAAATGGACAATTTATTATCTAATTTGGTGTAAATATAGCTAATTTCTAGTCAATCGAAATAAATATACATTTTAATAGTAATTAATAATTAATTTATTTAATTAAATCAACATTTCTCTTTACATGAAATGTTTTATATAAATCTTTATTTATATTTACGTTGACCATGACGCAAGCACTCTTTACAACTAATCCAGAAAGATATCTTAAGTGATCACATGATTAAATGAGTAATAATTTTGGCATTTATATTGTGAATAGGATGAACACTTCATTAATTACTGTTTTCTTTTCTTCCGACCCATAATAACTTTCACTGTTGTTCCACTAATAACCAGAAATATACTGAATTACAAGCGAGTATAGATGATAATAGCGTGTTTAACAATTTAAAGAATGTAGTGTTATAAGATTCTTTGTTATCTTAAAAATGTTCAACAAAATATGATTCAAGTATTAGTAAGCACAGAAATATAAACTTTATATCTATATTGGGCAGCTGCATATAAATAGTACACTGACACGGAAAACAGGCAATTTTTTATTTTTATAGATAATTGTTTATATCTTTTCGTTATTTTATATAATTATGTTAGCGGTCGTTGAAAATGCAACACCCAAAAATATTGGGAATAAATGAATGAGCATACAAATTGTTTTTATTAGTAGTGTAAACTATTAAAATCTAGAATCGCTGAGTTTAGTCTATGAAGAAATATACATATTCAAATCTATTTATCGCACAAACTTGTTTATTAAATATAACTTGCAAAATAATTGAAAATCAGCTCGAATATGATTGTTTATCAAGTAAATATGCCTCGTAGAAGACAACGATATGCATTTGATTAAATAAATGGCCGTGATTTAGCGGTTCGTGTAAATTTCACCCATTTGGAGACAGTGGGTAGAGACAGATTCAGAGACAAGATCTAGGGCTGGGGTCCATAAGAGGACATCAGAGAGGGAGGACCGTCATCTTATTCGTCTAGCTTTACAAGATCGCATTCAAAGTGCTCCGGATTTACTACAGCAGAGGTGGAGGGTAACAAGATACCATCTATCTTTAGGACGTGTTCGTCACCGTTTGGCAGAATTTGGATAACACGTACGCCGGGCCCTATTAAGACTTCATTTGACCGCGCGCTAATCTTTGCGATTGGATTGGTGCAGGGAATGACAGCTATGGAATCATGAATGGCATAACATTATCATTTCCGATGAATCGGGATTTTGTTTATATTAAAATGATTCTCGGATACTTATTAGACGACGTCGGAGTGAAACAGGGAATGTGGCGTACATTCGTATGTCGCACGGCGCCTACATAAGGTTTGGGATGCATATCTGGAAATCTCGCTTAATACGCATTACCGGTACTATTGACCAGTGTTTCTTAACCTTTCGATCATCGCGCCTCAATAAAACTTTTTACAACATTATCGTGACCCATCGCTAAATAAATGGGATTCCAAGACAACACTTGTTTAAAAATTGTAATGCACTTAAGTATGTTGTAATTACACTACGATAATGATTAATTATAAATTATTTTTATCAAAAACGTGAAATTAAAATTTATTTAATAATGTTGTGACGTTACGTCAATTCAGCTAATTTAATAGGCCCCTAATTATTTTGGTTACTACGTCTTTAAAAAATTGAATATATGGGCCCCTTTGACTCGTGGACCCGTGCCCACTGCATTTTTGATGTTTATGCGCTTGTTCTTCTCGTTGTAATCACTTTTTGTCACTCTACTTCTCTGTCTCACATCGGACAAGTAAAGTAGTATATCTCTCTCTATTGGGGAAGTGACGTCTCAAGCAATTTTCAACAACTTCATTAATTTTTTTCTCGGGTATTATTACTTTGACGGGAAAATAAAAAATAGAAAATATTTTTTAAAAAAAAGTTTAACATAAAAAAGTCAAAAAAATGTAAAATCCCATTTACATAAATGCACTGTTATATTAATATGAAGAAGTTAGTTATTTTGAAAATATAGATAAATTTATTCTTTCCCTATAATATACTGAATCTGAAAATATTGAGCATTGGAAAAATTGTTGTTCATATTGATGAACAACAATTTTCTTTGAATAACATATTTCGAAAACGTTTTAATTTATGAATGAACCAAATAAAATCTTTCGCGACTCTTAAGGTTAAGAATTGTTGCTCTACTCTGCGCAGTCAGCGGTACATTAGTGAAATTCTATATCGGAAGTTGCTTCCCGTATGCAACACAAGCCAACAGCCGTATTTCAGCAAGACAACGCAAGACCACATGTTGCGAGAAGAGTACTGACATTCTTTAATCATCATAGAATATCAGTGCTTCCATGGCCTGCTTGTTCTCCAGATTTGTGGGATATTTTAGGAAGAGCAGGGGGGCGTTTTCAGCCACTGGTGTAAACGCTAAAGCTGGAAGAAATGTGGACTGCAGATGAAAGAAGATAGAATGAAATACCGCAAAATGTTATTCGCCACCTTATTGCGTCCATGCCTCGGCGTATAGTTAGCGATAATTAATGCGCGCGGAGGACAGAAAATATTGGGAATAAATAAATGAGATTTAGCATACAAATTGTTTTTATTAGTAGTGCAATCTATTTTTCTTGTTCTTTATTGTTTAGAGTTGTGAAATTTTAATCGTTCACACTACTAATAATACGCAACTTCTACGCTGAATTTCATTTATTTATTCCTAATATTTTTTAGAATTGCATTCTCAACGACCGCTAGTGTATTTTTATTATTAAAATATAGTTAGGTATCTAGCTAGGCAACGCTGTCTTCTTCCATTTTCAAATATGATATAAGGATTAGTTTCTGCGCTTAGAAGGAAACGAAACTAATATATACAAGATAAGTTGACATTTTATCAATTTTATTATTCCGTTACGGTAGGCAAATAATATGAATATTAGAGTAAATTAATCATATTTTTAAAGTGGTAGTACTATGAAGTCTTATACAAAAATTTCGCTAAGTGAAAAAAATTATAAAAATAGATATTCTACCTCTCTTCCTCGTCGCCATTTTCCAAATCCAGTCTAGCCTTATGAGTCGGTTGGCTCTCAATTTCAGACGCGATTTCAGCCGCCTTGGCTTCTGCTTCGCGGTAGTCCGCCGTGTCCTTGCGTTGGAGTTGCAGCGTGTAGCCGGTCAGAGACTGGTCGTACGTGCTTTGTACACCGTATACTTGCTCGTTCTTACGGAACATGTCGGCGGCGTCCCAGCCGTTCGCGCCTGGCTCCAGCTCGAGAGACGTTTCATCTCCGTTAACGCCGCCGCTGCCGTCCCATGGTTCCAATTCGCGTTCTTCTATTCGGGATTGACCTGGAAGACATTTTATTTTATGGAGTGCACATGTGTTCATTGATTTTTTAATGGTTGTTGTAAACTTTGTAAAGTTTCATGTATGCCAGAATGATTTAGCTTCTTGAGTAATTTATAGTTTAAAATTAGAATTTTTAAATAAAGCAAGGTCATATACACAGTGATTGAAAAAAATAGGAACGGCTGTTTTCTTTATTATTAATTTCAGACTAATACCTGTTATATTTTAATGGACCCAGCAAATATCTCGCTTATTTATTAAGTTAGTATTTTTTTTCATATAACATGATTTATACAGCAATATGTAAGCTACTTGATGACGGATGTACATTCATGATATCACTTCCGGTTTATTAGTAATTAATATCAACTTTGAAATTTCAAATGGAACATATTATATTTTTTTTACAAATTTGAAAAGTACATCAAATTTGCTTTACAATCATGTAAAATAATCCATATGTTACATTATTAAAAAGTAAAATGGCGAGCACTTTTTTATACACCTAGTCGAAAAGAGAATAGTGAGCCATGACTATGGCTTGAAATAAAACAATTAACAAAAACAATTGTAACACGGTAAAAATATTATTTCGTTTAATAATAATAGTTACAATTGTTTTAGTTCATTGTTTTATTTCAAGCCACAGTCATGGCTCACTATTCTCTTTTCGACTAGGTGTATAAAAAAGTGCCCGCCATTTTACTTTTTAATCATGTAACATATGAATTATTTTACATGATTGTAAAGTAAATTTGATGTACTTTTCAAATTTGTAAAAAAATATAGTATGTTCCATTTGAAATTTCAAAGTTGATATTAATTACAAATAAACCGGAAGTGGTATCATGAATGTACATCCGTCATCAAGTAGCTTACATGTTGCTGTATAAATCATGTTATATGAAAGAAATTACTAACTTAATAAATAAGCGAGATATTTGCTGGGTCCACTAAAATATAACACCCTGTAGTTTAAATTATGCCACTTTTTGGTTTAAAAGGTTTTGAAAATTCTACTTCCGGTTCTGGAAGCGAAATCATCGTTGATTTATTAAATGGAACGATACATATATTGTTAATTATCAAGGATTTTTAAAATTAACATTATAGTGATGCCAAATATTTGCAGTTTCATCAAAAATTAGCTTAGTTATTAACTTTTTAAAATTACGAAACTAATGCATTATCAGCTTGCCATGACATTTGTACTTTCTTTTTTGAGGAAATATTCTGACGTTTGCCTGATGAATCATTTGTTTTTGATTATTTGAACTGCCAATGATTTAAGAAAATAGTTATTTATGTATCAAGGTACTCAAGTTCTACTTTTTAACACGAATGTGGAATTTAGTTGCCGAGGCCGTAGGGTCGAGGAAAATAAACCATATGAGTGATAAAAAGGAACTTCAGTGCCCGGGTAAATATTGGTAAATATTAAATTTTATTTGAAATCGAATATGTAATTGTGAAAATGAAAGAAATATTTATTTTTACAGGTTATGTTCACAGTTGACAAATCTGTCAGTTGCTGTCAAACAAACGAACGTATGTTTAGTGTTTCGAACCGGATACGAAATTATTTAATTCGTTCTTCTTGCACATATTTTTTGTCATTTTAACTTTCATCAAAGTGTGCCACGAAAAACAAAGACAGATGCTTATAACAATCGGTAAAATTTTTCATTGTTTAAAATTACATTTATTAGATTTATGGCTTTATTCTGAACAAATCTGTCAGTCTTAAAATCTGAAAATAATGAACAAAATCGTAACGAAAGCAACCACTCATGTATAATTTTATATTAATCAACAAAAATAGATACATTTTTGTCAGTTTTTTACAGATTTACAGATCTGTAGGACTTATGGCCGGTTGCACCAACGTAACTTGAATATTAAACTTGGCTTAAATTGACAATATTACATCGAAATGAAATGTCAAATGAATTATAATATATTGTTGTCATAATTTCGATTTGCATTTTTCTGTTTAAGCCTTATTGGTGCAACTGGGCATAACAGATTTGTTTAGAATTGGCCTACTTTAAAATTAAGACATACGACATTTTTTTCATGGCAAACTTTAATGAAAGTTCATTTAAATCGCACAATGTAATGAATATTTTACTCTATTTTTCGAAAAAATTAAAAACAAAGTCATAGCATACAGATAATGTATTAAAGTTTCACAATTTTAAAAATTTAATAAGTAATCCATTCCTAATAGTGGGACAATTTTTGGCTAATTTGCGAACATGTAAAATCATCGTCTTCCGACAAATACCTTAAACTATACAGGGTGTCCCTTAACTTGGTGCACAAACTTTAAGGGCATATAATACTGATCAAAATGAGTAAAAAAAGCTCAGTCAAAATGTGTCCGATCTTTAATAGTTTCCCAGATATAACGCAGTGAAAAATGAGTTTTTACGAGATTTACCTTTGCTATCTCGAAAACTATAAGAATTACGATTTTGATTAATTGAGACTTTTTGTTTACCTTTGAGAGGTAATCTTAGATGGCCTTTTGTTATTTTATAAAAATCAAAAGTGAAATGTTGTGGCGACCTTGGTCAATATTTAATTTTCATATAACTACGTAACTATAAGAAATTGAGAAAAATGTTTCATATAAAATTTTATTGTTTTTTATAGTCTTTTTACTGACATAGACAAAATTTTATTCGATCGCTATCTTTGTCAGTTTTTCTTAGATTTTTCGCTTTTCTCGGAAACAGTTGAAGATCATTCCTATGTTGATGAAGCTTTTTTATTCATTTTGGTCAGTACTATATGCCCTTAAAGTTTTTGCTCGAAGTTAAGGGACACCCTGTATATCGCTAAAAGACACACAAGAAATGTCCGCAACATTTTGCACTCTTCAAGCGTGAACATTCGATTCGTTATTCGCCTACTGGCACTTACACGAGAGATAGGGGTTCAGCGGTATATAGTTTAATAGGTATATTTTTCCAACCAATAGACCATTTCAGAAATTTGAGCGATCCCTACATTTACATTTTGAACTAAAAAGGTTAATGCCGTTAAATGGCGGCATTTCAGATTTATACGCTACCCCGGCATATAGTTTTAGAATTACACAGGAGTTGTGTGTGAGTTAGTATAAAGAATGGTTTAAATTCTTATTTAACAAATGAAATCTTATTTTAGTATGTTAAACAGTGATGTATATTCATCAATCAATTATATTACAATGTATTACTATATTAAGCTCACTTTTTATTTTCCAAACCAGATAAAACATTTCAAATGACAGTATTATGGGGACCAGAAATTTAGTACATATCATAATTATTTGAAAAACGAAAAAATTGATGAAATTGAAAAAATGTAGGAGATGGTGGGTGAGACCATGGTTTGATAAAACTAAAGGAAATTTAGCTTTGGCCTTGTTAACAAAAATCCGGACCAGTTTAAATTATTTTTAAGAATGGATAAACCAGCTTTTGATAAACTGTTAAAATTAATATCACCATTACTTAAAAAGGAAGATATTTTTATGAGAGTCAGTTTCTGTTGAAGATAAATTAATAATTAGAATTATTAAAACTTTAATCTCTTCTTTATTGAACGTATGTCCGCTTTTACTTATTTTTAATTATAAATACACTGCAAACTCTAACAAAACTAATAAACGATACGACAAAAGAAATCTATTGAAGCGCCACGAGATTAAATTCCAACCTCAAAAACATTCATAAAAGACATGAGTAGTTGGTAAGTTGGTAGCCTTGATTCCAACAGAAATAAACTGATAGAAAATCGTTGTGTGTAAATTCTCAAGATTTCTACGATAAATTGATCGATTTATCGGTCAATAAATTGACCGGTGTAAAACCGCTATTACACAATGAAAATTAAAGCAAGAAAAAGAAGAATTAAGTAATTTTCTTGTGTAAGTAAGGCTTTGTAATGAAATATTCAAAGTTTAAAATAACATAAAGTTCTACTTTGTACGCAATACTACCAAAATACGTAAACAAAGGTTTTAAACTGTGAGTATGAAAACTGGAAAGTAGTACATTAAAAATGAAAATTAAGTAACATGGAAGCAGAAAATACAGCACGAAAAACGGAAATTTAAACCGATATTTATTTAATCCGTCGCAAGTTCAAAATTTTTTCGCTATCGTGAATTGATTTTAAGTTTTATGAAAATGTACGTATTTGACATCGCTGTAAAGCAAATTTAAATTACAGAAAATATAAAAAAAACTATGATGTTGCTTTCAATATAATCGAAAATGGAATTCAAGACCTTTTCACACCAAGAAGTGGTACATAAGTTCGCCTCCAACTTTGTATTTTAAACTATCGTTCTTCCGTACTAAATTTAATAATAAAGAAAATATCAATTTGTCCCTATTATTTCAATCAACTGTATACATTTCACTTCGATTAATCTTTGTGCTAATTCATTATGCACGTAAAGCCATACAGTTATACAATTAGTGAATTATTTAAGTGCAATTTATAAACATAATTTTTTATACATTTACTTACTTAAAAGAGTACAAAATTCAAATATATTTATATTTATTTTGAAAATGAGCAATTCAGGACCAATGTGATATGACTTTTCCGATACAATATGAACCCTATAAGAAAACGAATGCACAAATTGTAGATAATTTGTAAGAGAAGAGAAATAACCTCACCATTAAATCTAGAAATGGCAGTGTCAGTTTGAAACGTATCGCGTGTAGCGTAGTCAAGATCAACGTTTCTTGCCACGATGCTAATAATATCACAGGGTTTGAAGATGAGTTTGTCGACATAAGAATCGACGTCGACGGTGCTGGCGCCGGTGCCATTGCCTTTCTCGACGCGGGTTGCGACCTCCAGCACCACTTCGAAGTTGCTGCTGAACGTGCGGAATACACCTTCCCATACCGTTCCAGACTGCGTGTGGATCTGCACCATGTTCCCCACGTGGGACGTGGCTGCGTGCATGAAGTGCGCGTTGTTGTACACGCCTTCTGCTGTTACCGATCGAGTTCGGGAGGTTCTACAACAACAAAATCATTCAATTATCATCATAAGGAACACAAACAACAATATTTGAAACTATTACAACTGAGAGAATAAAGGAAAATTATTATTTAACTATTTAAATAGAGCAACAAGAGATGTTTCGTTACCAATTATTCTGAATTTGAAATAATCAAAAAAACCTTCTACCTTTCTTACCATTAAAGATTGTTGTAATTCAATTTAACTAAATTTCATGATTAAATATTAGAAAATGGATGTTAAGTAATAGAAACAAAGATGAGCAATTACCTATTTATTTATTATTGATTTTTATAGGACGAGGATTATTTTTGTAAGAAATAAAATTTGTAAACAGGGAAATCAATGAACATTTTATTTTTTGAAAGTAAAATACGTATATAATAAACAACCAATGTACCGGGACGCGTAAAGCCATTCCGCTCTACAGTACAGAAATGGCGATGTTCTTCAACGCTCAGGATTTTGAAGGATGTGATTCCTAAACTCTTGTTAGACAAACCCCAGCACAATACAGAGTCCACTGTTTATATCTACGTTCGACGGCACTAAATATTGTATGCGGTATAGTTTTGCTTCTATTGAAAAAATATAGTAGCGTAGTATTTATATGTAAGGAGGAGTGGAAGGTTGCGTTTGAAGAGTACGTGTACGTTACATTGACGTTCATGCCAAAATAAGCTGAGTGACAGTAAACATATGCTAGTACGTGATTGACATCTGACATGTTTTGGACTTTTTACCTCCCGCTACTCTTGGTAATGGAGGTATAGGCATCGTGCTAAAAATCGCTTGTAGAGATTTTGGTAACTGACCACATTTTAAGGTCCCTACAATCCAATTTTAACATTTTCACGATGGTGTGTGTATGTGTGTGCGTGGATCCTCTACGCTTTAACTCAAATACTATCGTTCAGAATATTTTGAAACCTTGTATTTCTACCTTATTCAAATATGGAAAGCAGCTATTAGATTTTGGTGTAAATCAGATAACTGAAAATGGCACTTTACTAGAAGCTCAAAGTAGTTTTTCTTCGAAAAATACCATTAAATGTTATTTTTTCGAGATTTATGTTTTTATAAAATTTAAGATTATTTTATGAATAAATTTATAAAATTATCTATAATTTAAATCCAGGAGTCTTCGCTTTAAACACAACTCCTTGGTTACACAGCTCAGATCTAAAATGTATTTAACTGACAGATAAATGTCACTATCAAAAAACTAATCATTTCAAATTAATGGAGGTTTTGTGTTTGCCACATCAGACTTTTGATATTTGTCTTACGTAAACTAAAATGTAGTCAAAATGAGCTAGAAATGAGAAATTATTGTATACATTATGACAAAAACATGAAATATACACTACAGAAAATACATAAAAATTAGTATCGTTTTGTAAAATTTTCTGATTTTCTTCTTCGTTAAGGATAAGAACAATATAGCCAACTCGATATTTGAGAAATTTTTAAACACTGCACGATATTTTCTATTGTGGTAACTAACGACCTAAATGAACGCACAAAAGTCACGTTTGGAAAACTCGGGCCAAGTTTTGTGCGTTAGGTTATTTAGAAAAATATACAAGCTCTCAGATAAATGCCAGTGTGTCTCAGAGCTACCACAATAACAGCAGACCTTGTACCTTGTACTGCGCTGGGGTTTGACGAATAAGAGTGAGGAACTACCTCCGTCAAAGTCCCGAACACAGAACATTGCCCGCTCTGTACTGTGCAGCGGAATGGCTTTACGCCATCAGGACTAAGGTTGTTTTTGTAGAAACACTGAAACTTACAATGTAATAATTTGAGAATGAAATACATTCTGTTAGGCATCCTTTAAAGTAAATGTCGTTGTATACAGGTGTCCCAAAATAAGTGGCCTATCATTGGGATTTCGAAAAGTATAAGAGCTATGACTTCAGTGAAATGGCACATGTAGAATGCTTTAGGGGGAGGGGGCATCTTAGATTTGCTTTTGCTTTGCAAAAATTCTCATGGGGTACTAGATAATGGCGGAAAACTGAATTTGGTATTTTCATTTTCAAATTACTTCTAAACTACAGTAATCGAGAAATAATTTTTTTCTCTTTCGATTACTATAAAGGTTTTTGTATTTTAAATTTATTTTAACCTCCAAACCTTAGAAAGAAGAAGAAAAATTCACAATATTTACGTCATATTCGTTATATTATTTAAATATATTATTTTTTGGTCAATAAAATTCATTTTATTCAAAAATATTTTATTATATGAGACACATGGTGAGCATATATACATACGTTAACTTAAAATTATAGTAATAAAATTAAATTATGAAGCAAGGTCGGTATGAAATTAACTTAAAATAAAATACTATTTTGAAAAACTATTGAAAGTTTTGACAAAAAAAAATATATATGAAAAATATAAAAAATCTAATATTTCAAGGGCATGCCAATCGAAAGAGTAAAAATAAATATTTTTTTAAAGAAAAAATCAAATATGAGTTTCATTTAAAAAAATGTAAGTTTGTGTTGCATCTTGAAAATTTACCGATAGTAAAATTATTTTATCCACTGTATAGAATAGACGGTACATCTAACATTTTTATTTGAAATATTTTGATGGATTACTGATAGAAGTAATTTCAAAATGAAAAAGTTGACTAAATTCAGTTTTCCGCCATTATCTAGTAACTTATGAGAATTTTTGGTAAAACAAAAGCACAATAAGATGGCCCCTCAACGGCGCACTACATGCCCCATGTAATCGAAGTCGTAGCTCTTATAGTTTCCGAGATCTCAATGGCAAGCCACTTAATTTGCGACATTCTATATAACTCAAATTTACAAAATTTGAACTATGCTTGTTTTTTGCAAGACATCGGTTTTATAAAAATAATATAATTTTTATTCTCAGAATCTGGTAATATCCACACCATAACCCTATACTTATCAGACGACACCTCTCGAGCTCTCAAAGCTGGCATAGAAAAAACATCGTAGAGGTTAGTGCGATTTGAAAATACGAGTGAATAAAAAAAACAGGTAGGCGGTGGAAAACGAATTTTGCACCAACATTTTAAACAGTTATTCACCTATCATTTGAAATTGTTGTGAAAGTTAAGTTACTTACAACTTAGTTAAACAATTGTGGGTAATTTCTCGACTGTGATGTGGATTAGGTGCACCTTTTTCAGGGTAGCAAGGGTGCACCGAAACGTTGGTATATAAATGCTGTTTGACTGAACTTTCGAGTAATTGTTAACACTTAGTTAAACAATTTTTTAAAGTATTAATGTAAGTGAAAATATAGAATTAACCAGAGAGGTGATGAATGATATTTTGTATTAGTTTATTCGGACTGATTACTTAATAAGCACGAAATACAGTGTGTTAAAAAAACCTAACTCGGAGCAGGCTATGAACGAAGAAACGTATATCAGTTTGAGAATATAATTCACTAGTCACTTGACATGTTTTCTGTCAATCAACATTCAGAATCTCCCTAGTTATATGTCTATCACAGCGAAGATAAGAAACAAAGAAATTATCACCGTATTTATAGTCGTTACTAAGGGATTTGTTTTCTTTATTTAAGACATTGACAGTTAATTTTGAGTATAAAATAAGTAATAACAATAATTCAAACTCCGATATATTAAATAAAACTCGTAAGTACCATGTTTTAATACATTATGAATATGTATATCAAAAGTTAGGTTAACATAATGTTTTACAAAAATTCATTATATTCTCTCAATAAATATAATCGAAGATATTGCTCGTGAAACCGAAGTATACTTTGGTTCACGAAAGATGACAATTCATGGTCACTTGTTCGAAGAAAGAATACACAACATTTAATACAGCAGTACCTTAGCAACATTTCATGTTAGAAAGAGAAAGATTACGTGGCGTATGTCTATGTAGTTTATGTTGTGTGACAGATATACGTTCATGTTGACATTACTTTCTACCACGTTACAAATATTAATGACGTATGTTGTAGTGTAACAGATATCTGATTATCTACTACACTGCCCTCTATGCTAATATTTACCCAGTGACGTTGACATTTAAATCAAATTATTATTCTATGGTTTTTGTCACGTCTAGATTATTGTGTTTTGCAAAATCATAGGTGAAGAGCATAAATCTTTGAGAAAGGTATTATTTAAAAAGAAACATAATTTTCAAATAAATTACACTTATTTTTTTTCAGTTAAAATGTATCCATAAATATTTCATGTTGCACGTCTATGTATACGAAATGCAGTGAAGTTATCTGTAAGTAATATTACACCATACGGTTAATAAATGACCTTGAATTGTCATCTTTCGTGAACCAAACTATAACACATTTCACTCGATAATATCATCGATGATAATCATATCACTTGTTATATTACGTATGAAAATATTTAATTAAATGTCAATTTGACACGAAATATTGTCAAAAATCTTATCTAAAGAAATTAAAGCTTTTCTTCTTGAATCTTATGTTAAAATGGGAACAAATAGAAAACGGCCAATGGCAATATACTATATCCTTCTTTATTATCTTTTCTCCTTAAAATTACATTTCAAGACCAATTTTGACAACTTGACTTTTGAATTTAATAATGATCAGACATACGTTTCTCTGTTCATAGCCTACTCCGAGGTAAGTTTTTTTATTGAACACACCGTATTTATTACAAAGTACAAGTACAAATACGTGATAGAATATAATCGTTTGAAGAAGAAATTAATGCTGTAATTTACAATTATTTTGAAAAGGAAAGCATTGAAAAAGAAGATTAGTTCGGAGCTTCTAAGAAGTGGAAGGAAAGAATGGTGAAATGTATTATTGTTGAAGGAAACTACTTTGAGCATAAAATAAAATTCTAAAAAATACAAATCATGTGTCTTAAGCCTGGTTTATAGATTGCACAGAATAGAATGAAAAAAAAAATATAGAATAAGGAATGGAATAGATTTTTTTAAGACCATTTATAGATTGCATTGAATAGAATAGTTTGAAATAGAATGACGTTACTTTTGTGTCACTTTTACACTAAAGGTATATTCGAAAAAGTAACCACGCTAACCGCGGTTAGATTTTTGAGTAACCAGTTACAAATTCAAACACGGTTCATGAAAATTTTGGTTACTTTTGCATGACCACAACAACCGCGCGGAGTTGGCGGTTAGAATCTTGTTGAATATAATTTATGTGACAATTATGGAGATAAAAAAGTAGCAATAGTTATATTTGAAATAAACATATCACGGGCATAACCTCCGAATAAACAAGGAGTATAAGTTGACCTGAGAATAGGCATTTTCGTTGTCGCTTTAGAAAAATCAGAAAAATAATCAACACCGAACCGGGGTTAATTTTTCGAATATACAATAAATTACCTAATTTATTGGTTATTTTTCTTTCACTAATTTCATTTAGAATCGAGTAAATAACATTGTTTGATTTGCTAAAAACGATAGTATTTCTGCAGAAAAACTGTTGTCCACAGTAAGTTTTTAGGTTAGGGGATGGGCCAAAAGCAACAAAATCACACCAATCACACGAATATTAACGGAGCAAGCCGAATGGAATAGATAGAATAAGAAATAAAATTTGGTTATTTCCTATTCTATTCCATTCTGTGCAAGTATAAATGGTTCCATGCATTTACATTGGTTTATATTTTTATTCCCTGTGCTATTCTGTTCTATTCTATGCAATCTATAAATTAGGCTTTATTCTCAATCATTCTAGCGTGACCCTCATAATTATTAAAAAACCATACAACCCATTTAAATTTTAATATTTTCCTGAGAATGCATATAAATTGCTAAATGCACACATCATTCTGTACATCTCTCGGCTCGCCTTGTTCATTTGTTATTGTCACTGTGTACAAATCTATACCATGAAGTCGCTGCGCTTCAAAGAATTTTAATTTGACCCGTTCACTGCATCTCGAATTACACTTCAAAAACAAAACGTATTTTAATTTAAACATGTGGATTATTTGCATTGTGTTTTAGGATACGTTTATGTTTATATTTTTTTATTAAAAGGAATAAAATACATTTTATTTTCTAAGTGTACTCCGAGTAGGATAACGCGCCAAGGTCGAATTCACTGATTTTCAACAACTTCATGGTATAGATTTGTACAAAGTCCCGAATGTACCGAATGTAACTTCAAGGGACATATTTGTATGTTAGGAAGATGTATAGTGATATGTGTATAGCGTTTGCACTACACTGGTTTTGTGTACCTGTGCGCACTGAATGCGCACAAATCAGATAGCGGGAAAAACAAGTATGTAATTCAGTTTAAATTTATACAAAATTTGATTAAGTATTGTGGTAATGATCATTGTTAAATATTTAAGTACCTACAGTTTTGAATATTAATAAAATAATAGAAATATCGAAAGAGTTTGGAGATAAGAGTTCTGCGGAATACTAAAAAAACGTATTGTTAGATTTGAAATTAATAAACAAATAAACACGATTCTGGTTTATCATGCATAAATTCTAAAACTGCCTCTGTTGAAACACTATCAGAAAACGACGACGACGTAAAACAAATTTATTCAAAAAGTGATACATATGTAACGTTTTTACCTTCCGCCACCTTTAGGTAAGGTATTGTCTTTGGTCAAAAAATTCAATGATGAGTTTTTAGTGAATAAGCATGTTTTAGGGTCCCTATATTACAAATTTACCATTTTTACGATGATGTCTGTATTGTATGTATGTGTGTGTGTGACGAAAGTTTCGGATAGCATAACTTCAATACCACGATTCCAAAAATTATATTTTTTTCGTATTCCGTTTACATGCAGAAGAACAAGTGATTAGATTTTGGTTATAATTGGTAAGCCGGAAGTAGCCTCATTTGCAGATGTAACAGTTAAATATGATTTATTGACATTTAACGTTATTATAACTTAAAGAATATATGATTCTCTATACAATTTTATTGCATTTTATACTTCATATTCAATAAATATAGAGTTAAAGAATTAGAAAGATATTAAATTTCATAAATCAATCAGCTATGCTAACCATGAAAATTACTAATATATTCTGATAATTCAAATTGACAGATGTCAGTATCTATGAAAAGTAAATGGATATGGCAGAGCTGAGGATGTTAAACTACATGTTGGGGAAGACACAGAAAGATACTGTAAGGAAATAACTCTAGTGTTACAAGGATCTAGAAAGATACAAGAGAGATGATTACATGTCATGAGGAGAGATGAAGAATGAATAGCTTAGTAATAGAAGGTTGAAGAAACAGAGTACGACCAAAGATAAGATGGAAGGACTGTATTGCGGAAGACTTGAGAGAAAAGGAACTGAATGAGAACGACACGTAAAACAAATGAGTGGAAGAAAATAACAAAATAGCGACCCCTAACGAATGAGAAAAGCTAAAGAAAATAATTTTACTGGAAATTTAGAATCTTTTGCAAGAAAAATTATGTATGGAATTTATACATAATACACAGGATTGACGGAAGATATTGGGCTGGCCACAACAGATTTTTTAAATTTGAGATGTTTTATTTGCACTGAAACTGTTGCACTTGCTACAGCAGTCGGTGCAAAATATTGCAAGTTGACAGTGCACTGTGTGCGATTTTGTAATAAGCGGAAAACGGTGTACTGAAAAAGTTCGCACTAAAAAGATAAGTGAAAAACATAGCACTAAAAATGTGCGCCAAAAGTGAACAACGAATTGATAAGTGGGAAACGCTACAAATATATATCAACCAACACTGTGAGAAATTAATTTAAACAATGTAAGAAGCTTCTAGAGTCAAATTAAACTAAACTACTAATTATATACAAAAAGTAATTAAAAACTATCACTTTTCAATTGTGAAAACTTGATACAAATTGCGTTAATTTTATCATTTGACTATTCATGGTAACACAATTAATTTTGTATTTAAAATGTATAAAAATGTACTTGCAAATATTAATATTATATTCCTCGGATTACTAATTATTATCTT
This sequence comes from Harpalus rufipes, assembly GCA_951394225.1. Lineage (NCBI taxonomy): Eukaryota > Metazoa > Arthropoda > Insecta > Coleoptera > Carabidae > Harpalus > Harpalus rufipes. The sequence continues at coordinate 9,069,626 of OX596276.1, read as the reverse complement.
TATTCTGCATGACTCATCTCAAAATATATTTTCGTTATTTGTTATGTTTACAGCCGTATGTAAATAAATATTGTATATGAGTAATGGAAAACGAAATGAACACATCTCATCGTAATTGATATTTACTAAATCATAAAGGTAAACAAATAAAGTTATGAGAAACAAAAACAAAGATTACAGTGAAGAATATTTAATAACTGTCTTGACAAGCTGCACAATCAGATATCGATAATTTTGGCATGTTTTCTTTGTATGTTCATCTTGGCTCAAAATAATAAACAAGTTATACCTATTCTGAGAATTTTGATAACGAAATGGAGTGAAAGCTATGCAAATAAATGTAAAATATATTAAAAATTAAAAGCAAATTGATGTTCTTTCTTTGTCACAAAGTCGAAATAAAATTAAGTTAAACTTATAAAATATTTGTAAAGGGAGGTTATGATTGATACTTGAAGAAGAGTATGAGTACAAAAAAATTCCACATCAAATCAATGTCACTACATTACACACGTGACATATGCATTTTTTTATAATAAAAATTAAATAATTTCATGTTTGGGAGTGAATAGTAATTCATATAACATGTAATTTTTTATTCCTATAATGGTTTTTTTATGAATAAATAATAAAAATTATCCAATAACTATAGAGAAAAAAGTAAATGATTCTTGTTTGTTTCTGACAATAATTATGGAGAAACAATTGAATTTTATTAAAAATGTATAGAAATAACAGTAATGCAAAGTTAACAAATTTTAAACAATGCAACCGTAAAACGCACTTTACATAAACAATGAAGATTATGATAATAATGTATTCGAAGAAGCTGACAACATTATAAACATCTAAAACTTGTTTTAAAACAAAAAAAATGATATTCAAATTAGAAACTAAAATGCATAAATGTTTACAAGCAAAATGGAGGCAAGGACCTGCCATGGAAGCATGGTGAAAACTATTGTTTTTATAAATACGTACCTCACAGAACCCCCTCGATTTTTCCGCTTATTATTCATGTTTTCCGAAGTGCCCTGATCGGAGCCCTCAAATTTTCTCGTTGGTACCGGAATTTTGAAAGAAATTCTAGTCAACTTGATGAGAAAACAAACAGTAGGTTCTAAAAAACCTTACTAACAGCGTGTACTTCTTCCGGTTTGGTTTCTTAAATTGTAGCCAAAGTTTTCACTTTTCTTGGATACAAATCTATCGACAATACTTGTCAGAATCGACCTATATCACTATTCAAGATGGCGAATGACGTAATCAATAATTAAATATCAATTTTGACCATCTTCTGCAGTTGATACGCTACAAGGAATGAGCCAGATGCAATACTGAATTGTTTACTAATAGGTTTTGTAATTTACTGATAATTAAATATGAAATGTATCGTGTTTTTCAGTGACAAATACAGAAATACAAACTTATTGTGCACACATGCGCACATGATAGTTGCTTTCAACTAATCATGACAGCAAGTTTGGAAAGCATGGCCTCATGACAGAAAATGGAACTATCGTGAATGTAGAAATATCAAAACAGTACATTTTTATTCAAGTATTGTTGAATTAATTATATATTTTCGAACTTATATTGTTGTAAATTATACTTATATTCACTATTGTAAGCATATTATTACAAAAAAAATGTATGCGATGTTGTTCGTGCCTATATTCCAATGAATTTAATATCTTTAATGTTGCCACAGTTAAGCAGCTAACTTCAAGCTTGTATGATGTAACTTAAAATTTGGCGCCAAAATAAAGTTTTTATTTTATAACGTTTTACATTAGTATATTGTTATATTCGTTAATATTTATAGGATAATAAAAAATATGTGTTTTATAAAACAAAGTTATAATTTTTATATATGTTTTCAAGTATTGATTTGATTCTGGGCACAATATTTGGCGCCAAAATTGTAAATTCTATTCTAGTTCATTCACCCATATAACAAGAAATCAATGCTTATTGCTCAGGCGCAAATTTCTTTTAGTAAATTTAAACTGAATCAACAGCATTGCATTTTGAATACAAAATAATATAAATAAAGTACAAAAAAATATTTAATCACCATTATTGTAAGTATTTACATTTATAAAATCAAAATTTCACAAATTAACACTTATAATTTATTTAAACAGATTAAAATGCTGAACCATATGTTTCGACGACCAAAATCTCACCCAGAACTTGCAGCAATTGAAAAAGAATTTGTTTCTTTTTACGATTATTGTAAATCGAATGGATTTACAGAAGAACAAATGCGAGAAATTTGTAAACCATTGAATCATTTGGTGAAAACTATTAGTTTTTGCCAATTTTTGCGAAAAATAATAATTTTAACAACAATTATTACATTAATTTATTTTTCTCTACAAACAGAAATTATAACATGGAACTTATCTGCAGTGGGAAGAATAATTTTGATTAAATTACTTCCGGTTTGGAACTGGGAGACATTGAGAAATGAAAAATGTTTAATTTCAAATTTTGCTGATAATACTGTACCCTCAATAGTACAATTTCATTGCACCTCTTGTGAAAATATTGATAATATTCCAGTTGAAAATAATATTGATCCTTATAAACTAAGTGAAATTTATTTGGATATCAATGTACCAGTTATAATAACGGACGGTTTGCGAAATTGGCCAATTTTCAATGACGAATATTTCAATTTAACTGAAGCAATTCTTAATGATAAAATTTTATCGAATACTTTACCTTGTGATGAATCATCTAACATGTTTTCCAATACAGAATATTTAGATACAATTATGAAAAAGTCATCTATTTTTCCAAAATGGTATTTTCATTTTCAAAATTGCGACTTTGCTGCTGTTAAACAATTCAGATTATTTTCTCCACGTCCATATTTTTTAAGACCTGAAATTTTGCCTGTGCAATATAGCTGGTTACTTATGAGTAAAAATTACCAAGTACACAAGTTTAAAAAGATTAATTTGAGAGAAAAAATTACTGTGTTTGGTCAAGTTTTTGGAAGTAATTTTGTGAAACTTACTCCAAGATTAAATTGTGTTGAAGAATGTCCAACTTTGGAAGTTGAAATACAGAGTGGTGAGGCTATTATATTTACTTCACTTTGGGATCTGGAATATAAGCCAGGATTGTTTGAAAATAATGCTGCTATTATATTAGAAACTCATTGAATGTTATAATGAATTTGCATCATGTACATTAACATTATTTATTGTAAATTGTATGTGAAATATGTAACGCAAATAAAATGTTTGTAAAATGTAATATATCTATTTATAAGTCACTATTCACTATTAAAAATTGTTTTTCCTCCCTAAAAGACTGATAACCTGCACTAGTAAAATGCAAATAAAATTGTATTTCAGCTACTTATTTTATAAAAAATGATTAAAAACATAGGGACAAACGGTTATTCTCTTTATTATTATTTCTAGCTTATAGTTTAAATTACAAAATTTATTTTTTCTAGCACGAGTTTTCTTGCAATTTATTTTGGCGTTAAAAACACATCATGTGATCTGTAACGTACGAGGGACTGATGACCTTTCTAACTTTGTGCATAAAACTACGCGTTGACAACTGTCTTTTTACTTCCTTGTACGAAAGTAAAGGAAGTATTGTAATCGCGAAAAATTTCGGTTTTCAGATTTCAGCGGAAATATCCATTTTGATCATCCCTGAATCCATTTTGACTAATTTCGTCGTGACGTCTGTACGTACGTATCTCGCATAACTCAAAAACGGTAAGCCGTAGAAAGTTGAAATTTTGTATTTAGCACCTATAACATCTAGTTGTGCACCTCCCTTTCTGGTTATTACACAATTTCCAGAAGTGGCACTTTACATGAAGCCTATAATAGATTTTAATGAAAAACTGTTTTAAAATATAATCCAAAACTTTTCAAATTTGGTATACAAGACTTTTATGTCAATCGAAATAACATAATAAATTTTGGTTAAAAAAGGCTAACCGGAAGTGGTACATTACTTGAAGTTGTTAACAGTTTTTCTACAATAATATGATTTTATTTTGTTTTTAGAAATAAATGCTTCAAATAAAAGTTTTAGAGAATTAATTTCTGCGTCTAGCACAACAAGTATTATTAAATTAACCTTATGTATAAGCGAGATATGTAAATTTAAAAATTATGTACTTTTTTGTTTATGTAATAAAGCTTGCTATGGATTAGGACAAAAAAAAAATCATGTCAAATAACGTTAAATACGTGCAATTTTATGATTCGTACAAAAACAAATATTATATTTTTATTGTGAAATTAGTCATATTCATTGTTGTAATCAAATATTTCTTTGTTGTAATCAACTCTCTTTAGAAAGAACCGGGTTAGATTAATGTTAATTTAAAAATGAAAGTAGTAAGTGAATTATTTTTTGTTCTATATCAAAATATTTCTCGGGCTTGGCTTAAGCCTGTCAATATTTTGTAATTTAATTATTAAAAAAATAAGTATAGTTTAATAATCGTACAAGGAAGTCGTGTGGTGTACACATCAGATTTTTTGTTTTTGTATTAAAGCTTGCTATATATTAGGACAAAAAAATAAAAACAAATGTTAATGTCAAATTACATTAAATACGTGCAATTTTATGATTCGTACAATAACAAATATTATATTTTTATTGTGAAATTAGTCATATTCATTGTTGTAATCAAATATTTCTTTTGCTGTAATCAAAATTCTCTTTAAAAAGAACCGGGTTAGATTAATGTTAATTTAAGAATGATAGTAGTAAATGAATTATTTTTTGTTCTATATCAAAATATTTCTCGGGCTTTATGGTCGCTATATATCTTACCGTTTTGAAATTAAAATTAATGTTTTGTAATTTAGTTATTAAAAAAATATGTATAGTTTAATAATCGTACAAGGAAGTCATGTGGTGTCCACATCAGATTTTTTGTGTTAGTGTTATCACGTTTTATGTTGTTATAAGTTTTCTATGGAGAAAAAATTAAAGTAGCTGACATCTGGTGAGAGATTTGTGAACGTAGGAAATATTGGTTTAGTGAAATAAATGTTTAATCGTATCGGTACTTACACTTTGAAGTAAAAATAAAAAAATATATCATCGAGGGATATCACAATTTTACTATATTTCATTTACGTAAGAAAATAGCGCTGGTTTAGATACGGATATGAATTCGGCCTTTTGATTCGTCAGAATACAAACCTAGTTTACAAAAACGAAAAAAAGTAACACCTGTCAGTTGTCAGTTAACAAATAAAATCTACAGAATTAAGCGATGTTTAATTTTGTAATTTTTAATATTCAAGTTTTGTACATTTTTACAAATAAAAATATTCATTATTGACAAAGTTTTGTTTCACGAATTTAAATTATTTAATTTCTCTATAGCTGGTGTTAAAGAGTGTGCTTTTATCTACTTAAAATAGTAGATAAAGTAGCACTTTAACCACAAAGGTAGATAAAGTAGCATTTTAAGAGCAAGGGTAGATAAAATACTTTAATTCTTATTTATTTACATACAAAATCCATAATAACCTACATAGGTACATACTGGGATTTTAAAATTGTGTTTATTTGTAGTTGATTTTTTATTTTTTTCTTTAATATCTGCTATAGAAAAAAAATAGAATTTTATACACTACGATAAAAATAATTACTAATGCATGTAAAAACGATGAGCTCTCAAGCACCATCTACTATTTTCTTCCGTGAAATGAAGTATAAACAAAGTGGCGGCCAAATGGGGGATTTAGTCGTCGTCCGACCAACCAATTACAGTTCATTTTTTCTCCTTTTTGTTTCTAAATGTCATCAGCTCATCCTACGTCACATCCGGTAAAATTCAAATTTTCCAGTAATATTTAAAAATTCATATCTCACTCAAATTAAATAAAAAACAAGTCAAAATTTTGGATTTGTAATACAAATATGTGAAAGTTTCAGAAAATAAAATAATAAAATATTAGAATAGGTACCCCATTCTACATCTATGATTTCATCGGAAGCGACATCATTGTTGATTTTTTAAATAGAATAGTACTTTTTTATAGTTATTTAACTATCAAGTGTGTTAATGAGGGCGATTAATGATCGAGACATTTTAAGGCGTGAGCGTAGCGAACGCGTTAATTGTTGAGATCATTAATCGCCAATTAACACACGTGTTAGTTCCAATATTTTTTCGTTGACCGTATCTTACTTAAATGGAAAATCTAATTTTATTCCATGACAAATTTTTTTAGGTTAGTAATGGTTGACCGAACGTCAAATTTTACGTCAGAAAATCAATAAGTTTTGTCATCAATTGTTTTCAGTGGGTGCGTTCAGTTTACTTAATCCTAGACGACACAAGTGGTTTTTTATGTTATTTGAGGAATTTTATTCTTTCAAATTCATTTTAAAGATATGCTACGCGAATATATAACTAGCTAGTAAGTGTCAAAAGCATGATTTTTAATTCTGTCTACCTTTTTGCTACAACTTAGCGTTAGCAATATATGCTGTGTTCCATGTGATGAACGCACCCAATAAATCGTTTATTAATAAAAATCATGCATTAATAGGGGTCATTAATGAATGATTTTCTATACATTAAGATAGCCTATTAATAAACGGTCGACGGAAAAAATATTTTCCTACGACCACTACAGAAAATTGAACTTTTCCCATACTTTACATAACCCGAAAGTTATTAATTTCCCACAGCCGTGGGATAAAGTGTGAGAAATTAATTCTCACACATTCCCTTGCTTTACAAAGCCCGAAAGTTAATCATTTCGTGGGTTAAAGTGTGAGAAATAATTTCTCACACTTTATCCCACGACTTGCCAACTATATGTTTTTTATTAAAAATAAATTATTTATCTTACAAAAGAGTGTGGTCGTAGAAAAAGTATAGTGTGCCACTCGTGCAGAAACACCTATTGCCCACTTGTGTGATTCCAGCCCTCGACTTCGTCTCGTGCTGAAACTTTCACACCTCGTAGGCAATAGGTAACTTACTAATTAATGTTTACCATGACATTTATGTATGTCTTCTTTATATACAAAGAAGACATTCAAAAGTCAATTAACTTTTGTTTAAGGATATATTTTGAAGCTAAAAATGTAAGAAAAGCATATTTGTATTTATGTTTAATTTTACTCTTTATTAAACCTTAGACAGTTCGAATTCTTGGAAATTTAACACAAACATAATTTTGTAAATACTTTTCAACTGCCCGTATTACGAGCGCACTTTTATAATAAAAGCGCTTTTATGGAGCACACTCATATGAATATAATGTAAAAGCGCGCTCCATAAAATTATAAATTTGCGTTCGTTATACGGGCCTATTATAGGCTCATTGACTAACAAAAAACACCTTTTCCAATAGCTATGTTTTAGAAAAGTCAAAGCTCCACGTTTTTGTATTTTCTCCAAATAATCTAAATAAACTATCATAACTTCGTTTGTGACAAGATACAAAATATTTAGTTTCAAATAAATGATTTTATTTTGAGCAATAATTAATATTAGATCAAATTATTATGTAGATATGTAGTCAAATATACATTTTATTTTGTATTAAAATACAATTTTACTTTGTTACAAACAAGTTCAAATAGGTTTATGAGTAGTCTTTTATTTTTTCGGAAATAAACAAGTTAGTCTAGTGCGGGCTGTTGTAGTGTGCGTATGTTTTGTACGGTAAATTGTTATTTAAATTAAGTTTTAAATATAGTGAATATGTGGACTTCAAATTTGAATATACTTTTAAATAGACTCTCAAGAAGGGCAGGCTAATTTATATCCGGAAAATGTAAGTATAAAAAGTTTGGTTATTATTACATTGAACATGTTGACATTACGTATATGTTATTTTATTTGGACTTTGCATGAGTACTGTTATATATAATTGTGTAAGGTGAAATATTTTTGTATATTTAAGAAAAAAATATATACTATTTATAGATAGTTTTGTTAATTGTTTTCTTATAAGAAAACACATATAAGTATACTTACGGACTGTATTCTTGTATGTAATATTGGGAAGGGGAAACAAATGAAATTCATAATGTATTTAGTTGGCTTTTATTTTAATATCATAAACAAAATAAGCATTTCAGAAATGTACGTATTCAATTATTGTAGCAACCAACAATTACAGGCCAAAAGGCCGTACATTCGCAAAGTTTCCTCAAATTTATTTTTGGTTTCAAAAACACACAGCATTATGGTGAAATATTTTCTGATAAATATATGAATTTATTGTCTGTATCGAGAGCAGTGAAATATCTGAATATTGTATTGTGAAAAATTATTAGCTTAAATAATAATAAAAATATTATTTATTTACAATAATAGTTAATATTTTTCAAATAATAAAAATGTATTTTAGTGATTTATAGGCTGTCATGTTTTAATTATTGTCAAAAATGTAGAATAATTCGAAATTACATATTTAATTATTTAATTTCAAAATTATATTTCACAATATTGCAAGTATATTGAAATAAAAATTGAAACATATTTTTAAAATATGTATATAATTCATATAAATACACGTTGAACAGATATTTAGTTATAAATAAATTAATATACATAATAAGAAGCAAATTATTAAATATATAATTTCCATATTCTTTGGTAAAATATAATAAAATACTCTCGATACATACAATATTTGTAGTGAGTGTATATTATTATCATTATGTTTAAATTGGTACATTTTTCATGATTCGTGTATTTCAGTTACATGATTTGTTTATCTGTTTATTATTTTCAATTTACATGATAATTTTTCAATAAGATAGGAGTTATTAACATGCAAGCTGCTACTATGCATACCAGAGGATTCAGAGACTGTTTTGAATATTAGCGAAAAGGATATTTATAGCGATATGTCGCTAAATTGTTCTCACTTTGGACAGTTTTTGAGAGTTTAGCGATATATTTTTGCATTTATAACAATTTCACACCAAATACTTAAGTCTAAATATGTAATACTTTCATAAACCTTTCATAATACACATTTTCTCAACAAGTTCACATATTTTCAATTTTAATCTTATAATAACAATAACAATTTTTAAATTTCAAACAATAAAAAGATTTTCTAATTATTTTAGTAGTGTTAGCTATATAGTTAAAGTTATGTTAGGGTTTGTGACTATATTCCAGTGACCACGAAACAGTTTTCTAGCGATCGCTTATACCCAGAACAGTCCCAAAACTTTGAATGATATGTGGGAAAATGAGAAGACATGTCACATAGTGCAAACCACGTGTTAACACGTGTTAGGTACCCAATGTGAGGTCGTGAATGATTATTGTGTTCTCTTTCTAACTTCCGTCGTCCATCTTTCCATTAATTAATAATGTACATAGTTAGAGAGCGTTTTGAGGAAATATTACATGAGATAGTTACAATTACAATTATTAAATATTCAACACATAAAAGAAAATCCAAAACTTCTATACAGGGGTGTAAAATCACAAATAATTAACAAGATTTCATTTGTATTTGTTCCTAACTGATTATTATTATTATAATTATTATTATCATTATAACTAGATAAATTTTATGTAATTATGTTAATTATTTAATGTTTTTACCATAGCGCGTACATATAAGGTGTTCATTTTATTTTGTCCACTATTGCTGTGTCGAGAACTGTAAGAGCTACATGGTCGGTTAAATTAGGAAACAATTTATGTTTTACTAGACTACAAGCAAAAAAATATTTTTTTTTCTACCAGTGGTTCTCAAAATACGGAATACAACTGTCTTATTTTCAATGGGAACCTATTTTTTTCGCTTATTCGATTCAGTATTTTTTTTCTGAATGGGGACTTATGATTTTGACGTCATCGGCGGCGGATCGGCAGCGGACCTCCCTCCACATAATTTAGAAAGGGACAAGAAATTTTTAGAAAGAGCGAGGTGATATACCATGGCCCAGTCGATCAAATGCTTTCCCTCTTCAGCACCTCCCCGTTGATCCCATAATTTGTTATTTAATCAGCAAAGTTTGGTTAATTTATTATGTGTAATGATTGTTATTAATGAAACAGTGTGGAATCGAATCTTTCTGATTCTTACGGAGGGAGTTGTTCTGCTTATTATCAATTTTTAATGTGTTTTTATTAATATAAACTTGTGTCTCTTTATTAGTAGACAGCTTTATTAAAGTTGCTTGAGTTGCTGTACTTGTTTTTCCAAAATAAGTTTGATTATGTTTGTCCACTTTATTGTTATTTTGTACATAATTAAACTTCCTTTTTTATCACAGGTTCCTGTAAATACATTAGTAATTCATATTCAATTTATATTAATCATATTATTTCAACTTCCGTGTTCAGTCTCAGACATGTTCTTATTTCTTTTCAAATAGTGGTTGTTGTGATCACGTGGGACCAAATGTGGATCACGTGATAAACGTCAAACTTAGAGCTAAATCTTGCTCACTACATAACTAATTATTAAATACTTTTTTACACACTAGATGGCGACCAAAATATTTGAATTGTATAAGTCCCCATTCAAGGATATACATACAGGATGGTGACCGCGACCCCGGAACAGGACTTTAACATGTAAAATCAGATTTTCGTAATTTTCTGCTTCCCTAATTATTTTAGGTAAACAAGCTTCAAATAAAAGTTGGGCATAAAATTCTGTATCTAAATCAATAAGCAAAATTAATTTTGTAAATCTTGCAACGGCAGAAATTAGGTATGAAAATGTCGAAAATCACCTCAAAAATAGCAATAGCCATGGAATTGAGACAAAATAAATAACAAATGTCTAACGGTTTATTTGTCATAATAGGGTAATTTTTTAATATTATTTGTAATTTCTGTTTAAGTGAACAAATATTAATTTAAATTAACAGATAATTGTTAACTGGAAAATAAATTAGAAATAATATCTAATAAAAATAAATTACCCTATCATGACAGATAAACCGTTAGACATTTGTTATTTATTTTGTCTCAATTCCATGGCTATTGCTATTCTTGAGGTGATTTTCGACATTTTCATACCTAATTTCTGCCGTTGCAAGACATACAAAATTAATTTAGCTTATTGATTCAGATGTTCTACAACTTTTCTATCTAAAATAATTAGGGAAGCAGGAAATTAGGAAAGTCTGATTTTACATGTTAAAGTCCTATGTTCGGCTGTACCGGTAACTATTCTGTATATCATACCCTAATATTATAAAATATTTGAGAAAAAAGCAAATGAAAATTGTGCTGATATAATTTAAATCTGATTATAATAAGAGTGCTATGAAGAAAACAAAATATAAACATATAGTTAGAAAAATTGACTCTGTCGGGTCGGGTCCAACAATAAAACTATAAACATCGTAATTACGAGAAAGCGGTATATCGCTCACTGCCTAACTGGACATTATTTGCGCCGCTCTGTTGAATTGAAGACATTCTCTGTATAGTAAAACAATCTTACTGTTCTTTTACCATAAATGCTATTTTTGTTTGAAATAATTTCTTATGAGAATGAAAACTGTAGTTTTAAATATTATTTCAAACAAAATTAGCATTTCTGTTAAAGGAGCAGTAAGATTATTATACTATACAGAGCACTCAGAGCAGGTTGAAGTACCATACAATGCATGTCTTCATTCTAATAGAGCGGTGCAAATAATGGCCTCCAATGTTATAATGCACGAAATGAGCGATATGCCGCTTTATCATAATTACGATATTTATAATTTTATTGCTGGATCCGACAGAATCAATTCCTGACCATATCATAGCATTTTGGCTCGATGGCACAAAACAACGTTTCATCGACATATTTACTTTCGTAAATTTCAGGTTATTTTTAAATGTCACTTTGACGTTTAGAAACTAGTGTGAAAATCAAAATGGCCGTGATATGGAAATATGACGTCACTGGGCAAGGGGCGGGGCGGGGAAAATCAGCTTTTTGAACAATAACATTTTTAATTGCAATTTCATTATTATTAAGGATCGATTTGAGGAAAAATAAAAAATACGGGTCTATTATTTTTCATTACTCTATTGATTAAAGTTAAAAATGAAAAATCGTGCATGACCTCATTCATTTTATCACTGACAAAATGTACGAAATATCTGTTTGGACATTACACTACAATTTTACTTGCCGTCAAATAGGTATGGATTAGAAATTTCTACACCGTTGTCGATTCAGTTTGACAATGTTGAAATTGCTAAGTTATGAAGAAGCGGCAACACCGCAGGGTAAGGGACAGGTTGCAGGAAAAAGTTGAGCATCAATCTACATTTTTTTGACGGCAACTATAACATGCAACAAAATATTCAATTATTTTCTTTAAAGCACTCTTAATATTAGGCTAGGTATGCAGCATCATAATGTTTATACATCGCCCTGTTCATTTCTTGTTTCGTTCAGTTTCCTGATGTTCAAATATTGACCATGAAGTTAGCGCAGTGAAGTTCGCGCGCTCATAATTTAAAAAGTACACTCCGCAGTACAAATTTTAAATAAAAATTACCTCATATGTCATTTACATTTTGTACTCCGGAGTGTACTTTTTAAATTTTGAGCGCGCAAAGTTCATCTGCACCAACTTCATGGTCAAGATTTGAACATTATGAAACAGAACGAAACGAGAAATGAACGGGGCGATGTATGAATATTAGGACGATACGTGTGTTCCCTTATTATTAAAATCAGATTTGAATTAAATCAGCATAATTTTTATTTGCATTATTTTTGTAAAATATTTTGTAATGGTATGCCATATGTATATAGATAATTTCAGAAAAAATATTGAATCGAATAAGCGAATAAAAAAAAAATAAGTTCCCATTTAAAATAAGAAAGTTATATCCCGTATTTTGAGAAAAACTGGCAGAAAAAAACATTTTTTTTTGCTTATTGTAATAGCCTAGTAAAATAGATTTTTTTTGCTAATTTAACATAATTCGTAGCTCTTATAGTTCACGACATAGTAATAGTGAACAAAGTAAAATAAACACCCTGTATATGTTCGTAGTTAATTGAACGAAGTTTACTTTTTGAACAACTCCGAAGTATTTAATTTTCTTGTCAGTAAAACCAAAGTTTATCAAGTTCTTTAACCTCCATCACAATTAGGAAATTAATTAATCTTAACTTTGTTGTTACTAGAATGATCTGACAGTAAATAAATTGAATAATTGGAACTCTCATGCTCATGTACGAAACCGAAATTAATTTTTTGAGGTAATTTTATAAAGTGCCAATTTATATACTTTTTGGTAAATGTAAGTAAATTTTTTATTAAAGCCCATTATTTTAGTTCCCAGCAATATTTCTTTTTATTTTTTAAAGCTTAAAGTCTGAGGAACTGTTTCAGAGCTTAAATATATTTTTTTATAAATTTTTGGTCATGAAATATATCCCCAAAACTGGCTATACAGATAAGCATCTTGCAATAAGACTTAAAAATTACAAATAGTTCCTTATCCATATCTTAACAACCACATTACAACATGATATATTACTTTAGTCGATCAATAATCAATAAATATGTATAATATATAATATTCAATCAATATAATAAGTTTTCGTTAATAGTAATCATAGTAGGTAGGTATATTTTACATTTTGTTTAATTCATATGGTTCATAGTCTGTAGAAAAACAAATATTAATTATAGAACAAGAAATGTGCGTCCGCTATTGTTATATGTCGTAAAGGGGGATGCTACCCCATTCTGGGGAGATTCTGGGATGATGTTTTGCTCTTCACGCCCGAACTTTGTGCACAAATACTTAGTTTACATATACAACAACTATCCAACAAGTTTCCTACTCTATAAATGAACATTGTTATTTATTTTGCTTAAAATAAATAACATTTATATGGTCCTGAACAACGACGAAATTTAACTAGACAAAACATTTCCTATCGCTCATCACTGAATGTTTTGATTTCGGCTGGCCAGAAGAGACAACTAGAGATAGATATATTTGGTCTAGTTCGAGCATTTCTCACTAGAGGCCACTTACAGGCATCATTTGCAGTTTTGTTTTATGAATGACACGAATGGTTTACTATTTAAAGATAATATTAAAACATAAATTTGTCTCAAGATATTTTAACACCATATTATTGACCAAGACATTCTGAACACTCACGGAATACAATTATTAAATTGAAGTTATTGTAGACAATATAACAAGAATAAGGAGTTGACATACATACTGATTTACCAGTAACATAAATATGAAGCATTCGATATTATTATTTTTATTCCTCCATCTTATTTATTAAGGTAGGTAGGTACTGAATAAATCGACTTAAAATATATTGGTTTAGAATTAATTTTAATCATAATTTTGTAGTTACATTTGGCTAGGTATGAAGCGTCATAATGTTTATAGAGAAAATGATTAAGCAGAGGACTCACGTCATCGACCTGAAAAAACCTTATAAAATGAAATATAACTTGTGCAAATTATTGGGTGTTATTTATTTTTAAGAGAAGAAGAAAAAATGTACTAGTATTAAGTAATGTATCTATTAATAATATTTATAACTACTTCCAAGTCAATCATTATTCCTTTTACGGAATATAAAACTATTTGAAATAATTGTAGTTTATTTTCGTACCAAACGTTGGCACTACTGAGAATGATCATATTGTGTTAAATAATTTTATATTCCGTAAAAGGAATACGAATTAATTTAGAAATAATTGTAAATTAATTAATATATACGTTTCTTTAATATTTATATATTTTTCTTCTTTTTTAAAAAATAAATAACAACTAATAATTACGACAAGTTATATTTCTTTTTATAAGGTTTTTTTCAGGTTGATGACGTGAGTTTTCAGCCTAATCATTTCCACCATATACATCGCTCTGTTCATTTCTTGTTTCGTTCTGTTTCATAACGTTCAAATCTTGACTATGAAGTTAGCGCAGATGAACTTCGCATGCTCACAATTTAAAAAGTACACTCCGCAGTGCAAATTAATAAAATATTAAAAATAACTACAGTAAAATTTTTGAAAGATGTCCGATCAAGGTCGTCTACGAATTATATGAATTCAGATTTTTGCTCCACCCATTATGACATTCAGTAGTGTCGTTTGCTTAGTTTATATGAGGGTACGTAAGATACTACTGTTATTTTATTATTATGAAAATATATATTACAGTAAAAGCATTCAATGAGAGAAAATATTATAAAATGGCGTACACCACATGAATGTACTGAATTAATTTAAAAATATGAATTAAACAATAAAAAATAAACCACAAATAAAACTCAAATATCAAATACTGCAAAACATGTGGATTTCAATAAATATTGCCAATGCGCATGACGGGTACAAATTACCGTACTGATACTGACTGAATGCGGAAAGAAAAGAACACTCAGAGTGTACATTACATCGTTGACAAATACGATGTAACGTTACACATCTAATTTCACTCTGTATTTTAGAACGATTATAGTGCACTCTCACCCCCCTTACTCCGTGTTTTAGAACGTATCCAGAGGTGTTCGTCCGTCTCCACTAGGGCTTCATGCCCGGGCCGTATGGGCCGCATGCCCCATCGTTTCAATTCCTACCACAATGCAATGTTAAGAACACTTGCGCCTCTATTGAGTAGTGCTTAAACTGGACTTAACATATCTATATCTATACTTGTCTCTGTCTGGCCAGCCGTAATCATAACAAACTAAATGAAGTTTTGTCTAGTTATATTTCGTCGTTGGTCCTGAAATTATTAGATTAAATACTGCACTATTTATGGAATAATTGCCTAACTATAATTGAACAAATTCGTCGATTTTTAGATGTCAGTTCTAGTATTGAAAACAAGGAGTGAAGTTCGTTGATTGAGTGTTCGGTAGAGAAGCACGGTCGCACAAAGTTCGGCGTAAGGTTTCAGGAGCGCACATGTATTGTGGCCGGCTTACTTGCCTCCTCCCAGTCCGAACTTCATGAAAATGAGCTCCTTGCCCTTGGAGAGGATATCCCCACCGGGTGCCGTCATTTCAGTGAATTTCTGCATGAGGTTGGGCCCGGTGTTCTGTTGCTGCTGCTGCTGTTGTTGCTGCTGCTGCATCTGTTGATGCATCTGCTGCGGCAGAACGTTGGTGGTGGGGATGACGGCCGGCACTCCGCGGTGTTGCGGACGCTGCACGCCTCCCATTCCCATTTGTTGTTGTTGTTGTTGTTGTTGCTGCGGCTGCATCTGCTGCCCTGGGAATTGGTTACTGCCACCTCTCCCTATCGACACGTTCTGTTGCATTGGCGCTCCGCCTCTCCCCCTCCCCTGCGCCTGGGCCCCCTGCAAACAGCCCCCAACGTCATGCACTACTACCCCCATGCCACTCTGTGTACATGAGTTCCAGTATGGTATGTTTCAATATGTTATTTAAGCGTTGTAAACGAAATAATCCTACTAAGAGGCATTCAATTAGAGTGCGTACACGATAAGATCAAGCCAACTGCGTCATCAATCGTCAGGTGACGATTATGATTGGCTACAATCCATTGACTAGTCCGTTTTGTTTAAAACTGGTAGCTAATTACGCTCCGTAATAAAGCGTATCGTTTGGTCGTAAATTTAAAAATACAGGTGAGTCTGGGAAGCCCCCCCCCCCTTCAACTTTTTTATTTTAAGTAATAGAAACAAATGGCTCATATAAAAGTAAAAATATTTTAAATATACTATTTGGTGGCAGATGTAGACATTTTTTGTAAAGTCAGGTTTACAAGATACAACTATCAACTTTTATTTTTACATAGCAACCTATAATTATTTTATTAAAATATAAACGGCATTTTTTTTTTCAACGATGTACCTATTAGTTTTTATTAATTTATTTGAAAAAAAGTGATCTGTCGCGGTATGCCTGGCAGTTGTGAAACATCGAAATTTATTTTTATTGAAGTATTTATTGCTCGAATTTCAAACTCGCTCCGATACACAGATATACACATAAGTAAAGCGATGAACGTGTAGTATAGAGGAAACGACGCCGAAATATCGATACATACAAGTAAAGTGGCGTGCGTGGAGCGCCAAGCCGAGGCGGCTAGACGGAGAGAGCCGACGAGTTACGAGGCTGGCCGAATGGCACGACCGTCGTTTCATACGAGGCATTCTTACCTCCATATAGGTGCGCCATTAGATGTTTCACATAAAAAATTCGAGAAAAATAAGGTAATTGAGGGATACGGGAAATATTTTTTATTCAAATATTATAGGTGGCTAAGGAAACAAAATTTAACTATGTTAAACAATTAAATTAATATCAACAAAGTATACATTTGTTGTTATTTATTATTACTTACTTAGTATTTACTTGTTTGTTATAGTGAAAATGATTAGGCATAAGACGCATGTCATCAACCTGAAAAAATTTTTATAAAATGAAATATAACTTGTAGAAATTATTGGGTGTTATTTTTTTTTAAAAAAGAAGAAAAATATGCTATGATTAAAGAAACGTATATATTAATGAAATTACAATTATTTTTAAGTTAATCCTTATTCTTTTTTACGGAATATATAATTAGTTGACATAACATGGTTATTCTCAGTAGTGCCAACGTATGGTACGAAAATAAACTGCGATTATTTCAAATAATTGTATATTCTGTAAAAGGAATAACGATTGACTTAGAAATAATTTTAAATATCATTAATACATACATTACTTTATACTAGTACTTTTTTTTATTTTTTTTAAATAAATAACACCCAATAATTTCTACAATTTATATTTCATTTTATAAGGTTTTTTTCAGGTTGATGACGTGCGTCTTCTGCCTAATCATTTCCACTATAGTTTATCTGTTATTTATTTTCACATAGCCACCTTAGAATATTTGAATAAAAATTATTTCTCATATATCGCAATTATCTTATTTTTCTCGAATTTTTTCAAATGCATTAATAAATACTAATATATCGTTGAAAAGACAAAAATGGCGGTTTATATTTTCGTATAATAATTAAAAGTTATTTAAAAAATAAAAGCTGAGGGGGGGGGGCGTCTTTCCAGACTCACCCAATATTATTTTTCTTAACAAAAAAATATTAATAGATAGATATTGTACAGGCTGTTGAACACTTTCCTGGAGACGTGGTCACCAGAACCGAGTGTCAACGTAGCTGACTTGTTCTAAACGTGTACGCACTCTACTCATGTTCATGTGCTGCTGCTACTTAACAAGAGTGTTAAGATTATTTCGCCCACAAGCATGTTGATGTAAACCAAACCAAATCGACCAGACATGCATTGATAGTCCCTGCCCGTGAAATAAACAATAAACACCGCCAAACACAAACACAAAAGTAAGAGCATCAGAAATCAAGAAGTTACAGTTCGTCACGGTGAAGTACGAGTACATAGTGAAATACATAGTGAGCAGACTAAAACAAACGCGTATAGATAGCCACTTAACACTACATCCTTCCTCTCAACTTCTTACACAAAGCGTTTTACCAAATAAAGATAGGTACGAGTACATCTTCGACAGTTGCTGTCCAGGGAAACTAAAATATTAGCAATACTATATACTTATATAATTTTCAAAATACTTATAATATATGGCGCGAGCAGTTATGTGACTTTGCTGTCTTTGAAATCATATGCCATGGGCGTGAGAAATATATTTTTCTACAATCGTGCGGGAAATATGTGTTCTCATCAAAGCATCAAACTCAAAATAAGTGCGGGAAATAATAATTAAAACATAAGATTTTTGTTGTTGTTATAAAAGCATGATCGCTTAAAAAATACCATGCATAGCCGCCCAAATAGTAGATGATATGTCATAAATTTAGAATATAGTTCAGAATCACTAATTTCCCGCACTTGTTAAAAAAAATAATATTTTCTAGTCCCATACGTACAGGAGGAGCTTCACACATGTATTTTACACACTACGGCTATAAGAGCTCTTAAATTTTTCATAGATTACTGTGATTGTTTTATTGACAATGGGGTAGTTTCGCCATTTTTGATTTTTTTATTAGAAGCAAGTATATTTAAATTTTCCATATTTTTTTTTATTTTGCACATTTTTCTAAGGTAGTTATATCGTGAAACCATTTTGCCCAGAATTAATTGAAATTTTAAGTACATCTCAACTGAAGTATAATATACCTGCTCTCCAAGTTTTAAAACAATTGACCACGCGGTACCTGAGATATTTGCAATTGAATTTGGCCTTTTTAACACGTGAAGACTACAAAATGGCAAAATAAACACATTTTAAATTATAACTTTTATATCCATACCGACATTTAATCGAAAAACTAGTATATTATAGAAAACTACTTAACGGATTTTATGTAAAAATTAGAAAACTATATACCATCCAGATTTAATTTTATTGCCTCTAGAAAATTATAATCTGAAGATACGATAAATAGGTAGATTTATACTTGACAACCATGTACAAGCGTTTCAGATGGAGTATCAGTTAAGTTAACAACGCCCGCTTGGTATTAGCGAATAAGAGGTGATCTTTCGTTAAAGGAATTTCAGACGTACATTCGAAGGAAATATTTTTTAAATTGGTATTTTACGTGAAAAGCATGAAAACTTTAAACAGTATAATACTACTTTTATAATGTTAAGAAAAAAACATATTAATTTGTTTTGCAGTTTCCATTTGTCGTTTAAAATTAGTATTATATCTCAAAATATCTTATTACTTTTATACCCGAATGTACCAATAAATGTGTAGGTGCGACGTTGTCACAGTTATTCTTCAACATTGAAATACGACACTTGTGTATGTGTTAGTGCGAGTGGTATAGTTAAAAAAAACTTATCTACGGAAAAATAAAGAAAATTCATCTGTTACAGTGTTTGATATTAGCTTTTAACTATTTTGACGCAATATGTGTATATAATATAATGTTAAAAAATATAACTTGTTTGTTAGGTTAGATTGCTGTCAAGTTAGCACGTATTTTACTTATTTATTTTTGTTTGAGCAAGTTTGTAACGACGTTTTGTATTACAGTTGATAAATAGAAACAAGACAATATGTCCACGGCGTCAGTATTACCATCAACTGTCACTTTGACATGTCACATCCCATCACTGTAAAACAACGACACTAGCGACATTTGCGGCTTTAAGTATGTTAGCGTGACGTCACGGAGAAGGGGTCGATTTGAATCATTAATATTTTAAATAACTTTTTTGAAATATTTACATAATAAATGGCGAATTTTATTACAGTATATATCTTATTATGAGTCATATATTTTTGTAAACAAATAAGAATTTCATTAAATTTCAAACATATGGTAACTACCCCATTATTTGATAGCACATGGAAAATATACTTGAATTTTGAACACTTTTGTTATGACGAATTAGTTCTACGGACTAATCGTCTTTTACTGCATTTTATCATGCAGTGAGGGACTAAATGCCTCAAATGTACCCTCACCGCTGCCTACTGTTAAAATGTAGAAACATCATCTCTTGTTATAATAATAGGAGGAGTCTAAGGTTAAATTATAACTAAAACTAAAACAATTATCCCTTAACCTTAAAATAATAATATAAGCTATAAGCTAAATACGTATTTCGAGAACTAAGTTCTCATCATCAGTAGAACAAAAACAAAAGTGCCAGAGGTCTAACAGAGTTGTTAGACCTCTGGCATGGTTTACATGTTGAGTAATCTTAACTACTCTGCTTAAACTTTTGTTTTTGTTCTACTGATGAGGAGAACTTAGTTCTCGAAATACGTATTTAGCTTATAGCTTATATTATTATTTTAAGGTTAAGGGATAATTGTTTTAGTTTTAGTTATCATCTGTTGTGACAGTACAAGTAATAAAAATCTTATTCTTATCTTATTTTATTGATATTTGATGTTCATATTAGTAATCTTATTTGTGTATTGTTTTATTTTCACGTGTATTTAAAAGGTAATATGACAAAACAAGCAAAATTACACATATCGATCAGCTGACTGCTCGTCAATGGCGTTTATGCAAGTTCCGGTTTAATAAGTTTTGAGAGCTGTCATCAGGAAAATCTACGGCATTCTTTTTACGCGCTAAACTATATTTAGCAAAAAAAACATTATATAAAATAATTATGAACATTTTTTTCATTTTTCTCTTTTTTATAGAGTAATCTGTTTTTAAAATAGTTTTATTTGTAAATTTTACTATAATAGAATACCTTATTGCTAATTAGATTCTTGTTTTGAATCCCATTTGTAGCAAGAGCAAATTAAGAAAATAACTGACATGGGCTTTTAGCATATGATTTCAAGGTCAACAAAGTCACATGACTTCTCACGTTCTATTACTCCAAACATCTTGAATGTACTTACATTATTTACTGAAAAATACCTGTATGAAAACATGTAATTATTTAAAATTAGACAAATCTTGAAAATTTAGCTGTGAAAATGAGAAAATTCTGAAAAGTGTTGAGCAAGAGCTGTAAAAGTGAAAAAAAGAGTTGAAGAAGAAGATCCCCTGGACAAACAATGTATCGATGGATCGAATGAGAGAATAACCGAGAAGAAGGATGCGTTGGCGTTTGCGACACGAAGCCTAAGTACATAAGAGCGATAAGATACGATACGATTCGACTCGTACTCGTAATGTATGTTGTAGCGAAAGAGTTTGTTGCTCATCATCATACCTGGTGGTGGTCAGACGCGTGTGGTTGTGTGTTCGGTAGCATTGGCACTGTGGTACTGTGACTGTTGAGAGTGTCTAACTGAGAACAGGGAACAACAGGGCAGGCATCTAGCAACAGACAACAAACACAGAGATACAGAGAACGAGACAGACAGCCCAGCGTCAGGTGGTGCGATAGAGCGGCCAGCGGCAGCGGCAGGGCGCTTCGCTCTGAAGTTCTGATGCCGCGCCAGAACGATATTTCAATGTGATTCAGACAGTGGCAGTAAGCTTGCTTATGGTAGACAACACAACACACAACGTTGTTGGATGGATATCTATCACAACCGATGATCGGAATCAAATTTCAAATCAATTATTGATGTAGTATTGTAAAATTCCATATACATAGTTGAAGTTCCACAGTCGCACGACAATTTTTTTAAAAATTATTATTGTTATCAGGACAACCGGAAAAAAGTCGAGTTTCTTATATGAAAAACTTTCTTATTATGTACGCTACATAAAATTGATGTAGGTTTTTATGGGCCAACTATTTGAGATAATTTTAATAGACACCACAGGAATTTTCTATCGTCTTTTGTTTTTGAGCTACAAGCTAAAACTTGTTTTTCGTGTATTTGGAAAATACCTCGTATCTCGCTTATTATAAGAGATAATGAAAAAAAAAAGTTTAAATAATTCTTGTTTTGTACGTAGAATATCGTGGTATAATTAGATTTTTTAAAACTTAATTATTCTCGAGATGTAACACAAAGATACATATTTATAAGTTTACATTCTTTTGTTTCAGGCATGAATAAAAGATCAATTATTAATTTATTGGGGTGAAAAAAGTGAAAAATATTAAGAAACAAATGAAAAATCAATTATGGATCATAAATTTCAGCACCGTCATCAAAAATCTTAGAACAATCTACTGCAGAATTTGCAAATAATTTAGACAAACTCTATAGGCCGATAATGAGGAAGTTTAACGTGATTGAAATTACATGTGAATTTTTTTTATCGTTAATATATGAATAAAAATAAAATAAAATGTAATTGAAAGTTAAAATTATATGTTCCATTTTTTTTATAATTAATTATATATCATCGAACTTTTGTGACGTCACAAGTGACTTATACGCATGCCTAGAAAGCATGGTGAGACCTGACTTTTTGAACGTATATTGACGCATTACACTACACATTTCTGGCTAGTTCGCGTGTGTTTGTTTACGTTTTCGCGAAGTGAGGTTATGAGTTTTTAGTTCGAATTGCAATTGTATTTGTTTTCAACACTATTATACGATACTTTATTTTTAATATGGCAAACAATAATACACTAAATGAAATAAATAGAACCAGTCGTTGGCACAAGTAGAGCAACAAAACTCTAATAATCACAACACAGAACTGTCACGGCTTATAAACGTCAAAACATGTGGATGCCATTTTTAAAACTCCCTGTGAACCCAGCGCGCACCTGCTTAAGGTAGACTATACGTTCTCAGTGAACTTCTGTGACGTCATTATTTTAGAAAATTTCATTTTTTGAAAAATCTAGGCATCTTTAAGTGAAATACAATATAGAATTTCACTTTTGAAGACATTCTTAAAAATAATAATAAAAATAAAAAATATACACTAAACTTCCCCATTGCACCAACGACAGTGCAGTTCCTTATACGTGTAAATTCTAGTAATTTTATGCAAAGAACAAAAAATTCAGTTGTCATTGTGATAAGATTGTTGTTACTCTATTTTATTTCATTTTAGAAAATATATTGAACCACATTTTTCGAATTGTGCCAAAGCCAGCTACAACGCCGATAAAAAATAAATTAACTAATCCGAAAATAATTGACTAAAAATAATTTTGAGAACTTAATAGACAAAAACCATATAAAAGTTATCTAAACATTTTTTTCTTTATCTCTTATAATAAGTGAGGTATGCGAAAATCAAGTTTTAGCCTGTAGCATTCCTGTAGTTTAAAACCAAAAGATCGATAGTTCCAATGGTGCCTATTAAAATTGATTCAAAAAGTTGGCCCATAAAGACCTAAATAATAAGAAAGTTTTTCATATAAGGAACTGGAATTTATTTCACTCTGTAGATCAACATCATTTATTATAAATTGTACTTAAAAACCGGTAAATATTAACCGAAGCAAATTTAAATCGTTTCTAAAAACAATAGAAAGTGCACTTTTTCACTCTTTTTAATTGTATTAAAGAAACTACATTTTGTAACGGGCGTAAAAATAGTTTAAAATTTGTTTATCAAGGCAAAAAAGTATCAGATTCATTGCCGCAACGGTGTTTCATGGCCAAGGTAAGGCCGAGTCTTTGAATTTAGCATAGGCAGTGAATTTGTATTTTTTGCCTTGTTGAATACATAATTTTTCGCTAATTATATAGAATCAATATAAATTTCTGATCAAGGACATCTACGAATTGTATGAATTAAGATTTTAGCTCCGTCCATTTTGTCAAATTCTGTAGTATCGTTTTCTTAGTTTTTATGAGAGTACATAAGATACATAAGATACAACTGTTATTTTTATTTTTATATAAAAATATATTTTACAGTAAAAACATTCAAAATTCAAAACTACGAGTAAGTCATCGAGAAACTTTATTTGCAAATGTAAAACCAATTATGTGAAAAATAAGATATGGACACTGACAGGGAATAATGTTATTCGTACGGCTATGAATCAAGGTACAGTATTTTTTTTTAAAGATGTCCGATCAAGGTCATCTTTCCTTTGCAAAGGCTTATAAGCGTGTGCGGTAAGGATGGATATAACGCGCTTGTCTTTCAAAAATTCATATTGTTTCGACTAAGTTAAGACATTCCACTTTAAAACGATGCTCGTTGTTAATAATACTTTCGCTGTAACGTAAGTTTATTTATTAATTCAGATATATTACCTTGATTCATAGCCGTACGAATAATGTTATTTTCTGTCAGTGTCACTATCATATTTTTCACTTATTTGGTTTTACATTTGCTAATAAACTTACCAGTTGACTTATTTTTAATGGGCGGAGCAAAAATCTAAATTCATACAATTCGTAGATGACATCGATCGGACATCTGTTAATTTTTTTTTACTGTATATCTGAATTATTAAATAAACTTACGTTACAGTGAAAGTATTGTCAACAACGACGAACGAGCATCGCTTTAAAATGGAATATACTAACTTCGTCGAAACAATATGATTTTGTGAAAGACAAGCGTGTTATATCTATCCTTATTGCACACGCTTGTAGTCTTTGTAAACGACAGAGATAAATGTATGCCAATTTGTTAATTCGTTCATGTTACAGATGACCTTGAGCGGACATGTTTAAACAAATACTGTATCAAGGTACTGAAGTTCTACTTTTTGTCACGAATGTGGAATTTAGTTGCCAAGTGCGTATGGCCGAGGAAAATAAACTATATGAGTTATAAAAAGGAACTTCAATGTCGAAGTCTATATTAAATTTTATTTGAAATCGATTTTTTTTTAAATGAAAGGAATATTTATTTTTAAAGGTTATGTTGACAAATCTGTCAGTTGCTGTTAGTCAAAAAAAACTTATGTTCTGTGTGGCGAACCTACGGACATTGAAGTTATCGTAATTAAGGTAGTTCACCAGTAAATCGAGTTTCTATAGATGGTCATAAAAATTTAACTATGTGTTAAGAATGACCTAATACATGCACAGTTAATTTTTTATAAACTTCTAACGTACAGAAAATGAGCGATTCGCCTCGAAAGTCAGACATTTTAACACGTTAAGCATAGGACCAATGCTACGAAAACCAACGTTTTGGTTAATAGCATCATTTTGCTTCTATAGATTTTAATAAAAAACTAATATGTAGTAGTTTAATATGTTTTGAATGTTATTTCAAACGATGAAAGCGATCTGACGTACAGTTTCAGAGTAATCGTAGTGTAAAATAATGTACTCGACGACAGAAAAACTCGATAGAGATAGGCAGCGGCAACACTGTATGTTTACGTCAGGGGGAAGGGTAAAACTAATATAATATACATATATAGATAAAAATATTACTTACATTTGCATTTAATGTATGTTTTATTCATTTATATTTGTGAAAAACTGTATAACAACGTTAGAACTGCTAAATTGATTTTTTGACAGTCTCAAAATGACATTTAAATGACAGCAGGCATAAATCACGCCCTCACTACCGGTTTTAGAACTAGAGTTTTGTTATATTATGGGCATATTTTGAAACAAAATTTGAGTTGTTTCCCGGTCTTGTATTAATAAAGTAGGCTACGATCCAGCAGATATCAAATTTAAATGTCATTTTTAGAATGTCAAAAAATTAATTTACCTATTATAACATTGTTATATGGTTTTTCAAAGATATAAATGAATAAAAAATACAAAAAATGCAAATGTAAGTACTATGTGTTATCTATATATAATTTGTTATATTATTTTTAATACGTCAAAACTGACAGTGGGAATAAGTTACGTCAAAACGGCGAATTTGTAACTACGGCTGGATTCAGCGACTCCCTGCTAGAACTGTTCCCCCCTACCCCTTCCGACTAAAGCGCGACGTTGCCAGTTTTCCTTTAACAACGTTTCGTAGCGGTGTGGGTATATATACTTATGACATACGGCACAAGAAAGTACAGTCACCTACCAAAAGTTTTCTTTAGTTGGGTTATCGTAGAATGCGCAGTATACGTTCAGCGCGATCAAATTTTTGGCGTCGACGGTAGCTGGTGAATTACCTTAATACTAAAAATTGTGTGTGATCGTGATTTCAAACTTCTTTACCGGAATTATTTAATTCGTTCTTGTACTTATTTTTTTTCATTTTGCGTACAAATTTAGTATTGTACATAATTATCATAAAGTTGGCAACACTGCATTTGCATGGTGCCGATTTCTGAACTTTTATTGACGATTTTTGTGCATTTTAGTGATGATTTCAAATAAAATAATTTAAATAAATAAGAGTTTTTGTGTCTTGAATGATTTTATTAACTGGTTTATTTAGCGATTTTTTAATCTGTTAAACCATAGACAAACAAATATAGTTATTTTTCTATGTGTTCAACTTTTCATGTTCATGTTATGCAACCAGAATTGCGTACATGTGCGAAACAATTTGTCATTGTAATACAGCTGAAATAATATTATTGGATTCAATACTACATCAATATTCGTTATACCCAGATGTGAAAAGAAAAATGTTAAGAATAAATTGTTATGAAACAGTACATTTGGAAAATGTAGGTACGTATATTAAAAACCTGAATAAAATAATACATAAAAGGCAGAAAAATTACATTCTAAAACCAAGAATTGTGAACACAAATATTTACTATCTAAAAAAATAAATAATATTCTACAAACAGAATAAAAAGTGGCACCTAGATAAAAATGGATTTAACAGTAGACGTCAATAAAAAGAAGAAAAATAAGACATCACATTATAATTAAATAAGTGATTTCTATTTAAAATAGTTTTGAAGTAAAACAACTATTATAAGAACAGTGAAACCTATTTCTTGTTCTACGTTGAACGAAAATTGTTGAAGTATGAGAAACTACACTACGAACCTACAAACTGAAATCATTGCTGAAGAATATGAAAATAGAAGAACTGACTAGAAATGAAAAATATGAAGATCCTCAGATTGCTAAATGCATAAAGAAAAGACCTAAAAAGTCACAAGGCAGAAGATTCTCATAGAGACCATTTTGTCCTGTTGGTTGTTGGTATGCAATGTAAAGTTTCAGTTCTCTGTAAATTGTATTAGTGTATGTTATACTGTATCATAAGGTACATATAGCAATTAGATAATTTACTGGAAATGTCTACATAAGCTCGACTTAGTACTTATAAAGTTATTACTTTAATAGCAATTACTAAGCAATCTTAATTACTTTAGTTAATGATTTAGAAGAAAGTTAGAAAATTACAAGTTACATCCTTGAACGACCTTCTCTACACTTATTAACGAAACACTGCTTTCGAAATAATTCAGTTTTCGCGATCATTTTATACTGAATGTTTCATACCTTCCTTTTTAAACTAGATGGAGTAAATTCAAAATTCAGATTTGCAAAAAAATAGACATCAAATATTTACTACAAATTTAAATTAATAATATATAACATATTCATACCGTGCGGGCGTTTATCAGGCGTGACCTCGCCGGCAGTCATTGTTAGCGTGGAAATCGCACCACAAGGGTCACTTTTAGGCCATTTAAAATTCGAAATAATTTTGGCGTTGGTCGGGATCGAACTGGGTTTCCAGATTCGCGATCAGACATTCAGGCACAGGTCACGAGACCCCATAAATTAAACTATTCATATTACATATCTTTCGTTTATAAATTATTAAAAATTACAAATTTATAGACAAATTCAGAAACGTAGTAAGTACGGATTTATGATTTTAAATTATGGTTGCTATCTAGTGAGTTTTGAAGTAACGTTTTTAGAAAAGGACAACAAGCTCCTAATATGTAATATAACATGCCGGACAAGAATAAATCCGGCCCTGGTTATAACCCTCAAAATCAAAATACATCCATTTGTTAAAAAAAATGAGATACATATCAACGCGTTGATTATAAATAAAAATGGGTGGAGATATGAACTTGGCGACTTTGCCTTTTTATTTTACGGGCAAATTTACATTAGTAAACCACTTTTCATAAAATTTGTTGTACTCGTATTAGTTCAGTTTACACAACCAAAAAACTGAAATCCCTGAAAATGGTAAAAATCGCGAGGGGGTAGCAGGTACACCTTAGTTTTTTTAGGATTTTTGGCCATTTTTTGTTTTAAAAATAGTATCAATTTTTGAGTTATTGTTCAAAAATTGTATTTCTTGGGTATAAGTTTGAAGTTACAAATATGCGGTTTGAAAATATAAAATCAGCCTGATACAATGTATCTAACAGTATAAACAGTAGAGTTTTGAAAAATTTATGAATTTTAAGTATTATAACTGAAAAATAGGTAGAGATAGTACTGGTATGAATAATTTATTTTATGGAAGGCGGCCTCCACTATTATAAATCGGACCACGGACCCAGTGGTAACCTGGCAAACAAAAATAAAATAATTTGGAATCCAAAGGGTGAACGGAGGTAACAAACTTAAAAAAAATGAACGTAATACGCGACAATGGAATTGTCCACTCTAGTAACAAATTAGAAAATGGGTAATTTATATTAAAACTAGACCTAAAAATTGTATGATAGAGACAAAAGCACGGGAGTCAATTTTGGTTTTTCAGATATCTTGTACTGTAAATTTATATTTTAACCCAGATTAAAGTAATATCAAATGTCAACACAATTGAACCAAGACAATAATGACAAGAAAAACGAAAACGTATGATTTTTCCCACCATTAATTCATCGGATCCCATCGGCTTTCGATTCAAGTACGAATGAACCGGTTTAGTCTGATGAAAAAAGCACTGAATTCAGAACCGATGCAATAGATTTCATCTATTTTTAAGCGCTTAGTACAAAAAACGAATCGATGACATTAATACGAATGCGAATCGATGTATAAAAAAACTTGCCTACGAGTTACATATAAGGAAATATTGAACTTACTCCTCTAGTCAAAAAAATGGATATTGGTAGAAGTGTAGTTGTAGAAATGTAAAGAAGAGTGTTTGGTTAACGGAGAAAGTGGTATGATGGATGGAAGAATATCTTGGATCGTTCGGGCGCGTATTACCAGCCAGCTCAAAGACACAAGATAGAAAGACCAAGAGTTCTAGCAAGTGCACCATCCACCACTCAACTCAACTCAACCAAAACCGCAAACCACATTAAGAAACCACGAACAGAGCGTTACACATAAAGCCGCGATTGGCCCGTGGCCGATGGAGGTCGGTCTTGTGTTAGTTACCTGAC
Source organism: Harpalus rufipes (assembly GCA_951394225.1). Lineage (NCBI taxonomy): Eukaryota > Metazoa > Arthropoda > Insecta > Coleoptera > Carabidae > Harpalus > Harpalus rufipes. Next base: position 9,040,044 of record OX596276.1, on the reverse strand, counting down.
TTGGCGCGCGCGGCTCTAGGATCACGCGGCGGGGGCGGCGGCCCGCGGGCCCCAGGGCCGTGGCCCCGGCCGGGTCCCGCGCGGCCGCGCCCCCCTCCCGCCGGGCCCTGCGACGGCCCCCCGCCGCCGCCTACACCGCCCGCGCCGCTGTACTGCTCCGGTGCCTCCGTCAGGAAGTTGCTCGGCACCAGGCCCCGCACGCCGTCCAGCTCGCCCATGTAGAAGCCGTCGTCGTCCATCTCCCCGTACACGTGGATGATCGAGCCCGTCGTGAAGGACAATTCCACCTGCAGTATATTGTAAGAACACGTGGGTAGAGCCAACCACTCATCACAAGCCATGCGTCACCATCAAGTGTTAACCTGCATAGTAGTAGTGTAAGTAACGTGTTTTACAGTACTGTCTATATAATAGTTTAACGTGGCCTGTGATTTCTATTATTCTCTTATCAAATACATAAAAATACATATTACTCGCACGGATTATACCTATTATTGTGCCTATAAGTGACTAGAGAAACCATATACATTGCAACAAGATGTTCTACTTTGAGTGTTTGTGTTTGGTGTTCAAGTGTAATCTTTTACCGAAATAACTATGTAGAACAAGATAAGTAAATAAGTGCAGTCGTGAATAGTAAGTGAGGAATAAGAATAACAGAGTGTAAGTGAGTGCATGTTAGAGTGTAATTGGTACTCACCTCTGCATCGACATTAGGGCTGAGCTCCTGAGGGTCGTAGTCGTAAAGCGCGATCATGCGCTTCACGGGCATATTGGCGTAGATGTCGCCCCAACGGTCGCGGTTGCCGTCGCGGTTGCCTTCGCGGCCCTCCACCTCCATGACCATGTTGTGCGGCACAAATCCTCGCCGCCCGCGACACTCGCCCCAGTAAAATCCGTCCGCGTCCTTGTCGCCCCACACCTTGATGGTGTCGCCCTCGCTGAACGGCAGCTCCTCCTCGCACGCGTCCGGGTTAGGCGACATAGTCGACGGATCGTAGTCGAAGAGTGCCACGAACCAGCGAGCGCGCTTCTGTGCAGTCGGTGCCTGCCCAGGGCCCCCGCGCGCGCCCTGCGTCATAGGTCCTCGCCCCCGTACACTCTGCACGGCCTGAACGTTTGTGCTCGCCGCGTAATGCCCTTGGCTCTGCACGACGCCCTGCTTGCCCCGCGGTGACTGCTGGTAGTGCTGCTGCTGCTGCTGTTGCTGTCGTCGCCGCCCGTCCAGGTAGTCATCCTCGCTCATGTTCGCGTCCGATGCCGGGTCCTTCGTGATTTCTGGAACGGGACGGAGGTTTGATCGCTGCTGCGTGGGTTGCGACTCCTGGTACGTACCGATCTGCGGGACGCCCGCGCGCCCGCTGCTCGGGAATATCTCCTTGTCGCTTAGGTTCTCGTCGTGCTCTATGACTTGCTGCTGCGGCCCGATCATGCGCTGCTGGCCCCGCAAATGCATGGGTACTGCGGTGTGTGGTTGCCGAATTCGACCGCCACCTCGCAATACCGAATTGGGTATGGGAGTAGGCGCTGAATCTGCTGATTGACTGTCTCGGGATTTCGTTCTCACTGTTACGTGTCTTGGATTTAATCCTAGTAGTTTGCTGATGTCTATGAGAGCGTGATCTCCTGTAGGTGAGTCGACGTCCGTAACCTTTTTGCCGTCTGCGTATACAGCGTAGCCAGTGACTGTGCTGCCAGGATGGTGCATAGCCTGTACAGGGTGCCACGTGACGAGTAGCGTGCCGTCTTGGGGACCGGGCTCGACGAGGATATCGCTAGGCGGGTCGGGCAAGCCTTTAGGCAAAGTGCGGAAGTCGGTGTGAGCGGCAGCCGGACTGGGCGGTTCTTCGCCGATGATGTTGGGCTGGGCGCGAAGGTGTTTCGCGCGGACCGTGACGCGGTACTGCGTGTTGGGCGCGAGCCCTGTGATGGTGTGTCGATACACCCCGGGTTTAACCGTGCGCACTTCGACGTTGTTGACGCACACGACGTGTTGGTGGTTGGAGTTGGCGGGCAGCCAACTGATGACGGCTTGTGAGGAGGTGACGTGTGAGGCGCGTACTGACGTGGGGCCTAGCATGTGCGTGTCCTTGCCGATGACCATGGTACACGCGGCATCTCGCGACGTGCGGCGGTTTGCCGTCACGGAACGTACGCTGATTCGGTGTGGCTGCAAACAACCAATACTTGCCCGTCAACCAACAGTTGTGCACCACGTGCACAACCACCAACATCAAGCGTGTTAATCTGTGGAAGAAAGTGTTAAGGGGGGACGCAAGATTACCTGTTTGTGGCTCTGAAAATGGATCGTTAGTTTTGTTACTTCTACGTGTACATATATACATTTACTACCAACTATCTGAAATCTGTTTAAAAAAATAGTTTATATTTATTGGATCAGTATTTTTTTTTGCATTCATTGTCAGTATTTTGTAAAACAAATGATTAGTAAATATGGTTAGATTAGCTGGGTCGATTGCTGCAGGTTTGAATGTGCGGAGACGAAATAAATGTGTAAAATTGAAAACTTCAATGTATCTCTACGACTAGCAATAAACTTTTTTTATAACCTTTTCTAAACTATAGTTTCAGGAACAATATTTCAACTCCGTTATCTTCAAAATTCAAAATTCTGTTTAGAAATAATATATTAATTTATAGAAAAAAGAATTAGTGTATATTATAGAGAAAAAATACGAATTTTATGATACCAAACACGTTACTTTTCTGTTTCATATAAAGCCATAATGTAAATTTAAAAATTTGCGAAATTAAGAAAAAGATCTCATTAACCATAAAACTGACAGTAACAAAATATTGTCATTTTTGGCTAACATGAAGAAAATCCATAATAATAATTATAACAAATAAAATGCAAATAAACGTGTATTACTGAGTTGACTTAGGTGGACAACTGTTTTGTTACTGTCAGTTTCATAGTTAATGAGATTTTTTTCTTAATTTCGCAAAATTTTAAATTTATTTTGTGGTTTTATATGAAACAAATGCAACGTGCTTAGTTTAAAAAAAACATAATTTTTACCTTCTGTCACCATTAGGTAAGGAAGGTATTGTCTTTGATCAAAAAATCGATTGTGAGTTTCTAATGAATAAGCACGTTTTGGAGTCCCTAGAATACGAATTTACTATTTTTATGATGTCTGTATGTGTGTATAATATATAATGGTCGTTTCGGATCGCATAACTCCAATACCACGATTTCAAAAATTATATTTTTTTCGTATTCCTCGAGTTTATATCCATATGCAGACGTGATTAGATTTTGGTTATAGGTACTCTCATTTGCAAGCTTTAACAGATTTTCTTGTAAAAAAAGAAAGCAGTTAAATTACATTTAATGTTAATAAATTTTAAAGAATATATTATTCTCTATACGACTGGATTGCATTTTATACTTTATATTCAATAGAAATAGAGTTAAAGAATTGTATGAGATGAGGATGTTGAAGTAGATGTTGGGGAAGACACGCAATGATACGGTAAGGAAATAACTCTAGTGTTATAAGTTTCCAGAAAGATAAAAGAGAGACGATTACATTGGTTTCAACACGTCATGAGGAGGAGAGATGTAGAATATGTTGGAAGAAGAATGAATAGCTCAGTAATAGAAGTTCGATGAAACAGAGGAAGACCAAAGATAAGATGGAAGGACTGTATTGCGGAAGACTTGAGAGAAAAGGAACGTGAATGAGAACGACACGCAAAACAGAAATGAGTGGAAGAAGAAAATAAAAAAATAGCGATCCCTAACGAATGGGAAAAGCTAAAGAAGAAGAAGATGTCATTTGTCAAGTGCAATTTGCATAATTTATTTATGAAATAATTTTACTGAAAATTTAGAACCCTTTTTTAAGAAAATTTATGTATGAAATTTACACATAAATAAAAATATAAATAAATATTTCATCACGGCATATTACCCATTGCTGGGTGTGCCAATCTGCTTCGTACATAGATGTCGGTAATGATGGAATATTTGTACCGTGTGGGCGCTTACCAGGCGTCACCTCACGGGCACTCATTGCTGGCGTGGAGAGTGCACCACAAGGATCAATTTTGTGCCATTAAAATGCGATGTAATTTATACATAATACACAGGATTGACGGAAGGTATTGTGCTGGCCACATCAGATTTTTTATTTTGCATTTCCTCACTCTGGGAGCGATCGAGAGAGTAGAGTGTGAGCCTTAGTATAAGTTACTGATCATTTATTTAAAATACTGTTCTAATAAATATCATCCTAAAGAAAGTAGCATACAAACATTCATCTATTATTCCACATCCAATATGTATAATCGTGCACTCACCCGGTTGCTATCGACTCCTTCCACTAGGGCTCTTGTCCTTTCCGTGGCCTTGACGGTGGTCTTAAGCACGCCGTCGACGTAGACGTGGTAGCTCTCGATCTGGTTGCCGGTGCCGGGGCCCGTGTCTGGCGCTGTCCAGCCGATCAGCACGCTCTTGTTGAGCTGGCGCTCTAGCGTGAGTTGGCGGGGCGCCGGCACTAGCACGGAGAACAACAGCTCAGCTGCCGAGACAGTGGTGTGATCGTGAGAAGTGTGAGGGTGTAAGAAGTCAGCTCAGTGTGTGCGCTGGATACTGGAGGAGGTGACCTCCAATGCGGATTTTAATGGAATGTGCCGCAAAATTAATATATGGAATGGAATTCTTTATCATGTATTACGGAGGCGTGAACTACTTTACTGTCAATGAGGAATACCTACTCGTATGCTTTTCCTATTTTCATATTATAATAATTAAATATTTATGCAGGGTGGAGTCGGTTAAATGTGGTATGTCACCTTGCACAAATTTGGAGAAAATATTAATATAGAATTAAAAACAACAATACCCGTGTTTTTTAGAATTTATTAAATTTTAATAGAAATATTTGAAAAACAATAGACATATTCGATGATAATTTTTTTTTGTTTTCTAATTCCGAAATATAAAAGGCAACCCTCGTACAGCGTAAATTGACAAAATTATACACCGTCAATTATATGATGCGATATTTTTCTTATATCTGGCAGTAAGTTTATAGTTTGGTTCACGAAAGATGACAATTCAAGGTCATTTATTAACCGTATGGTATAATATTACTAGCAGATAACTTCACTGCATTTCGTATACATAGACGTGCAACATGAAATATTTATGGATACATTTTAATTGAAAAAAATAAGTGTAATTTATTTGAAAATTATATTTCTTTTTAAACAACGCCTTTCTCAAAGATTTATGCTCTTCACCTATGTATTTGCAAAACCCAAAAACATAGACGTGACAAAAACCATGGAATAATAATTTGATTTAAATGTCAACGTCACTGGGTAACTATTAGGACAGAAGGCAGTGCAGTAGATAATTAGATATCTGTAACTCTACGACATACGTTATTATTATTTGTTAGTGTGTTGGAAAGTAATGTCACCATTTACGTATATCTGTCACACAACATAAACTGTATAGACATAAGTTAAATAATCTTTCTCTTTCTAACATTAAATGTTGCTAAGTTACTACTGTATAAAGTGCTGTGTATTCTTTCTTCGAACAAGTGACCATGAATAGTCATCTTTCGTGAATCAAAGTATACCTGACACTTTATTAAGAGGTGAAAAAATAATGTTTTTAGTCTATTTGTAGGGGGAGGGAGGGGGGTGGCAACTGCAACCCTGCCCCCCTTGTCTACGCCCATGCTATACATCTTTAAAACGGTTTACTTTAATTTTGTCCTAATTTAACATTTAACAGAACGTATTTTTAAAAATAATCGACATATACTGAAAATGTTTAGGCAGAAGACTCACGTCATCAACCTGAAAAAAAACAACTTATAAAATGAAATATAACTTGTAGAAATGATTGGGTGTTATTTATTTTTAAAAGAAGAAAAAATACTAGTATTAATTATTAATGTATATATTAATGATATTTACAATTATATCTAAGTCAATTGTTATTCCTTTTACGGAATATAAAATTATTTCAAATAATTGTAATTTATTTTCGTTCCATACGTTGACACTACTGAGAATGACCATGTTGTGTCTAATAATTTTATATTTCGTAAAAGAAATAAGGATTGACTGAAAAATAATTGTAAATTAATTAATGTATACGTTTCTTTAATACATGTATATTTTTCTTCTTTTTTAAAAAATAAATAGCAACTAATAATTACTACAAGTTATATTTCTTTTTAAAAGGTTTTTTTCAGGTTGATGATGTGATTCTTCTGCCTAATCATTTTCCCCATATCAAATGTGAGGGTTGAAAAAGGAATACCCTGTGTAATATATTTAATAATACGGACGTGTGATGTTTTATATTTTTTATATGAGCCCAACTCCAAATGTATTCGTACCCTCTGAAATAAATATATTAACAGCAATAAAAAATAATTTTTTAGTTTACAATAGTTAAGACTATATTTGGGTATTTTTTTATTTTATATATTAATAAAGTATACTGGATTTAAATACAATGTTATTAACTAAATTTCTCATTTAAACAATAATTTACGGGCAAATACAGGGTGTCCCTTAACTTGGTGCACAAACTTTAAGGGCATATAATACTGATCAAAATGAGTAAAAAAAGCTTAGTCAAAATGTGTCCGATCTTTAATAGTTTCCCAGATATAACGCAGTGAAAAATGAGTTTTTACGAGATTTACCTTTGCTATCTCAAAAACTATAAGAATTACGATTTTGATTAATTGAGACTTTTTGTTTACCTTTGAGAGGTAATCTTAGATGGCCTTTTGTTATTTTATAAAAATCAAAAGTGAAATGTTGTGGCGACCTTGGTCAATATTTAATTTTCATATAACTACGTAACTATAAGAAATTGAGAAAAATGTTTCATATAAAATTTTATTGTTTTTTATAGTCTTTTTACTGACATAGACAAAATTTTATTCGATCGTTATCTTTGTCAGTTTTTCTTAGATTTTTCGCTTTTCTCGGAAACAGTTGAAGATCATTCCTATGTTGATGAAGCTTTTTTATTCATTTTGGGCAGTACTATATGCCCTTAAAGTTTTTGCTCGAAGTTAAGGGACACCCTGTATATGACAAAAGACAAGTTCCAAATTTTTTCGTTCCAACAGTAAATAATACAATATTTATGTTAGTATTATCTATAAAACTGAGAGTAAAGGTAACTGACAATATACTCAATTAATTACCATTTTAAATTTTATAATTTTAATAAAAAATTTGCGAATTGGTAAAGATGAAAACATTTGTTATATGCAGACAATGGTTTATTTGCAAATAAATTATTATTAAATCTAAGACATTTTGTTATAAGCAATGTATTCAAGTTCTTTACACTCTATTAATACACCATATCAAAATTTGTTGAATTGGAGTAATAATTAGAGCATCTAGTTTATTTAATCTTGTTTTTAATATAATTGTAGATGGTACTTTAATAAATAAATATCACTTTGCAAATAATTTTACTAAAAAAAATAAAATCTAATATAGTAATTCATTGAATATATTGTCAGTTTCCTTTACCTTCAGTTTTATAAATAATACTAACATAAATATTTTATTATTTACTGTTGGAACTAAAAAAATTAGCACGTGTCTGTTGTCATATATTTGCCCGTAGATTATTGTTAAAATGATAAATTTAGGTAATAATATATTTAAATCCAGTACAGTTTATTAACACATAAAATAAAAAAATGCCCAAATATAGTCTTAACTATTGTAATCTAAAAAAATTTTTCTTCTTGCTGTTTATATATTTTTTTCAGAGGGTATGAATACATTTGGGGTTGGGCTCGTAAGAGTGCTGACAGAATATTAAGTACAATATAAAAATTATTTATACACCATAAGGGATATTAAATCTGAGCAGTTTCGATATGCCATTAGAATTTATTTTCTGCAAAGTTGACAAGTAATTTATTTTAAAACTTTTTGGCGACAAAGCGATCTGATAATCTAAATATTAAACTTTAAAAGTATTTTAAAATTATTGGACAGGTTGAAGTTAAGAAGATAATAATTATAAAATGCGATTATAAATTTTGTAGTTTAAGATAACCCGATTCAATTAATTTGCGGTAAAATATAAAGTTGAGAATCAATTCGGTTTGTATCCGATGAAAAGTTGAAAAGTAAATAGTAAGAATGTTAAATCCAAATGAAATTGAACGAGAAATTCAAGCTATAGAGATAAAGCAAATTGCAGTGAGTAGATATAAAAAGACAGTAGCATTTAAGATTTCATCCTCCGTAATCCAATTTTCTCGGGCAATTTCTTTGTAATAAAGATGAAAGGAAGAATATCTGTCTCCAGTATCCAGTGCCACCTCTGTACCTCGTGGTTAACCATTCATAATCAGATCCGCTGTTCCGATTGACAAATAGTAGAAACAAGGAAGACAGGAAGTGTGGAGCAGTGTTCGTGTGTCCTGTTCCTTCTCAGTCTCATTCTCAATAATTCTCAGCCCTTACACTTCTCCATTTTGAAGTGACCCGTAGCTTTAGCTCGCAATCGCAATCCCCCGTGTATGCAAGTGCATGTCGAGCTTATTTTCCTGTGCTTAAAAGCTTTACAGACGAGGGAATCAGTTCACTTATTACTCATTTCTATTTATAAATAATAATGGAATAATCTAATATCTAATTATTGTTACTTTAATACGAAGTATATCATTTTAAATAAATAGTATTCTGAACGATATTTCAAATAGTTTCTTTACTGAGGACTTAATATTTTCTATTTAGAAATAATATGTCTTAATATTTTTTTAATAATCTTTTTACCGTAAAACTTAGCTGAATGGTATGTATAACTCTTTTTTACTTCCTTGTACGTAAGTAAAGGAAGTATTGTAATCGCGAAAAATTTCGGTTTTCAGATTTCAGCGGAAATATCCATTTTGATCATCCCTGAATCCATTTTGACTAATTTCGTCGTGACGTCTGTACGTACGTACGTATCTCGCATAACTCAAAAACGGTAAGCCGTAGAAAGTTGAAATTTTGTATTTAGGACTCCTATAACATCTAGTTGTGCACCTCCCTTTCTGGTTATTACACAATTTCCAGAAGTGGCACTTTACATGAAGCCTATAATAGATTTTAATGAAAAACCGTTTTAAAATATAATCCAAAACTTTTCAAATTTGGTATACAAGACTTTTATGTCAATGGAAATAACATAATAGATTTTGGTTAAAATAGGCTAACCGGAAGTGGTATATTACTTGATGTTGTTAACAGTTTTTCTTGAATAAAATGATTTTATTTTGATTTTAGAAATAAATGCTTCAAATAAAAGTTTTAGAGAATTAATTTCTGCGTCTAGCACATCAAGTATTATTAAATTAGCCCTTTGTATAAGCGAGATATGTAAATTTAAAAATTGTATACTTTTTTGTTTTGTAATAAAGCTTGCTATGGATTAAAACAAAAAAATTAAAAAAAATGTTCATGTCAAATTACGTTAAATACGTGCAATTTTATGATTCGTACAATAACAAATATTATATTTTTATTGTGAAATTAGTCATATTCATTGTTGTAATCAAATATTTCTTTGTTGTAATCAAAACTCTCTTTAAAAAGAACCGGGTTAGATTATGGTCGCTATATATCATATATCCTACCGTTTTGAAGTTAAAATTAATATTTTGTAATTTAGTTATTAAAAAAATATGTATAGTTTAATAATCGTACAAGGAAGTCGTGTGGTGTCCATATCAGATTTTTTATTATATTAAAATTAATGAAAACATAGGTGAGGTGAACTTGGCGAAGTATGTAATTCGGGTAAGTGCATTTTTGTCCTGTATTTTTCATATTTTTCCAAGTATCAATGTAATGACTGTAATAGCAACACTTACTTAAACATATTTCAATACCAATAAATAGATGGCATCCTTCTAGTCTGAGTACTTACAATTTAAAAATCTAATAGATATATTTTTACCTCTCGCTGCCGTTGGTAAGGAAGATATAGGGATAGTGCTAAAAATCGTATATCGAGATTTAGATAAATGATCACGTTTTAGGGTCTCTACATTCCGATTTTAACAATTTCACGGTGATGTCTGTGGGCGTGTGTATGTGTGTGTGGATCTTCTGGGCACTCTAACTCAAATACTTTCATTCGGAAAATATTGAATATTGAAACCATGTATTTCTACCTTATTCTAGTATGAAAAGAAGCCATTAGATTTTGGTGTCAATCGGATAACCAGAAAAGGCACTTTACTTGAAGCTCAAAATAGTTTTTCTTCAAAAAATACCTTTAAATATTATTTTTTCGCAATTTGTTTTTATAAAAATCTGATGTGTCCAACACAGTACCTCACGTCATTTACCTATGTATATAATTTTTATATTACTTTATAAATTTATCCATACAATATATAGAAAAAGTATTAAAGCAAACTTGTAGAAAATGAAATAATCTTTAATTTTTATAGTAACAAATTGAGAAAAAATTATATTTAAAGGTATTTTTTGAAGAAAAACTATCTTGAGCTTCAAGTAAACTGTCATTTCCGGTTATCCGTTTGCCACCAAAATCTAATCTGATATTTCCATATTAGAATAAGGTAGAAATACATGGTTTCAAAACTTTCTAAATGATAGTATTTGAGTTAGAGCGTATACACTATACACGATCCACACATACATACATACACACAGACATCATCGTGAAAATGTTAAAAATGGATTCTAGGGACCTTAAAACGTGGTCATTTACCAAAATCTTGATATGCGATTTTTAGCACGATCCGTATACCTCCCTTACCAAGGGTAGCGGGAGGTAAAAATGAAATGAGTTTATGCTTTAAACACAACTCCATTTTAAACAGTTCAGCTCAAATCTATGTAACTGACAGATAAATGTCACTGCCGAAAAAATAATCATTTCAAATTAATAATAGTAACGTTTTAAAAGGAAAATTGTAACAATAGTTATTTAGAAAGAAACTAAATATACATAATTTTTTAGCATTAGTAAATTACTTCGGATATTAATAGCACAAACTGTGGTGCACTCTCCACGCCAGCAATGAGTGCCCGTGAGTTGACGTGTGGTAAGCGCCCGCACGATACAAATATTTTATCATTACTGATATCTGCGTACAAAAGCAGATTGGCACACCCAAAAATGGGTAATATATAGTGATGATATATTTATATATTTATTTATAGTAAATATGTAGGTATGTGTATTTCAATAATAAAAAAAAAATATATCATCACGGCATATTACCCATTGCTGGGTGTGCTAATCTGCTTTGTATACAGATTTCGGTAATAATGATGACATAGCGTTTAACGTTTATTAAGTGTCACACACGGTCAATTTTGTGCCATTTAAAATTCGAAATATTTGGCATTGATCGGGATCGAATCCGGTTTCCTAGATTCGCGACCAGACACTCAGATACGCGACCACGAAACCCCATAGGTATGTACTTAAATTAATAAAAATTAAATGGCGGGAGGTATTGTGTAGGTCACATCAGTTTTTTTTTAAAATTTAATGCACCTACCTTACTGATCGTATTGTACTTTTTAATGTGTAGTTACGGGTCTGTTATGCACATCAGAGTGAAAGTGCATTCTACTACCGGAAATTTGAAGTCACCCACAAAAATATTTGGTCAGACCAAATAGGAATACAAATAGTTTGATATAACTAGTAAAGTCTAACAAACAATACATAGATACAACGCGCAATTCATTATTTTATAATTTGGAAAATAAAATGGACCGATAAGTCAAACTTTGAAAAAAGTAGGCGCACTTCTCCGAACTCACCTTAGCTATTTGTCATATTTCATATTTTTTAAATAATCATTTTTAATTTATTTATGACGTTATTACGGCTCTTTTAGACAAAGACAAGATATAAAATTATAATCCTCTTTCCCTTTATACCGCAAGTTTACATGTTAACGAAGTCTTTTCGTCGTTATAACAATATTATAATTATATTTATACTTGTCCAAGTACGAATTTTAGTTTCTTCAAATTCAAGCTACAATTTAATTATTTTTTTATAGTCGTACACCCCATTTTTCTGAAATTGCCGGGTATTGATATCTACTTACCGAAGATATTAATAATTTGTTTAACAAATTCTATGAAATTGTAAATTGTCAAAGGTCTAAGTGAACTGATTTTCTGTGCCTAATCATTTTCATAAATTGTATTTACAATCTAAAAAAATTTCGTGCAATTCTCGAAATTCTCTAAAAAACTATCTAACATTAATCAAAAAACTATTTTTTAAAAGAAAACAATTTTAAAGACAATTAATAAGTTATGTACAAAACAGTGTTTTAATTCTGAAGTCCAATTGATTCTTTTACAAAATCTGTATACAAATTATAAAACAGCTCTACAAGCCTTGTAGGCTTATGGCAAATAATAGTTAAAATTGGCCAATCATAAGCAAACTTATTATTTTACTTTATTTTCTTGTAAGTTTAGAAGAAGAAAATACTGGGAACAAAGTTTTTTTTTAGATATTTGTATTCAGTAGCAATCTGGGAATAAGACTGTAAGGATTAAATTTAATCAGAGTAAAACTTTAATAATATTTTGTGAGAAGCTTCTTCTTCCAAACTTTTATGAAAACACAAAAAGCATGTTGGTGCATGTGTTAAAACAATTTATATTATTTAATTTAGTATTTTTTGTACTATTTTCACCAAACAAAAAAGCGTACGAAGCATTAAGAATCAACTGTACTTACAATTAGTTTAATTCTTATTTACTGCTACAACACTGTAGTTAAATTTAATATGAACAAATCTAATATCAAATATTAACTTGTCTAATAAAACGGCATTCACAATAGAACTGATCTAGATGGTGTGATCTGTGAGTATGACTGAATATCTATATCTGTGTGATGTGATGATTAGTGCAAAAGCGATAAATGTAAGCGTGGCAACGAAATAGACAGAAAATTAAAGAAAAGGCAATCGGAACAAAAAATGTTAGTAGGACGTTGGTACGTTTTACTAAATTTTGCTAATGTATTGCATTGAATAGTTTTGTGTTGTGCTCTTGTGAAAGACATAAATTGGAGAAATCTAAAATTGGAAACACAAAATGAAAGCAAAATGATCCAAAATTATTAACGACAAATAGTTTTGACATATCTATCAGTTTATTTAATGATATTTTATTGTTATTATTAATAAGTTATCGAACGACAAAATTGGGAAAGATCACGACAAAGTAGCAGATTTTTTCGCACGCGTCAAAATTTAGAAAATAAGCCTTGGAGAGTTTACTAAAAATGCGAAAAAAGTTTTATAAAATGAATCCTTTATACTATTTTTTATACTTTGCGTTTTTTTATATATTAAAATATTTAAAAAAAACTGCTATATTAAATCGAGTTGATTTAGGGAAATTTGTATTTGAAATTAAAATGATACAGGGTCCGCCATCTAACGTTTTTTTTTTCAACTAGTGCTTATTTCGTGAATGGTAACACTTAGCTCATGTTTGATTTGACAGATAATTAGTTTTATCCTTCCGCTGAACGAATATGGAACGCTGGGAAATATTGCGACATTACTTTGAAAATCATGGTAATGTTGCAGAATGTGTGCGAAAATTGCGTACGGATTTTGGAAGAAGAGATGCACCGTCAGCTCCGTATGTTCGTTATCTTGTGAAAAAAGTGAAAGAAACTGGCATCCTCATCGATAAACCAAAGCGTGAAAAGCCAAAAACAGTGCGTACACCCGAGAATATTGCTGCTGTGGCAGAAAGTGTGCGTGAAGCGCCATCAACATCAATTCACCGTCGTTCTCAACAATTGAACATTTCGGAGACATCATTGAGACGAGTTTTGCATAAAGACCTTGGTATGACGGCATACAAAGTCCAATTGGTTCAGGAGTTGAAGCCAACTGACCATCCAATGCGTTTTTGCTTCGCTGAGTGAGCCTGTGATCGACTTACAGAAGATGCCGATTTTGCCAAAAAAATCATCTTTTCAGATGAAGCTCATTTTCATATTGGCGGGTATGTAAACAAGCAAAATTGTCGCATTTGGGGCACAGAAAACCCGCACGAATACATTGAAAAGCCGACGCACCCAAAACGAGTCACTGTTTGGTGTGGATTTTGGTCCAGAGGCATAATTGGGCCATTTTTCTTCGAAAATGAGCAAGGAGTGGCCGTTACAGTCAATGGCGATCGTTATCGGGCCATGTTGAACGAATTTTTGTTCACAAAAATTGAAGAGGAGGATATTGGCAACATTTGGTTTCAACAGGACGGCGCTACGTGACACACAGCCGAAGCTACACTCGATGTTTTGCGCCCTGTTTTTGAAGATCGCATTATCAGCCGCAGAGCTGATGTCGTTTGGCCACCTCGGAGCTGCGATTTGACACCGTTGGACTATTTTTTGTGGGGTGCCATCAAAGATAAGTGTTACGCCGACAAGCCAGAGACAATTGACGCTTTAAAGGACAATATTCGTGAAGCCATTGGTGAAATACAGCTGCACACAATCGATAATGTGCTTAAAAATTGGACCGAACGTGTACGCTACTGCATGGCCAGCCGAGGCAGCCATTTGAATAAAATTATTTTCCATTATTAACCGGAAGGATTGTACTTTCAAATAAAAAAAGAAATTTGAGAAAATATTCAGTAGTTTTTTTTTATGGCATTTTAAAAAAAAAAAAGTTATTTGGCGGACCCTTTACAATCTTTTTTTCTGTTTATTTATTTAAATACCGACGTTTCGGCAATATTAACTACTGCCTTCTTCAGGGAAAGAACAACAAATCAACAAATATATAAATAAATAAATAATAACAAAAACATTAGCAACAGGACACCAAGGTGACAATTGCAACATATTTAATATAGGACGCCATGCACGACTAAGATCTAGACCGTCACAATGATTGAGATTATTACTCTTGGTTTTGAAAATCTCAATGGCTTCTCTAATTAACCTGTTGTTTAGGTGTGTTGGTCTCGCCAGTATTTTTGTTCTTCGAATTTTATATGGTGGAATTCTTCCAGGGCATGCTTTGCAACTGAAATATTTTCTGGCTGGTTCAATCTGATCGAACGGTGGTGTTCATTCAAACTTGTAGAAATAGTTCTACCAGTCTGGCCAATGTAAACTTTCCCGCAGACACATGGAATCTGGTAAATCCCTGATGACTGAAGAGGGATGACGTCTTTAACTTGTCTCAACATATGTCGAATTTTAATATATGGAGAAAACGAAATTTTCATGTTCTTCTTACGAAGAACTCTAACAATCTGTCCGTGACATTTTTGACATAAGGAAGTGAAGCAAACAATACGTCTCTTTCATTTGCAGAGCATGCCCTGGAAGAATTCCACCGTATAACGTATATTTAGAAAACAAAATTCGGTAGAATAAATATGTATTTGTAGTGCATTTTTGCAAGAGTTGTTATCGAATAGAGAAAGACAAGCATAGAAGAGAAACTCCGTAATTTTTAGTTTTTACGTTTTTTTTTCAGGGCTGTTTACCAGGTAACACTGTCATCATGTAGAAACAACCATATGTTGGTCCGTTTTTTTTTTTAAATTTAACTCTTAATTGGATCACTTTGCGAATAACTGTTAAATTTTGGAATGTGCAGTTTAGATATGTGCAGTAGTAGATTCCAGAGTGTAATCTGAAAACTATTCAATACTCTACTAGAACACCAAGAACGAAATAAAAGTAACGAACACGCACACATAGAGCTGACTAAAACATACGAAATGCGCTAACAACTATGACAACACCAACCAAAGTTCACAAAATATTATAAAGTCCTATAGACCTCCTCTAATCATACAACTCACTGCACTGAACTAATCTATTTTAGTCTGTAAAACTCTATAATATTCTATCAACCTTGTTACCATGTTTAAATTAAAACTAATCAATCGAGAACTTATTCTAGGATCAAAATTTAATATCACAGCGTATGATGTTAGAGAAAATTACAAGAAATAAATATTATTATAGTAAAGTAATTTATATTTGAATTGTTATTAAAGGTAAAGTTGTAATTATAGTTGAAAGAGCTCATTAATGTAATTACTGAAAGCAGAAAATGTAAAACTAGAGGGATAAAATTTAAAATCATTAATTTCAATTTTATGCTGTAATAATAAAGTATTAGACATTTTTTTGCAGACAGTCTTAATTCTTGTTATAATGAGAACTATTTTAGGTTCGTTTTTTTTTTTATGAAAATCATTTGTATATCAAAAGCGCTACTCTAAAGTTTAGATTATTAGATAGATTTTTATCTTACGTACTAAAGTAGTAGTTTTAAGAATGATTCAGTCTGGTGCACTTAGAGTTTTTGTCCAATAATCTTTCATTATTATAATTAAAGATGCGCCAAATATTCGGTATTCGCGCGATATTCAGCTACGCTTCTTTATTAAGTAAGCCAGGATGATTCTCTTTGAGTGTAGAATGGTCGGCGGATATTCTACTGTTTTTCTATAAATATTTATTTAAATACGGAATCTAGTTCTGCAGTTTTTAATTTCTGCTGAATATATTACATATATTTGTAATTTTGACAAATATTCGTTATTTGCAATATATCTATGATGATTGTGTAAATAAGTAGACAACCCGCAATTTATTCAAGTTATACGGGCTGTGAGACCCTAAAGGATGTACCTCATAGAAAACCACAAACACTGATTACAATAATATATACCTATATGATTATTGTATTCAGTGACCACAAAGCCAAAATAATAAAATGAGAATACCGAATTCCCTACAAATAAACGGCACCGTATTCGATTGCAGCGCACCCTTGTTAACTGGGTGAACTAAAATTCAAAATTTCACGCGGGGATTACAGCTGCATTGGGTTGCTTATTGAAAAAATTTCAAAGTAATTTTTATAGAAACGTATTTATAAAAATTATTCAAAATATAAAATATATGGTATTCATTTTTAATAATTTATCCAAGTATGGAAATTAAAAATAAATACACTCGTGGCAAAAAAAAAACCGGACACTTAAGAAAAAGTATTTATCGTCTTGAAACAAACAAAATATGGGTTTATTTGTTATTTTTTTGTTAAATTATGAATAACTGATCTGTAAAGTAAAATTAAAAACATTTAGCAAACAGTTTATTTATTATACATTTTGAAGAATACAATAAAAAACTTAAACATGTAATTTATTCGGTCAAAAAAAATTTGGTGCATCTCTAATTAATTATAATCACGGAGACATGGGAGAAACTCTTATGCCACCAGAACTATTATTATTTATTATTATTCAGAAAATTGTGCAAAAATTTTCTAAACTGAACTTCTTTGAGCCTAGACATCATTCACATGCACATCCTCAACACCCAACCTACCCGTATCCGCTTCAGCGGGTTCCTCTTCACACCCTTCACTCATCTCCGCCATTTCTGCTATCCTCTGCAGATCTTGCACGTAGCTGTCTCCTCCAGAAGACAGTCCTCCCATTCCCATCCCGCTGAAACCGAGCCCGGCTGTACCCAACCCTGCGAGAGGGTCTTCCTCTCTTAATGTGGAGAGCACAGCTTGGTGGAATTCTAGGAGGTCGTCGCCGATAAGCCGCGTGCAGAAATGCGCGGGAACGAGACCCCGACGGCCGTCGAGGAGCTCAGCGTCGAGGTATGACGTGGAGGCGGGGTTGGAGCTGGTGACGTCCGACCACACCAGGAGGTAGTCGCCAGCGGATACGGGGAGTTCTTCTTCGCTTGTTTCTGGGTCTGGCTCGTACGAAAATCTATGACAAAATAATCATATATTAATTTAAAGTTGCAAAAGATACACTTTTATCTGATTTATTCACAACTAAAATATGACGAATTGCTACACATCTAATATCTGAATAGTATAAAAGTGACATATATGTCTCATTTCTAGATAATGTCTTTAATAAATTATCTATTTTTAATATTATTTTTAATTACATTATCAAGTAATGCAATTTAAGTTTCTTATTTCCCGCCACCTCTTTAGCTGTCAAATTTAGTTTTCCGACCTTTTCATAGATGGCACTAAAACTTGTTATCAAGGTTTATAAGGAAGATACCCAATTTTCTACTATATATTTTCCTTAATCTATGGTTTATAGTTCAATTGGGGTCATGTTGAGGTATAGAATACAATTTAAAGTTTCAAAAATTTGCAATAGATGTCTCATTCTCAATGAAAATGGTAGGGTACCTATATACTCAGGGTATGGCCATGACATGGCTCGCGGTTCGTCCGCCATTTGCGGGCCACTGTCATATTCGTTATTGTTGCGCAAATTATTATGTATTTTCGTGGCTATTTGTTTTATTTTAATTCAAAACACATTTAAATATACTTCTAATATTTATTTAAAGTGTAAGTAACACTTTTATTTTATTTAATTGTGTATTTTCTTGAGATACTGTCTACCATGACTGGCAATATTGAAAACACATAAGAATTACTAATATTAAGTACAAACATTGAAATTTTTAAAAGGTAAGTAGGTAGGTATGTTTTTACCTGAAGAAGGCAATAGTCTATATTGTCGAAACGTTGTAATTTAAATAAATACAAACAGAATTTAACTAAAAAGGTTGTATTATTCTATTGAAATATGAGTTCTGAAAGATTTTATAATAATGTAAGTTTAACATATATATACTTATTATGTAAATAATAACTACAGTTATTAAATTGGGTGTGATGATAATAACAATCTATATCCTATGCTCTACATAACCCCTAAATTTATGTTATAATAATAGTTGTGTATCTTTTAAATAAATGAATTTTTATTACCTTTATAGATTCATAGTGAGATTATTTTATATTCCTGTATAATATAATATCACATTTCTTACAAATACATAGGTAAATGAATTATTAGTATGTTTGATATTGGCCTGCTAATGGCGGCGATCTTGCCCCCATGGCCATACTCTGTATATAAAGGTACCCTAGAAAATGGTCCATTGAAGTAGACACCAAGCGGGAGAAGTCGAAACTGGCGACTTGCCACCCACCAGAAAACAATTCTCGTTATTTTTAGGTATCCCCTCGTACATATAGGAAAAAGATGTGGCGATATTATATAAATAAATAAATAAATATTTCATCACGGCATATTACCCATTGCTGGGTATGCCATTCTGCTTCGTACACAGATATCGGTAATGATGGAATATTTGTACCGTGTGGGCGCTTACCAGGCGTCACCTCACGGGCACGCATTGCTGGCGTGGAGAGTGCGCCACAGGGGTCAATTTTGTGCCATTAAAATGCGATGCATTTTTTTGGCGACCAGACACTCAGGCACACGGCCACGAGACCCCATTATATTAAAATCTTAAATTTTTCTTACCTCGCTATGTAGACAGAACACCTTCCTTTCCCTGGAATATCCAACATATCCACTTGTCCTTCCGTACTATGACCATTTAAATAATTACTTGTCCCATGTAGTGCCCATTCTGTATCCAAACCATCCGGCAACATCCTACTCATTGGTCTGGTATCCAACCCAAGACTTGCACTTAATCCCCATGCTGGTGGATGCGGCGTGCACGGCGTCGCCACTCTTCTTCCTGCTCCGAGAGGGTCTGATTCATCCAGGGGTTTCAGTTTGATGTTCATGCCTACACCGCCCAAGGGGTTGCCATACTGTGCGCTCAGGGGGTTCGAGAACGTCACGTTGTTGGAGAAGGTGGTGGCCGGGTTGTAGGGGAGGGAATATGAAGAAGGGTTCAACGAGTTGGTGGAGTATGGGGCGCTGTTGTACGAGGGGATGCTGCTGGGGTTCGTGGAGACGAGGCTGCTGTAGTTGGGGATCATGCTTGATGGGTTCAGGCCTGAAAAGAGACGCATAATTAGATGGGGAGTTAAGATTATGCGTTGTGCTTTGTCTTATCTTTTTTATGACAATGTCCTACTTATATTTTATCTAATACTTAAATAAAATTTTATTTAATGATATAGATGTGTCCGAAGTTGCATTTTTATTATCATTTTGTACCAAACCCTAAATACATAAGCATTAAACGAAGAGCTGTAGCTAGACTATTTTCTTATTGGGGCTGCGAATCATGTTAAGGGAAAGGCGAGTTTAGTACTTAGCTATCTTCTAAAATAATTTGTCTAATAATAGTTATTTATGTATGAAGGTATTGTAGTTCTATTTTTACCTCCCGCTACCCTTGGCAAGGGCGGTATAGGGATCGTGCTAAAATCGCATATTGAGATTTTGGTAAATGACCACGTTTTAAGGTCCCTACAATCCAATTTTAACATTTTCACGATGATGTCTGTGTGTATGTATGTTTGTATGTTTGTATGTGTGTGTGGATCTAACTCAAATACTATCATTCAGAAAGTTTTGAAACCAATCGGATAACCGGAAATGGCAGTTTACTTGAAGCTCAAGATGGTTTTTCTTCAAAAAATACCTTTAAATGTAATTTTTTTGCAATTTGTTATAAAAATTAAAGATTATTCCATTTTCTACAGGTTTGCTTTAATACTTTTTCTATATATTTTATGGACCACCCTGTATATATATTTAACACGGACTACATTTAATATTTCTACATAGTCCCCCCGGAGGTCAATACACTTGGTTCAATGTTTTTCTAACTTTTCGATTCCCTCCTGAAAATGGTTTTCTTTGAGGTCCTCAAAATAAGCATTTACTGTTTCGATGGCTTCTTCGTTGGATCGAAATCTGTTTCCAGCGAGGAACGTTTTGAGTTTCGGGAAAAGATGGAAGTCCTAAGGAGCCAAATCGAGCAAGTACGGTGGATGGGGGACGATTTCAAACCTCAGTTCGGTCAATTTTTTGCCGTGGTGAAACAAGATCTTTTTCTTTGCCATTCCCGGGCGTTTTTCTTAAATTGCTGCTTTCAGCTTGTCTAAAAGTGTGGCGTAGTATTGCCCAGTTACAGGTTTTCCTCTTATACAGGATAAGATTCTTAGGCTTAAATTAGTGTTTATATTTATTTAGCCATAATGATCGTTATTTTTACCTAATATTTCTCCTAATTATTTATTATTAATAAACATTTATTTTAATTAATTGCATTTCTTTGATTTTTACACTTCGCGCAAATAAATAATCGTTACAATATAAATGGAAATGTATATATTTCCATTTTCCATTTTTACCTTCCGTCACCTATAGTAAGGAAGGTATTGTCTTTGGTCAAAAAATTCGGTGGTGAGTTTTCATTGAATAAGCACGTTTTAGGGTCTTTACAATACGATTTTACTATTTTTACGATGATGTCTGTATGTGTGTGTGTGTGTTCGTATGTGCGTGTGTGTGTGTGTGTGTGTATGTGTGTATGTGTGTATGTGTGTGTGTGTGTATGTGACTGTTTTTTCCTGCACGATATCTCCAGTACTAGAATTCCAAAAATTACAATTCTTGCGTATTTCTCTTCCTTACAACCATATGCAGAGTTGATTAGATTTTGGTTATAATTGGTCAACCGGAAGTGTCCTCATTTGAAGATTTTAACAGTTTTTCTTGAAAAAATCAGTTAAATGTTATTATAACTTAAATAATATATTATTGTCTATACGATTTGATTGCATTTTATATTTGATATTCAACAGATATAGAGTTAAAGAAGAATAAAGATAATAAATTTGATATAAATTTCATAATTCAGCCAGCTATGCTAACTTAACCATGGAAACTGCTAATTCAAATTGACTGATGTCAGTATCAATAAAATGTAAATCAATGAAAGAAAAAGGGAAGTAACTCTAGTGTTAGAAGTTTCTAGATATAAGAGAGACGATGATTACATTGGTTTGAACATGTTATGAGGAGAGATGAATATATTAATAGAAGGTGGAAGAAACATAGGAAGACCAAATATAAGATGAAAAGGCTGTATTGTAGAAGACTTGAGAGAAAAGAAACTGAATGAGGACGACACGCAAAGCAAAAATAAGTGGAAGAAGAAAATAAAAAATAGCGACCCCCTAACGAATGGGAAAAACTAAAGAAGAAGAAGAAGATATCAGTGTCATGTGCAATTTGCATAGTTTGTTAATGAAATATCTTTACTGGAAATATAGGATCTTTTGCAAGAAAATTTATGTATGGGGCGCGTGCAGTAACATGACTTTGACCGTGTCAAAATGACAGCAATTAATTATGTCCATAACTGGCAAGTGTTACAATTTTTCAATCAAAATTTCATAATTTTCTTATTTTATGTGGTTTGCTTGTTATCAGGAGTATGGAATTCAGTTGTCGAGAAAAGGAATCACATAATACCAAAAATTTATAATCTTTTGCAAGAAAATTTATGTATGGAATTTGTACATAATACACAGGATTGACGGAAGGTATTGTGCTGGCCACAACAGATTTTTTTTTATTGGTATTGAGTAATTTCAATTTGATTTGATATTGTGACAATGTTCCATTTATCAAACTAGCTATCTTATTTTAATTTCCCCCCAAATATTAACTTCCTATCGTAACAAAATAATCAATACCTACACAATTATTTGCTGCAGTTGTATCTATCTATAGTAGCATTTTATAACATTATACGGTACGGGTTTTGTATCAAATGCTGAAAGACTCGTTTCGAGTTTCCAGATTCATTGATTGCTGTAGCTTCTAGCGTAGCAAGCAAGACGACCAAGACCAACGAAAATCTAGTACATTATAGGTGTCGGTGTCCAGATATCAGTGCCGGCTTCTGGCCTAAAATTTTGATGAGCCAGCATTTCCCAGATAAATTGAGAATTACAGCTCTACTTAGTTGCTTGATAGCTATCTTCCATTTTATTAAAGGACGGAGAGAATTTCTTTTTATGATATTAAGATCTTTAATTTATAGTAATTTAACAAAAATATAATTACTATACTGTTCAAAATAAAGCATATATTTTGGCTTTTACGAACTATTATATTCTGCACTAGCTGTCCCCGTGTCAAATACACTATTGGACAAAAAAAAATCGGACACCAAAAAAAGTTTTTTAATGACTTATAACTAATGAAATATGAGTTTATTTGTTATTTTTATGTTAAAAAAGGAACAAATGGTCAGTAAAGTAAGATTAGAAAATAAAATAAATGTAACAAACACTTTATTTATTAAGAAAAAAGAAAGAAAACTAAGTCTGTGCAGAATTATCTGTTTTTAAAAATTCAATCATAACTGTAAATTCTGCAATTATCGTAGGTTAATGACACTTAGTGTGTAGTATATTGCACTTTTAGTACTTATAATACTGAATGTGAGTAAATTTGTTACAATTCAATCGGAAAATACAATCTGAACAGATGATCAAATTATTCAAAACATCACTGTAGCCTAGATTATTCCCAGAAGTACTGCCCGAAATGTAAATGGGCGTTTTTATTAAATAGGAGAATACATCAGATGACATTTCAGGAACACTATGCGTTACATACCCGTTTAAACATCGATTTATAGCAATATTTGTACTACAAGAATGGGTCGTACTACCAACTATGGTCTTTTGCCAAGTGGCAGATGTTCGTGAAATTGAAATTTCTGCAGTATCCGTTCGCTCAAGGTAGCACGTCGAGTATAGCGGCTACGTTTTGCGCGAGAACATAGAGACTAGGCAATGCAGCACTGGAGCTCCTTATTGTCCATATACATACATATACACCTGTATATACTATTGGAATGTGCTTATATAAAAACACAAACGGACATCATCGTAAAAATGGTGAATTGTATTGTAGTTGCCCTAAAACGTGCTAATTCATTGAAAACTCACTGTCAAATATAACAAAAGATATAGTAGGCGGGAGGTAATATTCCCAATGGGTCACATATTGTGGTAATAGGTAAGACTACATGTGATTGAGAGAAAAAAGTATATTAAATAACCCATTATCAAAGTTTCCTGGCCATTGCGCAGATTAGCTCTCAGACACATTATCCCTTTTTTCAACGGTCCGGTAAAATATCGATCCAATGATGCAAGGATTAGGACTTGAGTTCTTACACATGGTCCGGAAATTTCAATGACTCGTTCTCGACAAGCGAAACGTGAGAGTAATAGACTTCATAAAAGTGTACAACATACTCTCAGACTAGGGAGACAGATTGCAGCATTAAATTTTGTGAAACATGACCATATATGTATTATGATTTATGAATTACAAAATGATGCAGCAAAAATGTAATTTAAACTCCATTTAAAAACAACTTTAGTGGCTTCAGGAGGGAATAGATCCACTTTTTCTTTTTTTGGAAACCGTAATAACTTTTAAGGATATGACGGGGTATTCCAGTGTAGTAAAATTTAAAAGAAAAAAACATTATAATGTTATTGATTAGGTGAAAAACGACCGAATTCTGAAAAATAAACTCAAAATTGTTTTATTTAATATGATTTTCCATGTGTTTTATTTTAGCGTGGAAAAGATTCACGTGATGTATGACGTTCATTCGCTCTATAACATATATAATGACGTACTTGTCTGCTTGTGGAAAAAGAAAAAGCAGTGCGTTCACCATTGATGCTTCCTCGTTTCTCAGCTGATCTTTATTTGTGTTTCTTGCTAGTTTTGATATGACAGCAACCAAATTTTTAACTAATAATACTTTAATATAGTTACAACTAAAATCCACGGATAACAAAACAAATAAAACAAATGAAAGTCATCCAAAACAAAATAGCATCTGACACTGTGAACAAACCAATTCCCCTCCCCTTACTCGCTCCAAGCCAAGCGACTAACAGCTGTAGTCTTTCCACAGATCACGTGATGAAGCGAATAGACGTCATACCATATAATTCAAATTTTTAAGCATAATTCAAAAATTCATATCTCGCGGAAATGACACAATAAAAAACTCAAATTTTCACATTTGTATATCAAATTTATGGAAGTTTCAGAAAAAAAAAATAAAAAAATTACTGGAATACCCCATGTCTTAAATCAGTGATTCTCTTATTGAGTTCACCGCCCCCTTTCTCAAAATAGTATATTCTACAACATGTAATGGAATGGCCCATATTCCACACGAGCAAAAAGTTTGTGACCCGAGCCGAAGGCGAGGACTACGGTTTGCGAGTGTGGATTATGCCATTCCAAACGTGTTGTAGACTATACTTTCTCTAACAAGATTTTAGAAATTATACATAAAATTTTGATTGATAATAACAATATATTATAATATACCATTAAATATTTTTTTGCCACCAGTCCATAAATTGCTTATAATAACTCCATTCATATTTTTCTTTTGATTTATTTGGTAATAACTGACTCCCTGTATCATCAGCAAGTTCCCTTATTTCTAGTGACGTACATTCCATATCTACATCTTCAATTCCACTTGATATGTTTTTCTACAAAATGTCTTCAGTTAATTTTCTAAGTAATATATTATTATTTAAATAAACTTATTACTCTGGACAACTCCAAAAACCTTATTCTAATATGGAAAGAAGCCATTAGATTTTGGTGGCAATCGGATAACCGGAAATGGCAGTTTACTTGAAGCTCAAGATAGTTTTTCTTCAAAAAATAGCTTCAAATGTATTTTTTTCTCAATTTATTATTATAAAAATTAAAGATTATTCCATTTTCTACAGGTTTGCTTTAATACTTTTTCTATATATTTTATGGATAAATTTATAAAGTAATATAAAAATTATATCTCGGAGCTTATGCTTTAAAAAATCTCCATGGTTGCATAGTTCAGCTCAAATGTATGTAACTGGCAGATAAATGTCACTGTCAAAAAAATAATCATTTCAAATTAATAATAGTAACGTTTTAAAAGAAAAATAATTGTAACAATAGTTTTATGGAAAGGAACTTAAAATACATAATTTCTAGAATTAGTAAATATGCAGGTTTGTATTTAAATAAAGAAATAAATAAATATATTATCACGGCATATTATCCATTGCTGGGTGTGCTAATCTGATTTGTACACACATTTCGGTAATGATGATGACATATTTGTATTGTGCGGGCGTTTACCACAAGGGTTAATTTTATGCCATTTAAAATTTGAATTATTTGGCGTTGATCGGGATCAAATCGGATTCCCGACCAGTCATCAGGCACGCGGCAACGTATTTTGTAAATACAAACTTTCAGAATCCCCCTATTATTCTACTGTTAGGCGAATTTTATGCTGTAAATTGAGTGTTCTTGTGGGTTATACAAACCACAATACCATAACTAAAGTAACAGTATATTGCGAACCACTCAGTCTCTAATTATGTTACTAGAACTGGTTGTTAGACAAAGCTGCACAAGGTGAATCAAATCCTACTCACGCGACCACATACACAGAGATTTGGTGGATCTGATTTCGCCTTCGATGTAAACCGAAACAGGAACAAGATGTACAGTGACACACATATCTTGAAATTGACTCCAAAATAACAGTAAACCAACAGTATTACTTCAGTGATGTATACCATATTAAAATCATAAAATCTGAAGATATAGCAAATCCTTTCCTACATATACACATAGGGTAATATTCTACTGGGTCGTTACATGTTAAACAGGGTTTCTAAACGGTAAAACAGAGATGTTTACGAATTTATATTAGGGAAACAAAGATAGGTAGAAATTCAAATATGGTTTCCAGGCTGGAAACTCCAGCTTAACAATGATTGCTGCATATCGTATTTCATTTTTAATATTCAATTTATTTGAAATAATATTTAGAATTTTTTTTTCATTTCACGCGAATTATACTGGAAAATTTATTCATGTATGTTACGATAACTTTATGAAATGTTAATAAATGTTTCTGAAATAAGTGGAATATGTCTAATAAAAATTTTGTTTTTTGAATAACTGAATTTTGGATAAAATGCCGTTACTGTTACTATATTATTATTTTAAAATTAGTTTGAAATAAATGTAGAAGGCCGTAGAATCCAATAAATTTATAACCATAGTTATGTCACTTTATTTTTAGTTCAGTTCAGGCCCAAAATTTTGAAATATGTAATATGTACTTCAACAAAATATAACTTTAAGCACGTTTAACATGATCTTTATTATTGTAAAACTTTATTATCCATTGCTGATGATGGACAAATGTTGTCCGAAACGTCCATTTGTGTAAAATAAAGTGACTTATAACTAGTAATGCGCCGAATATAATTTGGCTGAATAACCGAATACCGAACTTTACCGAATTCTACAGCGGCCGAACCGAATATTCGGTTCTATGAGCGTGCGGTATGCATCGAAACGTTACATTCAATTTTAAAATGAACATGTCTAATTGCGCTGACAGACACAACGTCGCCTGCCGTGCGATTTTTTTTCTCTAATAAATAATTTACGTTTTCTATATCGGTATCTTTGAGTCTATAAACGCACAGAAAACACATGTAGTTAAGAAGATCTATAACGACGGGAAACAACTCAAATTTTGTTTTAAAATCTGCCCAAAAACTCTAGTTCCAAAACCGGCAATGAAGGCGTAATTTATGACTGCTGTCATTTAAATGTCAATTTTAGACTGTCGAAAAATCAATTTAGCAGTTATAATGTTGTTATACAGTTTTTCAAAAATATAAATGAATAAAAAATACATTAAATGCAAATGTTTGTTTTTGGTATCATTGGTCCTATGCTTCACGTGTTAAAATGTCTGACTTTCGAGGCGAATAGCTCATTTTTTGTACGTCAGAAGTTTATGAAAAATTAACTGTGCATGTATTAGGTCATTCTTAATACATAATTGTAGAAACTCGATTACTTGCTACCTTAAACAAAAAGTGGCCGAATATGCCGAATAATAATAATAATAACCGAATATTCGGTGGATCTCTACTTGTAACTATATGGTCATAAATTTATTGGAACCTACGGCCTTCTACATTTATTTCTAACTTCAAGATTGTTCCCAAAGTCCCAAATTACAATTTGTTTATACAGAGTATTCCAACAATTTGGCTCTGTATGAGGATTTCGAGAACTGTATAAGATTTACGGTCAGTTAAATTAGATATTAGACAAAAGTTGCCCCACTAGGGGATCATTTTAATGGTATATCTTTACTTGTTTAAGAAAAAATGCATAGGAGGCGAGAATGTAAATTTTTGCAGTTTACTTATTATTGCGAATAAGTGTATTCCGAAATTGAACCACGGTAACCACAACCACTGAAAATAGCTACGGTTTAACAGCGGTTACAATACGTTGTATCGTGGGATACAGCCTTAACAGTCTACAGAAAAATTACCTGATAAATTAGTTTGTCCAAGACTACAAGGCGGCATCCCCAGTCCAGTATTCCCCAACCCTCCTGTCAACCCCGTTGACAGATTCATATTAAGGTTACCCAGCCCTGTGACCCCAACACCCGGCATCATCGTCCCCGTGGACATTGCGGGGTTGTTCTTGAAGGACTGGGGGTATGTGTTGTACTGGCTGCTCATGTACGTGGACGTGGAGTTCTGAGGCAGGTACTGCAGGCTGCTGGGCTGGCACGAGCTCGGCAGGTTGCTCGCGGGGTAGCAGATTGCGGGGGTGGTGTGAGACATCGTGATTGGGGAGATTGGAGGGGATGATTCGCCTAACGCGTGGCTGCTGGCGCTTGTTGCTAAACCGGTACCTGGAACAGAAAAGTTAGGTTAAATATGTTGGTGAAATTTGGCGCCAAATATGATGATAGTTTGATGAAATTATTGCTAACCATATAAATGGCCCGTCTAATCTTTTTTATACGTTATTAATAATTTAAAAATATAAATATTTTTTGTTTTCTTGCAATAATAATTAATAACGCCTAAATGATAATAAAAGTTTTGACGCGAAAGTTGTGACGTCAGGTGTCAGGGATAATGTTAAATCTTATTTTATTCAGACCATAAATGAAAATAAAGTAAGTGAAATTAATAATTTTGAGTCGTACATTATTTGCAAAAAATACAAAAAATATAACAATTTTTATTTTGTTTTCATTTATTTACTCGTATATTATTTTTTTTAAAAAGATGTAGACTTGAATGGGCCCTATTATCTATATACGGAGGAAATACTGGCCACATAATATCAAATTTAAAAACTGAAGTCTAACAACCATGCATTTGTGTCATTACGATTCGAACTTCGAACCCAGGCCGACGGAATCACAAACGATCACTTGTCGCACTTAGCCACGCTAATAAAAAATGGGTAGGGATCCCAAGAATACGCTATGAAAGCGTAGCGACAAATAACACTTTTTTCCACAATCGTGAGCAAAATTCATTATTATTCAACTGAAAATAGTGAGCATAGTAGCATATTGAATCACAAGTGAGCAAAGTAAATATTTTTCTTCACAAGTGAGCAAAGTAAATAACTTTCTTCACAAGTGAGCAAAATACACAAGCGTATAATTGGTTGCATACTCTTGAGCACCATTCTACATGAAGGAATATTTTTTTTTTGTATTTATTAGTTAATTAAATTCAATTGTAAACATAATGTACTTCTGAGTTTTTTTATTAATAAACAAAGTAAAATGTTTTATTTTTTTGGAAAAATTGTATTTCAAGATTGTGGAAAAAATTGTGTTTAGCACACGTGAGCATGTATTTTTCTCACTTGTCCAGTTGGCGCACTCGATTCTCTCGTGCGGCCAATTTCTGGACGCGTGAGAAAAAGACATACTTTGCTCACTTGTACTAAAAATAGCTATATTTCCCTAACAACCGTGGAAGCTGATATGGAAAAGGTGAAACGTAAGGGGTATTTTTCGCTACGCTATCATATCGTTGTCTTGGGATCCCACCCATGATTAGTTACACCGCTTAACTGTGGCTTAAATTGACAATGTCGAATCTGAACGAAATGTCAAATGAGTTGTTAAATATTACTGACAAAATCTTGATACGCACTTTTTTATCTCCTGCTACTACCCTTGGTAAGGGAGGTATAGGAATCATGCTAAAAATCGCATATCGAGATTTTGATAAATGACCACGTTTCAAGCTCCATTGAATCCGATTTTAACATTTTCACAATGTTGTCTGTGAGTCTGTGGGTGTGTATAAGTGTGTGTGTGTGTGTGTGTGTGTGTGTGTGTGTGTGTGCGTGTGTGTGTGCGTGTGTGTGTATGTGTGTGAGTGTGGATCTTCTGGATACTAACTCAAATACTATCATTCGGAAAATTTTGAAACGTTCTAATAAAATAATTAATTTTATAAATCCCGCTGTCTATGTTTTAAAGAGAAACACAATTTCTTAGTTAGACAGTTGTTCATATTTGAAATGAATGTAACTGACAGATAAATGTCACTGTCAAAAAATAATCATTTCAAATTCAAATTAATAATAGTAACGTTTTAAAAAGAAAATTGTAAACAGAACAATAGTTATATGGAAAGGAACTTAATATAGTTTCCAGCATTAGTAAATATCAGGTATGTATTTAAATAAAAATAATAATAAATGTATCATCACGGCATATTACTCATTGCTGGGTGTGTTAAACTGCTTTGTACGCAGATTTCGGTAATGATGATGACATATTTGTATCGTGCGGGCGTTTACTAGGCGTCGTTCATTTCTGGCGTGGAGAGTGCACCACAGGAGTAAATTTTGTGCCATTTAAAATTCGGCCTTGGTGGGGATTGAATGCGGTTCCCTAGATTCGCGGCCACGGGACCCCATAGGTTTAAATTAGTAAAAATTAAATGGTGGGAGGTATTGTGTTGGTCACATCAGATTTTTTGTAGTTAAGACGGGGACTATAAGCAGTTGAACTAGCCATAAGTTGTAGAAATATTAGACCACATATTACAAATAAAATAGTAGTTGGAATTGTTTGATCCGTAGACAAAATTATAATACAGAAAATATTTCAATATTCATTTCCATAATGAAAATGGAATAAAATGGAACAGAAAAACGAATGAATATTAATTGTTCATAATGTGTTTTAATTAAAAAATCATGACATTCGCAAAATTTTCCATTTTTAAATATAGAAGCTTTATTTAAAATTAAATATTTGAATTGTTTTTATTTGAATTATTCTAAAATAATAGTTATTTATGATGTAAATGTTAAAAGTGACATTTTATTTTTCAAGAAGGAAATTTGGAATACGACGCGAAGCGGAGTGGTCAAATCCTTCGAACAAAATGAAATCACTTTTAACATGTAATAAACATTTGTACAAAATTGTTCATTGTAACACTGTTTTCAACAAAAGCAGTTGTACAAAATTCACTTTGTGAACGTGAAATAGGAAAAATATTTTTTTCTACTCCTGTAAAAATTCGATTAATTATAATAATTAAAATCCACGCTAGTGAATTATGGATTCATAATTCACTCTTTTCGGCCAATCACAGAACCAGAAATCGATTATTCCCGTTTATTTTAATAAAAATAGCGACCCCTAACAAATGGGAAAAACTAAAGAAGAAGAAGAAGAAGAAGATGTCAGTGTCAAGTGCAATTTGCATAGTTTGTTTATGAAATAATTTTACTGGAAATATAAGATCTTTTGCAAGAATATTTATGTATAGGGCGCGTGCAGTGACGTGACTTTGCTGACTTTGGCAAGCAGATATGGGGATCCGTGTCAAAATGACAGCAATTAATTATGTCCATAACTGACAAGTGTCATAATTTTTTATTCAGATTTTCATGATTTTCTTATTTCATGTGGTTTATTTGTTATCAGGAGTATGGAATCAGTTGCCGAGAAAGGGAATCATAAAATACCAAAAATTTAGAATCTTTTGCAAGAAAATTTATGTATGGAATTTGTACATAGGTAATACACAGGATTGACGGAAGGTATTGTGCTGGCCACATCAGATTTTTTATTATAGTACAAAAAATAGAAAGAGTAGATAATAGGGCTGGTCTTATTTTCCCCAACCCAAAAAAACCCACTCGAGTTTTTTTTAAAAAACCACTTAAAAAACTCATAAAAAACCAATAAAACCCAGATTAACTATAGTGAAAATGATGATTTTTTTCTAATTCCGTTCATACTTAATAAGAAGCAAATAATGAGTTATTATAAATTAGAACTGTCGCTTTTTGCAGAGCAAGACACCAATTAATTTTGGAATGGGTTAAAGATGTTGGAGTATCGATGGAAAATGTGTATTGACTTAAAAAGAGTTTATGTTGAAGCATAAAATTGAATTTGACCAAAAAAATGTTTCAATGTTAGGCTAGAAGCTAAAAACTTATCAAAATCCCCTCATACTCATATTTTCATAATTTCATATGAGCCTAAAATAACTAAAGTTTATCTAAGCGGAAACACAATGTTATTAATGATATGAATAATATTTTAATATAAATGAAAATTCCAGTGGCGTGGTTTAAGAGACCAATTAATCACACTCGACTCCTCAATATGTGAACATGTCGACAAGTTAAACAATTTGTTAACAATTGTTCGTTGAGTAATTACTGTGCCCAAATTCATTGATCCATTCATTAATTCATACTTTACAGTTTACACAATGCATTTACGTAGCGAAACACCACCACGAAACTCTCGTACTACGCGATATTATTTATTAACTAATTTAAACAGAATGCATCAAGCTTTCCGCAGAAGCAGTTTTCTAGATAAAATTGTGCAAAGAATAAAAAAAATATTCCATTACGGAAAACTATCTTTAGAATTATGAGGAAAGGAATTCTTTTGGAAAAATTAAAAGGATCTTGCATTTTATTATTTTTCTTACCTTTATTGCACGTTGAATAAAAGTATTCTTTCGCAAAGATGAAACACAACATCATGCTTTCACTCAAAATTTGTCGTGATCCGTATCAGGAAGTAACGTTATCATAATGACTTTAATTTGCGTTATTATACGTTCATCAATCAACATTCCTGTTAGATACAACCTTGTTCATATGATTGCAATCAAATAACATTTTTAGGAAGATATATTTTGTCTTCAACTAAAATGCTCTATAACTCTGTAACGTGCTTTATTTTTACTTCCTTGTACGTAAGTAAAGGAAGTATTGTAATCGCGAAAAATTTCGGTTTTCAGATTTCAGCGGAAATATCCATTTTGATCATCCCTGAATCCATTTTGACTAATTTCGTCGTGACGTCTGTACGTACGTACGTATCTCGCATAACTCAAAAACGGTAAGCCGTAGAAAGTTGAAATTTTGTATTTAGGACTCGTATAACATCTAGTTGTGCACCTCCCTTTCTGGTTATTACACAATTTCCAGAAGTGGTACTTTACATGAAGCCTATAATAGATTTTAATGAAAAACTGTTTTAAAATATAATCCAAAACTTTTCAAATTTGGTATACAAGACTTTTATGTCAATCGAAATAACATAATAGATTTTGGTTAAAATAGGCTAACCGGAAGTGGTACATTACTTGAAATTGTTAACAGTTTTTCTTATTACATATTACATGAACCCTTCAGAAATACCGCCAATCCCTTTAATGAATTGGAAAAACCTCGAACATTTAGAAGAAATGGAGAAAACTTGCTCATAGAATGAATTTAAAATTATCGAAAATACGTAAATATAAAGATTAGGTGTAATTATATTTTTTTGTGTGTACAAGAAATGTTAAATATAATACTTATATATACCACAATGGAAAGGGCGCGAAAGGTATTGTGATGGCCACAACTGATTTTTAATCTGTGCAATTAATAATTGTAGATAAAGTATAGAATTTGATTCGCAAATAATGGCTATATTACTCTCGGATGATTACAATACTTGCATACGGCTTGTATTGTAAATAAGCTTCATCCTCGTGAAATATAGCCTACATTATATGCTCATTAAATAATATTCTATTTTTCCTTCAAATAACAATCAAATTTTTGACAGTAATATTATACTTGCCATAAAATGAATAAAAGTGATACGAATTTGTTAATTTAAATAAATTTACTACGAAATTAAATTCATTCTGTCCTTTATAAATACGCTAGATAAAATATAAACCTAATTTGATTGCTTAAAAATTACAATACATAAAAAATATTATAACAAAGCATCCCCAATTTCTGAAATAAAAGTCTAGGAGGCCGCAGTTCTATGTATACTTTCCTTTCACACAAAATTTCCTAATTACAATAGGAAGCAAATTAGAACCTGGAAGCTCAAATCATCAAATCCAGTACAATGTAGTTATTTATACTACAACATTACAAAACAAGCAAAGAACGCCTTGAGCACCACTCAATTATTAACAAACAAAAACTACGTCTTTTAAAACGCCATTAAGGTCATAAAAACATTTTCTTAGGGACAGAGAATGCTGAATAAACTCGTACCATTATTCAAAATACAATCAATATCTTCAGTAAAATTAAGGTCAGTTCAGTATCTATGGAGCCACAAATGATATATAGCCTCGCAGTCATTGTGATTGTGTAAAATGGGCTGCATCTTGAATTGAGAGGTCACAAACTACCAATAAAACTATCGATTCAATTGCCATTGTTTCAGGCAATTGTTGCTGGTGCACGTTTTATTGTTTTAATTGGGGGAAGTTATAAAAAGATCTATTAAAAACGGAACAATAAAGCTCAAGTTTCGTATTCATAACATACTTTTTTGCTGAAAGAGAAATGGAGCTTTGATTTTTTGTGGTTTTGAGTAAAAATAATTGCTACGCGCACGAGCTTCAACATATGTGCACGAAAATTTAACTAATATGAGTACATCTCTATTTGTATACATCTAAAAACTTTGTTGATACATAAATACATACATACACGTACTCTGAAAGAGTAATTGGAAAATATTTTATTAGACTTACAAATGCTATTTATTACACATTCCTAGAAAATTAATTAATTAAATATTTCATTTATTTCAATCCGATATTTCATTACTACACATGTTATTTAATATTATTAGATGACAGAATTCGAAAAATAGTACTGCAAAGGCTTCTGAATATGTATAATACTTAAATTATACGACTTTGTATTTTTTACTTCCTTATACGTAAGTAAAGTAATTATTGTAAACGCGAAAAATTTCGGTTTTCAGATTTCAGCGGAAATATCAATTTTGATCATCCCTGAATCCATTTTGACTAATTTGGCTAACCGAAATTGGTACATTACTTGAAGTTGTTAACAGTTTTTCTTGAATAAAATGATTTTATTTTGATTTTAGAAATAAATGCTTTAAATAAAAGCACATCAAGTATTATTAAATTAGCCCTTTGTATAAGCGAGATACGTAAATTTAAAAATTATATACTTTTTTGTTTTTGTAATAAAGCTTGCTATGGATTAGGACAAAAACATAAAAAATGTTCATGTCAAATTACGTTAAATACGTGCAATTTTATGATTCGTACAATAACAAATATTATATTTTTATTGTGAAATTAGTCATATTCATTGTTGTAATCAAATATTTCTTTGTTGTAATCAAAACTCTCTTTAAAAAGAACCGGGTTAGATTATGGTCGCTATATATCTTACTGTTTTGATGTTAAAATTAATATTTTGTAATTTAGTTATTAAAAAAATATGTATAGTTTAATAATCGTACAAGGAAGTCGTGTGGTGTCCACATCAGATTTTTTTCATTGACGATAACTCCAACACTACAATTCGAAAAATTACAATTCTTTCGTATTCCTCTACGTTCCATTTGAAGAGCTGATTAGATTTTGATTATAATTGGTCAACCGGACGTACCTTCATTTTAAATTCTTAAGAGTATTTCGATCCCGACCGACGCCAAAAATTAGTTCGAATTTTAATGGCACAAAAATGACTCCTGTGGTGCACTCTCCACGCCAGCAATGAGTGACCGTGAGGTGACGCCTGGTAAGCGGCCGCACAGTACAAATATTTCATCATTACCGATATCTGTGTACACAGCAGATTGGCACACCCAGCAATGGGTAATACGCCGTGATGATATATGTATTTATTTTATTTATAAATATTAAAGAATATTTTATTCTCTATATGGTAATATGTCAATCTATTTTTATTTGTTACATTGTCGAAATAAATCTGTGAATCATTTAAAAAAAGACAAGTTTAAAATAAAACCAAATAAAAGTGTTCAGGTAATAATTTTTGGCGTGAACGCAAACAATTCCCCAAGAGCATATTTACCGCGATTTACAATCTACTCCTTTCGCTCAATAACAAATGAAACAAGTTTATTTAATTAAATTAAATGTTTAGTCCGTGATTCGCCGGATTAATTTGCAGGAGCATCAGTGTTAAAATGTAAACAAATCAAGCCAAATAAAATGTACATCGTAAAACAATGTTTAACAATAAAATCTTTTTATTGTTTCACTTTTGTTACTGAACAAAACAACTCGTATTCCTGGCCTACAAAATATATGATAGCATCTTTCTACATAATGAAGAAGAGAACATAATTTTGTGAATGTTTCTAGTTACTATTGTCTAGTGTCCTAATTCGGTGCCCTTGCTCTTTACAGTCCGGGAAGTACATAACATTACAAGATGTAGGTCAGTAAAATGGGGCATATACTATGCAGTTTTTGGCAGTTTATTTTATTTTTAAGCACTGAAATGAAATATGTACTTCCTTGCATATTTATATTAAAATTTATTCTGTACTGCTTTATCTTTATAATTATTTACTGTTATATTTACTTAGAATTATTGTATTTTGAAAGAAATGTGTTTCTGGAGTTGTTCCCCATATTAAAGACAAAGTAGCTCTTATTTTTAATGAATTTCAATAAACAAAAGTTCACAAATTTACTATTTTATATTTATGTCAAGAAATTATTAGTTTTACATTTTTGCTTATAGATAATACTAATTATTGGTACTTTATTTCAAACTCTTAATATTTCAATATACCGGGAGTTTATATAACGTTATTTCCCATCAGTAGGGTTTGTCGTTACCATTGTTACAGGATGAAATGATTGACAGCACTGTATTAAAGCGTTTATTTTATAAGTAAACACAGGGCCGGATTAATAATTTTTGGGGCCTGAAGCGGAATTATATATGAGGCCCCTACTATACCAAGTTAATTACGTAGATAATAAAACTGAAGTATGATTATTGATATTTTAACAACATAGACATCTAGTTTCGTAGGTTTGAAGTTTCAAAAATTTGCAATATATGTCTCTTTCTGAACGAAAAAATCTATAGGTGGATGTAGAAAGATGGAGCCGTTCCCGTTCTATATTCTTGATATGGTTTCTATTTGGACACAATGTTTTTAAGAAAATAAAAAAAAAAAATTGGGGCCTCTGTACAATCTGGGGCCTCAAGCGGCCGCTTTGTGCGCCTTATGGTTAATTCGGCACTGAGTAAACATAGGAATAATTAACATAGACTAAAATAAATATTAAATTATGATGATGTATGAATGGTAATTAAACTTTGAGTTTTATTATAAAAAAATATTTTAAACTATCTGCCTTATCGACTTCGCTAATAAGTTTTTAGCATCTTCGGAGCCTACAGCTGAGAAGATTTACATTCAATAAATAGTATTTTTTGTCAAATATAAAATGACTATATAAAATGTTATGTATATTTAAATTAATAAAAATTAAATGGCGGGGGGTATTGTGTTGGTCACGTCAGATTTTTTATTTCCTTGTACGTAAGTAAAGGAAGTATTGTAATCGCGAAAAATTTCGATTTTCAGATTTCAGCGGAAATATCCATTTTCATCATCCTTGAATCCATTTTGACTAATTTCGTCGTGACGTCTGTACGTACGTACGTATCTCGCATAACTCAAAAACGGTAAGCCGTAGAAAGTTGAAATTTTGTATTTAGGACTGCTATAACATCTAGTTGTGCACCTCCCTTTCTGGTTATTACACAATTTCCAGAAGTGGCACTTTACATGAAGCCTATAATAGATTTTAATGAAAAACTGTTTTAAAATATAATCCAAAACTTATCAAATTTGGTATACAAGACTTTTATGTCAATCGAAATAACAAAATAGATTTTGGTTAAAATAGGCTAACCGGAAGTGGTACATTACTTGAAGTTGTTAACAGTTTTTCTTGAATAAAATGATTTTATTTTGATTTTAGAAATTTTCAAATAAAAGTTTTAGAGAATTAATTTCTGCGTCTAACACATCAGTATTATTAAATTAGCCCTTTGTATAAGCGAGATATGTAAATTTAAAAATTATATACTTCTTTGTTTTTGTTATAAAGCTTGCTATGGATTAGGACAAAAACATAAAAAAATGTTCATGTCAAATTACGTTAAATACGTGCAATTTTATGATTCGTACAATAACAAATATATTTTTATTGTGAAATTAGTCATATTCATTGTTGTAATCAAATATTTCTTTGTTGTAATCAAAACTCTGTTTAAAAAGAACCGGGTTAGATTATGGTCGCTATATATCTTACCGTTTTGAAGTTAAAATTAATATTTTGTAATTTAGTTATTAAAAAAATATGTATAGTTTAATAATTGTACAAGGAAGTCGTGTGGTGTCCACATCAGATTTTTTATATTTATAATATAATTCCGCATTGGGCCGTAAATTTCTGATGTTGCAAATAAGATAGAGCCACATGAAAGATTTTTTTGTGAGATTTAAAACATATTTCGTTTTTGATGGACTGAGAGATTGAAGATACGCCTATATCTATAACATGACAGTTCGGTGGCTGATCTATAGCAGGGTATCTCAAACTTAAAAACAAATCTATAGTATAACAGTATGGTTTCGATTTCTTTACAAATGAACAGTATAAATTTGATTTAAATTTCTTTGAGGTGTAATAGATTCATTAAAGTTATGTAGTTAAGCGGCACATGTTAATGATATATCTATCCATTCTGGAATTTCATTATGTGGTAAATTGAAATCTATTTATACCTAAATAATATATTAAATTTTGTCACGAACATCCTGAATCTGAATCATATTCCCAATGAGAATTGATTTAATACGATTAAATTGGTACCCATTTAAAATACTACACGGTTTTAAATACGGAGGATGCGAGGATGGTGTAGGATCTCTACCAGTTTCAATCAATTTTCGGATGCGATGTAGGATCCAAATGACAACAAATATTATGTAACATTTTTTACATGAAAAATAAAGTAATATACAGGGTTTTCATTTTATTTTGTTAACTATTGCTATCTCGAGAACTATAAGAACTACGAGGTCAATTAAATTAGCAAACAATTTCTATTTTACAATATTATTTTAATGAGCATGAAATAGCTATTTGTGTATTAAGAGCGCAAAATAGGACATTGTCGATTGAGAGGTTGTTGCCGCGAGACATAATGGGAAAGATGCTGGGTAGTGATAAATTTGTTTTTATATTAAATATAAAGAGGTAATATATCTTAAAATTAAATTTATAAGTTTTAAGGTTAGATGAGCATGCCAATCATAGAAAATGTAATGATATGCAAAATATGAAAATATGTAAAAAATACTAACCGTCAGAGAAATTTAAAAAAGTCTTGGCATGTCGGCTGTCTAATATTGAAGAAAAAAATGTTGTATACTATTGATGTTCATATTTATGTTGAAAATTAGAAGAGTAGGTCTTCGCAAAGAAGAAGAAGAGTTGAACGGAAGTATGTTATATAGTAAATTTTTTGGTTATTTTTATTGTTAATGTTTGTTATATAAATGGCGGGAGGTTTTTGAATGTAGATTTCTTTATAAATTGCCCTTGTAGATCAATTTATACAACTCCAATTATTAGTGAAGTTCACTGTTTGAGACCTAAGTGAGCTTAACGACGTAGTATATAAAAAAAAATATTACGGCTTAACGAGTAACAATTAGGACTCTCTAGAATTACAAGTTGCTGTCAATTTGGATGAAGTTCTTGTTCATTATATTGCGTACAAAAACATGCTCATATCGTACATTCTAATCGACAGACATGCACAGCAGTAGTGTGTTTCTGGTTGCTTTTGTGATAACAAGTGCCGTATAATTACTATTATTCTGTTGTGCTTGTTCATTATTATGTACTTCTTATTAATAAACACTAAAAATCTTAAAACATAAAATTCATCATGAAATGGTGAATCAATAAATTAATTGTTTATCTACACCTGTTTAATAATATATTGATTATGTACGTAACCATAGATACATTAATATCGTTCATTAACCAAGCCCCGTGGATGAGTCATATATTCTATTTTTTTTACAAAAAAAATGATCAAATTGATTTCACAACCTACCTGGTATCATGGCTTACCAGATTAATTATTTACAATTTTCTCTTCCGTTTTTGTAATTTATTTCTTCATTAAAATTTAACTTCAAGCATATTGTTGAATTCATAATTTTACGTAGATTCTAAATATATAAAAATATATAGGATATCTCATTTGAAATATGAAATTTAATGTTACTTCCGGTTAAACCGGAAGCGCTACCATCATGCCAAATACAATGATTTGTGAACCCTTAAGCCTACTTTACAAATATATAAGAAAAAATTGAAAAATAATTATAAATAAGAAAGTTATTTTGAGTGAACCATTTTTCAGTGTTACTACTCGCGTATAATGGTTATTATTCACTCGGATGAATTACCACACTCGCCTGCGGCTCATGTTCTAAAATCATCCTCGTGAATAATACCCATCATAATACGCTCGTTGAATAATATACTACATATACGTACATCTATTCTACAAAAAATTAAAAACAAAAGTTTAATTAAATATAATTTTAATTGTGTGATGATGATATATAATTGTTGAAATTGCAACATGAAATTGCTACAATTTAATAACTTGACATGTATTACCCGTACTTGTAACTTCAACTTCAATTAAAATCAATCACACACACCGGGAAAGATTTGTAGACGATTCATGTCATGTCCAGTTGTAGACACATTTCACATTACTAAAGAATTTATATGATTTTAAATTGAAGAAATGTTCCCGGAAAGCCAATATCGTGATATTACACTTGTACACTGTAATAATACTCGTGTAAAACCACGTCAAATAGCGAAATAAGAACTGTTATTAAGAATTTTTATGATTTATATGTTTAATATTAGTTTATTTTATTTTTACTAGAAAACCTGTTAAGAGATTTGTTTTCTGACTGTTTAGACTAGCTGTCAGAGACAGTGGACAGATATTTGTTTACGATTAAGTGTAGAAGTTATTGCAAGCCTACGTGCAGGGTTGATATTTTGGTATGGGTGCCATATGATACCCCCTTCAACCCCTCTGAAATAAGCCTGTCACGAAAGTAACGCTTTGTTAAAAATAGTCGGTTTTAGATACTCATGTTGACAAGACATGGAGTCTGTCTTAGAAATTCAGTGTGTAGAGATGTAGCCTCGGGTTTTAGTTTGAGCGCGTAGTAGACGCTAGTACGCAAAGTTACAACAATGTAACAGTTTAGTTTGTGTTTAATTATGTATAGTGTAATCATTAACAATAAGTTAGTTTAAATGTAAATAAAACCATGTAAATAAAGAGGTTAATTAAATCCAAATAATGTCTGTGTCCATAATGTAAGTGTTCATCAAAGTTAAGTGCAATTGGTTCAATTCACATTTTCTAATTTATTTTTTTCTAGAAAGAATAGGTCAAATTAAATATGTAGGTGTATGTTTTACAACTAACAAGTCTTTACAATCAGAGATATGATTTTTTAAAAGTTGTCTTTAATTTCAAATATTTGGACGCTGACGTCACGGCCCACGGCTATACGTCACGGCTTGTCGGATGCGGCAGCAGCCCTCTACCGGTTGTGTTTGGAACTATGATTGTTACCCAAACAATCATAGTTCCAAATTCACTTCTCAGTTTGATTTTGTGACAGCAACATATTGTTAACGAAAAACATATTTCATACAACTTTTGGTATTTATTTTAATAAATGTTTTACCTTATTTACATACCTTTATTCTTAAGTCTGCTGTCACCTGTTACAATTTTAGGTTAGCTTGTTTACAGCAGCAAACGGATACCACGTGGTCCGTTGTGCGTGTGTGAGAGAGGAATGTCTTTGTGTGAGTAACAAGCCGTGACGTCACGAATTTTACAGCCGCGAAAGTTTATTAGCAAGTTTATGAATGAAAAGTCGCATATTTCATGTTATTTTATATTACTATATTTATTAAATGAGACGGATTTCATGATTTTATAAAAAAAACAACTAATATTTTTTTTGAAATGACCCCATTGTGTCTGTGTCCCGTCCTCCTAAAACAAGCGGTGGTCGAACATCCAGCGCCCACCAGCTAGAAAAAGTGTCATCGTTGGAAAAGCAGTAAGACCACCATCATTAGAGCTTCCCCCCACCCCCCTCGTGTTACAATTTATTGTCCCTTGAGGATCTAAGGAAATTTAATTCAGGTGTATTTTTATATAAAATATTCAATAACATCATTGCAAATATTAATACATGAGTATGAGTACCTAGAAATCCAAATTCAAGACAAAAACGTTTGTTCAGTGTTCCTGCAGCTAAATCAACTTATGAAGTTGGTAGTCCTTTCAGATGTATTTGCAATATTTAAAAGAGCATATCTTCAAGCTTAAATGAATTTTAATTATTCATTGATAGTTTTCAAAACCTAAATATTGTTGTTTATTATAGGAAATGGATATTGTTATTCGTACATTCGTAATTGTGTAATTGATTCTATGTAAATTTAGAACGTACATTGAACTAATTTGATTCTTACTTTTGTATTGTTTTTTTGCTATGGTCGTACTTGTAATTGTTTTTCTTTCTTTATCTACCATTCAGTAATGGGGGCTTTGTCCTGTTGAGTGTGTGTAAATTAAATAAATAAATATTTATGAAATGTTAAAAATGAATTCAAGGGACTTTAAAATAAGCATATTCAGCAAAATCTCAATATGCGAAAAATGTAAACAAGTCATATATTAATAAATTTATCAGTGTTTCCCAATCGAGGGTTCGTAAACTATGCAATAGGGTTTGTAAATGAAAAATTTATATTTACATACGCCGGGTCACGCTTGAATTATTGACAGTAAGATACAGGGTTTATATTTTTTAGAACTTTATTTTTTCTAACCTTGTCCTTGAAGGATATAAAAAAATGTGGAACGCTTCACGATTTTGCGTGTCATCCTTGCGCAGGGGCCATGCTAATCTTCTCTGTATCGTTCCAATTTTAGTATATGTACCGCCGAAGCGAGTACATTCACAATCCCCTAATACTTCCCTTAAATAGTGATTATTAAAATTGATAATGGCCATGAGAAGGAATTGCCCCTTAACATAATATTTAAAAGAAATGATACTTGAAATAAATTTGATTAATATTCCGTCTACAATATTAAAGATTTCTAAATGTAAATTTGAAATATCTTATGTGTAACTATATTAACAAATGTATTGTGGTAAAATAGTTAATTGACGAAAAATGCAACTCTCATTACTCACGTGTTTAGGAAAGCATTTTTTCCCAAACTTGCTTTATTTACAGACTGGTTTTATAATTAGATTTAGCAGCTGAATGGAATTGTTATTTTAGAAACTATATAAAATTAAGAAATAAATTTATGTTCAATGAAAGCTGACATTCTTATGTATAATTTTATATTAAACAACAAAAATAATAGTATATTAAAGAACGAGTTTTATAAAAAATGTATTTTTCGCACGCGTCAAAATTTAGAAAACGGGCCTTATAAAATTAATCCTTTATACTATTTCTTATATTTGGCGTCTTTTATATATGAAAATTGTTGTGGGCAGCACAATACCTTCCGTCATTTCTATATATTTTATATATACTTTCAGTAAAATTATTTCACATACATATTGTGTAAAATGACACTGACATCTGTCAATTAGTAATATTGAATTATTGAAACTGTATCCATGGTGACGCAGCAAAGATTGCAAGATTTATGAAAATTAATTTCTTTATAAATTCTTATCTTTAAATACATTGATATGAAAAAAGTAATGCAATCAAG
This sequence comes from Harpalus rufipes, assembly GCA_951394225.1. Classification (NCBI taxonomy): domain Eukaryota; kingdom Metazoa; phylum Arthropoda; class Insecta; order Coleoptera; family Carabidae; genus Harpalus; species Harpalus rufipes. The sequence goes on along the minus strand of OX596276.1, from coordinate 8,996,049 downwards.
TAGTGTACAGAATAAAATATTATTTAATATTTATAATAAAATTAAATGTGAAAAAATGACATTTAACTGTGTTTTATAAGAATATTACCAATTTTAAATGGCACAAAAATTAACCCCTGTGTTGCGCTCTCCACGCCAGCAATGAATGTTCGGGAGCTGACGCCTGGTAAATGCCCATACGGTACAAAAATGTCATCATCATTACCGAAATCTGTATACAAAGCAGATTGGCACACTCAGCAATGTGTAATATGCCGTGATGATATATTTATTTATTTAACTGTTTTTTTTTTTTAAGAAAAACAGTTAAGATCTTCAAATTAAAGTATTTTCGATTGCTCAATTGTAACCAAAATCTAATCAAGTCTTCATTTGGATGAAAGAATGAGGTAAACAAAAAAATTGGAATTGTGGTATTGGATTGAAGTTATCGCGGCCGAAACGATCGTCACACACTCATACATACACACGCGCACACACATACGCACACACACGCACATACAGACATCATCATAAAAATAGTAATATTGTATTCTAGGGACCCAAAAATGTACTTATTCATTAAAAACTGCTGTATTAAATCGCGTTGATTTAAGGAAATTTGTATGTGTAATGATGTAGTTGGTAACATTGCACTGACATTTATTCAATTATCTGAAAGTATGTCATTCTGATTTATGAACATACACTCTGTATCTCCGAGTTGATCCCCACGTCATTAATTATTACTTATGCATGAATTACTAAACTTTAATCTAGCACCTTTGTCGTACACACTATCGTTGGTGTTTCAAATGTAATTTTCAAATATTTGAATTATGAATATTCATGTCATTATGTCAATCATGTGATAAAGATGATTTTTGATTCTGGCATCGATAATTTGTGTTTCGTTGTGTGTTGGTAGTTTTGTTAATTCGTGGTATTATATTGTGCATTTTGCTATTGCAAAGACGGTGTTTATAAGATTGCCGATAATTATTGCTTTTGGATAAAATAAAGAGGTATCTATATTTTATTCATTATACTTATATCGTATTTATTCAATTCGTTTAGTATTGCTAAATAACTATTTATACTTCGAATTTTGATGAATAACAAAACTGACATAATATAGGTTATCTTTATTATAATAATGTCAGTTTTGACATCATAATTATTCAATTGATTTATTATTGCAAAATATATGTCTTACTTCGAATTTTGACGAATAATAATATTCACACGGTATAAGTTATACTGTATACTGTTAGTTTGCAGTTTTGATTTATATGAATACAACGGAAATCAGACGATTTCGCCCGATTTCATCCGACAACATGACGTCATCAATTCCTTCCCACCCCTGGCGATTTGAATCATATGGTTACAATTGATGACGTACAGATCAAGTCGTGGAAACGGAGGTTAAGTAAATATTCTTTAGTACCAACCTTCTAAAATAAAAAATTGGGTTACGTAATGACTTCATTGTGAATGCATAATATAAAAATATATTTTTGTCCGTTTATTGCAGATTTACAGATATGTAAGACACAATACGCTCTTAAATTTGTTTCCATAAGTAGTTCGTCTTTTTAAATAATATTTACTTATTTTTAATAAGATATATTTTCACTTTACTGAGGACCTTATTCATTTTCTCTACTTCTATCTCATAGATCGCGAAATGACCGTGTATCTTAATAACTTTAAATCAAACCCGTTCACTGCTACTCCGGGGTCCCACAAGGATCAAACTTGGGCCCACTATTATTCAACCTCTTCATTAACGACGTGGTGGACCGTGTTCAACATTTTCAAATACTTTTGTATGCCGATGACAAAAATTTAACAACATTTTAAAATGGTCCCACAACTCAAAATTGTTCTTTAATTACAGCAAATGTAAAATAATGAGTTATTTTGTCAAAAATACGTTTACAATTATGCATATCACATGGAAACTAATTCGCTTGAGAAAGAAACTCAGTTTAAGGATCTTGGGATTATTTTTGACACAAAACTAACATTTAATATACACATTGAGACTACCGTAAGATCATCCTACAAAAATCTTGGATTTGTAATTAGAAATTGTCGGTCTTTCTATAAAACAACTACACTCAAAAGCTTATATTATGCATTTGTCCGCTCTAAGCTAGAATATTGTCTACAAGTCTGGAATCCAATATATCATAAATATATATCTATAAGATTGAGTCTGTCCAGCATAAATTCATCAAATATTGTTATTTTAAAATACATAGACAATATCCTATCTTTACCCATGATTATTGTTTTATTGCCTGAAGTGAACTTGGTGCCATTAAGTAACAGAAGAAATTTACAATTATCTGTCTACTTATACAAATTAATTAATAATTGTATTGATGACCCATGTAGTCTTGAGCTAATACCATTTCACGTTCCACGCGTCACTTCAAAAAATAAAGTACCATTTCATTGTAAAACAACTAGGATTAATTATGAATTGAAATCTCCAATAAGACAACTCTGTGTAGCATATAACAGTGTTATCATGTACTATTGACATTGACATATTTGGCGACTCCTTATCTAAATTTAAGAATTTACTGTTCCACTCATTCGTTTCTGTATTTGTATTTCGTATGATCGTCCTGTAATTGGGATCTTGAATCCTGTTGGATCGATTGATTAATAAATAAATAAATAAATAAATACAATTTAATAACAGTAACAATTATGAGGCAGAAAATCCACGTGTTTCTTTAAACACTGTATTTTTGTTTTTTAATGGGGCAAGTTGTCATCTTACAGTTCCTGCAAGAGACGTGATCCTTGAAAGAAAGTACCTACGCTTGAAGAATATTTAAAAGAAAGGTAAAGGTTAAGAGTTCTTTTCTTTCGTATGTCTTGTGAAATTGATCATCATCTCATCTTTTGTCTTTGAAACTAAAACAATAAATAAATAAGTAAAACGCTCGACGATCGCAATTTCTCAACAATAATTTAAAGTTATTGCACGCGTAGCAGATTTCTTGCAGTCAGCTGTCAAGTTATAATATGAAAAGTTAAAGTTACCGGTTCGATAGGATTTTAATGACACGTGTTTAGCAGGGCGCACGGCACGGTTTACCCTTCACCCCCAGGGGCGCATCCAGGGGGAGGAGATCAATAGAAACTGCTGTACAGGGACGGATCAATCAGAATGTCGTTACCAGTGACAGCAAAAAATTTGGTCGATAAAAAATGTTTATGACGAGGGATGATACCATGACTGTTTTGGAGTACATGTACATGCCAGCAAGGTAGTTGTCAAAACGGTTTAGCCTTGAGGGGGTAGGTCACGAACGTACCCTCGCTAACAAACACCATCAGCAAAACAGTGCTGGATAATATGTAGATCTTACAGGGGCGGTTTCTCAGAACGTTAAAATGATGATATATTTCCTTGTTATTCTAGACTTGAGGTACTTTTAATGGTGTACGTATTGCTAAATTATAATTACCCTCAATCATCAATTTGTTAAATTATTCAAT